>CM051513.1:3592500-4792500 GCA_028015205.1 Mytilisepta virgata
TACAAAGACTGATAAATGTTATATTGTGTACAGAATCCTTAGTATATGAATAGGTCTGGTTTTGGAGCATCTAGCTGCTAGTATATGAATGGGTCTGGTTTTGAAGCATCTAGTATATGAATGCATCTGGTTTTGAAGCTTCTAGTATATGAATGGGTCTGGTTTTAGAGCTGCTAGTATATGAATGGGTCTGGTTTTGAAGCTTCTAGTATATGAATGGGTCTGGTTTGAAGCTTCTAGTATATGAATGGGTCTGGTTTTAGAGCTGCTAGTATATGAATGGGTCTGGTTTGGAAGCATCTAGTATATGAATGGGTCTGGTTTTGGAGCTGCTAGTATATGAATGGGTCTGGTTTTAGAGCTGCTAGTATATGAATGGGTCTGGTTTGGAAGCATCTAGTATATGAATGGGTCTGGTTTGAAGCTTCTAGTATATGAATGGGTCTGGTTTTAGAGCTGCTAGTATATGAATGGGTCTGGTTTTGAAGCTTCTAGTATATGAATGGGTCTGGTTTGAAGCTTCTAGTATATGAATGGGTCTGGTTTTAGAGCTGCTAGTATATGAATGGGTCTGGTTTGGAAGCATCTAGTATATGAATGGGTTTGGTTTTGGAGCTGCTAGTATATGAATGGGTCTGGTTTGGAAGCATCTAGTATATGAATGGGTCTGGTTTTGGAGCTGCTAGTATATGAATGGGTCTGGTTTTAGAGCTGCTAGTATATGAATGGGTCTGGTTTGGAAGCATCTAGTATATGAATGGGTCTGGTTTGAAGCTTCTAGTATATGAATGGGTCTGGTTTTAGAGCTGCTAGTATATGAATGGGTCTGGTTTTGAAGCTTCTAGTATATGAATGGGTCTGGTTTGAAGCTTCTAGTATATGAATGGGTCTGGTTTTAGAGCTGCTAGTATATGAATGGGTCTGGTTTGGAAGCATCTAGTATATGAATGGGTCTGGTTTTGGAGCTGCTAGTATATGAATGGGTCTGGTTTTGGAGCTGCTAGTATATGAATGGGTCTGGTTTTGGAGCTGCTAGTATATGAATGGGTCTGGTTTTGGAGCTGCTAGTATATGAATGGGTCTGGTTTTGGAGCTGCTAGTATATGAATGGGTCTGGTTTTGGAGCTGCTAGTATATATAAATGGGAATGTTTTTTTTTTAAATTCAGTCAAGTAGATATGAATGGGAAGGGTAATAAAAGTTCTGGCCGCACGTCTGTACCCAAACTTAGGCCAAGTTACCCCCCCCCCCCCACCCCGACTTATTGCTTCAGTTCAAGTTTATGCTGTCTTAGTGTGCCGGATTCATCCTCACAGATCAAGGGGTTCTGAGTCCACTTCGTTCCCTCTTCGTTTGGTTTACCTATTTCATTTTTTTTTTAACTCTGTTGGTTTTTTCTTTGTAGCATATAATCTGTTGCTATGATAATGTTACTGTTCTCGTCAGTGCGACTTTTAAATTTTCTTTAGATTTTGGTTTTGCTGAATTTGCTCACTGTCCTAATTATTACCTTGGTATTATTTTGTCGATATTGCAAACTTGCAAAAAGTGTCTCATGTGTCTTACTAGTATAGACTATGTAGGATTTTTTAATGTGAAATAAAACGCAAAACCGTTTTACACTCTTTGATAGTACACCGTAATAAATTAGATCATGAAGCGTATAATATAAGATGCCTATTTTGATCTTTGAACATAGATCTATTTTTCATGATTCACTTAATAGAGTTTAATAGGACGCGTTGACAGCAAAATGTTGATATTTATAGACATTGCATGGTCAATCTATTGGGTGATTTATTTGTATTATTATCGAATTTCACATTTATATTCAGACAAAAGGAGACGTGCCAGGGGCGGATTCAGGATTTTTGAAAGGAGGGCGTAAACTTTAGAATTGAAAAATGTAACGCCGTGCGGAGAGAGGCGAACAATTTTTTGACGATTTTATGTTTAAAATTAATATATATCGATAATTTTTTTTTTGGCGATTAAAGGTGGGATGCGTCCGGCCTCTACGTCCCCTCCCCCTGGATCCGCCACTGCGCCGTGCAGTAATGGTAATTAGTGATCATCTAAGAATAGACAGAAAAATACACTAAAAAAAGCAACGTTTTCTTCGTTGTTTTAAAAAGGTAATATTAAAAAACAATTCTGCTAACCATTTAAATGAAAAATATTCTTAGTCCGTCTCTTTTGGTTTAGCGGTGAACTTGCGTGCAAACTCCACGGACTAGACTTTAAAATGAAAACCAAATCCTGATAGCATATGCCGTATAATAATATGTTAATTTTCTGTATTAAAATATTTAGATTATACCGTATTGTCCGTAGTGCTCAGATTTTTATCAAAGAAAACCTCTTCAAAATTGTCGCTGACTTTGAGAACGAATCGAACATTTCGAAAATCCCGCGGTTTGCGATTGTCAATTTTTAAGTCCCTTGGTTTCCATTCTGATATACAAATTAATGAATTGCTTTATTCTTTGTTATCTAATCTTACATTAATTACAAAACATTGTTTTTTCTTAATTGGTTAACAGTTGTCCTTTTACGGAAATACGTTTCTAGGGGTAAAAGTTCGTAAACCGTGGGGTTAAAGGTCATTGAACTCTGCCTGTCAAAATCACCTGTCCTTGTATGACTTTCTTGCAGAAAATAATTGCACGATAATTTGAAGTACATTTTGTTAAAACTATATACATGGGTTTTGATGCTACAGCACATTTATGTTACAGGATTCGCGTTTATTTCTAAATGTTTACGGAAAATTGTTCACGTGACCTCGGGACGAAGTAAACACAACAGATGTCTTCGATGAAACACGTCAAATATATTGCAAATATCGAAGCATTAGAGGAGCTTATGTCTCGTTATGATGTAAATGACAAGAATATGGAGAAAACTATGAGATGATAAAAGTTTATTGCTGATAGAGTAAAGCAATGAAGCCAGAAAAAGGTTTGTTTTCTGAGCAGGGAGGGTCGTCATTAATGAACTCGTATTTCCTGCATAACAAATAGGACCGAACAAAACAGCTGTTTTATCACGGTTTGAAGTCAGTCATCCATGAAATAAAATTGGACATATTCCTCTGTGACATTAATTTGTCCTTTTTTATTTTGCAGAAGTTACAAGGCCATTTTATATTAATGAGAGAAAAAAATCCAGTAACTTTGTTTTTAGTGATTTAAATTTTTTGTGACTAATTATTGAACTGAGTCATTCAATACATAACAACTACCTATCATCTATACTAAAATTAGAATTCTTTGTCCAGTGAAACCTTTCATCAGATTTTCAGTAAAATACATTTGTTCCACATTTTAGTGAAAAATAACAATGAAATTGCATCATCACTTATAATAACACTGAGGAAGTTTCCCTTTTTTCACATACATCAGCTCAGCCTAATGAGTTCATTGTTATTTCCAGAATGAAGAATTTTGCTACTGGAACAGAGGGATGATAGTTGAATTTTATGACCATTATCATGATTATGAAAACCTTATAATAATAATAAAAAAAACTGAAGTAGGGAAAACAGGTTTTGGGTGCAGTTAAAGGTGAAGTTACTGAGTCTGATTTTACCCCCAAATATTCTGCTTGTACTAAGGACTTTTGCTTACCTTGGTAAAGGAGCACTTTCCAGTGCAGATAATGGAGGCCAATTAAAAAAAAAAACGGTCAGGTTGCTCTGAATTTTATTTTGAAATCTATATGAATTACTTGTTCACCTGTTTACAATTATTGTACAATATCCATGGCAACTATTTAATGAACATGAAAAATAGCAGCTTGCTTTTTGCAATCATTGTAATTTCTTTGTTGACCTCTTTTACCAGTTCTGTGCAGTAACCATGGTAACAGAAGAGGTGGAAGATTGTGACAAAATGGGTTTATTTGTTGTTCTTGGTATACTGGTTAGTGACTATGGTAACTTTATTTTGTAGGAAGAGAAGAACGGAAGGTTGCATTTGTGACCCGGTTGATTTGTTGACCTTGTACTGATTAGTCACCATGAAAACTTTATTTTGTAGGAACAGAAGAAATGGAAGACTGTGTTTGTGACCCGATTGATTTGTTTGTTGACCTTGGTATGTTGATTACAGAAGGAAGGATTCCTGATTTGTCTCCAAAGAAAAGGATTGAGGGACCACATTGTCCGAATTTAGATCCTGCCCAGAGTCACCTATGTGACAGGCATAGAGAACAGGTTTGTATTATACATAAAAACCTTTCCAAACAAAATTCTTTTTGTAATGAAGATACTGTTTAGAATGGACAGGTGGACAGTTAATACAGGTTAAAATACTAGACAGTTCACACAGTGTTTCCTTCAAAAGATTTGTTTTTAGAAGAAACTGATTTTCTTGAGATTATTAAATTCGTCTTATGATTAAATATAATAAATCTCATCTTTTAGTGATTAGACTGGTAAAAATGATGAATGTGATTATTTGAAATGGTTCCTGCTTGAAATATGTGGATTATCCTGTTTAGATACACACATTTATATGGTTGAAAAATCTGTTTTGCACAAAATTGGCTATGTAAGAGATAAACGAAAATTGAACACACTAGAGACAGCACATACCACAGGCCTCCATGTACAGTTTGGCTCATAGAGTAAATGTTTTAGGTGCCAATTAATGACAAACAGAAATTGGCAAAAATAATACATTTTGAAGACATTGTTGGGAACCCATGGGGTTATTAATCTGTGTCATACATGTACGATCAGTTTTCTCTTAACGTTCAAAATCTGCATTACACGCATCACCAACGTTAAAAAATGTAATCTCTAATTTGGCAACTTATCAAACTGATTTAGGTGCCACTTAGAACCCTGTACCATAGATTTTCAAAATAATGCAGAATAATGGGAATAGTTTGTTTTAACACATGAAATATTATCAGTTGTTAGGAAAAGAAAGGTAAGTATGTGTGTGGAAGCAAGTAAAAGAATCCCTTTGTCCTAAAACTCTGTCTCTCTGGTCTTAAATCCTAGTATTGCAAGGCCTAGTATTCTCTGAATTTTTGAGAATGATTTGTTAATATTATAACAGAAATATGGTGTTAGTAATTAGAGTTTTATACCAAAATATTTAGCACACCTGGGTCCGTCTTTGTGACCAATATTTGTTGGTGAAGGACGCCAGAATACCTGGAGATAATCAGCAACCTTTGTTAGGAAAACTATAAATCCTTGTCAATTAAGATTGGAGTCAAGCACACCTTGTCATGAGATAGATTCACAACCTAGGTGATGAAAATATTTGTTGGTGAAGGAAGACGGAATACCTCAAGAGAATCACTAACTGATAGGAAAACTATTAATACTTGTCAATTAAGATTTGACTCAAACACACCTTGTCATGAGATAGATTGACAACCTAATGATGAAAATATTTGTTGGTGAAGGAAGACAGAATACCTCGAGAGAATCACCAACTGATGGAAACCTATAAATCCTTGTCAATTAAGATTGGAGTTAAACACACCTTGTCATGAGATATATTCTTAACCTAGGTGATGACAATATTTGTTGGTGAAAGAAGACAGAATACCTAGAGAGAATTACCAACATTTGTTAGGAAAACAATAAATCCTTGTCAATTAAGATTGGACTCAAAGGCACCTTGTCATGAGATAGATTCACAACTTAATGATGAAAATAGGGGAAGGGATTAATGTCATTTCATAAAGATCTGTTTGCCAATCCCTTTAAGTATTGTATGTTATTTCTTACTGTTAGCATATTTCATGTATTTTGTAATTTAATAAAATGTGTTTAAACTAAAATTAGGGATGACACGTTTTGTGATTATCAGACTTCCTAGACCACTTATTTATTCATGTGCCATGTGACAAGATAAAATCTTCCAAGTATATGAAACTTTAGATAGCATCTAAAGCAAAAATTAAATATTTTCTGATCAGTTTGTTTTTTTTTAACATTATGATAACAATTGTATTATTATTATTTTACTTTGAAATATTTTTCTTTGTCGTAATTTTTGCAGCCTGCACTAAAAAAAATTTCGTGAAGACTCAGACTTAGGGTTACTGATAAAAGATAAAGACTGTTTTCAAAATAAAATATTGCAAGTGGAGAAGCACATTGAAAGTATAATATACATATATCCTTTGTTTTAGTAGAAATAAATATTTAAGGATTGACTGTTTTTTTTTTCAGTCTATTCGAAGTAACCTCAATCACAGAGTGCATACTAAATAACCTGCTTAGTGGATTATTTTAAAGTGTTCACCCTGTGCATTGAGGTTTATGTCGAATAGACTGAAAAAAAAAATTACACTCAATACTTATAAATTAATTCCAACGGTTATTTTAACATCTAAAACATTGGGATTCCCATTTATGATGTCATAGAAGAAAACAAAAATGTAGTCTATAATACATTGTATAATAACCTAAAATAAAATAAAACTATTCAAACGACACCTTACGTCCAATATTAAATTATCATCACTTGACAAATCTTTGTTTTAGTGTCGTAAAGCTGACCAAATGAAAAAACAGATGTTAATGCTGTGTAAAAATAAAATTCCAATGCGAGTGGATGTTTTATTGTTACCAAAATGTGATCATGGTCGGTTGGAAGCTTCAACAACAGAGGGTGCCACTGTTTCTTGCCATGATACAGCCATGCTGCTGGAGAGGTGGGACGTACAGATTATTGCAAAGAGGTAATTTATGTCTTGGAGGTATTATTAGTTTAATAATTAAACATTCTTTTATACCAAGATAACTTTGATGTTTCCAACCCCATATAGATAGATAGTAGTGGTGCTCCTATCATCAGAAACATCGACTTATCGGTTGGATGAAGACCTTCGATTCAATGATCGATCCTTAATTTTAAAACTGAAATAGATTTTTATTACATGACTTGCTGCCTATTCACACATTCTTTATGTTTCACGTTTCATTTTTAATACACAATATTGACTTGTGTGAATACACCAAGTTGAACTGGTCTTTTTTTGTCCATAGGAATCAAATCAATCATTACATTGATAACCATTCATTCCAAATTACTTGTAGTTGTCTCATAGGAGATAAATAACTATGATCACTCGTAAGTAAACCCCAAACTTTCTTTACCTGATCTTACCTGTTCACTTAATCAGTCATCTCTTGATGTGTAAAGAGGACAGTACATTGCCAAACTGATAAACCCATTCAGTACCGCCTTGATGGTCTTGTGCTAGTGTCCTCACCCCGAGTGAGGAAGGTCACGGGTTTGATCCCGGCCAGGTCAAACCAAAGACATTAAAATTGTTATTTGCTGCTTCTCCGCCAAGCATGTGACATCTAAGAGTAAGAGCAAAGATCCACTCGACGGCTCAGTCAGTACAATGTGTCAAGAGTGGGGTGATATGTATACCTGCGGACAGTTATCTCGTGTGTGAGTCCGTCGTCCGTCTGTAAACTTTTACATTTGCATCTTCTCCTCTGAAACCCCTGGACCTATTGAACTGAAAGTTGGCCTGTAGCTTCTATGGAAGGTCCTTTACAAAGTATGCATAAATCATCCGGGTCCGTGAGACAAAATGGCCGTCATGATCATTTACATGTTCTGATTGGTCCAAATTTGAATATTCTTCTGCTCAGAAACTGTAAAGCCAAATGAACTGATTTTGGTATTGAGCATCTATGAAAGGTCCTTTACAAAATTTGCATAAATCATCCCCGTCTGTGAAACAAAATGGCAGTTATGAGCATTTACATGGTCTGATTGGTCGAAATTGAAAACTTCTTCTCCTCTGAAACCGTAAAGCCAAATGAACTGATTTTTGATATGGAGCATCTATGGAAGGTCCTTTACAAAGTTTGCATAAATCATCCCAGTCCATGAATTAAAATGGCCACAATGAGCATTTACATGTTTTGATTGGTCCTAATATTAAACTTCTTCTCCTCTTAAACCGTAAGGCCAAATGAACTGATTTTTGGTATGGAACATCTATGGAAGGTCCTTTACAAAAGTTGCATTTTCCTACTGAAGGTCGGTGGTTCTCTCCGGGTACTCCAGCTTCCTCCACCAATAAAAACTAGCCACCGCGAAATATCCAAATGTGCTGAAAACTGCGTTAAACCCAAACTAAAAAAACAAACAAACAAAAGTTTCATACATCATCCTAGTATGTGAAACAAAATGGCCACCATGAGCATAAATTTGCATGTTCTGATTGAAATTTTAAACAACTTCTCCTCTGAAACCGTTAAGTCAAATGAACTGATTTTTTGCATGGAACATGTATGGAAGGTCCTTTACAAAGTTTGCAAAAATCATCCGGGTCCTTACTATTAGCATTTAAGTGTTTTGATTGGTCCAATTAAAAAAAATTTTTTTACTCTTATTATCCTTAAAGACAATATACTGAAACATGGTATTAAGCATCTCTAGAGGTCCTTCACAAATTAATCTAAATCTTCACGGTCCTTTAAATAAAATTTTCGCCATGAGGATTTATGTTTTGATTATAGGCAAATTAAAAAATATATTTTGCCCTGAAGCTGTATGGCCAAAATAACTGTAAAGCCTAGTACAATGTATGTGTTATCTTTTGGAAGACCCTTCATGAATTTTGTATTAATAAAATCAGTTAAAATTTGTTAACTATTTTGCCCAATGAACTCAAACTGTATGGAATATATATAGAGGGTCTGCAATAATACAGATTTGATATGATAGTAAAGTGAATAGATTGTAAGTGTCAGGTGAGCAATACAGGCTCAGCCATCTGAGCCTCTTGTTTTATAATTTTTACAATCAGCTGATTATTTATTGTGTGTCAGATTTGTACGACAAGACGCTGGTTTAAGAATACTGGGATAAGCCATGACTGACATGTTGGGAATTTTTTCGTAATGTCACTAAATATTTCACAATATTACATCAGTGACATCTTCAGGTCACGGAACATTGATTGATGTATCCATGCACCTATGAAAGCATACTTAAATGATGAATACAAGGACCTCATATCTGCTAAGTCACATGATTGTCACATGATATATATTTTTAGAATGGAGAAAGCAGATACTGGATGTGTAACTGGTAGATTCCTTCTACAGGCCATCAGATCTTACCTACATTTTTCACAGCTAAGCTCCTGGATGATCTCAAGTATGGGTGCTCTCCCTTTTGAAATTATATACAGGTAAAGATAGTTCCCATCATAAGATTTGGTTTTGACAACACCTCTCTTAGAGAAGTACATGTTTTCTCATAGAGCGGTGGTTATTATCATGTAGTTAATAGGTATTTGAAGTAAGAATTTCATATTAACTCTAATATGACGTCTCCGTAATCACCATATGAACAGAACGGAAGTAAAATTTTCAGTCAAACCACACTCATACAGACGTCTTTTTTTTTATCACAATTTTTATTTGAGGTTTGTTTTCAGAGCAAGGTTCTGTTAACATGAAATGCATATTTTTTCACATCAGCAGAGGGAGGGGTACTCAATTGAGAGAACAGCCAAAATGCTGATTTCTTTACTGTATTGTCTCTATTATAATACCATATTTGATCTGTTAGAATAGAAATAATTCATGGCATACTGTTTTTTTTTTTAATTATTTTACCACGAGTTCGTCTTATTTTTTTAAATTTTAACCCTCGCTATGCTCAGCATAAAATTTTTACAAAAATAAGGCACACCAATGGTAAAATCTCCCAAGAAACTTATTTTGATTTCTTAAATAAATCATGGTGTCAGAATTAAAGAAAAAGAATGGCAGAATGGAAGCGCACCACCCTAATCCCGAACTTTAAGAAAAAATATAATACCTAGGGTATCTAATAGTTGTAATTGAAAATCTAATCTAAAGTTTTATCTTTATATAGAAATAAAGTAACTAATGACTTAGTAATTATTTTGTGAAGACATTATCAAGTTAAGTTACAAGAAGACATAATTGTCATATTTTTTTTTTATTTTCAGATTATATGCTCCAGGCGAAACTGTCAACTATACTTTTAAGGTTGTTCCTGTCGTACATAACTTTCCGCTGACTGATATGAACCATGCCACAATGAAAGTATCGGTAGCATCATTGCCACGTCCACAGGAAATGCCACAAATCACATGTTTAGACTGCACCAAGGAGAGGAAACAAAAACAAGATAAATATTTCAGAGGTCGTGCTACTTCCAAATCTAGTCACCCTTCACCAGAAAGACCGCATTCTTCAAAATCATTAGGTTTGGACCAGTATAGTCTGAAATCTTTGGAAAGTCATCACAGACGTAAAAAATACGATCAGACTGGAGACAAAAAATCTGTCCAGTCAGAAGATAGAAAATCTGATCAATCAGATGAGAGCCTGAAAGATGAATCTGATGATAGCTTGTGTCTCCCTTCACGTCCAAAATCTCCTAAAGTATCAGATGAAGACGAGGGAGGAGAAACTAGTCCAAGGTCAAATAAAGGTCACACAGGTGCAGAGAAGTCTTTATATCACAAACCTCCAGTTGGAAGGAAAGTGAAAACAGATCAAAATAATACCAAAATTAGTAATGACAAGTTAACAGCTACCATGGCAACAAATTTCCAAATAGAAAAAGTTGCAACAACTTCATTTCCTATGCAATCTGACCTTCCTGGTGCAAGGAATCCACATTATTGTTATGCAAAAGAACTTTTAAAGGAGAATTTCAAGGACAAACCCCTTTCCTTTAAACAGGAACTACATTCCAAAACTTACGACCCAGATACTTTAATTAAACGTCTTCCTAGTCCCAAAGTTTTATTTACAACAAATTCCAAATCTCAAAATACAACTTACAGGAAACGTAAACTTGATCTCTGTGATTTGACAGAAAATGTTGAGGACAAGATTATGTATACTAACCTTGAGGATTTAATGAAACCTTTACATTCAGATGAATTAGAATCATATTTAGCTAGTCTTTCACATAGAGTACCAGAAAAAACTATCCACGATAGCATTAACACAATACCTTTGACGAAGTGCAAATTTTTCATCGGTGAAAATTCAGAGGAAAATATTTATGAAAGGGAAGTGACTGATAGTCAGAAGGAGATTATTGAATCACAAGAAACTCTTGAAAGAGCCTTAAATGATGGTAATTCAAAAGCATTCCAAAAACCAAGATCTGAAAAAGCTGAAATACTCAATGATGAATTGCCTGACAATAAAAATCAAGCTGTATCTATGGAAATCAAACAAAACATCAAAAAAGAAGGGAAAATTTTATTGACGGGTAGTAATGCAAAATTCACAAATGAGTCCAAGTCCAAAGAATCTGTGTCAAAATGTTTGTTTAAAAGTCTGTCGGAACCAGGACCAGAGAAATTATCGTTTTCTCTTGCTAGAGAAGGTTACCATACTTCCTGCCAGTCTCATGATGGATCTCCGAACGGACTGTCCTTTACAGATGATGAATCTAGTGATAACTCCACACCAACCAATAGTCTTTCAGAACACAGTATTCTTTTACCAGCCAATAAACAAATTTCCCACAATGCATTTCTCTGTTCAAATGATGTTCAGCCTACCTCAATCAAAGAGAGAGAGCCTGATCGGCATGACTCCCTTCACAAAGAAATAGCGAAACTGCAAATATCGGACAAAACTCTGCAGAACCAGAATAAATCAGACAAGAAGAAAGAAGACAGTTTACCATTAGGAAAGTCGCTGTGTCGACATCTTATGACAAAGGAACTTCAAAAGATAAGGAGGGTAAGACAGAAATATAAAATTACAAACAGTCAAACCTGTCTATAAAGACCACTCTGTGGCAACCTTGCTGTAAAGGACTCCTCTGTATTGCAAATCACTGTCTATAAAGGGTACCTCTATGAAAAATCACTACTGTCTATAAATGGTACATCTATATAGCAAACCACTGTCTAGAAAGGATACCTCTATATTACTTTGAAATGTCCTTGTCATGTACAATTAACCTCTGAATAAAGGGTGTCTGTTCATAACCAACACTTGTATTGTCCCATGGGTATCTGTATACACATGTTTGACTGTAAATACAAATAGAAACACTGATCAGTTATCTCCCTCATTAAGTTAGCAAAGGGAGGTAACTAAAATTGTATCTCTTTAAAGGAGGCTATTATCTTCCCTGGATAACATGGTCAAGAAAGATAACTGATATTTCTCATAAGAGTGACTTGTAGTTCATTAGTAAACTCTACTTCAATCTCCAAAACATACAACATACACATTAAAATGACCCCATAAGAAGTATATATAAAAGGAAGAACAATCTTCACAGTACTTCAATTCAGTTTTAAGGATGATCGCTGGTCTAATAGGAAATAAATAGGATTTGAAATAGGTGTTTTAGTTTGAGAGAACATATGAATAGTAAACAAATAAGCAAAAAAAAATATAGGTTCATGTGCTCATTTTAGAGCTATAAGGCCTTGAAAATTTGCAGGAAATGGGTTTTCTCTGGATTTTTCATTCTCTTTGCATTGACAACTTCGGTCTCTCAAAAATGGATGAAAAAATAAAAATGGATTTCATCAAATTTTGTCAAATACCATTTTAAGGTATATATGATTGAATTATAAAAGAAAAAGTGGGGGTTCATGGACAAAAAATTTCATGTTTAAGAAATGGATAAAACCCAAGGATTCTGAAAATCTGACAAAAAGACCAAAACATGACCAGCAAGCATCCTTAATTAACTGTTACTGGTTATATAATAGTTCTTCAAGGTTATGTTGAAACAATCTTCTAACTTGCACATAATATGACGAGACTTGTCTTATTTAATGACAATCAGATCAATTTACAAAACTTGTGAAGTTTATAAAAGTGCTTTTACAACATGCAAATGTGTTTTGATCCTCAATTTTACCGTATTTACTGTAAGAATAAACCACGATATCAAATTTTCTGTGATTACTACAAAAATAAAACATTGGATCAATTTAAAAACTTGCTCGGTGTCAAAATTCTTTTCCTGTAACATTCTTTAAAAACAGAGTAAAATGTTGAATTGGATGAACAATACTGTAATGTATGAAGTACAAAAGTATAACGTTATGTGGTAAGCATCAATGAGAATAATCCCATGTGATATTAAACAGAAAAGATTAATTAGATATAGGGGTCATTGTGTGGTCGTCAACAGTATCACACAGACGAGCACTAAATACCCTCAAAAACAAAAGTGTCAAAATCACATGCAAAGTAATCCACATCAATACAATTTGAATGATTTTAGCCAGAAGATATTTCCATGCCAAACCAGGAAGAAATAATGACGTTCCAAAAGAATCTGGACAAAAGTTCTAGTATGATGTTCAACACAGCAACAGGATTGCCTACTAGATCTAGTCCAGTAAGTAACCATGGTAACAATAGTACTTGTGGTGATAAGGTTAGCATGGCTACACACTAGATCTAGATCAATAACCATAAAAACAAGGTAAATTTTGTGTGATTTTTTTGTTGTTGGAAATAGCAGAATCTGAGATTATGTCATGGATCAATCAAGTGAGATATCTTATGATAAACTATATTTTTACAAGAGATATCTATTAAGACAATTTTATTTTTATTTTATTATTTTGTGTGTCTAACCAATATTACCATTAAAAGCTTTGTGGAGCTCAGATTACAGTACTAACTGTACTTTGATTTTACATTTTTTCGTGTCTAAACAAAATAGTAGTACCTTTAAAAGCTTTATGGAGCACAGTTTCTGGTATTATCAGTACTTATATTTTCTTATGTCTTTCCAAATCGCAGTACTTTTATTACTTTTTGTGGAGCACAAATCTATACAAAATTCCAGTACTATCAGTACTTTGATTTATACATTTTTTTTCCACAGGCACCAACAAAGAGGAAGTCGGCAGGTGGAAGATTTGATTATGACAACACATTGATTAGTACTAAAGCTATTAAAAAGTAAGTTAAGTGAGCTATCAAGAAATGGTTAACTAGTAGATACATTTAGATTCTCCTTCAGGTACGAGTGAATTATGGAATTTCTCTACCCGAGATAGTTAAATTTTCAATTTTCAACACACGTACTCTTGTGAACGTGTTAAAATCTAAAATTTGGCTATGATGGTGAAAAAATCCCATAACTTATGAGTAAATTGAAGGAGAATCTGTTTCTCCTATGATTTTCGACAAAAACCTCAACAAAATATCGTTGCCATGTAGTTTGTTTACATAAACGTCATTTCTGGACTTCTCTATCGTTCCAATAACTGTAGAAAAAACGGTGGTTATTCCCACGTAAAAATTTAATTAAGGGGAAGTGGTTAAACATATTAAGTATTTTTATCCCACAGATTAAACACATCAAGAATAGGAGAAATGTATGTAATTCATTCTCATTTTAAAACAGCTACAATTTACATGTATTGCATTATTCAAAAATTCACACAGAAATCACCATCCAACTCTAAAATTATAAATTCATAAGGTCTCCCTTAGAAAATGTACTAGTTGCTCATGTATACACTTGGTAAGAATTTATTTTATCCCTGTTCATTTTAAAATAATCTATGCAATGTTTAAAATTACAACTGCTTGCAAAATTTATTATTTAAAAAAATATATGGATTATTTATGTTGAAAATATTCATACTTAAAAGAATCTCTCTGTCTACAGAGATATAATAGATTTAACAGTGACCAAATATCATACTTACTGTCGAAGAAAACTACAACAATGAAATTTCTAGAAATTTTAATCTTAGTGTGATTGGTGAATCTGGTATGAGTTTTCAGAAATGGCAATGCTAGTATAAGTGTAAATTTGATGTCAGTTCTTTTAAATAATGCTCACCAGGTGCTCATTGTCCATATATCTGTTGTCTCTCTGTTTAGTAATTTTAACATTTTAATCTCACCAGAAACCGCTTTACCAAATGTATACTGAGTTTCTTTACTAAGCCTCGGTTAAAGTTGTGTTCAATTTTGAGAACTAACATGGCTGCAAAGAACTGTATTTATGATAAGTTTATCTGTAGATGCAAATTTGTGATTTTTCACCACATTTTCCATCTGAAGAAATCTTGTTATAAATGTGGGGATGTACGCTCGGATGACTACACTCAATGATGAAGTGAATCTAGTTCAAAGTCACAGACAACATCTTGTCTTATTTATCTCATAAGTTATTTCCAAAACATTTACACAACTGTGTAACTACAAAGCCAAATTATCAGAAACATGCTTTATACACGGGTATCTTGATGAAAAAGGTGTGGCTATGCTATATTATTATATCCCCACTCTAAATGTATTGCATTCACCTTTCTGTTCGTCCTTTCATCTATTCGTTCAACAAATATTTCCGTCACACTTTTCTCAGAAACTACTGAATGGAATGACTTTATATATGGTCAGCAGCTTAATAGTGATGAGTTGTAAGGAGTGAGCACTTTTCAGATCTATTGGACACCTACTTCCTGTTTGTCGATACTTCAAGATTTCAATATGTTGAATTAACCTAAAAATTTTCATCACACTTTTCTCAAGTACTATTGAACAGAATGACTTCACACTTGGTCAGCAGCTTGACAATGATGTGTTGTAACGTATGTTAACTTTTCCAATCTGTGGGACACATACTTCCTGTTTGCTGATACTTTAAATTACGAGTCAGGGTATTCTTAGCATGACATCACGTGCATTCTTGTTGTACATTCCAAGCGAGGACCAGACATACCCCAAAAGTCAACATGGTTTAAACTTTTAAAAAGAAAATTTGTCAAATTATAAAAACCTCTTCTGAAATTCCTGAGCAAAAGTCAGGAATTTGTTACACATTATGCCTTATCATTTCAGTGCTTTATCCTGCTCAAAGTTAGCCTTACAGTCAGAGAGTTCAAATGACCATGAAGAATCTCAGAAAGTGCTGAGCACAAGTGCACCTGCTTCAACAAATTGCCTTCTGGGAAATTTTGAGGTTTGTAGAAATTTGAATTTTAGTGAATCTGTGTGTTTTTAGATCCATTTTTCAATTAAATATTATTTTTTTTTGATATCAGAAATCTATGAACCATATAGTATTTTTCTTGATATCAGAAAACTATGAACCGTATAGTATTTTTATTGATATCAGAAAACTATGAACCGTATAGTATTTTTATTGATATCAGAAAACTATGAACCGTATAGTATTTTTATTGATATCAGAAAACTGAACCGTATAGTATTTTTATTGATATCAGAAAACTGTGAACCATATAGTATTTTTATTGATATTAGAAAACTATGAACCATATAGTATTTTTCTCAATTTTGGCCTTGATGTTATTATATATATATTAATAAATTTTTAACAAAAATGATACAAAATAATAAGAATTTTATAATTTACATGAGTTATAGTGTAATTTTGTAACATTAAAATCTCATCTGTGTAAAAAATAAGAGTTACCTCCCCTAGACCATTTTTCATGAAAAAACTCATGTTAACTCTCGGTGTAAATATCTGGTCTGGTTATGTACAATCTTACCATTCTAAATAGCCAGTGAATAGATTTTGAAAAGTAGCAAGGAATCTGCAATTTGAATAATTCTAGGGACAAGATTTCAAAATTTTTGGGGGGAAAATTTATGTATGTTTTAGGAGAAAAATATCTCCCTTACACTAGCAGATAGTGAATGTATAAATTGTCCAGGTCTTTGTCCAGTTAGTCAGAAAATGTTAATACAACTTATGTGTTTTGTATTAAGGTAGATCAATACAAATAAATATTTCCAGGCAGGATGTTGGATGGATATACTTTGAAATTTCAATTAAAAAACATAGGTCACCATTCTTGATTTTGAGATAAAGTAGGTAAATTTTATATAGATTATATAGGGAAAAATCCAAATTTCTCGTACAATAAAAAAACTAGCAGATAGAATTTTTTATAAAATTCTGAAAAGAACACTTATCTGACATGCTTTCATATTCTTAAAAAAAAAAATTGGGGTTTCCAAAAAACTAAAATTCTCTTTATATTTCATTACAATTTATTTTTCCGCCAATTATCTTCCCGAAAAATGTTCTTTTTAGAATAAAATTTTGTAATTTTGCTATTTATGAATTTTTTGTCAGTTTTTTTATTGAGATAACTTAAGATATAATTTTTACATTATATTAAATACAATTTGCTCGTTGAAAATATATCAGTGTATTAGATGTATATATATCAAGTTTGAAAGAGGATTTAAATTTTTAGCTCACCTGGCCAAAGGCCAAGTGAGCTTTTGCCATCACTTGGCATCCATCGTCTGTTGTAAAATTTTCACATTTTCATCTTCTCCTCTGAAACCACTGGGCCAAATGGAATTAAACTTGGCAGGAAGCATCTTTGTAAGGTCCTTTACAAAGATTGCTCATTTCGGACAACAAACATGGCCACAATGGGCAATAGTTGTTTCTGATTGGCTGATTTTCCAAAAATCTTCTCCTCTGAAACTGCTAGCCCAAATTGGAACAAAACTTGATAGGAAGCATATATGGGGAGTCCTTTATAAAATTTCTTCATTTCGTTCCGATCGGAGTACAGATATGGCCGTAATGGGCTGTTCTTGTTTCTGATTGGCTGATATAAAAAAATCTTCTCCTCTGAAATCTCTTGGCCAAATGGAACGAAACTTGACAGGAAGCATCTATGGGAGGTTGTTTACAAACTTTTCTCATTTCGTCCTGATTGGGCAACAAACATGGCCGCTATGGAAAAGTCTTCTTTCTCATTGGATGATTAAAAAAAAGAATTTGGAACCAAAGTTAGCAGCACTGATCTTTAGATGGTAGTCTTTCAGAATTGTAGCCGCTGACCTGGCATGTCAATCAACATGGCCACCAAAGCTTAACTTAAAGCTGAATATAGGACCCTATGAGAAAATTTAATTTGCAGATCATCATACCTTAAACTTGGCCATTTGGAACCAGACTACTGGCAGCAATGGTCTTCTTTTAGAAATGTGTTTGATAACCTTGAATGTCAACTAAGATGGCCACTGCAGCGTAACTTTGTTTAACATTGTACCTGATTGGAAAACCAGCCAAGCTAACAGCTACACTTAAATTTTCAGTCCTGCTGAAGGTGGAAAGTTAAATCCAGGTGAGCGATACAGGCTCTTGAGAGCCTCTAGTTTTTATATTGCTATTAGCGTGGAGGATAATTATTTATGAAATGTTTACTGTAAACTATTTTGAACATTCTCTTTCAAAGTTTGATATTGTAATGTTTTATGTTTGGTAATGGACCCTGTATTGGTTTTAATAAATGCTTTGAATTTTTGTTTTGTAATATCAACATTTTTTTAAGGAGTCTGTGTTGAATGGCAGAATAGAGCCTGTTGGAGTTGTGGAAGGATTTACTGCAGAGATCGGAGCCGGTGGCAGTTTCTGTCCGAAACATATCACATTACCTGTTACAGCTTATTTCTTCCAGCTTTCTGAGGACAATGCTCCCTCACCATATTTGGTAAATATCAATGCTATGATTGAAATAGCTTATAAGTTTATCTATTGATGTACATTTGTGACTTTTAACATGGTTTGAAAGACTAGTGATCATCAAATCTGATGAATTACCTTTCAGCTATATGTTAATTGTAAATAAGAGGAGCATTTAAGTTTTTTTTAACTACTTATTTTTATTTTTGTACAAATGCCGTATTTTCCTGCCTATAGGTCGAGACTATTTAAAATGATCATTTTACCATTATAGTCTATGGAGAAAGTATCAATTAGACCTATAGTCCACATAGACTTATGGTCCAGAAAATACAATTATTTGCTTCTTGTCTTAATATTTCTTTCACAAAATAATACTTTGAACTTTTCATGGTAGCGTGCTCGCCTCGATCGGTCAACCCAAAGACATTAAAATTGTTATTTGCTGCTTCTCTGCAAATCACACGGCATCTAGGAGTAAGAGCAAAGATCGGCTGGTCGGCTCAGACTCAGTATAATGTGTCCAAGTGGGGTGATATGTCTTCCTGATGATAGTTAACTTGTGAGCTAGCACATTAAAAATCTGGCTCAGCGTGTTTGTCTAGTACAAAGCAGGGATCATATGCATTACCATATCAACATGTTCTTGTCCTGATATGCACTTAGCTGCCACTGGACATTAAACAACAATTCATCCATCCATCCTTATAATTGTCAGTATGAGCCTAATAATGAGGCTGTTTACATGATATACAAAGGACACTCATTCTGGTATGCACTTAATGGTTGCCACTGGATGTTCAAAAATTATTTGTCCGATAAACAGAACACTGTTTATCTTATTGTTCTGTAAGTTGAGAAAGTGCTTACAATCACTGAATTTACTTTGAAAAACTTTTCCAATCACAGGCCCTCGAGGAGAAAAACATGTAAAACAATATCGCTAGACTGTAATATTTAAACGTAGTGTTAAATTCAGAGATAAATGTTATCTTTTTATCAATGAAAAAAAATGTGACAGGGTGAAGGTCACAATGACACGGTGAAGGTCACAATAATTTATTTTCTATTTCAACACTTACAACTAACATTAAAACCTAATTGTTGACTTTTAAAGATTTACAATAAGTGGACATTATATTTTCTGCATTTACTGTAGAAAAAAAGCAAAAACATAAGCCTTGGTATTCTTTACTGTGATATCCATCTCAGCATGATAGCTTTTTGTATGAATTTTTCATCTCATTAAGAAAAAAAAATTGTAATATCTTTTTTTTTTCAGGGACATATCAATCTAGAACCATTAGGAAAGAAGGGATACAAGATTCCTAAATGCGGAACTGTACAAGTGGTAAGATAACTACAGAGTCGTGAAAATTGGTTGGTGCCAGTCAGATAGTTGTGTGCAGGAGCATTAAGCCTTTAATTTTTAAACAATTTTTTAACAAGACTTTCAAACGGAAAGGTCCTGGAATAATATCTTTTGCCAATAAGGCCTTAAAAAGTAATGGAATTGAAAATTTCTTCTTAAATATTTGAAAAGTCATGGAAAATTTTATTTTATCTTTTCCAGTCAATAATAAAAATATGAACTTATATTTAAGCCATTATCAAACTGACACTGAATTTATTTTATTAAACTTCTTTCTTACACATGGAACGTCCTATAATTTTTAGCTCACCTGGCCCACAGGGCCAAGTGAGCTTTTCTCATCACTTGGAGTCCGTCGTCGTCCGGCATCTTCCGTCGTCGTCGTTAACATTTTACATTTTGAACTTCTTCTAGAGAACCACTGAATGGATTGAAACCAAACATTGCATGAATGTTCCTTATGAGGTGTTGACCAAGTGTTGTTACTTTGTATCCGATCCATCATCCAAGATGGCCGCCAGCGGGGAACTTAGTTTAACATAGGACCCTATGGGAAATGCATACAAATGACTTCTTTTAGAGAACCACTGAATGGAATGTAACAAAAATTAGCATGATTGTTCCTTATAAGGTGCTGACCAAGTGTTGTTACTTTGTTGCCGATCCATCATCCAAGATGTTTAGAAGTCTATCAGAAAATTGTAAAAAAAATTCTGAATGGTCACAACTTGACCACATATTCAAAAATAATAATGATAAGATGTCTTCAGTAGCTATTTTAAGACTACACTAAGATGACCTGTTTTTAATTTTAAATACTGTGTCAAATTAAACCAATCTTGGTCTCAATCATTATATAATTTTACATAATTTCCAAAATCACATTAGATACAGGTGAGCGACACAGGCTCTTGAGAGCCTTTAGTTTTTTGACTGAACAACCATGTTTGTATAGTTCTTAATTCTTGTAATTTAGTTGCAATAGGCCATGTAATATTCTGAATTTGTTCTGGAAAAGTCATGAAGAAGTCGTATTTTGCAAAGGAAAAGGTGTATGATCCCTGAAATAGAATTGGTGACATTGAGCTGGTGGGTGGTCAGACAGCTTTTTGTTTTGTTGTAAATTAATTGAGGAATCAATTCAAAATTTTCAATTTTTTATTGAATTACAATGTTTATATATCCAGCTGACTTCCTGTGTGTATTCATTCAGTTATATGATCTCTTGTAGTATTATACAAATAAAGAAAAAAATGAAAACTTGCCAAAAAAATGCAATCTTGTTGGTAACTTTCTAGCAATGTGTATATATAGATTCTCCTTCAGGCACGAGTGAGTTATGGAATTTCTCCACCCAAGATAGTTAAATTTTCGATTTTCAACACACGAGCCTGTTTCTCGTATGATTTTCGACAAAAACCTCAAGAAGATGTCGTTGCTATGTAGTTTGTTTACATAGACGTCATTTCGGGACTTATCTAGTTTATCGTTCCAAACGCTGGTAATTCCCACGTAGAAATTTAATCACCAGGAAGTGGTTAAAAATATTATGTATCTTTATCCCACCGATTAAACACCTCAAGAATAGGAGAAAAAAATATACACATTAAGTCCAATTTACTTTAAACATGAAAATTTATCCATCAAACATTTTACTCAGTGCTGTAATACAGTATTTCACACTTCTAATTGTGTTACATATAATAGAAATCCTTGAATATTGATTGATGTTTGTTTTTTTTTTAAATCTAGACATTATTCAATCCAAACAAGACAGTTGTTAAGATGTTTGTAGTAATGTATGATCTAAGTGATATGCCAGCCAACTGCCAAACATTTCTACGACAAAGAACAGTATATATGCCTGCAGATTCAAACAGTACAGAACCTACCTTCCTAAGATATTTAATACATTTAAGGTAAATCAAATATATGATTTGCTCACTTATTCCGTCCTCATATTTGTAACACATCTAATATGAAACAGGTGTGACCTGGAAAGCGAGCGAAGCTTAACGTTTTTACTTTTGCTTTGTCAGTGTTTAGTGAAACCTTCGTAATGGCGGGAAAATATGACACTTGTGTCTGCATCTTTTTTCTTGTCAAATTTTAATATATCAAATTTGATTCCAGGTGGATTCTTTTGTATTTATTTTTCATTTCATGACACTTAATGTTTATTTCTAAATATTTTATTGACTTAAAACTTTTTAAAAAAAATAAAGAATGTTCAAAATCATGCGTTTTCTCCCAGGAAGTAGTTTGATTTTAAAAGCTGCCATCTTGCAGAAAAAAAATAGAAGGATGAAACTAGAACAACGATATCTAAATCTGAAATCCTATATGCTATAGAGTGAGCTTTGCTCGGATATCAGGCCTATGTGTGTTGCAAGTGCTTACCCAACTGATATCTTGATGAAAAACTAGGGAATTTAACTGAAATTCTGTACATTTCAAACAACAAATAGGGATGTATTAAAAGTTTAACATGGTTCAAACTTATGTAATGATGTCACGTTTTCTGAAAAATAAGAAATTGCGTGCTAAAAATGGAAATTCATCACTCATGGATAATTAATGGCATTTTGGCATTGGAAAAAGCAGTAATTCATTTATATGACTAGGGAAAAATATAGATTAATAATTTTTACTTCCATTATCAAAAAAAGTTTTAAGGTATTCCCGAAATGTATATGGCTTCTGTATGGAATGTAGAAGTTAAAAAATAATCTGGATTGAAACTTTTATTTGATGAAGGAGATTGATACTTGTTGTTTGCAACTGCAGGTCTTCTCCCATGTCAAAGTTGAAGACAGTTCCATAGCAGACCGTTAGCCTTCACAGTTCACAAAATTAATCAGTTCCTTGGCAGTTTCTTAGCCTTCACAGTTGCAAATGTCTTGTTTGCATATTGGCATTTCTATGGCAGTTTCTAAGCAGTTCACAAGCAGTTATTTTGCCCAAAAATTTAAATTTCAAAAGACAACTGCCAAGAAGCAGTTCCTCTCACTACTAAGAGGCAGTTTACGTGACTGTTTATGGATGAACTGCCTGTTACTGCTACCAAACTGTTAAAATTTTCAATAACTGCCAACGAACTGCCTACGATCTGCTTAATTAGGTTCGACATGGGCTGTTTCCAGTATGTAAATATGTAGAATTTAAGTATTGCATCAGAAAGTCAAAGCTTTAGACCATAAATTATGATTTCTCTAGAAGTTTTTTTGTCATCAGCAGAGCAGTGTCAACCCATTGGGATTTAGTATCATCATTGCAGTCATACTTTCTCTGTCTGCAACTCCACATAATGCAGGAATGAATTCTATAAAACCTACAGTGAATTATCAGTGCCTTTGTGCATTTTATTTTTCTGAATATCAAAACACTGGACTTTGTCTATTTTTCTGTAAACATCTTTGAGGAAATACCGGTATGTAACTATTTTATTGAACTGATCGGCCATTGCTAACCTTTTTAATTTGTTTAAGGCCCGTTTTATTGGCCGGGTTGCACAGAGTGCAAATCCGGGTTATAGTATGGTGAATGTTGGTCGGGCGGGCGGGCGGCGGCGGGTGGCGGGCGGCAGCGGCGGGCGGCGGCGGCGGGCGGGCGGGGAAAATGGGTACCTATTTTGTGAAATCAACTCCTCCTACAGTTTTTCACCCACATCCTTGAAACTTCATAGAATGTTTCTATATATATTGAAGATGTGCACCTCACTTTATGGAATTATTTCAGGAATTATTTCCCATTTTTCCAAACCTTGGAACTTAGTCGTTTTTAGCTCACCTGACCCAAAGGGTCAAGTGAGCTTTTCTCATCACTTGGCGTCCGTCGTCCGTCGTCCGTCGTCGTCCGGCGTCGTCGTTAACATTTTACATTTTGAACTTCTTCTAGAGAACCACTGAATGGAATGAAACCAAACATGGCATGAATGTTCCTTATGAGGTGCTGACCAAGTGTTGTTACTTTGTAGCCGATCCATCATCCAAGATGGCCGCCAGCGGGGAACTTAGTTTAACATAGGACCCTATGGGAAATGCATACAAATGACTTCTTTTAGAGAACCACTGAATGGAATGAAACTAAATCTGGCATGAATGTTCCTTATGAGGTGCTGACCAAGTGTTGTTACTTTGTAGCCGATCCATCATCCAAGATGGCCGCCAGAGGGGGACTTAGTTTAACATAGGACCCTATGGGAAATGCATACAAATGACTTCTTTTAGAGAACCGTTGAATGGAATGAAACCAAACATGGCATGAATGTTCCTTATGAGGTGCTGACCAAGTGTTGTTACTTTGTAGCCGATCCATAATCCAAGATGGCCGCCAGCAGGGGACTTAGTTTAACATAGAACCCTATGGGAAATGCATACAAATGACTTCTTTTAGAGAACCACTGAATGGAATGAAACTAAATCTGGCATGAATGTTCCTTATGAGGTGCTGACCAAGTGTTGTTACTTTGTAGCCGATCCATAATCCAAGATGGCCGCCAGCGGGGAACTTAGTTTAACATAGGACCCTATGGGAAATGCATACAAATGACTTCTTTTAGAGAACCACTGAATGGAATGAAACTAAATCTGGCATGAATGTTCCTTATGAGGTGCTGACCAAGTGTTGTTACTTTGTAGCCGATCCATCATCCAAGATGGCCGCCAGCGGGGAACTTAGTTTAACATAGGACCCTATGGGAAATGCATACAAATGACTTCTTTTAGAGAACCACTGAATGGAATGAAACTAAATCTGGCATGAATGTTCCTTATGAGGTGCTGACCAAGTGTTGTTACTTTGTAGCCGATCCATCATCCAAGATTGCCGCCAGAGGGGGACTTAGTTTAACATAGGACCCTATGGGAAATGCATACAAATGACTTCTTTTAGAGAACCGTTGAATGGAATGAAACCAAACATGGCATGAATGTTCCTTATGAGGTGCTGACCAAGTGTTGTTACTTTGTAGCCGATCCATAATCCAAGATGGCCGCCAGCGGGGAACTTAGTTTAACATAGAACCCTATGGGAAATGCATACAAATGACTTCTTTTAGTGACCCACTTAATGGAATGAAACCAAACATGGCATGAATATTCCTTATGAAGTGCTGACCAAGTGTTGTTACTTTGTAGCTGATCCATCATCCAAGATGGCCGCCAGCGGGGAACTTAGTTTAACATAGGACCCTATGGGAAATGCATACAAATGACTTCTTTTAGAGAACCACTGAATGAAATGAAAGTAAATCTGGCATGAATGTTCCTTATGAGGTGCTGACCAAGTTTTGTTACTTTGTAGCCGATCCATCATCCAAGATGGCCGCCAGAGGGGGACTTAGTTTAACATAGGACCCTATGGGAAATGCATACAAATGACTTCTTTTAGAGAACCACTGAATGGAATGAAACTAAATCTGGCATGAATGTTCCTTATGAGGTGCTGACCAAGCGTTGTTACTTTGTAGCCGATCCATCATCCAAGATTGCCGCCAGCAGGGGACTAAGTTTAACATTGGACCCTATGGGAAATGCATACAAATGATTTCTTTTAGAGAACCACTGAATGGAATGTAACAAAACATAGCATGAATGTTCCTTATGAGGTGCTGACCAAGTGTTGTTACTTTGTTGCCGATCCATCATCCAAGATGTTTAGAAGTCTATCAGAAAATTGTAAAAAAAATTCTGAATGGTCACAACTTGACCACATATTCAAAAATAATAATGATAAGATGTCTTCAGTAGCTATTGTAATCACATTAGATACAGGTGAGCGACACAGGCTCTTGAGAGCCTCTAGTTTATTGACATCTTCAATAGAGGGTACCTATTTTGTGAAATCAACTCCTCCTACAGTTTTTCACCAACATCCTTGAAACTTCATAGAATGTTTCTATATATATTGAAGATGTGCACCTCACTTTATGGAGTTATTTCAGGAATTATTTCCCATTTTTCCAAACTTTGGAACTTAGTCGTTTTTTTATTGACATCTTCAATAGAGGGTACCTATTTTGTGAAATCAACTCCTCCTACAGTTTTTCACCCACATCCTTGAAACTTCATAGAATGTTTCTATATATATTGAAGATGTGCACCTCACTTTATGGAATTATTTCAGGAATTATTTCCCATTTTTCCAAACTTTGGAACTTAGTTGTTTTTTATTGACATCTTCAATAGAGGGTACCTATTTTGTGAAATCAACTCCTCCTACAGTTTTTCACCCACACCCTTGAAACTTCATAGAATGTTTCTATATATATTGAAGATGTGCACCTCACTTTATGGAGTTATTTCAGGAATTATTTCCCATTTTTCCAAACTTTGGAACTTAGTAGTTTTTTTATTGACATCTTCAATAGAGGGTACCTATTTTGTGAAATCAACTCCTCCTACAGTTTTTCACCCACATCCTTGAAACTTCATAGAATGTTTCTATATATATTGAAGATGTGCACCTCACTTTATGGAATTATTTCAGGAATTATTTCCCATTTTTCCAAACAAGTGTTTATCAACATGTAATCAAATCAAATATTGCTTACTTCACCTATTTCTAATTAAATTGATGGCTGCCTCTGTGCTCGTACACCAACATACAATGTGTCTGATTTTGTCTATATAAATATTCATGACTGCCAATGTGCAATATGATCTTGTAATCACCTTTGTCACCACTACAGTAAACACCCAGCAACCCGGCCATTTGTGTCTTTGACCCATTTTTTTGTTTTGGGTATGTTCAGCATAATACCTGTTATAAAAATTTTTGAACCTTGTTTAATAGAAGTAGTGTTGTCAGATAAAATACATGTACTAAAGAAAAGACCAAGGTAAAAAAAAAATTCTATTTCGATCTGATAGTTTCCATTTTAAATGTTTCTGTACATTATACATGAAAAATTGTTGTAATATAAATGTGATTAATATTCAAACTTATACATGTGTTAGGTATGAATCATGTATAACTTGACATTTGAAGGTCAACGAAATATGTTATAACCTGATATCCCTAATAAAATCGACTGTCCTTTATTTATTCAACCGATATAAGCTCCACCTGATGAGGTGAAAAAATAGTAATAATTTAGTGTAAAAAGGGAGACAACTCAAACAGTTCTTGGTAAATGTGTTTGGCTATAATTCATTTACAGTTCAGACAAGTAGACACTGAATTTAAAAACTGCACCATCGTCAATCGTGTAGCCTATATTCTGTATAACATTCATGATTGCTGTTATTTGTAGGTTTGCCAGTAGTAGATCTGGAAAAATATACCTCCACACAGACATTAGACTCATCTTTGCCAGAGACAAATTTGAATTTGACCCGAAGGTCGCAAACTATGAACTCCGCTCTTTCACAGAAGGACCACAAAACCCAAAATTCTCCCCAAAAAGATGATGAAGATCAAGTTTAGCGTGAATTTAATTGAATGGTTGTTATGACAACAGCAGTGTGTTTGGAGTGATATGGAGTGTATGATTGTTTTATTTTTGAATATTTTAATTTATATTATTTATTTTTGTTTTATTTAAATGATGAAGGTTTCATCTGAATGTGATTGTTATATAGATATATACACATGTGTATTCCATTTAAATACATATTATGGGTCAAGGTCAAGACATGGATGTTTAAATGTATGTAGGTGAAGGTCACTGAATTGTACAAGTGAAAATTAGTTATATACTAGTCACACATTGTTAAAAATCAATTATAATATAATTATATATATAGATATACTCCTGGAATCTGATGAACAATATTATTACTGAAAGTTAAAATATGTCAGCTTATAAATATTTATTTTTGGGTCCTATGCACTTGACAAAATAAGTGAAATTATACAGATAATGAGATTCAGTTGAAATATAACTTCATAAGCTAGTTCTTTCAGTTTTATTTATTTGTTTATTTAAATTTCGGTAAAATTTCTGAATTGCTATTTATCAATAAAGCAAGGCAAGAAGTTTGGCATCATAAAATTTGACTTATTTAATTATGTTGGTAGCCCTGAATACAATTTAGCAAAATTTTACGAATTGCTAAATTTAGGAAATTTTTTAACATTGCAAAAACCTGTTCAACAGAGATATTAACACAAAAAATTATTGGATAATTGGATTCCAGGAACAAATCATAAGCAAATTATTTATTTATTTAATCAATTAACTTAAAAATTTGTTTAAATTTTGAAAATGCAATATTTTTCTACTGTACTATTTCAAGTGGTCCTCCAAAATGCAGATTGTCTTCAGCTATATTGCTCGGCCTTGGACTTGCATTGAGTTTGAACTGAGATATTTTTCTCCATGTTGAAAACGTCACTGTGACTTTAAGCTGAAGAGCAGCAATAAAAATGATGTTCCTTTGTTTGGACATTTATATATAGTGATTTTGTATCAAGAAATAATCCACCAAATCCTACTCTTCATATTATGTTATCGTACTGTAAGGTCATACATTTCACGCTGTTGAACATTTCGTAACTTTAAGATGAAGAACTGCAATAAAAATGCTAAAAATGGCTAACAGGAAAAGTCAACAATGACATACCAATGGATCAAAGCAAACCATGTGTTAAGACTTTTAAGGTCATAGATAAGTGAGGGATGATCTATGTGGTCAAGTGGTTTAATAGTCCATCTTATAATCATAGGTCCGACTACGCTGAGGTTTTGAGTTTGAACCCAGCTTATGATTAGCTGTATTGAACTCTAATCGAATTTTCTGATTTCCTGTAAAATTTTATTTATTCTCAAGGTGCTCCCTCTACTTCTGTTGATAAAAAAACGTGCCACCACGACTGAAATTGACCATAAATTTTTTTACTACGGTAATTTACCAGACTAGTACAGATAATGACCATTATATTTTTTTGGGTAGAAAATCAAGTTTAAAGTAGGAATTTGGTAGATATTTCTTTCTGAAGTTGGAATAAACTTGGTATTTTGTTGATGTATAGGGTTTCCAATGTTTCCGGAGATCACTGCAATATGGTACATAGATCCACTTGGATTCCTGAGCCTTACCATTAAATTGAATGAAATATTTTGGATGCCGTATTAAAAAAACATCGATCTTTGCTCTGTTTTCATACATTAAATGGAATTTAGAAAGCTGACCTTAAAAAGAAGGTTATTTAGGGAACTACATCTTCATTTGTTATGTATGTTAGCGAGTAATTGTTAATTTATTTCCTTGTGATTATATTTTCTGTTGAATGCTGACTATGTTAAAGAGTTATCTACCCTGGTTGAGAAATTTGCTAAGTTACTTCCCCTTTGACTTGTATCTTATTCTTCTTAAATATAGAAGAGATGATGTCCTATTGAATATTACCCAGTATCCATACATTCTCATACTAATAGCAGAAAATATTTGGTCTGTTATTTAGGGACGAGATCAAAAGTTCAATGTAGGATAAAAAACTTAATTCAAATAGTTTGGGGGTGGGGGTAAAAATCGCTGCTGGTTTTGTTATCCGACATCGATTTTCAGATTGAAAAATAAGGATTCAAGTTCGGCCCTAACATATGTTTGGACTTTTAAAGCAAATAGAAGCCATCATACATACATTGTTGAGGAAAAACAGGACCCATGATACAAAAAGTATACTCTCAAAGCATATGCCCATATTGGTCAATCAATTTTTCCCAAATTAAGTTAAGAGGGGGGTGGGGGTCAGTGAAAAAACTATGTTAAATAAAGTTTTTATCCTACATTGAACTTTTGATCTCGTCCCTTAAGGGTTTGGCATAGCAATGTGTTTGCAGTTGTACAACCCTCATTTCAAATAAAGTACCTAGTTAAAAAAACTATTAAAGAATACTTTGTGATATATAGATACCTTTTTGACATATCAAAATTGTTTTATTCAAACATTAAGCTTGCATTTGACAAAAAACTTTCCAAGAATAAAGTTTGGTTTTATTAGCTCACCTGGCCTAAAAGGCCATGTAAGCTTTTGCCATCACTGCATCCATCCATCACATTTCAAATTTTCATCTCTATGAAACCACCGGTCTAAATTGAACCAAACTTGGCAGGAATGTTAATTGGATGGTTCTGTACAAGTTTTGTTTTTTTGTGCAAATTGGATATTCAACATGGCTACCAGGGGCAGATAATTTGTTCTGATTGGACTTATCTTAAAAGCTCTTCTTGTCAGAAACTACGAAAACGAAATATTTTTATGTATGAACATGCCTAAGATTAACCTCTACAAAATGCTTTTTTTGTGCCGTTCTAAAATTCAAGATGGTCACCACAGCTAGACTTAGTTTAACATTGGACCCTATGGGGAAATTTATACAAAGCAAAGGTATTCTTGTCAGAAAATAAAATGAAGATCCTTGGATAAATGTCTGCTACAAAGTTATGTTTTCATGCTGATTGGAATCCAAGCTAGCTGTTACAGCTGGACATACTTTTAACATTTAAAGAATTATTTACATATCTTATCTAGACGTGCTGGACACTGTAGCACAATTCCTTACAGATCTTATCTAGAAGAGCTTTGTTAGTTGTGGTCACCAAAAATCCAGGTGAGCGATTCAGGCTCCATGGAGCCTCTGGTATTTTATATATCAAGAATTAGATGACAGCCATACTAGATTAGTTAAAACTAACTTAGGCAATACAGAAAGTCTGTAAACATCTCTTTAATTGCTGTTGAAAGTCCCTTTAAGGTTTGTTAAAAGTCAAAGCACCCCAAGATAAAGACAGCCTCTAAAATTGACTTATACCAGGATAGATAACTTGATTTGTTTTGCTTTTTAAAGGTGTGTAGTTCGAATATACCTTATAGAAATTAAAAAATATATATGATACATTTGTTATTAATAAATTTAGACATGAAGGTTAGACAATTTTGTCAGTGACAAAGCAAATATGAGAAAGAACAGGCATGGAGCAAGATATCAAGAAGACAACGACATGCCCACTTATCTATTCAATTCATAACAACCGGCTATGGATAAATTTTTACAATATGCTAATTAATTTTAACATTTGGTGATGTGATTTGGTGAAATAGTTCCCATTTAAAATGTGTATTACAGCATTTATATACACACAATTATAATTGAAAAATCAGTTTTGATAAAATGTCGGTTATGAAAGAGATTGAAGATAGTTCAGCACATATTGCAGCTAAACTCGTATATATAATTAACTTGGACACACACATTAAGGAATTATTACAGGGAATCACTCTTAGTTTTTAAAATAAAGTAGGATAACAGAGGTTGACTTAACAAAATTTAAAAGTATGGCCAATAGGGCCAGTTAGAGCGTAAATTTAATGGCCCTACTCAATTAAAATTTGCCCTAATAATACTAAGTGAAAATATAGTCAAATGTACTGGCCAATGGGGCCAGTAGACTTTATGTTCAACTGGCCCTATCGAAATTCTACTGGCCTTGAGCCAGCCGGCCAGTGCTTAAGTTGACCCCTGGATAATGTAAATATTTAACATTATCTATTGTTACGCATTAGAGTGATAAGCAGGTGTGAACATCCAATCTCTGAATTGAACAGACCAAATATAGATATCAACTGGTGTTCTATGAGGATTGATAAATTAAGTCTCATAACTCTGGAGAGAATGAGAAAACCATTAAGTATACAGTAGTCAGAGATTGCTCTGACGTCAAATGGCTATTTTATACATTTTCAAGAAAATCAGTCTAAAGCACAACTGCTGTTGTCCTTGCTAAGAACTGAACATTACTTGCCGTAGTGAAATGCTTTCTAAACTTCGTTAAAATAGGGGTTTTAATTTGCTCATGAACTTTTTTTTTATCTGTTTTTAGCATTTTCTTCTTTTTTTGTGACAAGAATTGTGAAATTATTTGAATATTTTTGTCAGACCATCATAAATGGATTTTTCACGGTATACTTTTGTTAACAAGACTACACGAAACTTGCAGGTCTTTTAAGGCCCCACCTTTAAGTTGTCTTAACCTACATGACATCCCTAAAAATAAATTGTACCTGTATACCATGCCATAAAATTATTTGCCTTTTAATTCACGGACACTGCAACGAGAGTATAAAAAAAAACTTCAAATGTTATGTACAACAATTTTAGATTCTTTTTTGAAAATTTTGGGTGGCCCTTAAAAGGGCCGGGATATAACGATCCCATGTTAGACTGTACAGCCTAATATTCCTGGGACTGTGAGGATTTTCCAGAAGCCTTGACTCCGCTCTTCTTTGGAAGCAAGACGGCCTGGATGTTTGGCAACACTCCTCCTTGGGTGATGGTAACACCACCCAATAGTTTGTTCAGTTCTTCGTCATTCCTGATGGCTAGTTGAAGATGACGGGGAATTATTCTGCTCTTCTTGTTGTCTCTGGCGGCATTTCCTGCCAACTCCAAAACTTCAGCGGCTAAATATTCCAAAACGGCAGCGAGGTAAACGGGTGCTCCAGCGCCAACTCTTTCAGCGTAGTTTCCTTTCCTTAGAAGTCTGTGAATTCTTCCTACTGGGAACTGTAATCCTGCTCTTGAGGATCTAGACTTTGCCTTTGCTTTAGATTTACCTCCTTTTCCACGTCCGGACATCTTGGCTGATAAAATACGTCTGTATTGAATGTACTTTGTTGTGCGAATGAATAAATAACCGCGAAAACGTGGGTATTAAATCCGTTCGTTTCTCCCTCCCTGCATTTTGATTGGACGTATAAATTTATAAGGGCAGCGATCATTGGTTAATCGTTTCACTGTTTCATTGGTTAAAGTCTCTGATAGCTGATTGGTTCACTTTAGCGGACAGCATTCTTTAACATTTTTAACCAAATCTTGTTATTCAATAAATATTATGAGATTAAAACTTTCAGTTTTTGTTCACTTACGATTCAATTTCAATATTTTATTGGAAAGAGCACAGAAGAGGAAAATACATATAAGACATATAATGAACATAGAATAAAGTAAACAAATTCACAATCATTCGAGTGTGGTAGGGTTTAAACTAGCTAGGGCGAGGGTCACTCAATATGTTTTTGGGTAGGGGTGAGCAGCTGGCACACCAGGACCCCCACCCTTATCATAGATTAAAAATCTCAAAAATGTATACCTTATCCCATATTTTTAGCAGAGAAGTATACCTAATCATATATTTATGCCGAAAAGTATACCTTTTCATATATTTGGATCAAAACGATTATAATGAACAGAAATTCTTTATTTTCAAGAAAAACAATGTCTGATTTATACTGCAATGATTGATTATACACATAAACTGTCAGACTGAATGATATTTTATTTAGATGCAACATATTGACCTTATCACATAATCCCAATAATTCCTATCCTTATCGCATATTTTCATCTCAATTGCACACCCTTATCATATATTGCGAAGCGTGAAAAAGGTACCTATTCCAGCGGCTCATCCCTACCTCATCATATATTGGAAGTGACCCCCCCCCCCCCCCCGAGGGTTTAAATTGATATTAAGTCGTACAGTTCTATAGATTGGGAAAAGTTTAATAAATACAGAATAATATAACGAGCTAAAATAAAATAATGACGTTCTTCAAATGGATAAAGAATCTGAGGAAAAAAATATTGATTACAGAAAATGACAACTACACATAAACTTTCATTGAACCTATCAAGACCCACGAAGGTCATGGAACCTATCAAACCCACGAGGCCGGGGTATGGAACCTATAAAGACCCAAGAGGGGCATGGAACCTATCAAGACCCACGAGGGGCATGTAACCTAACAAGACCCACGAGGAGCATGTAACCTATGAATGATAGAAAATAAAAATAAAGAAAATCAAGGACCAAAATTTTGACGATTTTTTTATCCGGGGGAAAAGGGAGGTTTTGATCATTTTGAAAGTGATGCCTTTATTTTTGACACTCCCAGTTGAAAGTTTTTATCACCCCTACTCATTCAAAAAAATTCTAACCCTTGCCAGCCCCCTTTTTTTCAAGGAAAGGGACTGATTAGCTATAATCAAAAGCATGCATATGTATGTTATTCACTCGTGCAAGACTCACTAAACTGGATGATATGCCGATTTTCTATAAGAAGAGTGTGAAACTGTATATGAACAACAGTGTTTGACATTTCATCATATGCATAGACTATATTATAAACCATTTGTTTTATAAATATAACTACTTATAGGGACCATTCATTATTTATCTCCGGAATGGGGTGCAAAAATTAAAATTATTTCAAGGATTATAGAAAAGCTTGACCCACCTTATAGAAGTTTCTTAAAATGCCCCCCTTTCATACATATACCACAAAACGTATGATCTCCCCTTTTTCCATCCTCTATCACAAAAACTTATGTCCCTCCCTTTTTTCCCAAACAGTGATGTCAGTGGGTTTAAATATATATATGTAAACTGTATATGCACCTCCAATGATATAAATCATTTGTATTTGATTGCTTGCTTTTAATGGGCCATTAATTGGACTTAAAATTGTTTATTCTTATTCTTTATACTGTGGTATCCTTTTGTGTTATATCTCAGTAGTATTTCTATGGAATGATTTTTATTGTTTATTATTCATGTATATTGTTATTTCTTTGTTGGCTTCTATTATGGGATGGCTCTTACAAGATAGAGCAGTTATAACGCTGTCCCACGTCAGGAAATTGCAGTTGGTCAATTTTTTAGTCTCATTAAACCCCTTTTAGTTTTACAATGTTTTATATATGATAATTTGGTACATCGCTAATCAGTTCGATGTTTTAATTTAATACTTCGTTCAGTTTATACTTTAATCAGAAGTTTAAATTAGTTATTTTTGGTTGGTTAATTTTGGGTGTCTTTTCAATCCTTCTTGTAATTTTTGGTATTGTTTCTTTTTAAACATTTTTTATGTTATCTTTTGTTTTGGGGTAAATTAATTCAAAACATCTCTAAAACTGCTGGAGATGTTGGTTAGATGTGCATTCACTCTGTACATTAACGAATGTGCCAACCACACAACATAGAAATCCAGAATAGCACACATCAAGCAACTCATGAATTACTCGGGGACCATGAGCTTCCAGCATGGTGTGGTTTTCTACTATTGAAAACTAGTGGCAAGTTCTGGATGTTTTTTGTTGTATAACTGTTAACTCCTGTGGTCTGTTGCTCTGTTTTCGGCGACTCCGCTCCATGCATGTCCGCTTTTATCTATACAAATACATGTCATTGTTTAATAAAACCAGGGTAACATTTCGGTTTTTTTTCACCTAGACAACACATATCATAGCTCAAATACACTTTTATTGTTCTGTGCAAATATATCTGCACATATCATGTATCATTTAAATAGTGACCCCCTTTATCAGAAATGTTAAATACACTGACACCCCCACCCCATGTCCGTACATGATGATTGGTGATGTGTGAACTTGATTTTATCATGATATATTACAGGTTTTAGTGAAATTTACGATTTCAGATTCTAATTATACCAAAGCCCTGTACCGTTTTATTCAGATGATATTTTTCATATGTATGGTTAGTTGAAACTATGCTATTATTTTGTCCACCTCATTTTGATATCATGATCGACAAAATTGAATTTTGAATATATTAAATGTACAATGTTTTTTCTGCTTTGTTGACGAAAGACAATCCTCATTGTGGATTTTGCTAAGTAATATTTATCTTATCTGATCTTATACTTATTCTCCTTCCATACCCCCAAGCAAGTGCATGACTTAAGTCTATATTGAAACGTGATAAAAATATCACATCAAAGCAAATTAAATGTGTTTCATACCTGGTGGAATCGTTTCAAGTTACGTCACACACATTTTTACAGGGAAATAAAGCCCCAAATGGGATTTTCAGTATCAATCTCATTATCACACACCGGAAAGACGACCTAATCAGTGAAATTAAATGTTAACAAGAATAAGAGAGTCGTACAGGGCATGGAAATAAAATTTTCATTCACGATGAGCGAAAATAAGAATTTGGCATGCATGTTGCCGATTTTTGTCAATTTGCCTGAAACATGACCAATAACAAAATACTTTCTAACATATAAATAACAGAAACCCTGGGAAATCGACCGCTTAAGGTCCCCAGTGGGTTTAGGACAAAGCCCTAATTGTATAGAGGACCAAGGTCGAAATTAATTTAGGGTATTTGAAGGTTATTTAGTGGTGTTTCTGCAGTAATGTGACGTTTCTGGGTGAAAAATAAAGATATTTTAGATGATTTTTCTTAAATTTTTACCTCTGTTAATGAAAAAGATAGGCGCGGAATTTTTTCCCTGAGGTATAGAAAATCATGGAAATTATTATTAACTGGTAACCCGGTAAGGGCAATAGCGTCTACGATCAACATCCACAATCATACCAGTCTTCACCGGTAACCATTGCAGGAAATTAACCATGTACCATGCATGCAACCTTGAATATTATAATGAGTTAGGATTTGCGCTGTATAATACGTTTACGGAAAGTTGCTTCGATTTTTTTCCAAACATCCAGACAGTATAATAAAATCAATTGCGATATTGAATCTGAGATTAAAGTGGATTTTTCATTTAATTAATCCGATTGCCGCGTTCACATTTAACTTTTATTGAAAGTAGTTTAATTATAAATTGCACAATCTTTCTGAAGTTACTGGTTGTACAAAGTGTTTTCTTGTGAGCCTTTTAGTTAAGTTCTTAACGAATAGCCGCAATATGAAAATTTTCAGCCAAATTGCTTGGAATACACAGAACAGTATCAAATATTCTGTTCGTTTCTGAATGGAGCTTGTTGTTTGGTGTCCCAAACCGAGGGTAAATTAAAAAACATCAGAAAGGTGGAAAATTTGATATTGAAATGCCAAGACAGTCATCAAGCATTAAAAAGGAATATTAAAAAAAAAAAAAAAAAACAAAACAAACAAACAAACCGGCAGTGATTCTGTCTTTTTTCAGTTTGAAAAAAAGCTTTATATTGAAGACCTAGAAAGTTATATTTCAGGAAATTGATGGTTAAAAACATTCTGTCGCATAGTCACTTAATTAAAACAAGTATTTAAATATTTTTAATCCTTGCTTAAAAGAGAAAACGCGGCATACATGTATATATATTTATGAAATAGCAAGTCATGCACTCCGGCTGATTTCCAGAAGTATTTAGGCCTAAGTTAAATTCAAATATTTTATGGGCATAAAATCCAAATATCAAAGAAAACACAATTCAATAATAAAATGTCAAATTAAAAAAAAAGGTAAACGCATATATATAAACCCTTAAAACTGGGGAGATGTTTGTTATCATAACAGGGTTAATTACCAGAAAGATCTGGCTAAGGTGTCTTTAAAAGTGGTTGTATGTTTCTACACTTTGTTTATGTTTGTCTCTTTCAGATATTTTTTGCTTTCACTGTATCCTTAAATACGTACGGTGCCATATGCTTTAAGACTCCCCAGAGTGTTGAAGACGACATACAGCCTGTTAATCATGTTAATTTATGCGATTTTCGGATTTTGTATCTGGGTTGTCGTAACTCGTCTTTATTTTCAATAAAAAGTCCGATTTTTTTTATTTTTAATGATTAATGCATATGAAGCCAACTACTTGGATTTACAATAAAATTTTAAAGAAAAACTGTGAAAACAGGTTCGGTATACTATAACTTTTATAAGTCAGGGCAGGAATATTTTTATATATTTTGTCAGATAACGTTTTTAGCCGTTATGCTGAAAATATTTATATATTAAGCCTTTAGTATCATCGATTCTCAAATCCTTTTCAAACCCTCTTTTATGTAAGTGCTCTCTACCATAACAGAAGTAAGTTTGTCTTGTCTTAATTTTATTTTAATTAGCCTGATAAAAAGTGATAGCGCACCTGCACAGCGTCATGTTGTTTGGCAACAAATGTCACGTGATAACTTTTAAAGCCAAGATGGCGGCCACCAAGAATTGTGTATTGCCTTTAGAAAACTAAACAAATCGATCAAATATATTGATAGTGCAAATATCAGATCAAACAACCCCTTTGTTCGTAATGTTGTATTAATTTGTAAGTACTGTCCCACATATAGATTTCCAATATTTCTGCAGGAAAGGTAAATTAAGATGAAATTGACTGCATGCAGAGTCATTGAGAGTGCAGTAGCAGACTAAAAATATTTTACCGAGGAGGAACCTCGTCACTTAATACGTGAAAAAAAGTATTTGAAAGATTTTTTTAATAGACCCAAAGCAATAACATGTTTACCTTGATAGGTAAAATGATGTTGACAATGTGAATATTTGCTACATTAAAAAGGACAAAATTTTCCAGAAAAGGGAGATATCTATAGTACCAGGAATAGCTACAGTATACCCGAGTTGACAGTAGTGTCCGCCATTGCTAAAATTCAAATTCCCGTAGTTTTTTGACATTACAAAAAAGAGTATGACGTCACAATTAAAAAAGCAATTGTTCTACGATGTCATTAGGTCAAGTGGAGCTGAAAATTGGGTCATTCTACTGTGAATAGGTCTATTCTCATCCCCATCCCTGAACAGGGAAAATAATAACTTAATGTGGAATTGTTAACCCTGTAATGATTGATTATTGGTTAACATTCAATGGCAGTTTATTATTACATGCACATCAGGTTGAGACGAATGTGTACACTGAGCCGGTCCTGAACATTTTTAGCATGGTAGCTTATGAGATGACAGTCCAAATAGAAATACATGTCTATCCAGGAGGACACAGTATTGTGACTCCTAGCTGACTAGTCTTGTACTTAAATCCTATAATTTCCACTTATTTACGGTAGGCTAGCAAAGAAGCAGCAAGTAACTTGTATCTGTAATCTTTGGTTTGACCTGGTACAGAATGGAACCCATGGCCTCCTATACTCGTGCACCATGTGTGTCGTCGTCTTCAACGTTTTACCCGCTTGATAAAGGTCTTAGAAAGGCAATTCATAACAAAGCATCTTTGTAGCTCATTAACTGTTTACTCTACATCAGTACTACACACAAGCTATACACATTACATTATAAGTCACGCGGCAGCTGATTTGTCTATTTATAACTCTTAACTTTAAACCAGAGGCTTACTTGGTCTTAGCTAACTATATAATGAGACACCAAGACCCTAGTGTGGTAGGTGGAGTGGGCTGCAAAAATTAAACAACCAAAAAAATTCAGTTGAATATTTATATATAAAGTATACTAAATGGATAAACAACTACTTATAGTCCTTGATTGGAATTAAAAATATTCTTACTATTCTTACTATGATGGCCATTTCTGGGTTATAAATGAGTCATCCAACATAGACTGAAAAATTTAAATTGTTACTAAAGTGTATACTTTATTGGACAGCTGGAAATTACTTGTAACTAATTTGACAGTAACAGGTTAAATTACTTCATTATAGTTATTGATTAAAAATACAATAAAATATTAGAAATTACTAATTCCTTATTTGTGGATACCCTAGTTGTCTCCCATATGCTTGACTTGTCTTTCCTGACAGAAGATGTTTTGTATTTAACATAAAGGGCAAAAATTACTTTTATTTTTTTCAGAGAAAATTGATTTTGGGAAGGCATTCACCAGACTTTCGAAAATTATCAGAAAATATTTATTACCAAAATCATATTAATGTGTGTAGAGGATATTGTTGGGAAGAAAAAAATTTCAATTTGTCCATTGATAAGCGAGCAAAGCTAGCTTTTTAAGGTAGAGGTGTCAAAAAAAAATTCTGAAGTACTATGCCATCAAAAAAGTTTCAGCAACATGGCGACTCTCGTTCAGCCATTTGCTTCTGGTGTTATTATATCTGAATAAAGAGTACCGTGAACAATATAATTTATTTATGGACTTACATCAACTTTTTAACAGGGTTCGCACGGGTGCTTGAAAACCTGGAAAGTACTTGAAATTCAAAATTGGAAATTAAGGCCTTGAAAGTACTTGAAATTCAAAGGAGGTCTTTGAAACTCCTTGAAAAACTGTGTTTTTGAAGAATCGAAAAAAATGGTTAAATTTTCTGTCATAAAAGTGTTTTTAATTCGTTTTCAGATCACTCGGTCTCGCGTTTATCGGTATTTTTGTCAAGACTATATAAGTTTTGCGTATTTTCCCTTTTCTAAAAATAGCTACTTTTCTGTGAAACCGGTACGTAGTAATTTCTGTGATGCGCTCAAGAAATAAATCTGACTTTGCGTAAAACTTTTAGTAATTAAACGATCCAGATTGATTTTTTGGTAACTTAAATCAACTTTAACTAATAAAACATCTTTCGTTTACTTCATTAAATGTATTTTGCCGATGAATTTTAGTCACAGTGAGCAAACCGAAACTGAAAGTAGTTCGAAAGAATGCCTGGGAAATGTAAATTCTCGGATGTATGGCTACTTAAAATTACATATAGGTCATAACCATATGGATTTAAATTGTCCATATCAGTTGATTTCTGGTCCTTGAAAATTTGGACATTGGTCCTTTAAAGTACTTGAAATGTCCTTGAATTTTGTGGTTAAAAATGTGTATGAACCCTGTTTTAAACTATGAAAATGTACACAAAATAAAAATAAATATGATGAAAGAAACCACTTGGAATCAAATCTCGCAAAATAAAAAATATGCAGACGCAAGTGTCACGTTTTCCCGCCGTTCTGATGTTATCACTAAATACAGAAAAAAACAAATGTTAAACATTACTCTTTGTTGCTTTCCAGGTCACACCTGTTTCGTGTTATCTATGGAAGACACTTTCTTCAGTGAGCAGATAGCTCTGTAAATGGGAGACAACTAACATGTACCAAAAATGGAGAATATCTTCTGCTTAAACATTAAACTATTGATTTTTAAGAATAAATTGATACTTTCAGTAGAACTTGTACCTGTCATCAGTCCTTCCTGACTCAAATATAATGATTTAGTACTACAGGTGTATATACTGTCACCAAAAATCTAGGAAATTAATTATCTAGAGCATAACCATATATATAAACAGGCCGTAAGATTTAAATGTAAAATGTCAAAGGAAATCAACAAAAGCAATCCCTCTTTTAAGGGGGTACACAACACTTTGACTAAAATAGATTTGCCTCGTTTAATTTTCATAAAATTTTGATGTAATATTTACTTTGACCTGTTGACAAAAATATAAAAAATTCAAGAAATTTGAACGACACAATTTACGGGAATAATTTCATTTTATATATAGCAGTTTGACAAAAACTAATTTTGATCATTGAGAAGCTTGATTTCTCTTTACTAATAATATGTGATTAAAACATTCAGCTGTTTTTTAAAGAGTTAATTCCCTTAAGTGTTCAGTACCCCTTAAAATGTCAATTAAAATATACATACACTTTCATATATATTATGTGCAGGCAAAGCATTAGGCTAAGAAAAAAAGTTTTAATGCCTAACCTTAATTTTTTTTCTGAAATTTTTAACAAGGACTGTTTAGTGTTAAAGTCACAAAGAACATACATTCTAAACTATGAAAATGTACACAAAATAAAAAGAAATATGAAACAAACCACTTGAATCAAATCTCACAAGTCCATTTTGCTAAACTAGTATGCACTATAGTTTAGGGGCCAGATAAAGCCCGCCTCTGGGTGCGGGATTTTCTCACTGCGTTGGACGCGTTGAAGACCCATTGGTACCCTGGAGCTGTTTGTTTGGTTGTTGTCTCTTTGACACATTCCCCATTTCCATTCTCTATTCTATATTGTTCTTTGACACATTCCCTGTTTCCATTCTCAATTCTATATTGTACTTTGACACATTCCCTGTTTCCATTCTCTATTCTATATTGTATTTTGACACATTCCCAGTTTCCATTCTCTATTCTATATTGTACTTTGACACATTCCCCGTTTCCATTCTCTGTTTGAGTCTTGATTGAAATTTTAAGAAAAAATCTTACCAAGTGACCATAATTTTTGTTTTTTTCTATTTTGGTTTTATGTGAAGGTGTACATGCAAAATTCTGAAAAAATATTTCTTAGTTATATTACTTTACTTTTTCACTAACAGAATTGGTACTGTTTGTATATATATGGATTGAGAAGGCCATTACCACTAAAGTTTTATTCAGAATGAAATTAAACTTGACACTTTCTAACCATTATTTATAAAAAATATATTTTTTAATGAAGTTCTAAAATAAAAATCCTGAATTTTCTCCCTTACTTTATTTGAATATGTATTGTGAGTGCTAACTTTAGCATCTATTATTTTATTTAACATATATATTTGATCTTATCAGTAATATTATTTCAATACATTCTTGCAGGTCAATCTCAGGGGAGAATAATCTTGCCAAAATGTCTATGAACTATGTAGGGAGTATCTCCTTAGTGGATCAGCAATCAGACTTTGACCGTGGCGACTCGCCAGCACAGGCTATACTTGACAAAAATGCTCGGTCTGTTGCCCAGCGTATTGCTGATGAAACCAGAGAAGAGTTGGAAAAAGTGTTGCAAAGGGTTGAGCATGTGAGTAAATTAAAAAAAAATCAAGTATATGTTATATCAAGATTTCAATTACCCGTGTGTTTTTAGCTCACGGGTAGAAGACCAGTGTGAGCTATTGTCATCCATTGTCTGTTAACTTTTCACGTTTTGATCATATTCTTGAGAACCACAGAACACTATATAACCAACTTGACAGAAATGTTCCTTAAAAGATCCTTGACAAGTCTTGTTATTTTGGTGCCAATTCATCGAGAAACATGGCTGCCAGAGCTTCTTCTAATTTATGATTGGCTGGACTTTGAAAAACATCTTCTCAAGAAAAAATTGCACGATTGAACCCAAACTTTACAATATTTTTCTGTAAAGGTACTTAACAAGTGTTTTTACTTTGGTGCTGATCAGAAATCCAAGATTTCCACAACTTTCTGACTTGGTTAACACTGGACCCTATAAAAATTTATATTAAAATTTTTTCTTCGGAAGAACAATTGAATAAATTAATACCAAACTCTGTGGACTTGATACCTATGAAGACATGAATAAATCTGGTTTCTTTAGTAATGTTTTACTAACAAAACATGGTAGACATGCCCAAAAAGGTTTTTTTCTGAAGAGTTAAATTCCCATGATCTTTTTCTTTGGATTTGAAATTTGTGATAAATGATCAATGCAAGGTGCTATTGAAGTGTTGTTACTTTGTTGCAGATCGGAAATAGCTGACAGCATTCAAATGAGTTAACACTGGACCCTTTGAGAAAATGTATTAAAAATTCTTCTTCGAAAAGACAGTTGAATAGGTTGATACCAAACTTGCTAAATTTGATACCAATGAGGACATAAATAATTCTTTATATTACTATCAGTGGTAATATTTTACCAAGAAACATGGCCACACGGCCCCAAAAAGGGCTTTTCTGAATGGTTAAATTTCTCTGAAACTACTTGATCCATGGATTTGAAACTTTTTAGAATGTTCATTGCAGGGAACTATCCAAGTTTTGTTACTTTTTGCTGATTGGAAATAGATGACTGACAGTAGCAAGACTTAGTTAACATTGAACTTAGGTGTTTCTCTTTTGTAATTTTGTCTTTTGACACCAAATACTAACTTAAATGGCAAATAAATCCAGATGAGCGATACAGGCTCCTAGGAGCCTTTAGTTTAATAATAATAAGAGGGTCAGTCTGTTGTTATTTGCCCAACTTTTGTAGTTTCTAGCTTATTATTATGACAAGCAAGATATATACAGTCAAACCTGCTTTAAAAGGCACCTCTATATATAGCAAATCACTGTCTATAAAGGACACAATGAAAAAGTAACATTAATGAACAAAGCATGTAAAATTAACCTCTCTATACAGGACACCTTCTCATAAAGGGCACTTTTTTCTGGTCCCTGGGGTGTCCTTTATATATAGGTTTGACTGTGGATCATTTCTAATATTTGTCTACAATTAACAAAAGCCATGATTTTTTTGCTTCAGATCTATGATTCCTATGAGAATAGTATGGAACTTATATTCCAGACACAACAGATGTCTAACTTGGAATATGTCAACGATATCGTAAGTGTTGTCATGGTTAACTGTACTAATACAATGACTTCTGTGATATTTTATTCTTTTTTTCTGCAGACATCCATTCACAGGGTTGTCAAACTGCTGAATTGATCACATATTTTAGTTTGATGCACTGTGTTGATGTCATACTTGTATGTGTATGAAATTCTGAAACAGAAAATATTCGTATTGTAGATATGGTATTTTGACTCTGTGGGAAATTGACCCTGAGGTTATCAGGCACTGGTCTAGTGATTTTTGCAAGCATTTATATAAAAGAAAGACAATATTTTATCTGTGAAATGACCAAAAAAAAAAAAAAATTGCAGTGATAAAGGGGAGATAATTCAAATTATCTAATTATGAATGTTTTATTTCTCAAGTTAGGCCTAAAATGAAATATTGTTTGTATCTGGTTTCACAACTGGCAGTTATTGTTGGATGTTACCCTGATGTTAACCATCCTGACTTTGGTGAAGTTTACCCAATTTTACTGACCTTCCTATACGATAGAGGACAAATATACCTAAGGAGCAAACCAAAAAATGCAATCCATTAGACAGACAAACCCGGGAAGACAAATGAACAACCACAAGCACAACAAATAAACACTAAAATCTAAAAACCAATGAACAACATGAACAACAGGAACTCCTACAAAAACCAGGAAGTTAAACAGTTCCTGCTCCATATACAGCACCTGTTGTGAAGTTCAACAAAGTCAATCTGGTGGTACAAATGGTCGACTATATTATATTTTGATGAAAGAGGAAGTAAATGTAGCCTGAATGAAGTATATTATTGAAATACAAAAGATGATTCAAAATCAGGAGATGGTATAGCTACTTAATGGAAACCATAGATGGAAAGTGCTGTTAGCACTAAGATTTAAAATTGATTTTCAAAATGTAGTGCAGTAATATGGGCATGAAAATAATTCCTGCAAAAAGTCACTTTAGTCATGTACTGAATTTATTTGGCACGCCTTTAAGATTACCAGTAAAGTCTTCTTGAATATAGCATACCGGTATGCTATTTACTATCCACTCTTTTGTCAAGATTTGGTTCATTACCTGTGAAATTTCTTATGAGAAGGCATTACATTGTACAGCTGAACATGGAATATAGTAAACTACACATGCTAATACAAACCTTTTATGGTAAACTCTGATCTCCACCAATAAAATATAACATCTGCATGCAGGTTTACATTTTGCAGCTATTTTTGCTTGATAATATTTGACTGTCCAAGAGTAAGAATACAGTGGGCTGCAATTTTGAAGGTGTATCCAAGTTGCAGATATATTCTGTGGGTTAGGTCTTAGTATTTGCCAATAGGCTGATCATAAGATTATACAAATTATATGTGAGATGTTCAGAAATTATTAAATTTTACAAAACTTTTCGTTGTTTGCAACAGGAAGCAGGGGATTTGTGAAAGGGGGGCATAGAATTTAGAATTGAAAAATGTTGCACTGAGCGGTGTGAGGCAAACATTTTTTTGACAATTTTATGCTAAAAAATCATACATATCAATAAAAAATATATTATTTTTGGCGATCAAAGGGCGGAGTATGCCCTCTATGCCTCCCTCTGGGTCCACCACTGGGAAGACTTCAATTCTAAGGAAGCTATGATGTAAAAAGCATTTCACAGCTGATTTCTGACAATAAATAACACATAAAGTATACTGAAAACATTTATATTGTTTTTCCAGGCTGAATTGGAAGAAATAATGAAGGATGAAATTAAAAAAAGAAAGGTATGTTGATAATACTGTAAGACGTGAACTTTTGTATTCTTGCTGAATTTTTTTTCAAGATGAAAAACTTTAAGCGATTCTTAGTTGAATTATCTTATTGTATGGATTGATTTATCAAGTACATTATTCATAAGCAACAAAATAGATAACAGGATTGGTAAAAATGACATACCAGTTAATTAACGAAATCCAGTCAACAGAACACCAGACAAAAAGTAGAACAAAACACAAACAGAGAAACAAGAGAGAGTCTGACGAGGGACAGTTACTGAATGAATGTATTGAACATTATGGTTGATTGTATTGTATAAAAACTGATTTTGTGATGAATTATCATTACTACTTTTGGTATGGAACAATAAGTAAACAAACGTTCATTGACAAATATTCTGGAATCTCAATACAAGTTATTCAATATGAAAATACAGAGATATTGGTTTACATAACAAGGAGACAACATCACATAGGATTTAACTAAATTTGATTTCAACTATGGATACTGTTACGACAGGAAATGTCAAGGTCAGAAATACACTCTTTTGTATTTAGTAAAATTCAACAATAATAGAAATACTAAGGGTTCATTCCTTGTATTTCACATGGTAGATCTCCTGAGCTGAAATTTGGCTTCCTATTTCGGTATTTTTGGTTGAGTACTTGTTGTTTAATATAAGTTTGGTTTTTGGTCTTCCAAATGTTTCGGTTTTAATGCTGCTGATGAGAGGTAACTCCTTGAAATGCGTCATATACAGCATAGTATAAATTTACTATGTCTAATATTAGTATCTTTGGATTGTTATTTTGAAACTCCTGGGATGATGCCTCTGCTGGTGGACCCTAGGTCCCTGGGGGTATTCACCAACCCAGTCGTCAGACTTGTCTGACATGATTATTCATTGATTTGTTACAGAAATTACCAGTATTTAGTAAAATTTAAAAATAATAGAAATACTAAGGCTTCATTTCTTGTATTGCACATGGTAGATCTCCTTAGCTGAAATTTGGCTTCCTATTTCGGTATTTTTGGTTGAGTACTTCTTGTTTAATATAAGTTTGGTTTTTGGTCTTCCAAATGTTTCGGTTTTAATGCTGCTGATGAGAGGTAACTCCTTGAAATGCGTCGTATACAGCATAGTATAAATTTACTATATCTAATATTAGTATCTTTGGATTGTTATTTTGAAGTTGCAGCCAACAAAAGACAAATTACAAGTTTATTAATTTTAATGATATTAAAAGTATAAAAATTTACAAGTTTTTTAACATCAAGGGTACTTATCTATATAAGTCCAGAAAGTTCAGTACTGTATCCGTTGACGGGTTTCCCAATTAGAACGTCCAAAGTTCATAACGCAGTCCAAAACACAGATCTTCGCGAAAGTGATTTGTTTATCCAACATGCAAGCTAATCTCTGATGAAAATTGTAGATGTTCAATAAAATAGGTCTGGTGAATATCCTGTATTCTAAATAGGTAAAATGTCAAAATCGCACAGTAAAATCCCGGCTTAAAGGCAGTTTTGATTGATTGTTCTAACGTGTTCGATGTTCAGTGAGTGCAATGGCTTATTGTCCTTTTTAGCTCACCTGACCCAAAGGGTCCTGTGAGCTATTGCTATCACTTGGCGTCCGTCGTCCGTCCGTCGTCCGTCATCCGTCCGTCGTCCGTCCGTCCGTCCGTCCGTCGTCCGTTAACTTTTTCAAACGTTAACTCCTCCAACACCATAAGTCCAACTGCAACCAAACTTGGTACAGTTATTAATTGGTATGGGTGCTACAAATCTATTGTTTGTATTTTTGATTCGTATAAAAACATGGCCGTCATGGCTAAAAATAGAACATAGGGGTAAATAGCAGTTTTTTGCAAATAAGTCAGAAACGGTCACAGATATCAAAATTCTGGCATAGGGTAAAAGTGATCAGCACCTCAAGATCTACCTGCCCTGAAATTTTGAAGAAGATCCAACGACCCATGTAGGAGTTATTGCCCTTTTTCTGCATTTTTTCCAAATTTTGCCATTATTAAGCTCAATATCTTGGATACTATAAAGGAAATTTGAAAAATTTAAATTTCATATTGTTAGGCACACAAAGATCTACAAAATTTGTAACAGGATCGAAGTTGTAGGTTCGTTCCTTTTAGGAGTTATTTGACATTTTTGGCTTTTTTTTATGTTATTATTTCAAAAATCTTCTTCTCTGAAACTACTATTCAAAATCCAATGAAACTTGGTAAGATTGTTCCTTAGGGTATCCTGCACAAAGTTTATGCTTCGATTTTTGATCCGTCGAAAAACATGGCCACTGTTACTAAAAATAGAACATAGGGGTCAAACAACAGTTTTTCGCAAATATCTCAAAAATCATTAGGTTACGGCAAATTCTGGCAGGTTGAAAGTGTTCAGCATGATGAGAGTTACCTGTGTGCTGATTTTCGTGAAAATCTGTCAACTGATGTTAGAGTTATTGCCCTTTTTTGACATTTTTGGCTTTTTTTTATGTTATTATTTCAAAAATCTTCTTCTCTGAAACTACTATTCAAAATCAAATGAAACTTGGTAAGATTGTTCCTTAGGGTATCCTGCACAAAGTTTATGCTTCGATTTTTGATCCGTCGAAAAACATGGCCACTGTTACTAAAAATAGAACATAGGGGTCAAACAACAGTTTTGCGCAAATATCTCAAAAATCATTAGGTTACGGCAAATTCTGGCAGGTTGAAAGTGTTCAGCATGATGAGAGCTACCTGTGTGCTGATTTTCGTGAAAATCTGTCAACTGATGTTAGAGTTATTGCCCTTTTTTGACATTTTTGGCTTTTTTTTATGTTATTGTTTCAAAAATCTTCTTCTCTGAAACTACTATTCAAAATCAAATGAAACTTGGTAAGATTGTTCCTTAGGGTATCCTGCAAAAAGTTAATGCTTCGATTTTTGATTGGTCGAAAAACATGCCCGCCCTTACTAAAAATAGAACATAGGGGTCAAAATGCTGTTTTTTGCTATTTTTTCCTGAATTATAGAAAGAAAATGAAGATGAAAGCTACTTTCAAGGTAAACATGGTATCCCGAGTTGAATGGTGATGATGAAAGTTTGTTTTGGAGGGTCATTTTTAAAATGGCTGCCATTTTCCCGCCATTTTTTACACTTGCTCGGATTTCAACAATATTTGGTTTTTAAAGTAAACATGGTATCCTTAGTGAATGGTGATGATGAGATTTAGTTTATAGCGCATTGTTTGCCAGGTGAGCGATTCAGGCTCTTGAGAGCCTCTTGTTTGTATCAATCCTTATATACAGCAAGTTTAGAAACCCTTGAATTTTCAGGAATCAACATCTTGCAAGAAAAGTCATTTTCACAAACAAATTGTCCCACTTTCTATAAATAGGGTGTTTACAATATATGTGGAACTTTCCAGGATGATCTGAGAATAGTAAACAAGCAAGTAACACAAACACCTCGCATAATTATATAAAGATCAATAGGCCAAGCAAATTAGGCCAAAGTAATCAATACATTTTACTATTAATTTACTTCCTCCTGACAATACTGTCAAATGGCCCTCACAACAGGAGTACCAGACTACACAAAAACAAAATAGCTCGAAACAACATGTGCTTAAAATTCATCAATAGTAACCTCAGATTTTCCTGGTTGTCTGGAAGTGGACACGAGACAGCCACAGAAAGAACAGGGTCATGACTTATAACAGTTTTATTTAGAATTCATAGGGGGTGGGGGAGGGGGTTTGTCAGTTCCCAAAACTAAGATCTTTAGTTTTATATCATTGCTTCATCTTTTTTCAGTATCAGCAAGGAATCACGATATTTATTGTTGGGTATGAGAATGTCTGTGGTCAGAGACTAAAACTATTACAAAATGTCAACGAAGTAAGTTTTACTTAAGGTGGCAGAATTCATTAACTACACACTTTCCATGGAAAATTATATTATGATATTTGAAAATCTACAGTTGGTAGGATATTTTTAAAGATTTAAAAATATGAAAGAAAGACTGAGTGGAAGTGTATGCTGAGAAGGATGTAAAATTAATCAAGGATCATTGTTAAAGAAAATGCCACTTTTTGCAGCCCAGATTTGTCCCTTATATTTTTTGTATTATACATGTTAATTTGGTTTCTGGTAAAGAATTTCAATCTTTTTCCCAAAGTCACAAAATATATAGATTTTGAAATAATCCTTAAAAAACCCCAAAAGTTTCACCAAAAAAATGTAAGACCTATAGAATACTTGCAGTAATATACTAACTGTTTGTTTGAATATTTTGTGTCTTAGTTTTTCATGGAGAATTCCAAGAATTATGAAGAAGAGGACTGGTTCCCTAAGACACCAGATCTTGACCTTGATGAAGTTGCTGACAAGGTCGAAGAATCTTTAAACAAAGCCGATGAACTTGCCCATCGACTTGGTGAACTGAATCAGGAAATGGTGAACTGGCTGTCAACTTATGCTATTAACAAAGCCTCTAGCAAGTAAGTATAATTACAGCTGAACCTTGGTCATTGAACCCAGATGACTTGAACAAAAATGGACAGGCCAGTTAAAACTAATTTTACATTCTCATCATCCCATCTCAAGTTTAAGTCAGTGGGGAAGTTAGTCAGAATTAATATTAACGTTTAATTGATATTTTTACAGCTACAGGAAAATGCATTCCAACAAACAAAATTTAACACATGTTTGACTCGTCTAATGTGTTGAACATTGTTCATCAAATTAAGTTAATGACTTGTAGCTGATATGAGAAATTGTACCTTTTTAACCCCTAATATATTATTCTGATTTCTTGAACAGATTTTAAAATGTAGTTTATTTGAAAATAACAATACAAAATTGTTTTTTTTTAATTCAAAAGAGCCATAGCAATGGTTGATTCAAAGTAAGTCACATGATCAAAATTTGTGTGCCAATGATTGTCACCCTTTTTGTCACATGACCAATCATACCTCACAGTCACTACACAGATAATATGATGGCTTAACTATAATTTTCTTATAAGTACTATTCATATAACATTAGTTATAGATTTTTTGTACAGTTGAAGGAAGTGTTTTTTGAAATGTTTTTCTCCTTTGTTGTGTCACTTTGATTCTTTTACTTTTTAGAAGCTATCAATACCAATTCTTAACCACCCAAATTCCCATCTGCTCAAATCCCAGGCTATCTGTTTTCTATATTCATTTTCATGACTTATTGAAAAATAAAAAAATTAGGGCATTTTTGCAAAATTAAGCGGCAAAAATATTTTTCTTAAAATTTACATTGTCCAAAAATTGGAGTGGCAAAATCCAAAGAATTAAAGATCAATTTGGTATGGCCTAAGTATTTCCAAATTTTGTTGTTGAAAAAGTGTTGTGATACCTTAATTGATAATAAATTTTCTCTGCAAAATAGCAGCCATTAAAAGTTTAAAAAAAATGAAGACGTATTCTTTGATTTTCATGTATTTTAAGCTGTGTAGAAAAGTTTGATTTCAAGTCTTTGGGAAACAAAGATTTAAGAAAACAAAAATCCTTAAATTAAGACCAACTTAAAATGATTTCTTGGTTCTCAGGGCCTCCCTCATCTCTTTTAAGGCTGCCTCATTACCCATATTTATTTCCATATCAATAAAATAAAAACAAAATAGCAACTCCCTCATCGTTTTTTTTGGCTATGAACAATGTTAAAAGCACTCATCACTTTCGTGTACAATAAAAAGTTTAAAAAACTGCTTCCCTCCCTCATCGATTTTCATGAAAAATGGCCTGAGAACAAAGAAATTAACTTTGAATGCCCTAATGTGGAATAAAATGTTATGTATCAGGGATTGTACTAGCTTTACCATGACTCTTCATAAACTAGTAGTCTCACCTACCAAGGGAAGTAACTCTTTCACTGTTAAAGTTTTCCATTCCAGTCGAGATAATGAAAAGTAAAGAGTTCAGTATTACTGCCATACAAAACATAATTGTTATTTGTCTTTTGGCTCATACAGGTGTATTTATAAATTGAATGTTTTTAGATTTATTACATTTAGCATCATATTTTCAGCCAAATTGGGAAGTAAGACCTTATTTGACCTCTGACCTCTTTATATGATTCTCTTTAATCTGTTAACTTCTTAATTAACAGGTATAGAATACTACCATATATGGACATCAGAATGAAATCTTTCATAAGTCAAAGTAATATTATGAAAAACCATATTAGGCAGAATAGTTTTATTTTTGACACAAACATTGATTTGTTTTGTTTCATGTTGCAGTTCAAGTTACAATTTTTGTAACACGAGTAAAAAAATTAAGGATGATTGCTGGTCTAATAGGAAATAAATAGGATTTGAAATAGTTGTTTTAGTTTGAGAGAACATATGAATAGTAAACAAATAAGCAAGAAAAAAATATAGGTTCATGTGCTCATCTAAGGGCTATAAGGCCTTGAAAATTTGCAGGAAATGGGTTTTCTCTGGATTTTTCATTGTCATTGCATTGACAACTTCAGTCTCTTAAAGATGTATGAAAAAATAAAAAGGATTTCATAAAATTTTGTCAAATACCATTTTAAGGTATATATGATTGAATTATAAAAGAAAAAGTGGGGGTTCATGGGCAAAAAATTTAATGTTTAAGAAATGGATAAAACCCAAGGATTCCGAAAATCTGACAAAAAGACCAAAACATGACCACCGAGCATCCTTAATATTTATTCTCAGATTGGCACAGTTAATATTTAGTATTCAACTGGACATTTTTTATGCATTTATTTACTATGTCATAAAATGAATAAGTTGATATTTCACACCTGCTTATCTTTCTCAAGTATATAATTTGATGAAGTTGAATATTCATGTTGCGTTCAAAATAATCCTAGTTACTTACAAATGAAAATAACTGCAAAATCTGCTCTAAAATAATTTTAAATCTCTTACATAGCCAATGATTTTTTTTCAAATAAATCTTCAACCATATTTGTGCAGATCTAAATGTGGTAGTACATACACGTCAAACGGGAACTATTTCATCAAAATCTCATTCCCAAATTTAAAATAACTTGTCTTATCATAAAAATTTAACCATAACCAACTGCTATAAATTAGAGATATAAGTTGAAATGTATTTGGTGGTTGAAAAAATATGAATGAAAAAATTCATATAAATTGAATAAAATAAAATATAGTTGTAAATAATTTCACATTAGAAAGTTTTGTTTGACTTGTTTAAGACATGCAGTCCATATATGGTAGTGGCCTGATCATGTTCTCAATTAGAAATGGTCTTGTTTTACATAGAAGTGAATTTATATGGTGTGCTGCTGTTTATATACAGTTAATTTTCATGTGCTTTTTAGCCAGATATATATTAGATTAATAATCAAAGTTTACCAAAAATTTGGTTTTACAGGAACAAAAGTATTTTTAGTACTAATTTAACTTAAATTTATATACAACTAACAACCTAAAAAGGGTATCACCCTGTCCACTCATCTGTCTGTCTGTCCATGAATCCTGTAAGAGAGCCCTGAAACAGTCTGATGGAATTCAATGAAACTTTGCAAAAGGTTGTACACTAAATGAAGTTGTGTATGCTTCCTGATAATTTGACTTAGTTATTTTCTGGCTTTGAGGGTAGGGAATAGGGAGAGGGACAAACTTGACTGGATATTTTGACTTTGGAGGTAGGAGATAGGGAGATGGACAAATTTGACTTTGGAGGTAGGAAATAGGGAGAGGGACAAATTTGACTAGATATTTTGGCTTTGGAGGTAGGACATAGGGAGAGGGACAAATTTGACTTTGGAGGTAGGAAATAGGGAGAGGGACAAATTCGACTGGATATTTTGGCTTTGGAGGTAGGAAGTAGGGAGAGGGACAAATTTGACTGGATATTTTGGCTTTGGAGGTAGGAAATAGGGAGAGGGACAAATTTGACTGGATATTTTGACTTTGGGGGTAGGAGATAGGAAGAGGGACATATTTGACTGGATATTTTGGCTTTAGAGGTAGGACATAGGGAGAGGGACAAATTTGACTTTGGAGGTAGGAAATAGGGAGAGGGACAAATTCGACTGGATATTTTGGCTTTGGAGGTAGGAAATAGGGAGAGGGACATATTTGACTGAATATTTTGGCTTTGGAGGTAGGAAATAGGGAGAGGGACAAATTTGACTGGATATTTTGACTTTGGAGGTAGGAAATAGGGAAAGGGACACTGTCAGTAAGCTAACAGGACATCTGGTTTATATAAGTTTTTTGGATTATGTCCAATTTCTGGATTTTGGTAAACTTCTCTTAAACAGAAAATATAGAAACAATATAAATAATTTCCTGATTTTGGCTTTTGACAACTTTATATTTTTACCCATGTGTATAAACAGGCACCATAATAATAAATTCTAAATTTAAAATTCTTTACCCAGGGAAACTGCTGAACGTTAGATTTTTACAGTGGCTAGTTCAAAGAATTGAAAAAGATGGCCTCAATTGGTCATAAAAGTATGAAAAAGTGACTTCAATTTTTTTACATGTAAACTTAATGAAGTAAGTAGGTAGGGCCTGTCTGACTTCGCCACACTCCCATTTTACCCAACGATGCATCATATTTTGTTGTGGATGTATGATCAATTAATTTACTGGTAATTCAGTAGCTTTCTATTTTAATGATTCACTGAGTTATTATTTTATAATTAATATTTCTTATTGTTTATCATTTTAAAGGTTGAAAGAGTAAGTATAACTGCAAAGCATGTCGTTTAAAATTGCATGATGGGATATTTCATTGTAAAATTGCATGATGGGATATTTCATTGTACAATTGCATGATGGGATATTTCATTGTACAATTGCATGATGGGATATTGTTAATGGGAGAAATTTAGAATAGTTACCTAAATGGAAAATTGTTGCTTCATTAGATTTTATAGGCCAGAATTTTAGAAGGAAAAATGATGTTTATTTGTCAGTCGCATGCTTTATTTGTATATCATTGAATGAGGAAGAAATATATGTGTTTCATGTGATTAAATTTCAGTATTATCTCAAAATGAGAATTTCTATAAAAAGAATGATTTGATTGGTCAGTTGTTTTATTTGACAGTAAAGTTTAGGAAATCTTCAATATAAATTTATATCAAAGTAAATTTAGTATAGATTTAAATGCAAAGAAGTGTTAATATAATAATTCTCAAAGTTGATTATTTTTCCATTTTTTGGGGAATTACACTTTTGGCAGTTAGGATTTCTCCATTATATTCTTTTTTATTTAACATAAGAAAATGGGCTTCCAGTATAATTTTTCTGCTTATTTTCTCCAGTCGACAAAAATCATGCCTCAATTCTAAACTTACGATGTATATTTTTTACTAAAATGGAGCTTTATGAAACAGAAAAAGTTTGTAATAATTTAAGCATTAAAAGATATAGTATTTGAAAACACATATGTTTTTCATTTTAATATACATAATTAGAGATAGAGAAGGGAGGTATAGTTGATATTATTTTATGAATGGAGTAGAGTACGGATATAGCATTCAAACTTCTTTATGAATTGAAAGTAGAGACGGGAGGTTGATTTGATACTTTTTTTATGAATGGCAGTGGGGTAAGGAGGTAAAAAATTTCTGTGTTTTTGGTAAAGGTGAAAAATGGAGTCTTTTTAGTATACATAACAGCCATGATTCTGCTTTTCCTTGTACATTTTGTACCTCCATCCTGAAAAGCTCTTGTGACTTGGACATCATCCTGATTTTCAATGATTTATTTTTTATTTGTCAAATAAGATTTGAGTCTGCATGCGAAAAATAGGATCGGTCGGTTAGAAATATAGGATGTTTTTACACCTTATTGAAACTTTATATGAAAAGAAGCAGAGTAGAGAGGTATAATAGATACTTTTTTTAAGGCAAATAGAATAGAGAGGTATCAGTAATACAAATCTTGAAAGCAAAATGTCTTCTGTAAAGGAAAGTTTGAGTGGAGGGGGAAGAAAGGTAAAATTACGATAACTAAGGCAATAGTCTCCCATAAGTACAACAAATTACCCTTGCCTTCAGTTCTTTTCATTCACTGTGGACAATCAACTGTTGATATATCAAATGAAATGAAAAATGATGTAATTGAAGGTTTTTACCTGTTAATGTTGAATTTTTTATATCTTCCGATTGTTCTCCCATGGAATATATGCATGTTAATAAATTGATTTTGTTTTAGAATTTGTTTTTTGCAGGATAGAATTATAAAAATAAATTGTAATGTTTTAGGAGAAGTTCTAGCTTTGTGTTGGAGTAAGTCAACATCACTAAAATGTTTTGTTGCTTGTAAAACTCACAATTTATTCACAAACAAACTTTGCGAGGTTGACTCCAAGAATATAAACATCTTTTTTTAATTCTTACATGTAGAACTACACAAGGAACACATGTATGATATTTAAGATCTAAAAAAAATCTATCAGATAGCACCCTGTTGACGTAGTTTGCACAGTTTGAATATTTTTTTCCATAGTTTTATTTTGTTATGTATCATGACTTGTCCCCTGTATTTTCAGTGTACAGTTTCCGCTGGTATCATTTAAATCGTAGGTGTAATAATTTTCTGGTTGATGGTCACATACAGTAGCACTTGGTTGTAAAATATTTCTCTGGTTCTTATAAAGTGATTAGGTTTGGTTTAATTTCACTGACTTTATTTTGTATCATCCAATTCAATTGTAGGAATGGTAATGGAAGATTTCTCTGACATAAACACTGTTTATAAAACTGAAAAATTTCGTACAATATTTATAAATGTTTTTTAAATTTTAATTTTTTTTCTGCCAAAATCTTGTATGTTTCATTTCAGTAATAAGAAACCAGAGTGAGTTATATTTTCCTAACCAATGTAGGTAAGGGAGATAATAAATTTGTCTCCCTTTTAGCCTCAGGACAAAAGGGAGAGAATTTAATTATCTCCCTTACCTACATTGGTTAGGAAAAGATAACTCACTCTGGTTCCTCATTATCATGATCTATATTTTGAGTAATTTTTTCAGAAAATTATATTCCTGCTTGATGTTGCTGTTTTAGATGACCCAAAATAAAAAGTAGATGACACAAAGTTTTCATCTTTACCAGACAGTTATGATTAACTTCTGAATAATTAAGGGACATTACTTAAAAAATTGAAGCATATAAGGTTTTCTTTGTAGAAGATAAATCTTAAGATAACTAATAAGTGCTGATTCTGGACAGAATCCGTAAATTTCGTAGTTTTATTTATGTACTATGTATACATAATATCCTATGGCCCCAGCAACTTCTATAACAGACCATTTGATGTCAGACGAATCTCGGACTATATAGCAATTTGTACAAAGGTTACACACAAATCGAATAGTCTTAAATTTTTAGTGTACAACTGGTATCATCAGAATCTCAGGACACCTTAGGATTGTATCTTTCACTAAGGATAAACTATTGTGGATTGTGGTCCCTAGGGACTTATGAACACAAGGCTTTGTTGATATGGATTAGTTAAAAAATTGGTTGTTTTTAAATACCACTTGTGTTTCTGTTAATAGCAAGCGCAGTGAGCGCTACAGGAGCATTTGGGTCATTTAGAAAAGTCTTTGTTTAATGGGGCAGCCATTATGCAATCCAATGTGAATTTATTTGTTAAAGCGAACATGGCCATATTGTGCTACATACTAAGGCTAGAAAAAGTTTCGTTTGCCGTAAACAGAAGTAAAGTAAGGGAAATAATTTGCTACAGATTATGATTTTAGAGTCAGAATTGGGATACAGGAAATGAGTTTCTGGAAAGGGCTGTTGCTGTGCCGCACCATTGGCCATGCCAACAGCATATTAGTGCACCATTGGCCACGCCAACAGCATATTAGTGAAGATGATTTATGTGCATCTAAATCAGAGTGGGTCACAATGTGTCTTTCTTGAATTAGCATCATTTCAATTTTAAGTTAATTCAAATATAAGTTAATTCAAATATTATCATCCACCTCTTCTAAAAAATATATGGCGTGTGGGATGATTTTATTTTTTCCTTTTTATTACATGGATCAAATTCTGCTGTCATCAAGGCCCAGTATGTGTGAAAATTCTCTGCAAGTCCAGGGTAGGGGACTTATCAGTTTAATTGGCTACTCACAAAGGTATTGTTTATATCAAAACAAATATTTTATAGGAAACAGGCTCAAGAAATTTAAAAAATTGCATTCTGTTAATAATAAAAGATGTGGGAAGGCTGGAGTGATAATCTGTCAATTAACTTTGATCGGCCTTACCTGAGAAAACAAAAATTGTGTCCTGGCTGTGGCTTTACCAGTTGTACATTGCTTTAATCATTCTGAAATTGTTATATTTTTCAAGTTACTTGAAGCCTAACTTGAAGTTAGTTTCCAAAGGATAAATACAACTTCACTTTTTCAGGTCTGTTTAAAATAGGGATTATTTAGATTGGTGTAAGTTTACATGTATGAATGAGTGATTTGGTTGGTGGCAGGTGCTATACAAGATTAGTCTCCCTTTTTTCAATGATGAATTGAACATAATTTTGATGTTGAACAGTTTGATACCTAATTTTACAACTAGAGAATATTGAGTGTAGATTTTTTATATTTTATTTTGGTTTAAATAAAATTAATGTTATCCAAGAAAATAAGAGAGACGGTTTACACACACACAAAAAAAAAAAACAATTTGACATTATTTACTCAGAGCATTGTTGGTTAATGTTTTCTAAGAATAACAAATGATGGTAAAAGCTACACTCAGCCTTCATAGGTTGTACAGAAGTAGGATAGCTCCTAATTTTATTTGAATTTCAAAAACAAATGTGTATTTAAACATTATTCATATATTTGTTTTCAGCTTGTATATTAAAATACATGTATCTAGCTTTAAAATTGGATTTGGAATATTTGACAATCTAACATGTGATATGATCTTGGATGAAATATATTTTTTTAATGGTTATTATGAAATTAATTGTTTTTGATTGTTTATTTGAAAAAAATTGTAATTTACCTTTGTGTCTATGTTAAAATTATATGTCCATTTCTGACTTCAGACAAAAGTTGATTTCAATTCTAAGTGTTAATATGTTGATAGTAAAATTTTCAAAGATATAATCTGATTTGAATATTTAAATTCTTTCATGATTCATATTATATTAAAATTTCTCAGAATATTAGTTTATTAAATGTTTTCATGTAATAATTTTAGAGGAAAGAAAAAGCTAGAGAAAGCATTGGAAAAGGCCCGAGATGATATGGCCTCTCTCTCAGAGAAATTACATAATTTACAGATGGGTAAGGTCATGAAAAATATGTCTGGTTATTATAGAAGTTTTACTTTGGTTTTCACTTCTCATTAGCATTTTACAGAAAACACTTATACTGCATACCAAAAACTACTAAACTATGAAATCATAACATTCAATATCATCAGTAAATATTACTGAACCATATAAAGTTATACCAAAGACAAGAATAGAATCCACATTATGCATTTTGTAATCAAAATTTTTTTTGGGGGGGGGAATTTTTATTCAAAACAATAAAAAACATGGATGATAATGATTAATTTGATAATGTAATTGTTAATTTTATTTGTCCTAGTTTATTTGAACATTTAATATGAACATAAGAAGTGTTGATTTATTTTTCACACAAAAACCACTCATGCGTGCAGAAAAGTCAAATCAGAGGAACAGTGCTAATACTGTCATGACTCATCCTTCATTATAATGTCACAGTGAAGTTTTGTACCCTACTGCAAGTTCAAGAAAAACCTTTGAACTAGTTTGAACTGGATTCCTTGATAAATGTCCCTCACATCCCCTCTGTGTATTGAATAGACAAAGATGCCATTAAAAATTAAATCTTTTCACAACATGGTTTACTTATTATAAAAACGACAAAATTTTTCAGGAAATTTTTTAATTAAGATTGATCAAATTTTTCATGATTTTTTTATAAGATAGACCAAATTTTACATAAAAATGATTTTATTACAGATTTAGAGGACAAAGATACAAAGTATCAAGAGTTATTAAAATTGTTAGAGGCTAAAAATCAGGAGAATCAAAAATACAGAACGGCTGCTGAAATTGCCAAGGTAAAAACAATCACAAAGGGAAGTAATTCCTGTCAAGAGAAAGGGAGATAATTCAGGTTTTTCTCTACAAATGATATATGAACATCCTCTGCATGGAGTATTTTCTTGTATTGCTTCCATCTTTAGCATTTTTCATTATGCACTAAGTATATTTACTAATAAAAAACAAGATTATTTTTCGCCGTGCTGGCAGTTGTAAACATCTCATGAGGAAATACTAAATAGACTTATTAAATTAAAATATTACCCTAGAATATTATGTTTTACCAGGATAATGTTGCATTTTTGTAATGGATGAAAGGTGATGTACTATAATGTTAATTTTATAACAAATATCAAAATTCAAAATCCCAAGTCCTGGTAGTTTGAAATCCTGAAATTCTGAAGTTTTTATTAACAAATCCCAAATTTCTGAAGTAAAGGCTAAATCGAACTATTCTGAAAAAGCTGTTTTGCTCCTAACAAATTGTGATATTGTCAATGTTGAATAACAAGCTGGAATTCCGTTTATAGCATTTTGAATTATTTTTGTTCGCAGACATGATCTTATTCCACTTAAGTGGGATTCTGCTTCTAGATGTCCACAAGCTCTTTTTTCCCCATTGCCAAAATCAGGTCTGTGTCCAAAATAATATAAATGATTTCATGCTGTGCTGACAATGAATGTTTGTTCTTATTTGTTTCAAATAAGCCAAAAGGGGAGGGAGTGTAGTGTGATTTTTGTAAGTAAATACAAATTGTTACTAATGTCTTTGTACTGTGCACAATTTTCTATTGTAGATATTTCTGACTGTGTGTATATATGTTATATTTAGTAGGTGTATTATTATAAATTATACTAACTAAGTAGGTTTGTTTTTTTGTGGCAGTATTTCTGTAAATTTGTGGCAAGATTTGTTTGCCACCAATCTGAATTGACTAGAATTACCAATTTTCTAGCTGAAGGTCATTAATTTTCTCTTGGTACCCTTAACTATGCTGAAAGTGACATTAAATAAAGAAAAAAAAAAGTGCATTTTTTAATAATTACTGCTGCTTGGACTGTGTACCAGTAATTTCATTTGTCCTGGTTTTCGGTTTCTTTTTCACTACCACATAAGTTAAATAGAATGGATACAGGGGTCAGTTCAGGGGATTACTGTGGCCTGGGTCTTTCTTATGGAGGAAAGATATGAAAATAATTTGTAGCCTCAAACCCACTTTTCTGAATTTTAATCCAAACACAAGTTTGCACAAATTTTGTTTTATGCCATAAAAGAATGAACCGACTGTAGATTAATTATATTTAGATGCTTTTCTTTTATGCTTTGTTTACTAACAGAAAAATGTCACAGAATTAGAAGGTGAAAATTCTGTCATGAAGGAAGATTTAGAGAAACGGAAAGAATTTATGAAAGATCTACAGCGTAAATTAAATAAAGCCGAAAATGAACTGTCACTTAATTCTAGTCTTAAAGAAAAGCAAGAAAATAGATTCCTAGATGAAGATAAAGATACACAGGTTTGTATATTGGTACATTATACCAGGGATAAAAGTTTTCCATGGATCCCCAGATTTCTGTAACAGATTCTTTTTATGCCCCCGCGATGAAGAGTCGGGGGGTGTGGGTGGTGGTGTTGGCATATTAATTTACCCCTTTTTTTTCATCAAAAAGCTTTTTCATTGCTATTATACAGGACTTGCTGCAGGTTTAAAAATAGTCATACCAAATTGTAAAAAGTATGTAGCTACATGTTTATATAATGGAAGTCACATTTTGATCACTTGGAAATCCCCCTCCCCCACTGCCAACTTTTAAATACATTACCTGTATTTGAAAGGTTCAAAAGTAATTTTTATTGCTGATTTGACCTCTGATATTACCTGATAATGTGAAATCATACAACGTTTTTGAAAAAATTATGTGAATTCTGCTTCTATGGTTTCATGGAATGCATTTCACTGCAAAATTGGTATGGGTCTTCTTCTCTTAATCATTCAAAGTACGTTTGTGACTATAATATTTTCAAAAACTTGAAAATAAAAATTTCACACTGTTGCAAGAAAAGCAAATGTTTTTTTGCCTGAAAATTAAAATTTAAAGGAGACAGGAGGGGGGGGGGGGGGGGGTCTTAAAGTCTGTGGTATTGTTTAGACAATACCAGTGGTGCTGCTCAGAATTTTAGAGCTGTTTTTAAATTTTCAAAAAAGTTATTGTCACATATGGGTTGGAATTTGGTTTTAAGATTCTGCCATTTATGACATTTTACATGGCATCTTGAAAGTTTCTATTGGCAGTTGGGTTATATAACTTTACAAGCAAAAGAATTTCAAGATAAATAGGACAACCTTGTATTTTTATTGTAATTATTTATCTGTTATATTAATGGCAGCCAGATGCCTTGGAAGCTTTAGCAACGAAGGTAATGTACAAATTCTCCTAACCTTGATATTACACAAAGAATATTGTCTTACTGCTTGAGAGTCACAGGCTAGGGGAAAAAAACTTGACAGAAATGGTTTTTTTTATTAGTCAGATAAAGCCATCAAGAAATTCATCCTTGATTCTCCAGAGTAATCCTGTTGCACTGGTTATTATTCATGTTATGAGGACAAAATATATTTAATACAAAAAAAATCATAAATTTATTTTCTTTCTTTCAGTTTTCAGATTTATTGAATGAAATTGACAGAAACTATTTGAAGGCATATGAATTTTAGAAAAACTATTTTTTGTATTGATTTTTTTGAAACCAAGAAGAGAAATTAGTTTGTATTTTCTTCAAAAGAAATTATTTTCAATGTTTGCTTAAGAGCCCTTCCCTTAGCACTGTGATTTTTAATCAGGTTTTAATACAGAATTTAATGAGATAGAATGAAAAATCCCAAATTAAACTTTTAGCTAAATGCTTTTTAACATAACGTAGAAACAGAAAGTTATTTTCAAAGTCGTTGAAATATTTGCATTTGAACATTTACTCCAAAAATATTGATGATCAAATTATATTGTTGCTGTTCAATTTTTCTAGCTTTGAATAGGTTTGGCTTTCAATAATTCTGATGATTGTGAATTTGAAATCTTAATGAGCTTGCTATGTTATTTATGTTTTCAAAATGCATGAAAATTTGCAAGAGAAATGTTTTATTTAATTAATCAATGTCTTAAGATCATTTTTATACATCAATGAGAAATATTTCTTGATTAACTCCATGCTACAAGTTATGAACAAGGGAGATAATTCTTATTTTGCATGAATATTTGCTTGTGTATGTAGAGTTGTCTCCCTTCCCAATGTAAAATGTTTCTCATGTTAATGTTCTATTACTTTTATTTTGTCCAAAACTTACTATTGTAACTGTAATTTTATACTTTTTCATGCATGACTAATAGTTACTTCCCTTTGATAAGTCTGCTTCAATAGGACTCCTAATATTAAGGTAATGCATGGCTTAGCTTTAAGTTTACTGTCTCTCTGTCTGTGTTTAGCAGTAGTTTTTGTACTCTGTCTGTCATTTTTTACTTTGCAAAACTTTTATCTTTTCTTACGAGATTTACTAATGAAAAAAATCGAGTTTTACGACTTTCTCTTTGAGAAATCAGCAAAATTATAATTAAACAGAACAACAAAAGTGATGCAATGTTTTGTATTTCTTGTTATCATATTATATTTTTCAGTACAACTTTAAAACAATATTTATTGGAAATAGATAAATTCATTTAAAATTAGCATGTTACAAGAAATCTTTGTAATCTTACTGATAAGATATGAATTGACCATTGAGGAAATGGTTTCAGTAAAAACAGGTATACTTTTAATATATGGAAATTGACGTAATTCTTCAGCTTCTGTCGAGTTTACCGTTTCTTCTCATTTTTGAAATGCTTCATAAATATAAACAAATAATAAAGAAATTTTGAAAAGAGAAAAGTTAAAATATGATTACAGCTTTTTTATTGAGACCGTTTTGTGTTAATTCTTCAACAGCTTTTGAGATTTTTACTAAAATTCAACATAGTCACTAAAACTGAGACTTACTTGGATTATCAACCAATTTCCTGAAAGGGACATGTAGAAATAAATAGTCCGCATCAGGAATTTGGCCGAAAAAAAAAATACATGTGTTTAGGGTTTCATGCCTATAAAAATTAAGGTAACGGTAGGTAGGTAGGCATTTCTTATTTTATTTTGTTATTACAGGAAGAATATTTTGTTTTTATCGGTGCCAAAATGTCAATAAAAACCTTATTGTCCCCCGCCGCAACGCGATGCGGGGGTTATGGTAATGCCGGGCGTCCGTCCGTCCGTCCGTGCTTCCGTCCGTGCGTGCTTCCGTCCGTCCGTCCGTGCTTCCGTCCGTCCGTCCGTGCTTCCGTCCGTCCGTCTGTCCGTCTGTCCACCTTGTAAGCGCTCTAGCAAATTTATTTCTTGACCGATTTGGATAATATTTATACAGTAGCTTTAACTCAATGATACCTCAAGGGAGTTCGAAGATGAGTCATGTCGAAATATTTTTGTAGGAGTTATGCCCCATAATAACTTAGAAAATTGACAAAATTTTCATGTAAGCGCTCTAGCAAATTTATTTCTTGACCGATTTGGATAATATTTATACAGTAGCTTTAACTCAATTATACCTAAAGGGAGTTCGAAGGTGAGTCATGTCGAAATATTTTTGTAGGAGTTATGCCCCTTAATAACTTAGAAAATTGACAAAATTTTCATGTAAGCGCTCTAGCAAATTTATTTCTTGACCGATTTGGATAATATTTATACAGTAGCTTTAACTCAATGATACCTCAAGGGAGTTCGAAGATGAGTCATGTCGAAATAATTTTGTAGGAGTTATGCCCCTTAATAACTTAGAAAATTGACAAAATTTTCATGTAAGCGCTCTAGCAAATTTATTTCTTGACCGATTTGGATAATATTTATACAGTAGCTTTAACTCAATGATACCTCAAGGGAGTTCGAAGATGAGTCATGTCGAAATATTTTTGTAGGAGTTATGCCCCTTAATAACTTTGAAAATTGACAAAATGTTCATCTAAGTGTTCTAGAAAATTTATATTCTCCTTGCATTGGAATAATATTTATACACTTGGACCTAAAGGGAGGTTTTATACATAAACTCCTATCGAAACTTATAAAATTGAAAAATACTGTCTTTAAGAGTTTGTTAGGCAGAATACTTTTGATCAAAGCATTTCTGTTTATTGAAAAGAAGTAAATGTACATTTGTATAAATTCTCAATACACATGGTAAAATAAGATTTCAACACTATACCCATATTGTATAAATGTCTTCATACCACTCATTAACTTGTAAAAAACTTTAGCAATAACCACAAATTGTTTGTCCTTCTATTCTCTCTCTTTGAGAAAATTTTGTTATGTTTCACTTGTCCAAGGGTTTCTGATGCTCTAGTGGCGGGGGACTTCGGAACGCTGTTCGATTTTGTACATGTGAAAAAATTGGGTCTGTAGGGAAGTCCAAACCATTAGTGTGTCTTGGTTATTTTGAGTTTGAAAATACAAGATTTTATTGTATTTAAAAAAAAAATTACATTTTCAGAAAAAGATGCAAGAATTACAGGAAGCTGTTGATAAAAACAAAGCTAAAATGGAAGATTTTAAAAGAGGTGAGTTGTTGTATTGTGTGCCAGACAATTCTTTTTCAGTGGTTGTCTCCCCTTAAATTTTCTGTTGTATCCGTATTGTTTTTTGCTTGATTCTAAAATCTTGTTTTTATCTGGGATCTTTGAGTTTATATTGATGGCCTTCTGTGCTGTATTGTAATGTGAGGGTCATCTCAATGTCCAAGGCCAGGGCATGACCCCAGAGACCAATGGCCAGAGTCCTAGAGTAGTCAGGTTGTCGATCTGTCCTTCATAAATTGTTTCTGATCTACAAGTAAAACTATGACCTTAAGTCCGAGAAGAATTTAGAATGGTTATTCGTTGCTACATGGAGATCTGTTAGGATTAAAGTAAGATTCTGTAACTTGAAGGTTAAGGTGACAAACTACAGTCATCAGCATCTCTTTTTCAAACCACTGATTTAAAAAGCAAAACACTGTTTATAAAGGGCACAGTAAAAAAGTCCCATTTATGAACAAAGCGTGTAAAATTAACATCTGTATAAAAGGGCACCTGCTCATAAAGGGCACTTTTTTCAGGTCTCTTAGCTGTCCTTTATATACAGGTTTGACTGTAGTTAACTTCTTCCCAATGTTGATTAGAGATGATGAGGGTAGGTTTAACATAGACCTCTAAACACTGTTTCTAAAGGTAAAATATTTTACCTTTCAGAAATTAGAAATTTTTACAGTCAATTAATAACTGACACAGTTGATTCTCATTATTGCATAGTTCGTGTATTAAATGTTTTGAAATATTTTCATATAGAAAAGTCCTTATGATGACAACATAAAGTGAACAGACTCTATCTAATGCTTGACATTATCGGTAACTTTGGTGAAATTTCAGGAATAATCATTCATCAATGTACAGTAAAATCAGAGTTCATAAAGCTTGAAACACATATTTGTATTTTGAAATTTCAGAAATAGAAAAATTCCATGAACAACAGATTCAGTCAATTATACAAGCACAAACAGCAGAGATAGAGACATTAAAGAAAGAATATGAGGAAGAACTTGTCAAAGCCAAGGTGAGTTATGTCCCTTTTGTTACTTCCTGCATGATTTAAATGTAGTTTGAATGGGCCTAGTTGTCCTTGGTTTGACAAGGATCACATGTCATTTGAGAAATGATCATATTGTATGTGAAAATAGAAATTCTATGCTCCTTTAATTTATGAAATTTTCAAAAATGATTTTTAGACGACATTTAATAATAATAATTAGTATGAAATGACATTTTTGAATAACAAAATAATAGTATCAAGAAAAACAAAAAAATTTATTCATTCATCACCAAAGAATTGGGTCAAATAAAAGAGTGTAAATAAAATGTGAGCTTTTGCCATCACTTGGCGTCCGTCGGTCATCCATCATCCGTCATCCGTCGTCCTTCTGTCGTGCGTCTGTCATCCATTGTCTGTCTGTCGTAAACTTTTTCAAAGATCTTCTCCTCTGAAACCACTGAACCAATTACAGCCATACTTATATTGAATGATCCTTAGGGTTTCTAGAATAAAGTTTATGTTTTATTTTGTTGTCCGTCGAGAAACATGGCTGCCATGGCTAAAATAGAACATAGGGGGTAAACTGCAGTTTTTGGCTTATTTCTCAAAAACTAAAGCATTTAGAGCAAAACTGACGGGGTAAAAATGTTCATCAGGTCAAGATCTACCTGCTATGAAATTTTTAGACGAATCGGTCAATCCATTTTTGGGTTATTCCCCTGAATTGTAAATTTTATGGAAATTTTGCAGTTTTAGGTTATTGGCTTGAATATTATTATAGATGAAGACAAACTGTAAACAGCAAAAATGTTCAGCAAAGTGAGATCTACAAATAAGTCAACATGACCAAAATCGTCAATTGACCCCTTATAGGAGTTTTTGCCCTTGAAAGATTATTAACATGTTAATAGAAAATAATGGTCTGACATTGTCACAAATGTTAAGGGCATTACATGAAATAAATTAAATGGTAGCTATACAAGTAAAATGGAGCATCAAGGTCATCGAAAAATTCCATAGCAACTGATGAAAAAGTCCCTAACAGATGAAAAAGTCCCTAGCAACAATATATATTTGGGTTAATGACCATATAACTTACCTGTACAAATCAAAAAGAAAGGTCAAGGTCATTGAAAAAAGTCCATAGCAACCGATGAAAAAGTCCCTAGCAACCATATCTATTTGGATTCAGGATTCTGTATTTTAGCTGTACAGGTCAATGTTGAGGAGAAAATTGTGATGGTATTCATTAAATAGCAAAAATAATGATTGATGCAAGATCTACCGGTACACAAAATAAAACAGGTGAGCGATTCAGGCTCTTGGGAGCCTCTTGTTTATAACCTTGTCAATATAGGGGGAATGTTTTTTTTTTAATGATGTTTGTACAAAAATGTCAATGAAACTTTAGGCTATGCACAAAAAGTTTGGGGGGGTTGTAGGGAATATCTACTTTTAATTGGTCCTATATCCTTACCAACAAAATAATTGGAAGATATCAAGTAGATGCCTAGATATCTAAAAAGTTCAAAGAGGATTTCTTTTTTTTTCCACATTTTTGAACTCCCCCCTTCAAGGTAGTGAAGGTAGTGACTGCATATGTTTACCACAAAATTTATGATGGTAATATTCAAAAAGCAGGGTTATGACATCCTTGTGAAACCAAGACTGTATCTGTTGAGAAAGTTAGAATATGTGTTGTCTGTGATGTTGGGAATAGTTCAGTATTTATAGATATTGTGTTCATTATTTAGCTCTATGTGGTTTGAACTTTTTATGCATGAGTAAGTACTGGATTATTTTATTAACCAGATTTTCCAGTGGAAAAAATATGATTAGTCTTTTGGCGATGTACGGCAGCAAGCTGCAACTCCAGACAAAAATCTGGTTGTGCTGTCAATCCGACTGCCTCTTCTTTTGTTTGCCGCAAGCCCTCGGGTAACATGACTTTTCTTGGGTGAACAAATCTTCATATTTCACTAATGCAAGGGAAATAAATGTATAATTTGTGTAGCGTTTGTGTGCGAGTAGTAGTGTATGTAAAGACAGTAAAATGTATGTATGTATGATATTGGTATATATATATGTCAGCACATGTTAAAAGGATAAATATTGTGTTTATATGAGTAAGTAATGTGTACACCATTTGTGTGTGTATGTCAGTATATACAAAGAAATGACAATTTGGAGTGGGTTGATAAGTATGTTGTACTTGGATGTTGGTGTATGTTTAAAGGATTTATTGTGTGTTTATATGAATGATTAATGTGTGCAACTTTTGTGTGTGTCTGTTAAAAAAATGTTATCTGTTATGAATGGCCAATGAAACTTGGAAGTTTAATAATTTTGGATCTCAAGGCATATTCTAACCCTTCATCTGGTCCTGGAAGCAAACTGATTTTATGTCTGCTATCAATTTTCTCTTTGGAATAAGTACAAGTGAGCAATGAAATTCCCTTGAGAATTTAGATAGCTTATATACTGATACTTTTAGGAAGATAATAATGATATTTGTCATTCTTTATTGTAAATGAAAAGGGAGATAATTGACAAAATGTTATGTTTATAATCGATGATGATGAAAGATAAAAAATAAATAAATAAATCAATAAATTAATAAAATAACAAATATTTTCAAAAATCCTACACTAAACTTTTTATTTGATAAATTATAAAAATAAAATATAAATTTGCATACCTGTATGAAATTTAAAATGTCCGTTCCGGTAAAAGTTTCCATATATACCCAGTTCATATATTTTATATATCGGCCTGATAATACCAGACTAGGAGGTCTTCATTTATTTTAACACATGACAATACAAATCATTTAATCTCTTTATAGTATGTTATACAAATACTAGTAATACAAACATGCTACTTTCATTTTTAAACTGAAAGTAAACAATCCACTTGTATACTTTATCCATGATTTGTTTAAAGACTTAGTTTTGACACTTAACTGTCAGTAAAGATAATGCGTTTGAATATATTTAAAGTTTAGTGTGAGAAAATAGGATTGTTGTGTAAAATACAAGAATGTTATGTATTGGAATTTTCAAACTCTGTAAAATCACATTTGTATGAAGAAATCATTTTTTTCTCTCCATACTTATATTTATTTGCCATATACAACACAGTAATATTGAGAATTTGAGGACACAAGCATGTGAGAAATGTGTCCTGTTTGCTGTGGGAGAAATTTGTTGTGTCTTTCTGTCTGTTGGTCGGTCATGCAAAATTGTTTGTTTTAAGAGATTTCATGTCCCTTGCTACTGTATACTTGAAGTTTGTTTGTTTGTTAAGTTGGGGTTTTTCAACACATTTTGCGGCGGTCAGTCTTTATTGGTGGAGGAAGCCGTAGTACAGGGAGAGAACCACTGACCTTCGGTAGGAAAATTCAGGCAATCCTTCTCAATTAAGATCTGAGTCGAACACACCCCGCCACAGGTGAGATTCGAACTCACAACCTCCGTATTGACACGCTAGTGATCATTAGTAGTCACGACGAACAACCTAGACCACTCGGCCAGGAGCCCCCTACTTGAAGTATGATCATATAGCAAATATAATAAAAATTATAAAGAATATATTATACTTTAACAAATTATTCTTCTGTATTTATCTATGCAGCCCAAGTTGGTTCATATAACACTATACTCTTGGTATATAGACATCTTTGTGGTCCACAAAAAATTATATCGACCTCAGCTACACTTGGGTACCATCTTGTTGTAAATGGGTTCTCCATTTTTTACTGGAATGGAACTCAATTGAAGGGAATAATTCATTACCATGTGTAGTCATGCACATAATATCAGAATTTGGGGTTTCCAATAACAAGATATGGGCTTTGTTATTTCTACATTTGTGAAAAACACCAGACAAACTTGTTTTCCTAAATAAAGATTCAAACTTGATGGTGAAAATAAAGGATTTCTTTTAATGTGTAATGATGCACTTTACCTTTGGATCAAATTGTAACATAATTCACTGTGGCTTCAAAGTACCCTGACTTTACCACAGGCAGGCCATTTATGGGCGTCATCATGACTTGGTTGAAAGGTATGAAAAAACCGTTTCCCAAATGAAAATGGACTTGTTCCATTGATATTATCCCTTCCTCATACCGGATTTGACATGAGCAGCATGGCGGGTGTCCTGCAGGAAGCAGAGACTGCTTACTCTTCGGAGCACCTGAGTCTACCCCCGGTTTTTTAGTGGGGTCCATTTTGTTCATATGTTTTTAGTTTTTAATTGTAGTGCATGTATTGTTTTGGTCTTTGTTGTTCTCCAGAGTTTGCCAGTTGTCAATATTTTTCTCTCCTTTGAATATCCCTTTGGTATTTCTTGACTTTACTTATATCAAATATTTTGCCATGAATGACAGCGAGTGGTAAAATATTGGCATAAAGGGCCTATCTGTAGTAAATTCAGGATGGTGAATTATTTCTATTCTAATAGGACAGTTTGTAAGACATTTTGAAATGCTGTAACATAGGTATTGAGACACAGAGACGCCATTACACATAGCAAGTTATTCTATGAGGTCGTTAAAGCTTGTGGGAAACTTAATTATGACAAGACGTTGGAATCGAAATATCCATATTTTACCATGGATGTAGACAGAAAGCATTTGAAGCAGGTCATATTAGTATGTATATTCTGTTTTATAACTTATCGTTGACTGACTTTTAAGATATGTATGAATTTTCAGTTCAAACAGTTGCCGCAGAGACTTGGTGGCCAGAAATTTCCTCTATATTTCCTGGACATTCTTATGTGTCCATTGTGACTTCAGATGTGTTATTACAATGTGTTTTCCATTAAACTTTACAAATAAAAGTAGAATTCTTAGGGAAGACTCACTGTCTACTATTTACTGATCATCTCCTGTTACAGATTTTGAAGTCAGCCATTGTACTTTATCTAAAACAAACTTTGTCTATATTCTATAATAATTTATATTTATTAAAATATTGGAAACTATAATGAAATAAAAACATAATACAAATTTGAATAAGTGGAAGTTAATTAACCAAATAAAATGTCCAAGTCGATCAGGTGTTCATTTAAATTAATAAAACTTTTGTCCAAAATTATACAGGTAACTAGGTTTTGTTACAGTGTCATGACACATGACATGTATAGAGTTTGTTAAATTAAAAATTAACAATATTTTATTGGTGTCCATTCAAATAGGACTTTACAATTTAATATTTGTTAACTAATTGGAATTTAAAAAAAAAGTTATTTTATAATTTAGACCATGAACGTCATATTTTTGTTCTTAAATTAATTAAAGAAAATATTCGCCATGTTGTATCAGATTCGGGATTTTGATTTTTTAGTGTTGTCCTGATAAAACTTTATTAGCAATTTGTGCCCATTTCATCAATTTATGACTCATCAGTTGTGCTCAAGGCCTAAAATGTTTGAAATCAAAACAATTTTCGAAAGCTTTTAAGAGCAAATTAAAAATAAATCACAAATTGACAAAAAGGGTAAAGCCAAAACCATTTTAGGAAAGGGCTATGTATGAGGGAGACACTCCTTAGTTTTCACAATATTTAACATTTTTGCTATAGTAAAATTAAAAAGTATAAAGAACTGGAAATGAGACTTTTTTCAGTGATTTTTGTCAAGCCTGCAACGTTTGTTGCGAAGCTAGAAACAACGATCCTACATTCTGTCGACGGCGGCGGCGGCGGCAACATTTACATTCACTCTGTGATTAAAGTTTTTAAAACATTAATTACTTTTTAAAACTATCCTGGATTTTTACCAAACTTGGACAGAAGGTTGTTGATGATCAAAAGATAGTATCCAGAGGATAATTTTGTAAAAATTTTTTCCCCATTGTTTTGTATTTTACTTATAAATGGACTTAGTTTTTCTCCCTGTTAACATTACATATAGTCTGCAGTTAAAGTTTTTAAAACATTACTTTCTTAAACCATCCTGGATTTTTACCAAACTTGGACAGAAGCTTCCTCATGATTAATAAATAATATGTGGAGAAAAATTAGGTACATTCCACTATAACACTGAAAACATAGACAACAGCGAAAGCAGGCGAGACACTGGGTTCTGTGGAACCCTTACAAATTTTTAAAATTTCAAAGTAGAATTTAAACAAAAAAAACATAGGTTATGGCCAAGATATTTGAAACTAAAGGAACAAGATCATTTAAAACCATGAAACTGAAAAATGATTTGATTAGCCTATGTATGAAATGAAACCTTTTAACAGACAAATGTGATATACTTGATATTTGAGAGAAAGGGATATAAAGTAAACATAACTCAGTAATATTTAGAAAATCATGGCTGTGTGTTGGTTTAGATGACCGTGGAAAATTTAACATTCCGGGATTTAATTTTGGTGACAAAACAGATATTAGGTTAGATCACAAAATGGCATTTAAAAAGTTTGTTAATTTTTCAAATTTGTATTGGAAGAAATGAAACTTTAGACTTTGGATTTTATTTAACTTTTAATCAGAAAATGGTGTCGGATTTTCAATAAAAATCTGTCATAAGAGTGCTTTTACAGTCAATGTACCAGTAATTAGAGAGAAAAAATATGCAGATCAACCTTCTACCAGAGCAAAGGACATGAATGGTTCTGCTATATACATGATAGGATTATGTGGCTAATTGGAGTCAAATTGGATTCAATAATATTGTAATGTTATCATCAGAATTAATCAATCAACTTATTACGGTATCAGTGACATCTAAGGAGAAAAACAAAACCTACCAATTATGACTGAAAATTCAATAAAATTTTGAAATAATAGCGAAAATCAGGTGTAATTAACAAAACTAATACCTAAGTTGTGTTGACTTTGGCGTTTACCAGGAAGCCGGCAAGTTTAATGTCGATACAAACATTCATTTCAGTATAGTTGCTATGTCCAACGGAAAAGGGTTATTTCGGATCGTAAGATTTAGTCGTTAATTACATGGGTGGGTTACGATAACATGGAAACTTGTACATGAAATTATAGATTTTTGTATTTTGAATAATAAGTTAATTTTTTATATCTTTAAAATGCAAGTAGAAATACATTGAGAAAATAAGAAATCTAGAAAAATATTGCGTTTATTATTTAGTTAAGAAAATGAAGAATTACAAATAAATTAATGAAAATCATGAATGTGGAAAATTTTTTTTTTGAATGAAGATCATGGAAAATTTTTCTGAAAAGACTGCAATAGCTCCACCATGTAAAAATTATGAATATTTATATATTTTGAAAAGTTTTATTATGTCTATAGTGGCAGGCGTTGGAACGTTTGAGATTCATTTGGACTGTTTGTTGATTGTTCTCATGATCGGCATTTAGTTAACTTTGGGACATCCCAGGTAAACTAAAAGCATATCTGAAGGGATTTGGTAAATGTTGGGATTGGTTTAAAAGTTTGGAACACTGTGACTTTGTTATATGCATGTTTTACTTGATACCAGAGATATGAGGATTTTATACACTGAAATGAACAGTCTTGACTTGTTGTGTGGTATACAAATTTTAGACTTAAGGTCTTTAATTTGATATTTGAACAAATGTGTAAATTTTGACAAAAAAATTTTACGTAATCTTATCTGAAAATTGAAGGAGGTCGAGATTTTGATAAGTTTAAAGTTTGGGAGACAATTTGCAAGAAACAATTACATTTTAAATGATTTGATTAAATTGAGGTTGGATTGTGTTCTATTAATCAAAAGTTTTACAAAGCTGATATGTTTATCTGTTAGATTATAACATAGGAAATTATTAATTATATAACAGGAGACGTGGAATTCAACTTCTAGAACTGATATTGTTTTGGAAAGGAAACTCTGCATTAGATATTCTCCAGTTTGCACTCTGTCTGCACGAAAAAAAAAGGATATTCCCATCATTACTGCTTGAATAATTTCATAGACTGACGACAGTTTTATTTTGGATATATTAGGAATTCACAAACAGATTAAAAAAGACAGGTTTATTTTTACACAGATTTTGGATATATCAGGGATTTTACAGCTTTTGACACATACACTTGAAAGACAGACTCGTCTTTATACAGATTTTAGATAAATTAGGGATTTCTTTCTTTTTGACGAAGGCGATGAGGGATTTTATGATTTTTATCACAGATAACATGGTTTGATTGCGTTTATATAACATAAGACGTCATCATTATTGAATCTGCTTTACGCAGTTAAACAATAAATAAGCTAAAAAAATTGCTGAAAATTTAGGAGATAGAATTTTGTGTTGAATTCCAGAAATAGCGAATATTTTTAATAAAAAATAGAAAAAACTGACATTTTGTACAGAAAGTAGTGTGGTAGAGGAGGATTTAGTTTATGCTGAAAACAATATATGAGAAAAATGAGTCGATTTGTGGATAACCAGAGGCTCCAAGGTGTTCTTATGATCAATGAAAAGGTTAGTCATTTGATGGTCATGTGATCATTACTTTTAAAATTTTTACCAGGAGAATTAAAAGTATTCATTATTGTCATCATCATTCTGAGTTTGTTCATCTGTGTCCTAAAGATTCTTGTATGAGAAATCTGTGTCCTAAACAATCTTGTATGAGAAACATGGTCAAGATCTTATTCACTATTATTAAAATGTTCATCTGTGTCCTAAATATTCTTGTATAAGAAACACGGTCAAGGTCTTATTTACTATTATATAAATAGATTCAAAAAACAGTAAATTTAGATACATCAAGAGGTACTTAAGGGATGAAACAAAATTGCTTTCATTTTGAATTAATACCTTTCTTACATTGGTTAATTCATGACAGCTAGCAACATTTTCATAGTGCCCTTTGCAGGCAGTGATAAGTCCTTTAAGATACTACCCTTTGCAGGCAGTGATAAGTCCTTTAAGATACTACCCTTTGCAGGCAGTGATAAGTCCTTTAAGATACTGCCCTTTTCAGGCAGTGATAAGTCCTTTAAGATACTACCCTTTGCAGGCAGTGATAAGTCCTTTAAGATACCGCCCTTTTCAGGCAGTGATAAGTCCTTTAAGATACTACCCTTTGCAGGCAGTGATAAGTCCTTTAAGATACTACCCTTTGCTGGCAGTGATAAGTCCTTTAAGATACCGCCCTTTTCAGGCAGTGATAAGTCCTTTAAGATACCGCCCTTTTCAGGCAGTGATAAGTCCTTTAAGATACTACCCTTTGCAGGCAGTGATAAGTCCTTTAAGATACTACCCTTTGCAGACAGTGATAAGTCCTTTAAGATACCACCCTTTTCAGGCAGTGATAAGTCCTTTAAGATACCACCCTTTTCAGGCAGTGATAAGTCCTTTAAGATACCACCCTCTGCAGACTGTGATAAGTCCTTTAAGATACTACCCTTTGCAGGCAGTGATAAGTCCTTTAAGATACCGCCCTTTTCAGGCAGTGATAAGTCCTTTAAGATACTACCCTTTGCAGGCAGTGATAAGTCCTTTAAGATACTACCCTTTGCAGACAGTGATAATTCCTTTAAGATACCACCTTTTTCAGGCAGTGATAAGTCCTTTAAGATACCACCTTTTTCAGGCAGTAATAAGTCCTTTAAGATACCACCTTTTTCAGGCAGTGATAAGTCCTTTAAGATACTGCCCTTTGCAGGCAGTGATAAGTCCTTTAAGATACCACCTTTTTCAGGCAGTGATAAGTCCTTTAAGATACCACCTTTTTCAGGCAGTGATAAGTCCTTTAAGATACTACCCTTTGCAGGCAGTGATAGGTCCTTTAAGATACTACCCTTTGCAGACAGTGATAAGTCCTTTAAGATACCACCTTTTTCAGGCAGTGATAAGTCCTTTAAGATACTACCCTTTGCAGACAGTGATAAGTCCTTTAAGATACCGCCCTTTTCAGGCAGTGATAAGTCCTTTAAGATACAATCCTTTGCAGATAAAGCCTTTAAGATATGCAGACCATACTTGACCACATAATTATTTTAAAAGTCCCATATGTTCCATGCAAAGTAATGGCAGTAATGTTTTATTTATCCACAAACTTCAGAAACACTTTACATCTAACTCATTTTCATAGACGCCAAACACAGACTACTAGTAGAATAAATAAAGAATGGAAATGGGGGATGTGTCAAGAGACAAGAACCCGACCAAAGAGCAGAAAACAGCTCAAGGTTACCAATGGGTCTTCAATGCAGCGAGAAAATCCCGCTAACGGAGGCAGGCTTCAGCTGGCCCCTAAACAATAATGTATACTAGTTCAGGAAAATGGATGGCACACTAAACTCTGAAACATAAAAATGAACCAAAAGTAAAAAAACACACACGACTAACAAAGGATGAACATTTTAATTTTGGAAAGATATTTCTATGCAATTTTTGCTTAAAACCTTTGGTTGAATTATTATCCATCAAAAATAAATTTGATTTATGCTCATTACCAATATATGACTTCCCTATTAATATCGAAGATGATTTGTATAGCTTTATCCGTCTCGAGCTAAATACACAGGTAATTTTATCTCATTGATTGAGGAACAAAAATCGAAGCATCTTCCTGCATGACATGTTGTACACGGTGATTCAAAGTGCCATTCCTTAGTTTCAGTTTTTGTTGTTTCCATAGAATTTTATTATTTGCTTACTTGTAACCAACCCATTATGTTTTTATTCATACAATTTCTCAGTTGTCTTAAATTAACAAGGTTCCAGTTTATTTTAGGAGAAAAGATTGAGTTATCTTTCTTTATTCATAAATTTATGTGAAGCATACAGAATTAAAAAAAATCTTTATCTATGCAATACAGATCTTCATACAACTTTGTAGTACAGTGAAACCAATGTTCAGAGACTGCCATTATCTCCCATAAGAAAATGATCTTCCTGGACACATGATTGTTTAAATAGAGCTTTTAGTTCACATAAATTTTGTATATGACAATAATTCTAAATAGTCTTACAAGAGCTACGTTGGTATTGCATCATCTCTCACAATAGGCTTCAATATAATAGGTGGTTATATAATTCTTTACAACAAATATGCCAGGTTAGCAGTATTCAGGCTGTTATGAGTCCAGTAATTAGTGACAAAACCAGTACTAGTTGTACAATTTCTCATATTCAATAAGGTTATCTCATGCATCTGGAGAGAAATAATCAGCATGATTTGTGATAGTGTAATAGTTCAAAAGGATTTCATAGCTGTAGTTAGAAATTCAAAAATTTAAATTTTGTCATCTGATTCAGATAGAAAATACCACATAATTACCATTTAGAATTAATTTAAGATCATACTTTTGAGGAGATTGAAAGGGTACCATGAGACCAAAAAGGGAGAGAAGGGGGGGGGGGAGGGGAGGGGGCAGGAGAAGGAAGAGAAGGCAGACAGGTATCCCTCTGTAAATCCTTTCACTTAAAATAGATTATCTTGGATATATCAGATTATACTTATTAATTGCTAATTTATATACTTTTAATTTCTTTGGAATTCTTTGTTTTGAAGAATGTCTTTTACTGTCGTGTAAGCCATTCTCATTTCAAATATTTTTTCTTGGAATATATCCTGGTCCGAACTAAAATTAATCATTGATATAGGCAGATGTAGAATTGTAGAGTTCCATCCAATTCCACCCAGAGACACTTGGTAAGCTTCTTGTTGGACAGAGAAATTTGATCCTTTAAGTCGAATTCTCCTATCCTACATCTCTCTGTATTAAAGATTTTTACATTCCTTTATAGGGGCCTCGGTGGCCAAGTGGTCTAGATAGTTCGTCATGACTACTAATGATAACTAGCCTGTCAACACTGAGATTGTGATTTCAAATCTTACCTGTGGCGGGTTGTTTTCGACTCCGATCTTAATTGACAAGGATTGCCAATTTTTCTACCGAAGATCGGTGGTTCTCTCCTGGTACTCGGCTTCCTCCATCTTTATAATCTGGCCGCCGCAAAATAGCCAAATGTGCTGAGAATGGCGTAAAACCCCAACTAAAAAAACAATCCGTATAAAGGAATTTTACATTCCTTTATAGGAAAACTGTATTATAATAAATAACTGTTAATAATTAGTTTTTATTGAGGGAATATTGAAATATTGGACTGTTATAACTTCTGTAAATAATGAATACAAAGAAACTATGGATTATCTCGTCATAAGAAACATTGCATATTGATTATAATAGAAAGAATAAATTACTTTTTCTCATATTAATAAAAACCTCACAAGTTTAATAATCATATTTATTTATAAATTTTTGGCTGCACAGAACTTCAGTGGTATGAACTTACAGGAGATGATTTTTTTTTTGACTTACTGATAGAACTTTGGTTGTGTAAACCTCTTGGAAATAATAAAATTGGTCTGAATTACAGGATTATTTTGATATTTGAAATCTGAAAGAATAGAAATTTGAGTCAAAGGACTTATGTTAACATTTATTCAGGACGTCTACTGTCATCTGTAAGAGTTTCCATAGTTTTGCAAAAATTATAATATGACATATTTTATTCTGGGAAAAATGTGAACGAAAAGGATATGCGAAAGTATAAATATGTGTGATTATAGAGATTATAAAATATATTGATGAATAATAATCGTCACAGTTACATATTTGGACAGAAGTTGAAATGAAACAGTCAGATTTGCCCAAAGTTCGTGTAATTGATTTCTCTCGGACATTGATAGTAGAAAGTTGTGAAATTATAGACAGGGTAAGAACCTTACTATTTAGGGGACTTTGAGATATTTGGGAAATAAGAAGTTGTAAATTTGATTTTTTAAGTATATTAAAGCTGGAGATACATTTGTGCCTTTGCCAAGTAAGGAATATTTTGGTCACTGGCTTGTATAGCAAACTTCATAAACTCATTTCTGGTATCACGAATCTGACTCAAAAATTATAATTTGAAGCAAGTTATTTCCGTTGTTTGGACATAGTACTGGTTCGCTACAGTGCAGAGCAACCAGTAGGAAGTAAATAGAAATTATTTGTTACTTTGATATACAAATATTTCCAGCTTTATAATCAAGTTTGATTACAAGTATGTTGGAAGCAAAAAGATCGTAAATAGTTCCCAGATTTATATAAACCAAACGTTACACGCAAATTAACAAGTTTTAAAAACAACTAATCATTTACTCTTCATTACAGCAAACCAGTACTACATCCTGGAACATCCCAGAAAGGGAAATAATTTGCTTCAAATTATATTTTAGAGTTAGAATCGTGATACTGGAAATGAGTTTCTGAAAAGTGCTATTGTTCCTTTACAATAAAAACATTGTGGCATTAAAGTTATGATGAAAATTATACAAACCATAATATTAAGGTAGTGATATTACCACTAAACATAAGACTGAGTGACAAAAAACACTCAAAATTTAAAACAGATGGAAACTAAAAGCCCAATGGTTCAATTATACATGGTCTTTTGTAGAGCATGGTAAAAAAGCGTATAAACTAGAAGAGATTAAAAGTTAAGTTTGTTTATTTGTTTGTATTTTTTATTTAAATTCTCTATTTTCTTGTTGATTTATAAACTTGGTTAAATTTTCAGAGCTTTTATTACACTTTTTAGCAGTGTAGAAGTGTTTTCTGAGTTCAGTTTCATAGCGCGCGCAGCGAGCGCTATAGGAACATATGCATTTTCTCCATATGGATCATTTAGAAAAGTCTTTGTTTAATGTGGGCAGCCATATTGTGCTACATACTAAGGCTAGAAAAAGTTTTGTTTGTCGGAAGTAAGTAAAGTAAGGGAAATAATTTGCTTCAAATTAGTCAGAATCGTGATACTGGAAATGAGTTTCTGGAAAGGGCTAATATTGCTGTGCTCGCATCATTGGCCATGCCAAAAGCATATTATTTTTAAGTGAAGAAGAGGTGTAGGTTTAGATGGGGGCATTAATATCAGGGTCACTCCTTATAGTAAATGCTGTGTATTTGCACATATGGGCTGTCTTGGGTTTTATTGTTGGATGCAAGATTTTTGTTTGTGTTTCAGGCCATATTGTGACTCTTAGATGAAGAACAGTAATAGTTAAAAATGCTGTTATAACTTTTGTCATGTAGATGTAGTTATGTTTTATCAAGAATAAGTTCACTGTTTCCCTTTATGATTTTATATTACAGAGGTGAATGACATATATATAATTTACATTTTTAATGCCATATATGATTGAAGTTAATTTCAACTACAGTTGTAGTGATTATCATGTTGGATAAATCTTTTTAAAATTTTTAACCACCCATTGATTCAAATTCTTTGATAGAAATCCATTGATATAAAAATCTGAGTTCTGATTGATTGGAAACTGATGTATTACATGACATTGTAACCACCACGAATGGTGTTTATGAGTATCGTAGTCCCTCCACAACAAACAACTGTAACAAGCTCTGGTAATATGCACATACAATTAAAAGTATGAACTGTACTCAAAGGGAAACAACTCCAATCATAAAAAGAAATAGGATGAAGTTGTGGAATTCTACAATAGTCATTTAAAAACTTACTGTCTAGTACAATAAGGGAGACAACTCCAGTGGCTCTAAGGGAGAAAGCATGTAACAGTTTCTAGCTTAGTTTTGTATGTGTCCCAGTCAGTAATTTCTTGATTAAAAAAAAGATTAGGTCAGGTCTATCATTTTTGTACATAATGATAATAGAAAACGCGCTTAATTCTCAACACAAGCACTATATAATAAATTATTAAAAAATTGATGTTTAAGATGTGGCTTTTAATTTTATGCATGAAAAGAAAATACATTTATTTAGGTGCGACAAATTGACACATTTTTCTCAACCAAAAGAAAAAGCCAAATTTTGATAGACGGGAGCACTGCATGTGCTCTCCATTTTTGTTGGAATGCATCAAAATAATGGAACATGAGAGTCTCTGTTATATCACATCTTTTTATTGAAATTCTGCTTCTTGCAAATCAGAGTTTGCACTACATTTTCTTAAATATACATACCTGTAGTAATTTGGCCTCCAGTAGAGGGAGGTTCTGTATTTTATATATCCAAGACCACAATTATTGTACATGAACTCATTGTTTGACTTCAATTTGACTGTATTCTAATTTTGAAATGCACTTATACAATAATTGTGGTCTCAGGCCAACATTAGGATGAGATTTATCAGTTGTACAAGGAAGTAGTGGGAACAGGTACAGACACAGGATTTAAGTCTTGTTTAGAAATAAAAGCAGATATGGGATAAATATTAATGAGATTTTATATTTTATCTTTCTCCTGTGCCACTGTAACTGGAATATCTCTTATTTCAAATTTTCTGATCTCTTAAGTAATGGAAATTTTTATTAGAAAAAGTTTTATAGCCCTTTGATATTTTTAATTTAAATTGTAATACTAAGAACTTAGCTTTAACAAATGACAATATAAAGTTTGAATTGTTACATATTATTAAAATATTAGTAAATTCATACAATATATATAAATTTCTTTGTGTATATTCCGTTTAAAAAATCTAAAACTGATTTATTTGAAATTTCGCACATGTAATTAAGTTATAAACTATAATATATTTAATAAATTCCTGAAATGATATAACAAGATTGATCTGCGTATTGATCATTTGTCGGGATTTGATATTAATATTTATTCACAATCTAATATTTGGTAGAAAACTTTTAATTTATTTTATTTATATTTTACGTAATATATGGTAACAAAGAATTTAACAGATCTCCCTTGAAGAAGTAATTATAGTTTTGTCGCTTTGGCGTATAGATCAGACCCTTCAAACAAAGGCCTCAGTAGCTGAGTGGTTTACACAGTATTGATTATAATATTTCAACAATGGGTTGAGTGTTATAGACTAGCTTGTTGCCAGGTGTATTGGACTGGGTTGAGAGTTTTAGACAAACTGGTTGCCAAGTGTATTGGCCTGGGTTGAGAGTTTTAGACTAGCTTGTCGCCAGGTATATTGGACTGGGTTGAGAGTTTTAGACCAGCTGGTTGCCAGGTGTATTGAACTGGGTTGAGAGTTTTAGACCAGCTGGTTGCCAGGTGTATTGGACTGGGTTGAGAGTTTTAGACCAGCTGGTTGTCAGGTGTATTGGACTGGATTGAGAGTTTTAGACCAGCTGGTTTCCATGTGTATTGGACTGGGTTGAGAGTTTTAGACTAGCTTGTTGCCAGGTGTATTGGACTGGGTTGAGAGTTTTAGACTAGCTTGTTGCAAGGTGTATTCTACTGGATCGAGAGTTTTAGACAAGTTTATTGCGAGGTGTACTGGACTGGGTTTAATATGAGCTTGTTGCTGGGTGTGTTGGACTCACTGGGTTGAGAGTTTTAGACTAGCTCATTGCCAGGTGTATTGGACTGGGTTGAGAGTTTAATATTAGCTTGTTGCCAGGTGTATTGGACAACAGTGTTGAGAGTTTTAGACAAGCTTGTTGCTGGGTGTGTTGGACTGGGTTGAGAGTTTTAGATGAGATGGTTGCCTGGTATATTGGACTGGATCAAGAGTTTTAGACAAGCTTTTTGCTAGGTGTGTTGTACTGGGTTGAAAGTTTTAGCTGAGCTTGCTGTTAGATTTGTTGGACATGGTTTAAGAGTGTGAGCCAGGCTTGTTAATTAGCATGTGCATTGGACAGGGTTGAGAGTTTTAAACAAGCTTGTTGCTTAGTGTTTGGAACTGAGTTGAAAGTTTGAGTCAAGCTTATCATATGCATTGGACTGGGTTGAGAGTTTGAGACTAGCATGTTGCTGGCTAGGTTGGACTGGGTTTAGAATTTGAGTCTACTGTGTTGTCAGGTGTGTTGGAATTGGTAGAGAGTTTTACCCTAGCTTGTTAATTGTGAGGTGTGTTGGACTGGATTGATAGTTTGACAGGTTAATCGCCATTTTAATGCCCTCTCCGCGAGGCGAAGGGGGCATTAAGGTTTACACTTGTCAGTTTGTCTGTACGTCCTGAAATTGGTTTCCGTTCTCTAACTTTAGTTTGCCTCAATCAAATGTTATGAAACTTATACACAATGCTTATTACCACCAAACACAGACCAAGTTTGAATTTGGGTGGCGTCTCTTTAACCCTTCTCAGGTAATGTCCCTTTATAAATTGAAAAATTGTCAAATTTGCTCTTTCTGCACTCTAACTTTACTTTGCCTCATCCAAATTTTATTTCCACCAAACACTGTTCACGTTCAAATTTTAGTGGTGTCACATTCATCGTTCTTATGTTATACGCCTTTATAAATTGAATATTGCCAAATTTACCGTTTTGCGCACTCTATGACTTTTACTCATTAAGTTTCAAAGAAAACAAAACGTCAGTAGGTTTGTAGTAGTACATTGACTCTTGTATATTTATAAGTGGGGGCAATTTGGTGTGCCATGGACATATTTTATCTGAGTATTGTAAGGTCAGTTGAAAATGATAGATTTTATACCTTTTGCTCCTCCAGAATTTTTACATGTTATTGTATAGAAGCCAAAAATGTTTTGTTAACATCTGATTGTTAATCCTTGTGTTTTGTTAACATCTGATTGTAAATCCTTGCTGTTTTGTTAACGTCTGATTGTTAATCCTTGCTGTTTTGGCAAGGTTCTTGTGAGTTGTTTTAATAACATAAAAAATTACAAAAAAATCCTTCTACCTTCCTCATTCTTCCTGGATGAAAATTGTTATATTAATAGGATAAGATAATTTTATTTGGGAAAGACTTCCTTTTGGCACCACTTGGTTGACAGAATGAGCATAGACATGCGCGCAAGGGGTGCCAAAAGGAAGTCTTGCCCTTTTGAATACATCAGTAAGTACGGTATAATCCGATGATGGTTTTTATTCCTTCAATATCACAATTAAGAACCATGGTCTATATATTACTGTTGTCTTTAGAGTGTTGATAACCTTTATTTCAAAGGTCATATATCCATGACCTTTTGGATAACAGGTGCTTGCGATGATGATGTTTTAATTTAAACATAAAATAGAATTACATGTATTGCTCTTTTACACTGATCTGTCCACCACCTATATATATCCATTTTGAGACCTTTAATATACAGACAATGTCAGTTGCTAGGGGTCATCTTATACTTATAATGTGATGAAGGATTCTTCTCGGTGTTGCCGGTCACACTAAATTTTAAGGACTGAGAACATTGTTTGGACTTATGTCATTTGTACCCATTGTGTGGGGACAAGACCTTATCTAACATATCCTTCTTTGGCCTCATTTAATACTACATACTTAAGGAACAATTAATCCCTATCAAATTCTATTCTTTACTATTACTTATAAATAATGTAAATCTGTCTTTAAATAGGACATTATGAATTTATATTTTATTAATAAAATTTCATCCAAATCTCATTGAGAGACTTAATGTCAGATTTATATAAGGGGAGGTAATTTTAATGTAAGCTTGTTCAAAGGTTAACATAATCCTAATTGTCAACTTCTGTAATGACTTGAATGAATTTAATTGACTGGAGATTAATTTGAGATTTGTCTATTTAAAAGAACTGAGGCATTCAAGGGGGCGTTTTTTTCAAATAAAATGTTTAAAAAATTAGTCAATTTACTGTTATAAAGAAAAAAAAAATACTCCTTTCATGTGAAAATGAGGTTCAGTTTAGAAGTTTAAAATAAAAATGATATCTCAAAAGAGTCTTTAAAAGATATTTTTCTTACATTTTCTCCCCTGTTTGAACCCCCTGGTAAAAAATGATAGATTTCATTCAATACACAATCAATATGCAATTGTATAAAGCTCGCCTGATTTAATTTACCAACTTATATCTCCTATAAGTTATTGTCGAAAGATTAAAAGAATAATTTAAATTAAAATCAGTCTAATGTTTACTTGTTTAGAAAAATACAGATTTAAATAGAAATAAATCACGACAAATCTTAAGATAATTATTTGGGACGATTTTCAACTTGTGACGAACAAGTCCAAGGCAAATATTATTACTGTGATATGGTATTATAATCTCCTGTTAGGATAGTCGAATCGTCAAGGGTAGCCGTTGACACTGAGAGAACTTACCGTGGTGTTTTAACACCCCCTAGGTAGAAGTGTTACAATATGTTGTGATAATATGCTAGTGTTTGTTTTCCTCGTTTGTTTGTTTGTCATTTAAGGATGACGGAATATTAGTTTGTTTTTATCAAAGTTTACAAAAATTTATTTTGATTGGAGGAATTCATAGAAGGAAAAGATTTCTGTGTCGACATTGTTGTGACTTAATCTATTGCTACAACACTGTGTCTGGAAAACTGATTTTAGAAATATTTGGATAGAATGACGATTAAATAATTTGAAGAAAAAAAAGACTTTCTAGATAACAAAAAAAATTTACATAATCTTTTAATGATTGTTGCTGAGTAGTGATATTTTTTTCATTTAACTGAATTTTAAATTTAGTAAAATCTTCAACAGATGCTGACTATAACTCTCCAATACATTGAAGTATCGGTTGCTATGTGCTGAAGTCATTTTGATTGTTGTCGAGTTTTATCTTCGATTACGTTTAATAGGAATGCTGTAACAATTTTAACCATCATTTATTGGAGAGGAATTGACTGGTCCCAATTGACTGGTCCCAACAAACAGGATATTAATCCAGTTATACTAACGATTTTATATTTATGGAAAATTGACATTCGTCTTTTTAACTTTGCAAGTACTCTTCTGATTACTAAATCAATGAAATCATTCTTTATTTTTCGTGACTGAAACAAATTTTAATTGGATTCAGCTCATTAAGTTGTTTTTATTCAACAAAATCTTTAAAAGTACAGTTATCGACAGGTATATTGTTTAACCAAGTAATTATTACTAGCCATTAATTTATCAAGGTATTTGACTTCTGATCCCGATATATATTCAATTTATTATTGATAATTGCTCAACTTGGACAATACATAAATTCAGTTTTATCTTAATAATTCTTTACTATACAAACTGTGATTTGCATGCAGAGACCCCGTTAAGAACTTAGATCGTGATCAATTAACAGGATTGCTAATCTGATAGACAAGCAGGCAATGATGTTCAGTTTGTTAAAAAATCTAGATCAATGAAGAAACTGTACACCTGTCAACTTGAGTGGATTAAAACAAACATATTGATGATCAAGATTCTGGAATCTTGATAGTACAAAATCATTGATAGGTTGAAATTCGTGTATTGGGATCGCGGTGGAAATTAACACAGATTTAACGAAGCAACACAAATAATTAGATTTTTATATTAAAATTGACACCTGGGATCTAACCGATATTGGAAATATATAGCGATAGAAAATCTTGGAGTAGTATTCTTATTGCAGAATCAATATCTCGAAGGAGACAGAGACAAGATTCATATTTGTGTGTATTGGATATAGAAATGAAATTCAGTCAAGTATGAATAATTAATTAACAGGTAAATTATAATATCGTTTAAATAATTTAACTTACAGTTACTTTTAGATATTTTTTGGCTTATTTTCATAAAAATCATAATTTTCTTAACAAAAATTTAAAGATGAAAGTAGTAAACTTAATGTAAAAACATTGTTTTATGAATAAATCCGTCAGGAAATAATTAAATAAATAAAACTGAGTTTTGTGAAAGTTACAATAAATAGTATTTTTTTAAAAGCTCAATAAAACACTCTTTAAACACATTTATTAGACCTCAGTATGTTTTTTTCTATATAAAAATCAAGACGATAATTTTACTATTTTGACTATTTCTAAACCTGAAACTATTTACCAGTCAATAGTCTCCATTACTATCGACTGGTCAATAGTTTACACTAATATTGACTCATCAATATTTTCAACTACTGTTGTCAACAGTACTGGAAACTATTGAATGATAAATTGTCTTTCGGTACAATAAAATACTTATTGACTGAATTTCAGGGAAAAGTAAGTTTGTTGTCTCCTCGATGCCAACTATTTCACCATGGTTACGCCTCAGGGCAATAGTTGGTATCTCAGGAACAATAAACTTACTATTCCCCTCATACCCAGTCCATAAGAATATATTATTATACCTCAGTATGTTTTTTCTATATAAAAATCGAGACACTAATTTTACTATTTGTTTACCGGTGAATAGTTTCCAAAACTAATCACTGGTAAATACTGACCGGTGATTAGTACTGGAAACTATTGACAGGTAAAGTGTTTCGGTATAATAAAACAGCTATTTAACAGTCATTTCAGGATATAGCCATTTTATTTGTCCCTCGACATATTGACTATTTCCCTCCATTACACGTCGGGAAAATAGTGTCTCGGGATAAATAAATGGCTATATCCCTCAATACTGTTAAATAACTTTATAATATTAACTCCCCAAAAACCTGCTCACAGATGTAGGATTTGAGGTGATTTCTCGTATTATTTCTACAATTTTTGGTACATCTCCTCCTTGCAAGGGTTGTAATAGAAGATCACTGAAGCATAAAGAGGACAACATATACCTAAGTAGCAATCCAAAAAACGTAATCCATTAGACAAACAAAACCTTGGAAGACCATTGACCTCAAGCACAATAAATAAACACTGAAAACTAAAAAAACAATTATAATTACAATTATAATTTATAATTACAATTATAATTTATAATTACGTTTAACTACGATAATAAACTTTTAGACCTGTTTAGTTCTGAAATTTACTTGGGCATGAATTTAATAGTGAAAGGACTGTGACTCTTACAGCAGTTTAAAAAAGTGATAAAAGTAGAGTGAATGTTATTTTTGTAATATAATGACCTTGAACTAGAGAAATCTGCTTAGACCTCTGACTCTTACCAATATGGACTGTCTTGACATTTACCAATATGGACTGTCTCGACATTTACCAATATGTACTGTCTCAACATTTACCAATATGTACTGTCTCGACATATACTAATATGTACTGTCTCAACATTTACTAATATGTATTGTCTCAACATTTACCAATATGGACTGTCTCGACATTTACTAATATGGACTGTCTCGACATTTACTAATATGTACTGTCTCGACATTTACTAATATGTACTGTCTCGACATTTACCAATATGGACTGTCTCGACATTTACTAATATATACTGTCACGACATTTACCAATATGTACTGTCTCGACATTTACCAATATGGACTGTCTCGACATTTACCAATATGGACTGTGTTGACACTTACCAATATGGACTGTCTCGACATTTACCAATATGGACCGAGTGGATGCATACAATTGTTTGAACTATCAGCCTCTGTAGTTAAAGTTAGGTTTAACAATGTTAAAGTCGTAGTTGTCCCCCATGTGTTCGGTATGCCACCTCTCTCAATGACTCATAGATTCGAAGGTAAGCCGTGATCCCTTAATTTTATGTCTCCCTATTAACAGGGATGATTTTATTCCACTTTTTAATGGAGTTATGTTTTTATGCCCCGCCACGAATGTGGCTAGGGCATATAGATTTTGTTATGATATTGTAATTATTATATTTATATTTATTTATCTTGGCCTGATTTGTTTTGCGTAGCCTTATAACATGTATACTATGTTTACATAATACTTATAGTTGTTTACCAAATAATGTTATAACTGCGCAGTTTAGAAATCACTGGAACAATAATGGATACTGATGGAATGACTAGAACTTTCTATTTGACTTACGTAATAATTATGGTGTGATTCGAACTTCTACCGTATTCCAGAAGTTTCCGTTCTACAGTATATATATGGACACGAAAGTTAAACTTGCAGATCAGAACATCATTTATCGGACCAGATAGACATTCTTGTGTTCTCAGCTGTTGGATTTATTTACGTTTCACACATCGTACTTCACAGACTTTCATTTTCGTTACATCATACTAGATTGTGACTGATTGGATATAATATTCCGTTTGGATTCAGGCAACAGTGACCAGAATTCCGGATCAAGAAAAAACAGGATTTTGAACAGTTAAGTTGACATTTTAGTTTTTTTGTAATATTTTTGTAAACTTTGTATATAATAAATCTTGTTAAATTTTATTATTGATTTGTGTCTTTTGTTGGCTATAATTTAAAGGTGATTTCGGCCGTAACAGAAATTGGGGGCTCGTCTCGGGAGAACGTTAATATCTTATTTAAATTTTTTCAGTATTTTTATTAGAATTAGCCAACAAAATTCTACAAAATGGAATTTGATGCTGGTAAATTTTTGAAAACGCCAGACCTGGAAGGGTTTGAAAAATTAAAGAAAGAAGAATTAGTGTTGCTTGCTAAACATCTAAAAATAGATTTTAGAACATCTATGAGAAAACAAATTATAAAAAATTTGGTAATAGACAATTTAGTTGATTTAGAAATTTTTGGTGAAGAGGCTCTTGACCTCAAGGTCGAAAATGTTGATACTTTAAAATTAAAACAGCTTGAATTAGAACATGAACTTAAATTAAAACAATTAGAAAAAGAAGATGAATTTAAATTAAAACAATTAGAAAAAGAAGATGAATTTAAATTAAAACAATTACAGGCAGAACTTGAAATGAGGGAAAGGTTAGAGATGGAGAAAATAAAAATAGAAATGGCTAAAGTAGAAAGCAACACTAAGTCAAAATCAGAACATTTTGAGGCAGCAAAAAATATACGTTTGGTTCCGAAATTTTGTGAAAAAACGGTGGATAAATTTTTTCCACAATTTGAGAAAATTGCTCAAAATTTGAAATGGCCAAAGCCTTATTGGACTACAATGTTGCAAAGTGTTTTTGTGGGCAAGGCCGCTGAAATTTACTCAGCTTTATCTTCAGAAAAAAGTTCTGATTATGATACTGTTAAACAGGAAGTTTTGAAAGCTTATGAGCTAGTGCCAGAAGCATATAGACAGAAATTTAGGTCTTATAAAAAGTTTGAAACACAAACCTATGTTGAATTTGCTAGGGAAAAAGAAGATTTATTTGATAAATGGCTTACGTCAAAGAAAATAGATAAAAATTTTGATAAATTAAGACAATTAATGTTATTAGAAGAGTTCAAGCAGTGTGTTAATTTAGACTTAAAAACACATTTAGATGACAAAACTGTTGAGACATTGCAAGATGCAGCTGTTGTTTCCGATAATTATACCATTTCACATAAAAGAACTTTCAAAGGTCAAAATTTTAATACATCTAGCGGAAATTACAAAAATCAAAGCACTGAGCGTACTGATTATAAGCCTGTTGCACAGAATAAGAGTCCGTCTAGTTATAATATGTCTGGTCCAAAGTTTGATACTTTTGAGAAGAAGTCACTAACTTGCGCTTATTGTAAGAAAAATGGTCACCTGATGGCTGATTGTTTTAGACTCCAGAAGAAGAATGAAAGAGATCATAAGCCCAAGTCCAGTGCTTGTACGACACCCGTTGTTACCAATAAGTTGGAATGTACTGCGAGTCAGGCTATTAAGTCCAGTTTTTGTGATTACATGGAGGATTATAAGCCCTTTATGTCTGATGGGTTTGTTTCTATTGTTGATAATACTACTCCTCAGCCTATTAAGATTTTACGGGACACTGGAGCTTCTCAGTCTTTGTTGTTAGAAGGTGTGTTGCCTTTGTCCGAGGAGACGTCCGTTGGTGCCTCCGTTTTGTTACGAGGTGTGGAGTTAGGTTGTATAGATGTTCCCCTCCATCGTATTTATTTGAAATCAGATTTAATTACTGGACCAGTTGTTGTGGGTGTTCGTCCTACTCTCCCTGTTGAGGGTGTTTCATTATTGCTAGGAAATGATCTAGCTAGGAACAAAGTGGTTGCTGAACCAATTGTTACAAGTGAACCGGTGGTGGATGTTAAATCACCTGAAGAAGATACTGAACTGTATCCAGCTTGTGTTGTTACTAGGGCAATGGCAAGAAAACAACAAGATGAGGATTTACAAGAAGGCCAGTATGATTATATGGACCTTTCTGACACTTTCTTTGCTGACATTGAAGGTCCCGATAGCTCAAAAAAGGCCATAATAAGACCACCTGTTACTAACAAACGTGTAATTATGCCATGGCCAGACGTGAACAGCCATTCATTAGACAAAAGAACATTTAGGGAAGAACAGAATAAAGACCCTGAGGTTCTTCAGCTCTGCAAGAGGGCTCTACCCCAAGAAGAAGCAGACAAAGTGGCCGAATGTTACTACCATCAAGACGGCATTTTGATGAGGAAGTGGAGGCCCCCTGATGCTATCCCAGAGGAGGAATGGAGAGTGGTATACCAAGTGGTGGTGCCTAAAGTCTATAGGCAAGAAATTATTGGTCTTGCCCATGACACCCCCTTGGCTGGACATTTAGGTATAAGGAAGACTTGTCTTAAGATATTACAACATTTCTACTGGCCCAGACTTAGAAATGATGTCACAGAATACTGTCAATCATGCCATATATGCCAGGTTGTTGGCAAGCCTAACCAGAAAATACCACCAGCACCACTTCTGCCAATTCCAGCCTTTGAAGAACCTTTCAGCCGAGTACTTATTGATTGCGTTGGACCTTTACCAAAGACCAAGACAGGAAACGCTTATTTATTAACGATCATGTGTACATCCACTCGCTTTCCTGAGGCTATTCCCTTAAGGAATATCAAGACACCAACTATTGTCAAAGCTCTTATCAAATTTTTCACATTAGTAGGACTTCCTAAGTCTATACAGTCCGACCAGGGTTCAAATTTTATGTCAGGTTTATTTCAGCAGGTCGTTTATCAGTTAGGGATTGCTCAGTATAGATCAAGTGCTTATCATCCAGAATCTCAAGGTGCCTTAGAACGTTTTCATCAAACATTGAAGAACATGATTAGAACTTTTTGTCTTCAATTTGACAGGGATTGGGATGATGGTGTTCACTTTCTACTTTTTGCGGTCCGAGAGGCTGTTCAAGAATCCCTTGGTTTTAGCCCCTTTGAGTTAGTGTTTGGTCATACTGTAAGGGGACCTTTGAAATTGGTTAAAGAAAAATGGCTTACTGAACACACTGACTTGAATCTTCTAGACTATGTATCTAGATTTAAAGAAAAATTGTATACTGCTTGTCAAATTGCTCAGAAAAACTTAAAAACTGTACAGAATAAGATGAAAATATGGTATGATAAAGATGCCAGAGACAGAGTTTTTGAGCCTGGTGATAAGGTACTTGTATTTTTGCCAGTCCCTGGGCATCCTTTACAGGCTAAATACTGTGGTCCTTATACAATTGACAGTAAAATCAATGATTTGAATTATATTGTAAAAACTCCAGGTCGGCGTAAACAAAATAGAGTGTGTCACATTAATATGTTAAAACCATATTTTGAGCGTAGTAATGAAGGTGAGAGTAAACCAGTTGCCACTTTAGCCATGGTTAAATTGGAGAACGATCATGACAAACCAGATATAACTGAACCATCTTTTGATTCCAAGACTATGGAACAAACTGTTAGATTGAAAAATTCTGAAATTTTATCAGATTTAGACTCAAAACTTGCACATCTGACTTTCGATCGCAGAGAAAAATTGAAAACTTTGGTATTTACTTTTAAAAATCTTTTTCCAGATGTGCCAAACAAAACCACTGCTGTTTGTCATGATGTTGATGTAGGCGATGCTTCTCCAATTAAGCAACATCCTTACCGGCTCAATCCACTTAAACTTGATGTTATGAGACAAGAAATTAGATATATGCTTGACAATGATATCATTGAGCCGAGTAACAGTGAATGGAGCTCTCCTTGTCTTCTTGTACCCAAACCAGATAAAACCTTTCGTTTCGTTACTGATTTCAGAAAATTAAACTCAGTCTCAAAATCTGACTCCTATCCGATTCCAAGGATAGACGATTGCATTGATAACATTGGACAATCAAAATTCGTAAGCAAATTTGATTTATTAAAAGGTTACTGGCAGGTCCCCCTGACACCGAGAGCTCGTGAAATATCAGCTTTTGTCACACCAGACGGCTTATTTCAATATACTGTCATGCCGTTTGGTATGAAAAATGCTCCAGCTACGTTTCAAAGAATGATCAATAATGTTATAAAAGATTTAGACTGTTGTTATGCTTATATTGATGATCTTATTGTATGTAGTGATAGCTGGGAAGAGCATTTAAAACATTTATATGATACTTTTGATAGATTGTCACAATCAAATTTGACTGTTAATCTTGCTAAAAGTGAATTTTGTAAGGCCACTGTTGATTATTTAGGGCACACAGTTGGCCAAGGTCAAGTGAAACCTATTATGGCTAAAGTGGATGCAATTACCAATTTTCCTCCTCCTACAAATAAAAAACAACTTATGAGATATTTAGGCATGATTGGATTTTACAGAAAATTTTGTTCAAACTTTGCTACTGTTGTTCAACCATTGACTCATCTTTTACGAAAAGATTCTAAATTCATCTGGAGTGATAATTGTCAAAACTCTTTTGAAAAAAGCAAATCACTTTTAATTAACAGTCCCGTTCTTATCACTCCAGACTTTAAAAAGCAATTCAAACTTGCCGTTGATGCAAGTGATGTAGGAGTTGGAGCAGTTTTATATCAAGAAACAGATGATAATGTTGAGAAACCTATATCATATTTTTCCAAGAAATTAGATAAACATCAGAAAAATTATTCCACTATTGAAAAAGAATGTTTTGCACTGTTGTCTGCACTTCAACATTTTGATGTATATTTAAATCCCACTATGCATCCTATTCTGGTTTATACTGATCATAATCCTCTCACCTTCATACATAAAATGAGAAACAAGAACCAGAGGTTGACTAGGTGGAGTTTATTGTTACAGGAATATGATATTATTGTAAAACATATTAAAGGTAAAGATAACGTAATAGCAGATGCTTTATCTAGATCTTATTAAAACATTGTATGTATACTATATATTTTTGTATATATTGTTCATGAAGTTTTCGTTACACTCAAACTTCTTTTAAGGGGGGAGGTGTTATGATATTGTAATTATTATATTTATATTTATTTATCTTGGCCTGATTTGTTTTGCGTAGCCTTATAACATGTATACTATGTTTACATAATACTTATAGTTGTTTACCAAATAATGTTATAACTGCGCAGTTTAGAAATCACTGGAACAATAATGGATACTGATGGAATGACTAGAACTTTCTATTTGACTTACGTAATAATTATGGTGTGATTCGAACTTCTACCGTATTCCAGAAGTTTCCGTTCTACAGTATATATATGGACACGAAAGTTAAACTTGCAGATCAGAACATCATTTATCGGACCAGATAGACATTCTTGTGTTCTCAGCTGTTGGATTTATTTACGTTTCACACATCGTACTTCACAGACTTTCATTTTCGTTACATCATACTAGATTGTGACTGATTGGATATAATATTCCGTTTGGATTCAGGCAACAGTGACCAGAATTCCGGATCAAGAAAAAACAGGATTTTGAACAGTTAAGTTGACATTTTAGTTTTTTTGTAATATTTTTGTAAACTTTGTATATAATAAATCTTGTTAAATTTTATTATTGATTTGTGTCTTTTGTTGGCTATAATTTAAAGGTGATTTCGGCCGTAACAATTTACCCTTGTACCTACGTCCCGATTGGTTAAGTTTTGTGTTTAACTCCATTTCTGAGGAACCTATAGTAATATATCAATGATATTTCACCACTACAGTCCTCTTGTATAGTATAACGCAGTTCAGCAACACTTGGGTCGCTATGACTTACATTTCATGCTTCAGTGACTTTGGTGAAGTTTTGCGTTAGGTTCATTTCTCTGGAACCTATAGTAATATATCAATGATATTTCACCACTACAGTCCTCTTGTATAGTACAACGCTGTTCATTAACACCTATATTGTTTTTAGGGCAGGGAATCCGTGTCTTATAGGCACATTTTCTAGTTCACTGTTTGGATTCTTACTTTACTCTGCTTCTGATACAGTATTTCCATTTTTCACAAGCTGCAAAACCATCCATGACTACAGATTTGACTTTGGACCTTGTCTGCTGATTGGTCTAGGTACTTAATCTGTTGCTCACTAACTGATTTTCGGTATCACGATTCTGATTCTAAAATTATAATTTGAGGCAAGTTATTTCTCTTGCTGGGACGTAGTACTGATTCGCTGCAGTGCAGAGCAATTATTTATTACTTTGATACAAATATTTCCAGCTTTATAATCAAGTTTGATTGGAAAAAATTTGACATTGCATTAATAAGCTACCATTACAAATTTTACTTGGTGTATTTTAACTTAGTGTTAAAAATTCCATGACTTTGTATATTTCTATAAACTTCATGGTTGTTTTTGGGTTGTCATGCCATAACTAGTTGCATTGTACATATGATTCAGTTTTAAATTATTTAAACAAAGATAAAGTTTGATCAGGGTTAAAAAAAAATGTGAATTTATGATGGCATTGTGAAATGTTTTTTTTTTGTTAACCATAATATCTTAGTAATTATTACTGTTTAAATTCTGCAATAAAAAGTCTAGTTGATTTATAGAAAGCTCTATGTCAAGTCTAGAACTGATATAAATTCTTTATAATTAAAGATGATATCTTTCTGGTATTGTTTCTTTTCAATTCTTCTGTCGATATTTACATTTAAAATGAAGTTAATAAAAAATGTAATTCAAGGTAAGAATCCTGAAATTTTCTGAAACCACACGGTCATTTTTTAAATAATGATTTAAAGCATTAGTGTCGCTTAACAAAAATATTAAATTATTCTGGATAAATTCTTTGGTTCTTAAAAATTTGATTAAGTTACAAAATATGAAAACTCGGAACGATTATATACCAATTACGATCTATAAATACGACTCTGTCTGGGTTCAAATTCGATTAAGTTTCAGAAATTAAACACTTTAGCCATTATTTATAGTTATCGCCGGTTCTCTGTCAAAAAAACGATAATTGTAAAATCAATATTACATAGATAGAGTATAAAGCTTATCAAGGTACATCTCTGACTACGATATTGACTTTTAAGTTTTTTCTAAGGTAACCTTGAAAATGATAGTTTAATGATAACCTTGGTTTAGTAAAATTTTGAGAGGACAATTCAGTCGAGATAGGACTATAATGTAAAATAGTCAGGTGGGTTTGCAAAATATTTGTCATTTTTTTGCCATTTTTATTGGAAGTTTTCTTAAAATTAAAGGAAGAAAAGGCATAAAAATGGAATCAAAGTTGCATATATTGCACTCGCCTGACCTTTCATCAGTTTCATCAGTTTTTGAAAAATAATTTATATTAAGTGAATTTAAGATGATCTTCAGTTTTCATCCTCTCTATCTGGAAATTCAGGAACTGCCTTTTATATAGAGATAATGTACCAAAGCAGATTTTTCTTCATTAGGTAATTTGTTTTCTGTTTTAAGCCTAGATCTTCATTAATGGCTATTCTAATCCCCGACACAATTTAATTTTACTGGTACATGTATTTATATTATCATGCAAAAGGCTAAGAAATAGTAAAAAGTAAAATAAATTGTCTGTCTGGCCGTCTGTTCCCTTCTTTTTATACAAATAAGTTGGATAAGAATCGAGGAACAAATTGAATAAGTTTGCAGTTATGAAAGAGAAAGTATATTTATTTTGCAAAAATGAAGAAACATTTTAGAACTTATTGCTTGATTAATAACAATGAATTCATGAAAATAATAGGACAAACCAACGCAAATAAAATTTTGAACTAATTTGAAAAATTTTAAGTAAAAATTATATTTTGACAAATTTTAGACAAGAACTAGATGGAAGTATTCTACTGAATACAAATTCGCCTCTCCTGTGAAACTGTCGAAAACCTTTCATTTGCATGTGCACCTATTAATGCAAATAATTCCAATTAATCCCTTTAAAATTGTTATTTCAAATTCTGTGCACGGCTATATATAAGTTTGGAGCTATATCTATTTATCAACTGGCAGTAGTATGTGTTGACCCAATTTATTCCCAATCAAAATAACTACATGCACAAAATCAGGGCGTGATTCAATTTAGGTAAATTTTGAAGTTAATAAAACCTTTTTGATTGTTATTTGATAAAATAAGAAAATAAATACATGTAGTGCACGACATTTCATAGAAATTTATTAATTCATAGACTGTATTTATTTATAACACAATTAAGTAAATGATAAGCAGCCACTTAGTGCATTTCATAGAGAAAATTAACAGGCTAATTAAGCACAATTCCCCTACGGAGATGCACTATTCCACATTAAAATCTATTCACACGTAATTTTCATGGCTAAATATGCAGCAGTTTTGCCAAACGATCGCGACAAAATTTGTGACAGAAAAGATGGTACGATTACAATACTTCGCCTTTCCAAACACAGTTTGGAGGCGAATTAATTATATTTTGACAAATTTTAGACAAGAATTATATTTTGAGACTTTTGAAAAAATTTAATTTAAAAAATAAATATGTTGCCAAAGTTTCTGAGTTGTGTCACATTAAAACTATTGATCAATATATAGTTGCCAAAGTTTGTAAGTTATATCACTATTGATCAAAATGTGTGACTCTATAAAAATGATATTAACAAGACGAGACTAAGTCTGTACCCACACACGATTGTTTGTACATGGATTATACTGTCTTTTATTGACATGTTTAATACATACAGTGGTATTATACTCTTGAACTACTTGTAGATAGGAATTTTCAATGTAAATCTTCCTATCGTTTTTTAACAGTTCTATAATCCCAGGCTTTGAAAAAAGTGGGACTTTTTATCGTGATTATCAAGTTTTTTGAATAGATATAAGTAATTTTATAATTTACTGCAAATTTTAAAGTTTTATTTGTTTAGATAATGAATTTTACCATATATCAGCTAAATAAAAGAACTAAAAACATAGAGTTTTGTCATGTTAAAAAAAAGGGGCAAGTACTCTTTGTGAATTCACCAAAATTTCATTTTTGATGAAAGTCAATTACAAATTTATTCAGAATAATACATAAAACTATTTTGGATTACCTCTTTATATTAAAGAATAAAACTCTGTAAATTCAATATGATATGATTAAAATCTATTCATTTCAAAAGTGCAGTCGTTTTACATGGAGAATTTTGTTTTTTATATACCTAATGAAAGGAGTATTGAATTCAGTTTTAAATGATCGTTGGAATTGAATGACATTTAGTAAGACCAAGATATATTGTATTAGAAATAAACCTTTTTTGATTACTTAATTTTTTATTGTTGGAAACAGTATAAATAACAATCGTTGTAATATTCATAGAAAGTGTCATGTATTGTCATGTATGCAGTGAAAAATTTTCAATGAGGATGTGCATATTGGGTAACTATTGTGTTGATATTGATTTAAAATGAAATAATCATACCATTATAATGCCAGTGTTTAACTTCAAATAAAAATTTAAAATATATTTTAATTATAATGCGTAAAAATGTATTAAACGGTTTAAATGCCCTAAAGGTTTTTCTTTAACAGTTTAATTGTTGTCTTTTGCAAAGAGTTTTTGAATTATTAGCTGGAGACTGACTGACAGTAATATTGGCCCTTTAATTTTTAATGAGTATACCAGTAATATATAATTATTCCATCGTAGAAAATATCTGTCATTGAGAATACATCTTGTTAAATTATTCTTACATAGGATTTTAATTACACGCCTGAAAAAAAGCATGTTGTTAAATTGTTCCGTTCGCATATTAATTTAAACCCCCATGGCTAGCAACAGGGGAGACAATCAATAAATTTTATAAATTTTGTTTAGGCCACACCATTGATTTTTTATTTCTTTGGATTTTTTATGGCAAAAATAGTTACAGGTGAGAGAAATTTTAATTAAATTTTTTTTCTTGAGAATCAGTTTTTTTTCAGGCAAAGATCAAATTTTTGTGCCTCACACTAAAATATTGGATATAAAGATGGAAAAATTCCCTATTTTTACAAAATTTTGGGGAGGGGGCAAATGCTTTTTATTTTCAATTTGTTGAAAAATGAAGAAGGCGAATTTTCAGCATTTTTGAAAAATCAGGCAGCAAAATGTTTTTTCTTAATTCTAAAAATTGAAATAGTAAAAAAATCAATGGGGCAAAATTCAAAGAACTGGAAATAAGTTTGGTGTGGCCTTAACAGGTGACACAATAATATCTATTTCTGAAACTTAAGTGCCTTGAATATAAGTGACACTTCATATTTTTGTTGCCTAGCAACACAGACTGTCTGAGAGGTCAAGGTCATGTTTGTACTCCTCTTTACTAAAGAAAAAATTGATTTTTCTTGGTCAAAGCTTCTAAATGTCATTATATATATTTCAGTAATAGGTATTGCCAAGGAAATGATCACCAAGATAGAAATGCTGGGAAGAGTTCCATTTGGCACCCCCATAAGTATGTCTATATGCTTATTCCATCTAAGATATGTACACATCTGGCGGTGCCATATGGAACTTTTTCTGAAATGCTAATCTGCAAGGTCAAGGTCACAAAATTTGTTTAAATTTCTGAAATGTCTGTTTTTGTCCCCCGCCGCAACGCGATGCGGGGGATATGGTAATGCCGGGCGTCCGTCTGTCCGTCCGTCCGTCCGTCCGTGCTTCCGTCCATCCGTCCGTCCACCTTGTAAGCGCTCTAGCAAATTTATTTCTTGACCGATTTGGATAATATTTATACAGTAGCTTTAACTCAATGATACCTCAAGGGAGTTCGAAGATGAGTCATGTCGAAATATTTTTGTAGGAGTTATGCCCCTTAATAACTTAGAAAATTGAAAAAATTTTCATGTAAGCGCTCTAGCAAATTTATTTCTTGACCGATTTTGATAATATTTATACAGTAGCTTTAACTCAATGATACCTCAAGGGAGTTCGAAGATGAGTCATGTCGAAATTTTTTTGTAGGAGTTATGCCCCTTAATAACTTAGAAAATTGACAAAATTTTCATGTAAGCGCTCTAGCAAATTTATTTCTTGACCGATTTGGATAATATTTATACAGTAGCTTTAACTCAATGATACCTTAAGGGAGTTCGAAGATGAGTCAAGTCGAAATATTTTTGTAGGAGTTATGCGCCTTAATAACTTAGAAAATTGACAAAATTTTCATGTAAGCGCTCTAGCAAATTTATTTCTGGACCGATTTGGATAATATTTATACAGTAGCTTTAACTCAATGATACCTCAAGGGAGTTCAAAGATGAGTCATGTCGAAATATTTTTGTAGGAGTTATGCGCCTTAATAACTTTGAAAATTGACAAAATGTTCATCTAAGTGTTCTAGAAAATTTATATTCTCCTTGCATTGGAATAATATTTATACACTTGGACCTAAAGGGAGGTTTTATACATAAACTCCTATCGAAACTTATAAAATTGAAAAATACTGTCTTTAAGAGTTTGTTAGGCGGAATACTTTTGATCAAAGCATTTCTGTTTATTGAAAAGGAGTAAATGTACATTTGTATAAATTCTCAATACACATGGTAAAATAAGATTTCAACACTATACCCATATTGTATAAATGTCTTCATACCACTCATTAACTTGTAAAAAACTTTAGCAATAACCACAAATTGTTTGTCCTTCTATTCTCTCTCTTTGAGAAAATTTTGTTATGTTTCACTTGTCCAAGGGTTTCTGATGCTCTAGCGGCGGGGGACTTCGGAACGCTGTTCGATTTTTAAGGTCAGGGTTATAAAGTTCAGTAGTGCATCTTTCTATATCTTAGCTGTATAAACTCAAATGGGTGTATACTGAATGTCTGTCATCTGTGTCAATGACCTTTAGATAATTGTCTGTACTAAAAGTACAGTTGACCCTTGTTATCAGAAAGTTAACGTGACCCCCAATGTAATTAACATACCTAAAATGATATCGTTCTCAGGGTAGCATTTTCATTTAAATTATTGTACTATTCATGTTAATCTGAATGAAAATGTTAACACCTCAGAAATAAGTGGAGTTACACATGATGAAATAATTAACAAATGTGTTTCAAATTTTTCAAAGTTACCTCCCCTGTCAAGACTATTTTAATTTAAAAATATTTGAAGTATTGAAATGAGTAGGGTTATATATACTGAACCGCAAAAGAAACGTCGCACAAAATGACATGTTCACATACATTTATTTCAAAGTGACATTTATATATTTTAAATTAATTTTTGTCTCGCCTGCGACGAAAGTTGCTGGAAGCGAGACATAGGTATAGCAATCCGGCGGCGACGGCGACGGCGTTAACTTTTTGTAAAACCTTAATAACTTTTAAAGTATAATACTTACAATGTTCATCTTTGGTCCACAGGTGCATGAAGTGATGACCTTTTCAGCAGCACATTTTTAGATGACCTTGACCTTTTTTTCATGGTTCAATACCCACATAAACATTGCGACATAGTTTTACATTCAAATCCTTTTCTCAGAAACTATAATACCTAGAGTTATTATATTTGGTCTACAGTGAGATCTATATGGGTACATGCCAGTCTGACACCTGTCATTTGTCCTTGACCTCAATTGCACGGTTCAGTGAACTTCGAAAATCTGCGACATAGTTTTACATTCAAGTCCCTTTCTTAGTAACTGTAATGTTTAGAGTCATCATATTTGGTATATAGTAAGATCTATATGGGTACATGGGAGTCTGACACCTGTCATGTGTCCTTGACCTCAATTTCACAGCTCAGTGACTTTGTCAATTTTTTCTTCTAAAGTCCATTTTTCTGCAACTACAATGAATAGACTCATCATACATGGCTTATAGCAAGATCTGTATGGGTACATGCCAGTCTGACACCTTTCATGTGCCCTTGACCTCAATTTCATGGTTCAGTGACTTTGTCAATTTTTTCCTCAAAAGTTTATATTTCAGCAAGTGCAATGACTAGATTCATCAGATATGGTCTATAGCTAGATCTATATGGGTACATGCCAGTCTGACACCTGTCATGTGTCCTTGACCTCAATTTCATGGTTCGCATGTCTGTTTCAAATGTACCATAATGGTAGGCAAATGATAGCATGGTCTTTGATAGTGCATGTTATTCTGGGTCAAGCGCGGACAGGCGAGACATCTTTTAGGGTCCACACTTGTTACAAAATTTAATGAATGATTTACAGTCTTTTGGTTACAATGTTCACAAAAACGTCACAATTGTCGCAACGTCACATGTTTTCAATGCTGTGCTCCCACGTCCGTTAATAACGTGTATGTCCTCCACCGGCACCAATTACTGCGGCACATCTTCGGTACATGGAGTTGATGAGCCGATTAATAAACGCCATCGGAATACGTGCCCATACTCTCTGAAACGCTTGTGAAAGTTCAGCTGCAGTTGTCGGACTTGGCTGCTCATTATTCAACCGTCTTTGAACTTCGTCCCATAAATGTTCAATAGGGTTTAAATCTGGACTCAAAGCCGTCCAATCCATAACATTAATGTTATTCTGCTGTAGGAAGTCTCTTGTGGCTCTTGCGGTATGCGCACGTGCATTGTCCTGTTGGAAAGTCTTGTTTTGATGACGTGCGAAATAGGGGTGAACATGGGGTGTCAAGACTTGGTTGATGTAACGGGCAGCTGTTATGCCATTTCCTCTGCCTGGGCCAAGGTTCTGAAAGATGACTGGACCAAGTTTAACGTTAAGGCCGATTCCACCCCATACCATGATGCTAGGTCCTCCCCACGCGTCTGTTTCCAGAATGCAGCTGTCTTCGTAACGTTCCCCGCGTCTTCTCCACACTCTGGTTCTGCCATCGGCTGTTGAAATGCAGTAACGGCTTTCGTCAGAGAAGATGATGTTACGCCATTGTCGATTTCGGCGATTCTGTCGCTGAGTGGCCCACTGAAGACGAGCTTGACGGTGTCGAGGAGTAAGAATAGGTCCTCTTGCTGGATGGCGACATCCCATGTTTCTAGCAGCTAATCGCCGACGAACCGTATCATCACTTATGGGTCGTCCATGTGTTCCAACAGTGTTTCTGGCAGTTTCGGCAGCTGGGGTGAACCGATTCATCAAATGGTGACGAACAATGCCTCTATTCTGTCTAGGGGTAGTGACTTGGGGTCTACCACTCCGTGGACGGTCATTTGTGCTGTTTGTTGCATTGTACCGTGTCCGTAGACGTTCAATTGTTCGAACAGCACAGTTGAAGTCGTTGGCAATAACTCTGGCAGATTGCCCAGCATCCAATCGACCAATGGCCTGTTCTCTCTGTTGTGGAGTCAGACGTGGCATAGCTTCTGTGTCAACACTGATACTAACACTCTTTAATTTTCTCCGGCCTTTTATACCCATAAAGGAGCATGAATTTCACGAACATTTAAGATTTAAGAAAAATTACCGCCAAGTGTGTCCCACGAGCGGTTTTAGGTACGGTCGCTCTACGATATCAACTGAAAATTATTCAACCGAAAATTTAATTCACAGGTAATTTAATCTTACCTGGTGATGTAATCGTAATACTGATTATATAAAAATCATTAATTAATATTTATTTTGAATTTTGCTAACATTTTGAAAAAGCGACGTTTCTTTTGCGGTTCAGTATAGTACTTCTATATATGTGTAACCATCTGTGTAATACCTGTAAAATAACACAATAAGGACTTTAAATATCTCTTTGATGTATACCTAAAAACTAATTAGCAAGTGTCTGGGGCCACAAAGAGGGAAGGTCAGTTTATTAAAAAGTATCAAATACATGATTTTCTCGTTACGAATTATTCGGGTGACTTAACTTTACTACTGATTGGAAATAGATAATGAGGTCCATTAAAGGAAATTCTCAAAAAGTGAAAAGAGAAGTTGTCCATACACAAGACCTTTATTGTGTAAAATATCTTTAATATTGATTCTATAGTGAAAATTGTAAATTAAATCTCTGTGAATAAATATTTTAGACATTTTATATTCCCATTAATTATTTTCAAGATGTCAATAGTGTGAAATTATTGCCATAATAAAAGTTTTATTGCTATTGCAGAATTTATTAGAGTTATGTCCCTTTATGTATAAATTCAGGAGGTTTTATGGTATGCAAGCAAAATGTAAATCAGAAAATTTGACATAAATCTTTTTGATTCAGAATAGAATTATTTAAATATTAAAACAGAAGAGTATGATATCCTAAAATTACACATTAAATAACAAAATAAAAATCAATGGGGCAAAATCCAAGTAACTGGAAATAAGTTTGGTGTGGCCTTAACAGGTGACAGTAGTATCTATTTCTGAAACTTAAGTGCCTTGGATATTAGTGACACTTCATATTTTTGTTGCCTAGTAACACAGACTGTCTGAGAGGTCAAGGTTATGTTTGTACTCCACTTTACCAAAGAAAAAATTGATTTTTTTTGGTCAAAACTTCTAAATGTCATTATATATATATTTCAGTAATAGGTATTGCCAAGGAAATTATCACCAAGATAGAAATGCTGGGAAGAGTTCCATTTGGCACCCCTATAAGTATGTCTATATGCTTTTTCCATCTAAGATAAGTACACATCTGAGGGTGCCATATGGAACTTTTTCTGAAATGCTAATCTGCAAGGTCAAGGTCACAAAATTTGTTTAAATTTCTGAAATGTCTGTTTTTAAGGTCAGGGTTATAAAGTTCAATAGTGCATCTTTCTATATCTTAGCTGTATAAACTCAAATGGGTGTATACTGAATGTCTGTCATCTGTGTCAATGACCTTTAGATAATTGTCTCTACTAAAAGTACAGTTGACCCTTGTTATCAGAAAGTTAACGTGACCCCCAATGTAATTAATATAACTAAAATGATATCGTTCTCAGGGTAGCATTTTCATTTAGGTTATTGTACTATTCATGTTAATCTGAATGAAAATGTTAACACCTCAGAAATAAGTGGAGTTACACATGATGAAATAATTAACAAATTTGTATCAAATTTCTCAAAGTTACCTCCCCTGTCAAGACTATTTTAATTGAAAAATATTTGAAGTATTGAAATGAGTAGGGTTATGTAGTACTTCTATATATGTGTAACCATCTGTGTAATACCTGTAAAATAACACAATAAGGACATTAAATATCTCTTTGATGTATACCTAAAAACTAATTAGCAAGTGTCTGGGGCCACAAAGAGGGAAAGTCAGTTTATTAAAAAGTATCAAATACATGATTTTCTCATTACGAATTATTCGGGTGACTTAACTTTACTACTGATTGGAAATAAATAATGAGGCCCATTAAAGGAAATTCTCACAAGTGAAAATAGAAGTTGTCTATACACAAGAACTTATTGTTTAAAATATCTTTAATATTGATTCTGTAGTGAAAGTTGTAAATTAAATCTCTGTGAATAAATATTTTAGACATTTTATATTCTCATTAATTATTTTCAAGATGTCAATAGTGTGAAATTATTGCCATAATAAAAGTTTTATTGCTATTGCAGAATTTATTAGAGTTATGTCCGTACATGTATAAATTCAGGAGATTTTATGGTATGCAAGCTGACTAAAAATGTAAATTTGAAAATTTGGAAGAAATGTTTTTGATTCAGAAACAGAAGAGTATGATATCCTAAAATTACACATTAAATAACAACCTGGAAATATTGACAAAAGAGTAACCAAACATAGAGGGGAAAATCAGTGAGGTTGAAATAATTATAAGGACAGGGTATTTAGAAAAACAATACAATGAGAAACAACTAAAATGCAAAATGAACAAAGAATTAATAAAGACAAACCAGCAAACATTTCAAAGCAGTCATAGGAATGTGAATCGCCTTCCCCGTCCCCAGTCCCCTGTCCCCTCCCCCAAAAAATTAAAAAAAACATTACTGATTGTGTTAAAATCACTCATCTTACTCTTTAAGAGTACTGTTAGTTACCTTTTTTTTTATAGAAATTTACCATTTTTATTACTTCAGATTAAAAAAATTTTAGAATGATGTAAAAATATAACAAACAAAATTTTATTACAAGAATTTTCTTTTAAAAAAGAATAATGTAAAAAATAAGAAACGAAATTTTACTACAAGAATATATTTTTTGAAAAATCTGGTATTGAATTTACATGTCTATTGGATCACCCCTACTTTTCCCTCAGTCAGTTTCACTGCACCAAAAATTTGTATACATATATCATATGTACTTATTCAAATACAGAATTTCTAAGTTAAATAGAAATCAAACGTAATTCAAATAGAAATTTAAAGATTTCAATTTGTTAACTGTTCAAGTAAAGTTGTTTTGTAAGAAACTTTGACACTTGAAAATAAGATAAATGTATAAGTTAAGATTGGAAAAAAAGTTTGAAATTTGGGAATTAAATGACATCAATATACAAACCTGTTGACCTCTGGGGTGTTAGAACAGGAATATATTTCAGTTATTGAGAAATAAAAGAAAAGACTATTTATTTATTGAAAAGACTGTACAGTACTGTGACAAATGACAACCGGTAGTATGAATAGAATTTTCTTATATCAGTTTTGATGCACAATATGTGCACATTTCTTTAATTTAGTCCAGACCTGATTTTCTTCCGCTTTAAAGCGGAATTCCGCTTTTGGAAGTCCGGATTTTTCCATTACGGTTCCTTTATTATACATAGTAAAATGGCTGCCGAAGTGTGATTTCTGCTCTGTTTTCCCTGTTGTCAAAATCAGGTCTGTTAGTCATCAGTTGTGTTCAAGGCCTAAAATGTTGAAAACCAAAACAACAGTCAAAAAGGATGAAGAGCAAATTAAAAATACCAAAATACCAAAATGCCAAAATGACCAAAATACCAAAATACCAAAATCACCAAAATGCCGAAATGCCAAAATAGCAAAATGACCTAAAAGGGTAACGCCAAAACCATCTAAGGATGGTTTTGTGTTTCGGCATTGGAATGATACAAATGAAAATATTTTCCAAATGCTGAGACCTCTGAAGTGACCACATCATCCCCCTAACACAAAGTAGAAAGTTATCAATTTATCCAACATTTATGCATGCCTCAGTGGATGAGAGGTTATGACTTCAAATGTCATCTTATACATCAAAATTGGTATAAAAGAATTTATTATGACACTGAATCAATACCCCAATAGGAGGTGGATGGTCCCCTAGAGTATATATAACCAGCTTACCTAGTTGCTAATACATGTATTTCGACACAAGCCAGAAATTGATGTTCATTGTTGTTAAATGTTTTTTAAAGTAAACATTATCTCTTCATGTATAGCTCTGTTCTTAGATGATTTTGTCTTTACCATTTTCATCATTTTGGTATTGGAATTTTCTCTTCAACTTTTTGGATTATTGTTTTTGATTTTCAACATTTCAGGCCTTGAGCACAACTGATGTGTCAGAAATCTGTACATATTGGTAAAAATTGGTATACAAAAAATTCATTGGAATAACGTATGTTGGCTTAATTGACTGGAATTGTCAATTGTCCTTAAAAGTCTGAGTTTCTCTTGGTATTAAAGCTTACTTTGCTAGAGGACTTAACCATTAATGCAGAAAGTGGTGTTAAACTACTAAAAACCTAACAAACCAATTTTTTTTTACTGTCTCAGTACAGTCTTTGCTTTGGTAACTAACCCGAAGCCAATATCCAGTAAAATCTATAGTAACTCTCACTGTTATCATTTAGGCTGAAGATAATAGTAAAGATAAAAACTTTCTTCTTTTTCTTGAAATTTTGGAAAGGTTCTCTCATTGAATTGTAATGGCAATTTACTGGAAATTGAAAGGCTACCATATTTTTCAGTTATTTCCATTATTTATGCCTCTCAAAATAAACCTACAGAAATTCCTACCCTTAGTAACACAGGTTCAACTCAATTCTGCCTAGTCAGCAAAATCTGAAATCTGTGAGCAGTTAGTTAGAACTTATCAGTAAATATTGAATTTGTTCATTTAAAGTTTGATTAAAATCTTATTTAAATATTGTTCAAAGAATGTGTTTTAATTTGTGATTTAGGCCATTTGCAATAAATTCTTAGTTTATCATAATTATGAATAACCGTTGGAGAGGTAGAATTTGATTGCAATTTTCCATTTATAATCAGAGATAAAATTTATATTGTTAATTTTATTTTGATTTAACTTTGATGATTGAAATAAAGGTCTAACTTTTTGTGTATTTAAAATTCCAAAAGTGAAAAAAAAACTTTGTATTGTTGTATTAGCACAAAAAAAATATATATTCTGATGTTACTGAGTAACTTTTGTCATTCCTTGATTATATCAATTTCATGATGGACTAGTCATTTTTTCTTCAAAATTTGAAAACATGGCTATTTTATTATTTAGTTGAGTAAAGGAATTGGAAATTGACAAAGAAAAGTGGTTGAAATTAACTTCTAATGTTTTAAATTTCAGTGAAATAACATAAACATTTGTATTAAGAGATGAAAAACAACCATTTTGGATATAAATTTATGAAACAGATATTAATGTGAGTTGGCCTTGTAAAGTAAATATGTTGTTGTTAATTCTGACAATGTAAATTTGATCAGTAGGGACTTATATTTCAGGCGATTTAAGTTAGGAAATTAATTTATAGGTAGTGCAATTTGCTGCAATTTTTTTATGCCTCAAATAAAAATGGCAGTTGCTCCACAATGAGCACAAAAATAAAAAAATCATATACAGAAATGGGTAATTTTTCTATTATCTGGATATGAATGAAAAATAAAAATTCTTGAATGAAAATAGGTGATTTGTCTATTAATAGGACTTTTAATAAAAAATCATGTACAGAAATATTGAATTTTTCCATTAAGGTAGTACAGAACACCTAAGGGAGTTAATTCTTTAAAAACTGAACATTTTAATCACATACTATAATTAAAGAGAAATCAAGCTTCTCAATGATCAAAGTTAGCGTTTGTCAAACTGCTATATATACAATGAAACTATTCCCATAAATTGTGTGGTTCAAACATCTTGAAATTTTTATATTTTTGTTAACAGGTCAAAGTTAATATTTTATCAAAATTTTATGAAAATTAAATGAGCCAAATATATTGTAGTCAAAGTGTTGGGTTCCCCCATGATTAGATATTTGTATATATTTTTTGTGTACAAATTAAATAGATAAGAAATATTGATTGATACATAAATTCACTTGTATTGACATTTTATTACAAAACAAACAGATAAAATAAATAACACAACATTATGGTTTAAATGATACTAACTGAAATTATATCTAAATGTGAATAATTAAACAAGTTCATTATAATTTTGATAGAAATATTTTTGTAAATTTCTGATTTTTTTCAGTAATATAATTTTTTAATGATTTTTGTAAATGGCATAATTTCTATAGATGGTATAATGTCAATAAATACATTGAAAAATAATTCAGAATATGACTATTATTATTAATAATTTAAAACAATTTTGGAACAATGATTAAAGTTTAACATTTCATAATTAAGAAAAATATTAAATATTCTGGAATAAAACGATAAAAATATATAATTAATAAGATTTGATCAACTGAAAAATTATTCTGTTGTAGAGGTGATACCAGAACAGGGAACCAGTATTCAATTCAGCTTAATTTGACACTGTAATATTAACATTTGTGACAGAGATTTCATAAAAGCTTCATCTATAGTGACATATTCAATTTCATCATTTTGATGGATTCTTGAAAGTATTTCATTGACTTCTATTGACTCAATTTGTAAAATCCAATGTACTGGTATAGTTAATTGATGATTTCTTTTTTTGTCGAAATAGAAAAACGTTCAAAGTATATAGTGACAAAAACACTGTCTTCAATATGCGATCATGTGACAGTAACATTCTGTATAATTGGATTTGTATAAAATTGTTGCATTAGAAATACTTGAATGGATATCAGTGAAAAAATGGCTGTTCAAATAGTACAATATATGGACCTAAGACAGGCCATTGATATCAATCCACCCAGCTATCACATTATACAGATACAGGTAAGCCAATTATCATCCAATCAGAAACCTTGTTACATTGATTTTCATGTGTTATTTCAGCTGCTCTTTGAAAGCCAATAATAAGCTTGCTGTCAATGCTTATCTGCTATCTTTTCAGGGATGATTTTAATCAATTTTTGGCAGTCAAGATTCATCACTTTTGATTTTTCTGTAAAATGGAAATAAATACTGGAGTTCTTCTTTTTTTTTTTTTAACAGCCAACAAAAATCGATTTATTGAATTCTGGCTTGTTACATTGTTACTTCATTGGCCAAGCCCACAATGAAGTACCCTAGTGAAATCTTACATAGAAAGCAAAGTACTGTAGTTCTGATTCCTATCCTGTTGACAGAATCATCCTTTTTTTGTTCTTTCAGTAAAAGGATATGTACAGATGACGTTTCAAAATAGAAAAAAATCAAAGTAATACACCCAAACATTGTTTTCTGCTATAAATTTTCTTGAAATTTTTCATACATTTCTTGTCATATAATTAAATAAAGTTTTGTAAAAATATATACTAAACATAGGCAGATGGTTTGATAGTAAGTTAATGTTAAAAGTGGAGATACTTTATATTAGTTTCAAATAGCAATATTAAATGTGAAGTGTGAACATTTTTGGTATGGATTTCATCTGGTAGAAATAGTGTGTGAACATGTTTGCCAGGTCTTTTAGAATTTGTCATCCTTTTCCTATATTTTGTATGGACTTCAAAGAAATAGTGAGTGAATGTGTTTGCTATGGATATATGGTCTGAACATGTTTGGTATAATTTCAACTAAAATCAATAAATGTAGAGTGTGAACATGATTGGTAGAAGCAGTAAATGTGTGAATATGTTTGAATATTGATATCAAGTAAAATCAATAAATGTAAATTGTGAACTTGTGAACTTGATTGGTAGAAGCAATAAATGTGGTGTGTGGATATGTTTGAGTATTGATATCAACTAAAATTAATAAATGTAGAGTGTGAACTTGATTGGTGGAAGCAATAAATGGGGTGTGAACATGTTTAGTATTGATGTCAATGTACAGTGTGAACTTTGTTGGTATGGATATCAACTATTTGAAATATGTTTGACTAGTATTGATATAAACTGAAATCAATAAATGTAGAGTATGAACTGGATTGGTATATGCCATACAATTAATGTGGTGTGAACATGTTCGAGTATTGATATCAACTAAAATCAATAAATATAGAGTGTGAACTGAAATAAATGTGGTGTTAATTTGTTTGAGTATTGATATCAAACTGTAGATTGTGAACATGATTGGCAGAAGCAGTAAATGTGGTGTGAACATGTTTGATACTGATGTCAATGTACAGTATGAACTTGGTTGGTATGGATTTCAACTAAAGCAACAAATGTATAGTGTGAATGTGTTTGGTATGGATATCAACTAAAAACAACGGGCAAAATGTGATCAGAGTTGTATGTGAACAATGGTGATGTAGATTTAAAGTAGAAGCAAAATTATGAACATGTTATGTATAGATTTCAATTAGAAGCAATATTTTGGCAATGTACAGTACTCTGGTCTGTTAGTTGGGCAGGCGGACGGGCAGGTTGTTGGCTCCAATCTTTGATGAATGAAAGCCTGGTTTACTTTCAGTTCGTCAGCAACTTTCTGTTTGACGACCGTTTATTTTTTCCACCTTATCACGGCAGGGGTATCACTAGTAAGCAATATTGTTTTTTTATTTGTCATATACTATATGTTAAGAGTGTAGTATAAGACTTTATTGTGATGATGAAGGTGAAAAGTTAGTCAATATTAAACCCATATGTAGTTGTATCTGCAAAATAAATATAGAAAACACACATTTGTTTGTTACCAGGCGGATATTGAAGAAACTCAGAAAAAAATCGACGAGGCGGAGGCTGCTGCTAAAACAGCTGAGGAAGAGGCTGATAGCCTCCGACATAATTTGATTGAATTACAGCTCCGAGTAGGTTGTCTCCCCTTATTACCAAGCATTATTCAAGCAATAAATTTTAACATGTTATTATTTTAACTAACTTATAATAACTATACTGAGTATATACTGACAAGATTGTCAAATCTATTTAACCAAATCACACAAACTAAGAATCTATTCACATTAATGATACATTAGTATGTACCTTCAATGGCCATTGGAAATTGTGGGAATTTTTATTTTAACTTTGTAAAAAATTCTGGAATTTCATTGGGTGAAAATCCATTTTATAACACTAAATTTGTCTAATGAAGATATATTGCTTTATGCTTCTGAAATTATTTCCCTTAATGTAATACAAACAAAGGGAAATTACACAATGTTTCATTCAAAAGAAGAAAATTAACCCCAAAAACAATCCTTATGGAATTTAACACCTTTAGGTTAAAAAACCATCTTTAAAAAATTGTGCAATTTTGGACTAAAACTTATAAGTTTCGTCTGAAAGAATGAAATATCATTAGGTAAAATTAAGTTCTGCAGCATCAGTGTGAAATTTCACAATAATGAATAAAAAAAAGGTGAAAAGGACTGTAAAGGATATAACTAAAAATTTCAGGCATTGTTGCCATATTTGAAAAAACTTGATGTATTGTTCAAAGGGAAGTAACTCCAATTTTGTTGAGGGCCTTTTTAATGTTAATAGATTCCCAACTTCCTGTAGCATCTTTTGATGTATGTCAAGTAAAATACATCGAAGTTGCATAGTTCTTTTGATTAGGAATATTTTATGTAATTACGGATTGTAAATGCAGAGTATCTAGTGCAGTTATCTTTGATTCTGATTTTTTAAGGTAATTTTTCCAAAATTGCATTTGGGTTAATTGAATTTATGGATAAAAATTAGCATCAGTTGAATTTTCAATCTTTCTAGAGATCTAGACACATTAATCTAACCGATAAAATGTTTTGTTTTAATTTAATGGTTGAAAATATATTGGTGGCTCAAACTCCTAGTAGCCGAGTAGACAGTCAAAAAGATTTTAGTAAAGGAAGGTTTGAATAAACACGAACAATTTTCTTTAAAAGCCCTCTAAACTCATTTTGAGACACGCATGGTGTCACACAATATGTGTTAATTTTAAGTGAGAAAAGATTCGCCGTTCAATAGTATATTCAAGTTGCCAAAATAGTTTTAATTTAAGAATAATAAACGAGTATTTTACAAACCCCCCACCACTGTTCAGTGTCTGTACCAAGTCAGACTATTCTGACTCTCTGTTGTGTTCCCACCACTATTCAGTGTCTGTACCAAGTCAACTACCCTGACTCTCTGTTTTATTTATGTTATGTGCTCGTTTGTGTTATTTTTTGTCTGGGGTTCTGTCTGTTGGGTGGTGTTAATTGATTGATATGCCAATGGTTCCCCCCTCTCCCTTTTAATCCATTTTGATGTTTCATTTAATTTTTGAGTGGAGCAATACAATTGAAAATGAAACATGTTTAATGCCTGATATTACAATACACTTCCATTATTACAACATACTTTATATATAACAGTGTGGTGTGGACTAACTTTTAAGATTGCTTTTCAGCTTAATATTATATTGTTATGTATCAATATTATTATATATCATATTAAAATCATACATGTAGCACAAAAATTAAATAAGTGTGAATATTTACAAGTATTTCAATCGTTTTATAAGATCCAGGAGACATTTAACAAAGATGGAAGTGGTCACCAAAAACATTGATTATTATACATATATATAAAGTCTTATCATTATTTATATCAGAAACATTTTAAAGATCATTACATTATAATTCAAAACTTTATTGCGAAACAAAAAGACCATTTGGTCCATAGCAGTACAGACAAATCATACAAATATACAGACAGATATACATATATAACACAAAAAAGGAAAAATATGTATATTTACACAGTTCTAGTGACTGTTGTATAAAAGACGCTACTGTCGTAATATTATCAGGTGTTGATGGATTCAAAATAGTTTTCAATTTTTCTATATAATTATGGGATGAAAAAAAAGAAACAAAAGTTGATTTTTAGCATCATTTTAAGGTGACGAGTATACATTGCCAATAAAAGTTATCTCCCTTTTACTGCTTAAAATTTTCATTTTGAGTTTAATGATACATAAATTATATGTCGTTTCCAATCTTTCGTAAGAAGAGAATTTCAAGACTTTCGTACTGCAGTTTTTATTCATGGTCTGCTTAGGCGACAGGGATTCATGAAATTTTTATTTCTAGTCCATTATTTTATCATATTTGTATTATTATTGGCTTATATATATATATAATAGATGTATCATAAATTATAGTTATGTTTTTAAATTAATGAAATAATTTATGCAAGAGTATGATTAACAACTTTGTTCAAGCTCTTAAAAATAATAGAAAAATTACATCTCTTTAAATTATTTATTAGGTAATATAATAATTGTCTCCCTTGAATAGAAGTTTACAAAACAATTTTATTTAAATGGAGATTTATTTATGAAATTTTTATTTGAATATTTATTTCTTATTCCAGGCTGCTTCAGCAGACACTAGAAATTCTGAATTTGCTGAGTTAGAAGATGATCCATCACGACTTGGCTCACAACAGGTAGGTCAGGGTAGATAACTCTCTGTCACAGCAATTAGCTCGGTGAAAATGATCTTTTAAAGCATGGCTTTGTACAGCTTATCAGAATAAAATTGTCAGATAGTAGATATAAGAATTAAAATGCCAGTCAAAACTTTGCTGACATTAGAAATGAAAATATTGGCATGTCTGTAATGAGAAATGTTACTATGGAAATGAAAGTATTGGTAAGTCTGTAATGAGAAAAGTTACATATGGAAATGAAAGTATTGGTAAGTCTGTAATGAGAAAGGTTACTATGGAAATGAAAGTATTGGTAAGTCTGTAATGAGAAAGGTTACTATGGAAATGAAAGTATTGGTAAGTCTGTCATGAGAAGGGTTACTATGGAAATGAAAGTATTGGTAAGTCTGTAATGAGAAAAGTTACATATGGAAATGAAAGTATTGGTAAGTCTGTAATGAGAAAAGTTACTATGGAAATGAAAGTATTGGTAAGTCTGTAATGAGAAAAGTTACATATGGAAATGAAAGTATTGGTAAGTCTGTAATGAGAAAGGTTACTATGGAAATGAAAGTATTGGTAAGTCTGTAATGAGAAAAGTTACTATGGAAATGAAAGTATTGGTAAGTCTGTAATGAGAAAGGTTACTATGGAAATGAAAGTATTGGTAAGTCTGTAATGAGAAAGGTTACTATGGAAATGAAAGTATTGGTAAGTCTGTAATGAGAAAGGTTACTATGGAAATGAAAGTATTGGTAAGTCTGTAATGAGAAAAGTTACATATGGAAATGAAAGTATTGGTAAGTCTGTAATGAGAAAAGTTACTATGGAAATGAAAGTATTGGTAAGTCTGTAATGAGAAAGGTTACTATGGAAATGAAAGTATTGGTAAGTCTGTAATGAGAAAGGTTACTATGGAAATGAAAGTATTGGTAAGTCTGTCATGAGAAGGGTTACTATGGAAATGAAAGTATTGGTAAGTCTGTAATGAGAAAGGTTACATATGGAAATGAAAGTATTGGTAAGTCTGTCATGAGAAGGGTTACTATGGAAATGAAAGTATTGGTAAGTCTGTAATGAGAAAAGTTACTATGGAAATGAAAGTATTGGTAAGTCTGTAATGAGAAAGGTTACTATGGAAATGAAAGTATTGGTAAGTCTGTCATGAGAAGGGTTACTATGGAAATGAAAGTATTGGTAAGTCTGTAATGAGAAAAGTTACTATGGAAATGAAAGTATTGGTAAGTCTGTAATGAGAAAGGTTACTATGGAAATGAAAGTATTGGTAAGTCTGTCATGAGAAGGGTTACTATGGAAATGAAAGTATTGGTAAGTCTGTAATGAGAAAGGTTACTATGGAAATGAAAGTATTGGTAAGTCTGTAATGAGAAAGGTTACTATGGAAATGAAAGTATTGGTAAGTCTGTAATGAGAAAGGTTACTGTGGAAATGAAAGTATTGGTAAGTCTGTAATGAGAAAGGTTACTATGGAAATGAAAGTATTGGTAAGTCTGTAATGAGAAAGGTTACTGTGGAAATGAAAGTATTGGTAAGTCTGTAATGAGAAAGGTTACTATGGAAATGAAAGTATTGGTAAGTCTGTAATGAGAAAGGTTACTATGGAAATGAAAGTATTGGTAAGTCTGTAATGAGAAAAGTTACATATGGAAATGAAAGTATTGGTAAGTCTGTAATGAGAAAAGTTACTATGGAAATGAAAGTATTGGTAAGTCTGTAATGAGAAAGGTTACTATGGAAATGAAAGTATTGGTAAGTCTGTAATGAGAAAGGTTACTATGGAAATGAAAGTATTGGTAAGTCTGTAATGAGAAAGGTTACTATGGAAATGAAAGTATTGGTAAGTCTGTAATGAGAAAAGTTACTATGGAAATGAAAGTATTGGTAAGTCTGTAATGAGAAAAGTTACTATGGAAATGAAAGTATTGGTAAGTCTGTAATGAGAAAGGTTACTATGGAAATGAAAGTATTGGTAAGTCTGTAATGAGAAAGGTTACTATGGAAATGAAAGTATTGGTAAGTCTGTAATGAGAAAGGTTACTATGGAAATGAAAGTATTGGTAAGTCTGTCATGAGAAGGGTTACTATGGAAATGAAAGTATTGGTAAGTCTGTAATTAGAAATGTTACTATGGAAATTTTTATGATATATTTTTATTATTTTAAAAAATATGACAGGAACAGATTTCAATAATTAAAATTTCCATTTTGGTTTTTGCTAGTTACATTTTAGTAGAAAAATATACATTAATGATACTAATTAATCATCTAAAATTAATAAAGATAAATTGTAATAATATAAACATGCAATCTAAATTTACAATAAATTATATATATCTGAAATTAGAATTTAATAATTTGCTTGATCTGTCAATGCTTGTCTGACCAAAGGTATATAAAGGTAGATAACTCATATTGTGGCACACTGTAGCTGAAAAAAAGAGTAACCAAACTTTGTTTTTATAAATATATAGGAAAACAAAGATTTTTATTTCATTAACTGTTCAAACAGGGAATGTTTGATTATTTTTTTGGGGGAATTCCCTTATTGCAACCTATATTTGTCTGTTACACTTTCTTATTATTAATATTTAATTTGGCTTCTGGACGGCATTTCTGCCTTTTAACACAATTGTCAAAATCATCCTTGAGCAAAGAAAAGTCTGGATTGTAAAGAACATTTCAGAAATAATAAAAAAAACATGCAGAAACTCCAATCAGTGCTAGGCCTTTCAGAAGAAGGGAGGTAACTCTACTATAAAAATAATAAATGCAAAACTTTTGATTCCTTGCTGCAGTGGAGACGAGGCAGAAAATCGAGGGTAATATTACACGTTGTAACAAATGATATTAAATTTTGTTAGGATGTTAAATGCATGAAAATATTACAATAGATGTTGTAACTTCATGGTAAACCTTGTGTCTTGTTTGTATTCAGACTTTAAAAAAAATCCTACATAAGAAACATGAAAAATTGAATCATGTTTCTTTTCTGATTGTTTTGTTGTTGTACAATTCCATCTGTCTGCCTGTCTGTGAATCTTGTAAGAGCAGATCTTCCTAAAATGTCCATTGAAATACTGAAGATTGTATGGCAACATCTAAGTACCTAATGTTTTGGTCAATTTACTTTAGAGGTGGGATATTTTCTCCTGGACACTTATCATATATCTGTTCTATTTCAAAAGTTAACACTTTAGTTTTCACAGGAAGTCTCCACAATTTCGGCTTTGCTTACAAATTTAATTAAAAATTCTCCAGAATTGCCAAATTTTTCCAGATAATTTTGAGTTTTTTATTTGTTTTCGCAAAAACTTAATAGAAAAGTACAAAACTTGGTAAAATAAATAGTTTAAATTCCTAATGGGCTTTGCCTTGCAATCGCATTGTGATATTTATCTTACTCTAAATCCCTTGCTAAATGTCCTCAAAAATTCTCAATAAAAGTTAGTAAGTTATATCTTTTGATTTGTTTGTTTAGTTGGGGTTTAACGCCGTTTTCAGCACATTTGGTGATTTTGCGGCGGCCAGTTTTTATTGGTGGAGGAAGCCGGAGTACCCGGAGAGAACCACCGACCTTCGGTAGGAAAATTGGCAATCCTTGTCAATTAAGATCAGAGTCGAACACACACCGCCACAGGTGAGATTCGAACTCACAACCCCAGCGTTGACAGGCTAGTGATCAGTAGTAGTCATGATGAACTACGTAGACCACTCGGCCACCGAGGCCCCTATATCTTCTGAAGTATACTTTTTACTAAAGATGTTTCCTACATCTGGTTAAACTTTATCAAGTTTTTCGTTTTGGGGGCTGTTAATGTTTTGCCGTGTTGGCACATACCCCATTTTGAAGGTGATACGACAACCTCTTTTTGTACTTTTGGATTCTGTGTCAGATTTGTTGTCACTTTGATATTTCCCCCATTTCATCTCTATAGAGTGGTGATGTAAATCAAATAAATGTTAATTAAGAAAAGACCACGTAGACAGTTAAATATTTGATTAAACGAAGAGAAATCTGATTCCTGTTATGAACACCTTTTATCTCTAATGGTAAATCGAACAATTTACCAATGGATATTAAATCATTTCTATAACTACCAAAGTTATTGAATATTTTATAAATGATCGTTAAAAACTTCGGGTGGATATCCATGGTGATGAATTTAAAAAAAAAAATGAAATTGAAATATTTTTTTCAAGGCTTTTTTCAGATTAGAAGACAAGGAAAATAAATGGATATGGTGAGCTGTCAAAAAGGGGCATAAACAGACTTAAATGTATAAAATACACAAGTCGATCAAACCAAATATAACATTGTAAAAAAACAACAATCAAACTAAAAAGTTAAAAATACCCAACGTTTCAACCAATATGGTCTTGATCACGAGTATGTAAAAAATAAGAATAAAAAGGTGTTGACCAGGCAAGAGCAAAACATGTTTTCATACTGAAAATTTAATTTATAAAAATAGTTTGATTCAAAAATAATAGAAATACTAAGGGTTCATTCCTTGTATTGCACATGGTTTTGGTCTTCCAAATGTTTCAGTTTTAATGCTGCTGATGAGAGGTAACTCCTTGAAATGCGTCGTATACAGCATAGTATAAATTTACTATATCTAATATTAGTATCTTTGGATTGTTATTTTCATGGGCATTAAAAATTTAATATCAGTATATGTTATAATGAATAAAGACAAAAAATCAATATTTTTTAAATTCTGGCACTCAAACTGAACTCATATTTAATTCTGACACATGCTTTATTGTAGAAACTGCATTGTCATTGAAATAAACCATGTCAGATGACTCAATAAAAGATTAAAAGAAATTTCAGGATAGAAAAAAGAATATTGAAAAATGAGTAGAAACGTTTTTTCTAATTAATTAATTAATTGATAAATAATTATTTAAATTAATGTAAAAAAAAAGATTGATATGTTCCTTCTCAGAATTATGAGAAAATATTTGAGAAATGGATAAATTCAAGATATGTAAATAGTTCGTTTTACTAATAAGAAAATATTGATAGGTAACTGTCTTAACAACCAGTAATCATAATGGTAAAAACTATTACGATAAAAGGTTTGTTAGTATGATGACAGGAAACTTTTAATTTGATTTTTGATCAATTTAGTAAACAATATGTCCAATTGGTAAAACAGTTTTATGTGAAAATTAAAATAATTACGATGAATTTGATTTTAAGTAATTTGTTAAACACGTACGTTAAACAGATAATTAATGGAAAAAAGATTCATTTGGAAAGCTTTTATCGACAATAAAACATTAAATGATTGATGGACTGGTTCATTATTGTAATGTAACTAGTGGTTACCAGATTATTTCAACTTTATAAAGCCGATTTTTCAGAATTGCCGTTGTTCTGTGTATCGGACAGAAGTTTTGTATTTCATTAAAAAGTAGAAATCATATTGGACAGAAAAAAGTTATAACGAAATGAAAAAGATTTTGTTTTGTATGGGAAGCTAGAAACTATTCCTAAATAGAACAACAGGAAGAAAAAAATATCAATGAATGAAATGGATTCATTTAATATTTTGAAAATTAAAAACTATGTTTACAGCAAAAAGACGGAGTGACAAAGAGAAAGAGTTTTCTTTTTGTCAACAGTAGGAATAACCGAGGTTACTTAAATATAAGATCTCCGATTCATATGTAACTTGTGTAACTGCCTGGATTCCTATAACAAATTATTATTCAAAAGAAGTTATTTGTCTTCTAGGGAAAAATCTTTACGGTATTGACGAAGAAACAAAAATCGTTGGATATCTGACTTTGTTTTTATCAATAAAATGACATATCAGCCAAATTATATCTAATTTAAAAGGAATAAAAAATGTTATTGGAAGTAATTATGTTTCAATGGAGAATTGATTATCGGAGAAATTCTCATCAGATGTAAATAGGTTTGAGTTTTTTAATTAAACATGCCCATTGAAATCTCTGTAAAAGGACGATATCATGTGTATCTCATGTTGATGTGATATAAAAAGTTATCATTTTACCATATGGATATTGATACTCCAAATTTTTCACAAATTTTTAAAACCTTTCTGCAAGGATACCATCTTAGTTAAATGTTGATGTGATATAGAAAGTTGAAATTTCAGCAGATGGATAATGATAAATCTGAATTTTGACAATTGTACAAAGAACAATGAATGATTTTGTCTGCAAGGATAACATCTTCTTTACACATGGACTGATACAAAAATTTATCATATGACATTTATTTGTGTTTGTAATTTAGCTGTTTTAAGATTGTAAATTAATCCGTTTCTTTTCATTGTATAAAGATTTTGTGTTTTGAGAGGACAGTACGTGTAGTTTTTATAGGACATAACACAAGGATATTTAAGAGCAAGTCAAGTCAGAAACGATGAATTTTAAACTGTGAAAAGTCAGTATAAACAATTAACCAATATAACTTGTGAAAGAAATTTTATCATGTATCATGGACCGTAAATATAGAAAATGACGAAAAAAAATTTGGAGTTCTAATTTTACAAATTGTTGCAATGATGTCTGAATACCAATGTAGAGCATTTATATATCAATAAAACAACAATGGACTACCAACACAAAGGTAATAGATTCTGAAAAGGACGTGATTGAAAGTTGAAAATAGCGCCATTGTAAGATAATATTGACGTGATGACAAACTATTACGACAAAATTACAACAAAAATAGAAAACATTTCAGATAATTGACACTAATTGTTGAAATGAATTTATTAAGTTGAAAGGCATCACTCAGTTGCAGATTGGAAATAAATCTTTGTTTGAAATGTATAATATGTACGGGTCGTATAATTTTCGACAAATTGATAAGAGATAAAGAAAATTTATTGAACTGAACAGAGATTGACATGTTATATTTTCTGGAGCTTTATGTATGTTTGACATTTAAACAAAATTCAGGCAATTGTGAATTGCTTAACTATTTTCTTGGATTCAGACTGGAATAAGTGTTACTAGGAAAAAATTATTTTTATTATTGTGTTACTATGTCAACAGTTGGAAAGAAAATGAAACTAACAGTTACGAAACCAAAGGTACGTTTGTGATAATTTTGGTCATCACCATAGCAACTGTTGCTTGCCCGGCATTCATTGTCCAAATATATAATTAATTGGTTCAAGGAAAATCTCTGTTAGAACCACAGTCCCAGGTCTCAAATTCTGTTTTATATTCAGAATCCTATCAGTTATCTGTATTTTATTATAAGTTGTGTGGGCAATGAAATTATACCACCCTTAAGCACTTCTCTGCAACCTTAGTCAAAGCCGATGATACCCTGTTCTTTATCATGGTATCAGAATTAGGAATTCCTGGAGTAATCATGGGTTATTTGTCAAGTATATCATTGCTCATTTCCTCAAGAGTTTACAATGCTACTAGGGACCTTGGTGGCCGAGTGGTCAAGATAGTTTGTCATGACTACTAATGATCACTAGCCTGTCAACACTGGGGTTGTGAGTTCGAATCTCACCTGTGACGGGGTGTGTTCGACTCAGATCTAAATTGACAAGGATTGTCAATTTTCCTACCGAAGGGGTCGGTGGTTCTTTCTGGGTACTCCGGCTTCCTCCAACAATAGAAACTGGCCTCCGCGAAATGGCTAAAATGTGCTGAAAACGGCGTTGAACCCCAACTTAACAAACAAACAATGCTACTGAATGTTGATACAATGTACAAACCTGATGTCCATGGCTATGAATGTAGATAATTGAATTATTCCTTTTTTCATAGTGACTATAGAAGATTTTTGGTTTAGAAGCTAACATTCTTCATTGTGCATTTTAACAGATATGAAATTTATTAAAAAAAATTTTGAATGTAGTTTCTGAAGGGCCTTGATAGTTTGTCTTAACTTCTGATGCTAACAAGTCTGTTAACACTGAGGTAATGAGTTTAAACTCAACTTTTGTCAAAGTATGTTTTGAAACTTGATTACAAGTTCCAAAGGTCAGTGGCTCTGGCTTTCCCCACCAATAAATACAGGCAACCACAATATAGCCAGTTGCAATGAAAATCATGTTATTCTTATACCTCTGCAAGTTTTTTTTTTTTTTTTTGGGGGGGGAGGGGGGTGAGGTATATAGGAATCTGCCTGCCTTTCTGTCTGTCCATCTGTCCCTCTGTCAGAACAAACTTCATCTTTTGACATATTTCAACCAAACTTGGTATAACTTTAGATCATGACAAGTAAAATCTGTTGTATTTATTGTTTTTCATACAGTTCTGCCTAGTTAGACTTAAATTGTGAGACAATTCACAATGCATTTTCTCATTGCAACTTCTCCAACATGCTTCATCAGAAGCTCATGAAACTTTGTATACTGCAAGATCCTAAAATGTAGATGTGTGCATTTTGTTACTGCAAGATCCTAAAATGTAGATGTGTGCATTTTGTTACTGCAAGATCCTAAAATGTAGATGTGTGCATTTTGTTACTGCAAGATCCTAAAATGTAGATGTGTGCATGTTAATAATGCCCTAATCCATTGATTTTTCCTAGAGTTATACCTAGTAAGACTTATAGATTATGAGACAATTCAACATGCACCATGCATTTTGTTTTCACAACTCCTCGATTGTTGGTGGGGGGGGGGGTGTATAACTTAGTGAATGTGCTCACAGTTCTAATTTAATATTTGAAATTAAATGTATTATGTAAGAGAAATAATTTTAATTTTACTAGTTCATTAAAGTAAAGCAAGCATGTAGTAAAGAGGAAATAGAATAAAAAGCTTTGCAATATTCTGTATATAACTATTTTATTTGAATTTCCTAACAAAATTTTACAGATATTTGTAACAGCAAAAAAAAAAAAAAAAAAAAAAAACTGTGATCATAGAATACAAAAAATTGCCCTATCTCATAAGTTTAAAAGAGATTTATATGAGAATCTCGAAATGATTTTTTCACACCTAATTTTTGGTAGTGGAATGAACAAAAACAGAAATGACTGAATAGATTTTCCATACACGAGTTCTACAACTGGTTAAAAATCAGTAGAATGTAAACAAATATTACATTATCATTGTTCGTAACTCGTTAACCATTTAAAATTAACGATTTGATCACATAGCAGTATTATCTGTATAGGATATATCAAACAAAAGTTGTGGAGAATATTGGTAATCAATCACTGAGTACTGTAGTCGTATCCTTTCTATGAAGTAATGTTTTGCAATGTTTTGAAACCTAGGTTGTTTGATTCACTATCTGATTAATTTTCTCTCTTGTGCATAGCTCTGTCCTTAGATGGTTTTGGTATAACCAATTTTGCCATTTTTGAATTTGCTATTTAACCTTTTGGATTATTGTTTTGGTTTTCAAAATTTTTGGCCTTGAGCACAACTGACTAGTCATAAATTGACGAAATTTGCATATTTTGTAAATCAAAACTGTTGTCAAAGAATTTATTCAATAACAAAAGCCAAAAAGTTAGGACTTCTTAAAAACATTAATGACTTTTTCCTCCCTTGAACACTTGCAGTTTTATGGGTGCTGTTAATATAGCATGACATGCTTTTTTATACATCAATGTGGAATGTTGTACGTTTGCTTCCCGGCTGGTCAACCAAAGACATTAAAATAGGTATTTGCTGCTTCTCCGCAGCATCTAGGAGTAAGAATAAAGATCGATTGGTCAGTCAGCTTGAGTATATAATGTGTCTGAGTGGGGTGATATTTTTTTTTTTAAATCTAGCCCAGTGTGTTGGTCTAGTACAAAGCAGGGATCATATTCATTATCATATCAACATGTTCTCATCCTGATATGCACCTGGTTGCCACTTCACGTTAATTTATTATTTATTTTATTAGGGTTTTATGCTGTTCTCAGCACATTTGGGTATTTGGCGGCGGCCAGTTTATATTGATGGAGGAAGCCTGAGTACCTGGAGAGTACCACCGACCTTCAGTAGGAATATTGGCAATCCTTGTCATTTAAGATTAAAGTCAAACACACCCGCCAGTGGACGTTAAACAATATTTCACCCATAATGAAACAATCCAATCATTACTTTGGTGTTGTTCAGCAATGGCATTCAATCCCAAGCTGTGATGGAGATCCATCTGATTGGTTTTCAGTCACATGTCTGGCCGATTTCCAGATTTTTACAATTTTCATAGTGATATATTTCGATAGAAAATATTAAATTTTTACCTGATTTCTGGATTTTGTCTCTTCCTATACATTCAGTCAGAAGGCTTCGTGTTTTTTTATTTGTTTCTTAAAGTTCACATTGCAAGGACAGTAGTTCTCATTGTATTGTTTTAATTCTGTTTGCTTTGATAGACCTCTTCTAGTTATTTAGTTATATATCTTTGTATATTTGTTCTGTCCCCAACTATTTTTGTCAGTTCTTCGAACTTAAGACTAGATAGAGTCAGTGTGGGTTAATTCTATACCTGTAAATAATTGCATAAGAATTGATTTCCATGACACCCAAATTCAGCATTGATTTATATAACATCATCGATGTTAGCACGGTTTTAGCAGTAGGATTGATCATGATTTTTTTCTAAAGTAACAAAAAAGTTAAAAGGATTCTTTCAAAGGTAATCGTTTAGCAGTAGGATTGATCATGATTTTTTTCTAAAGTAACAAAAAAGTTAAAAGGATTCTTTCAAAGATAATCGTTAAGTTCAAATAATTGAACATGTAAAAAAATTTTAGACGATAATATGTTAGATATATATTCTCCTTAAGGTATGAGTGTGTAATGGAATTTCTCCATCCAAGATAGTTAAATTTTCGATTCTCAACATGCAGACGATAATATGTTAAGTATAGATGCCCCTTCAGGTACTCATAAGTAATGGAATTTCTCCACCAGAGATAGTTAAATTTTCGATTTTCAACATGCGAGCTTTTGCGAGCCTGTTAAAATCTAAAATTTAACTGTTGAGGGTGGAGAAATTCCATAACTCATGAATAAATTGAAGGAGAATCTGTTTCTCCTATGATTTTTGACAAATTCCTCAAGAAAAAGCTGTTGCTATGTAGTTTGTTTACATAGAGCTCATTTCGGGACTTCTCTAGTTTATCATTCCTATAACTGTAGAAAAAACAGCGGAAATTCCCACGTAGAAATTTAATCACTGGGAAATGGTTAAAAATATGTATTTTTATCCCACCGATTAAACACGCCAAGAATAGGAGAAATAATGAGTACAGATATTAATGCAATGAAAAATGCATCAAGATGAAGATTTTGATGATTAACTTGCATTTTAAGGATGATCGCTGGTCTAATAGGAAATAAATAGGATTTGGAATAGGTGTTTTAGTTTGAGAGAACATATGAATATTAAACAAATAAGCAAGAAAAAAATATAGGTTCATGTGCTTATTTTAGAGCAATAAGGCCTTGAAAATTTGCAGGAAATGGGTTTTCTCTGGATTTTTCATTGTCTTTGCATTGACAACTTCAGTCTCTCAAAAATGTATGAAAAAATAAAAAGGATTTCATAAAATTTTGTCAAATACCATTTTAAGGTATATATGATTGAATTATAAAAGAAAAAGTAGAGGTTCATGGGCAAACAGTTTCATGTTTAAGAAATGGATAAAACACGAGGATTCTGAAAATCTGACAAAAAGACCAAAACATGACCAGCGAGCATCTTAATTTCTGTTAGTTTTATTCTATTACACCAGTTAGCGTGATTAATCTTATAATATTATCTGTTAACTAAGAACTTATGAATTGACACAGAAATTCCTAATTCTACAGTATATAAAGACAAGAAGCAGCCAAGAAGGCATGGATAATATTTTTTTAATGTTATTTGATAAAAAGGATCAACAGATTTTATTCTGTTTTTTTTAGCAGAATTGCAGTTTTTGCAATCCGAATTTGTTCATTACTTAAGACCAGACTTTATTGAAATCGGTTTTACATTACAGGACAGTAGGCCCAGTACCAAAAGTAGTAAACAGTCCAGTAAAGGGAAACAACTGCCAACAAGATCTCCAAAACGAGATGTAAGTTCAGTATGTTAGTATACTGTGTGTCTTTTTTCGAACTGCAGGTGGTTTTTCGGAAATAACTCAAATATATCTTTATAATGAAAGTAAAATGTATTATACTACCTTACCAATAGTCGTACTGAATTATTGTCATTTCCACTGCTAAAATTCCCCAAATATTTTATGAAAGGTTATTTTTTAATTTTCATGTGCATTTCAGTGATTTTCGAATCATATATGACATCATCACAAACAAATATGACATTTCAGAATGTATGAAAGTTCTGTTTCCGAAATTTTGATCCATGTTCACTTTTAAGACCTACTTAATTCTTATTTTAAACATACAGAATAGTAATGAAGTCCAGAGTTTTTTTTATCAAGAAATCAGTTGCCGAAGTATTTGAGACACACAGTAGTTTCTTTTTTTCATAGATTGTGTATGTTGATATCTGGACAGTAATCAGATAAGGGCAATTCAAATTGATTAAAACATTATCATCTTTGCCCCTCCCCCCCTCGAAAATATTTTAATTTTCCTTGTAAATTTCTTCTCGGAAATTATTTAAAGTCCGCTTCCAATAATATCCATGATTATTTGATGGAGTTCATTTCTAGTTGTTTAAAAATAAATGGTGTATCCTTTCGTACATGTTGTTGGTAAAAGTGAAAGAATGGGATGGTGTATATCAAATTTTATAATACGAATACAATATTTGACTAAAATTAACTTTGTGACTGGCCAAACCGACTGGAGGAATGGCTGACAGTAAGATTTCCTTGTACTTGTCATGTAGTGACTAGTCTTATATTTACAATTACATGAAAAGATTGCATACTCATTTCTAGATTGTAACATCTGGCGATACATTGTTTTGTCTCATTGGGAATTTTAGTTTTCATCAAAATTTTTGGGCCCTCTGACAAATTTTGGGACCCCTTAGATTATACTCATTTTGATGAATCAAGCTGTTTTCATTTTATGTGAAATCCTTTTTAATTTTAAACTGATCAGCAAACCTTACATTATATCAATGATTATCATATACTTAGTACTAAATATAGTGGTTTTTGCACCTGTGTAACGACTGGAAATGAACAACCCATATCTGCATACCCCAGCTAATAATACATTATTCAAGTGCTATTTGAACGTACCCGGGCTGATATGGCCATATCAGACCGGGTAAGTCACATGATCAGGCTGATATGGATATATCAGACCTGGTGCGTTCGGAATAAGTACTTAGGCAGTATATGATAAACAGACCTAATCTATATCGGACCGAGTATCATCCCTTGGGCAAGGCCTCAGTCCGATATGAGAGTCTCGGGATGATACCCGGTCATGTATTAATCTTTAAATATTATATTGCTTATTATACAATGTAATAAAATTATACTGCTTTGTCTTGTTTCAGGGAAAGTCTGGAAAAGGTAAAGTATATATTGGTTTTACACTATAAGTGAATATTTTTAAATTAATAAATGGTGTATAGTTCATGTAGAGAATCCAAAATTCTTATTCTAAAATTTTTGGTACTTTAGTGAATAATTGTTTTGCTGACTAAAACCAAATTTTCAATATTTTGAATTATTGTATAGCAATGTAATATTACATGTAACAAAAATCTATTGTGCAAGTTGGACATATCACCTATTTGAGCAGAACTTTTTCTTTTGGTGTTGATTATATCACAATTAATTAATGTGTTGTTTGGTCACACATGAATTTTAGCTTTTTAAGTATAGTTCCATATAAAAATCAAACAATTACGTAAAACTGGGTGGCATATCATAGTATTTTAATTGCAATTTAATTTGCTTGTTATAATGTCCATACATTAGGATAACAAAAAATATCATTGGTTCCAAATATAATCAGGAAGATTTTTACAAGCTATTTAATTTGTAGTGCTTTCTATGTAAATTTCCATAAATTTTATCCTTTGGCAACAAAGTTCTATAGTGCTTCTTTGTAAAAATTATCTCAAAAAGGGAACAAGTGTTTAGCCTGAACAGAATTACATTTAATATTACAACTCAGACTAAGCAATGAAAACAGTTTGCAAAGATTATACACAAATTATTGGTCTAACAGGAGTTATCTCCCCTGTTCATAGTGCATTCTATGTAAAAAAATATCTCAGAAGGACAGGTCACAACTACGAAAAAATTCACCAGATCTGTTAATAATTATACAAAAGAAATGTAAACTTACACATAAAAAGAAAATCCATTTCTATCATGTGCCACTGGATTTTGAATTTTATATGGAATGGTACTTAAATTTCAAAATTATTTTCACAATATTTAATTTTTTCTACAGATACATCAGACACATCTATACAGGATGATGGAGGTGATCATAATACAGCTCATGTGGAGACTCGACACAGTAAACGGACAAAATCTACACTGGAACCCGTCAAAGAGGGAGACGTTGTAGAATTCTCTGATGAATATGACCTGAGAGATGAAAATGCTTGGGTATAAATAATTATGTCTGGTATTGATAGCATTAAAACATAAATGGGAGTGTTATTTCAGACTTTTTTGTTTAGTAGAGCGACAGTATTCGACCTGCAGCTATGACTATAAGAGCCTTAGCTAGTTTTACAGTTAAAACAAGCACATTCTGACCTGTCTAATTTTGCAGTTCTAGAAAGTGTTCACCTTGTTGGTAATCATACTGTATTGGTTTTTTAAAGTTTGTTTTATACACCAGAATGTCAGGATAGATAAGGGGACAGTTTGGGTACCCATAAAACCAGTTTAAGCCGACCACTGTTCTGTGCCTGTGCCAAGGCTGACTATCCTGACTCTGTTGTGTTTATGTTTGTGTTTTGTGCTATTTAATGTTATTTTTTGTCTGGAGTTGTCTGTTGGGTTGCTTTGATGGATTGGTATTTCCTTTTATCCATTTTTTTTTTTTGTCCCCGCTGAAACGCAACGGAGGGACCTAGTAATGGTCTGCATCCGTTTGTCCGTCCATCTGTCCATCACAGTTATTTGTGGACGCAACTCCTCTGAGACCGCTGATCGGATTTCGTTCAAATTTTGTAGGTGTCTGTCCGTTTGTCACAGTTATTTGTGGAGGCAACTTCTCTGAGACCGCTGATTGTATTTTGTTCTAATTTTGTAGGATTGTTAGTCACCCTTTTTACTTGATCCTTTTGCACTGCCATTATAAATCGACAAATTTTTTAGGAGTTATGCGACTTCATCTTTTTTCTGCATTCGACACTATAGGAACACTTTGTGGACGAAACTTCTCTGAGACCCCTGATTGGATTTTTAAAAAATTTTGTAGGACTGTTAGTCATCATATGTACCTGATCCTATCGCATCACCATTTTGATTTGACAAATTTGGTGGGAGTTACGGAACTTTATAACTTTGTTTTCATTCAACACTATAGGAACACTTTGTGGACACAACTCCTCTGAGACTGCTGATCAGATTTCGTTCAAATTTTGTAGGATTGTTAGTCACCACATGTACTTGATCCTTTTGCCCAGCGATTTTGATTTGACAAATTTTACTGGAGTTATGGGAATTTAACGTTTTTGTGCATGTAACACTATAGTAAAACTTTGTGGAGGCAACTCCTCTGAGACCTCTGATCGGATTTTGTTCAAATTTTGTAGGATTGTTAGTCACCACATGTACTTGATCCTTTCACACCAAAATTTTGATTCAACAAATTTCACAGGAGTTATGGGACTTTAATGTTTTTGTTCATGTGACACTACAGGAACACTTTGTGGATGCAAATTTTTATTTGTATTGTACTGCAATTTTTTTTGTCCCCCGCCGCAACGCGATGCGGGGGATATGGTAATGCCGGGCGTCCGTCCGTCCGTCCGTGCTTCCGTCCGTCCGTCCGTCCGTCCGTCCGTCCGTCCATCCGTCCACCTTGTAAGCGCTCTAGCAAATTTATTTCTTGACCGATTTGGATAATATTTATACAGTAGCTTTAACTCAATGATACCTCAAGGGAGTTCGAAGATGGGTCATGTCGAAATATTTTTGTAGGAGTTATGCCCCTTAATAACTTAGAAAATTGACAAAATTTTCATGTAAGCGCTCTAGCAAATTTATTTCTTGACCGATTTGGATAATATTGATACAGTAGCTTTAACTCAATGATACCTCCAGGGAGTTCAAAGATGAGTCATGTCGAAATATTTTTGTAGGAGTTATGTCCCTTAATAACTTAGAAAATTGACAAAATTTTCATGTAAGCGCTCTAGCAAATTTATTTCTTGACTGATTTGGATAATATTTATACAGTAGCTTTAACTCAATGATACCTCAAGGGAGTTCAAAGATGAGTCATGTCGAAATATTTTTGTAGGAGTTATGCCCCTTAATAACTTAGAAAATTGACGAAATTTTCATGTAAGCGCTCTAGCAAATTTATTTCTTGACCGATTTGGATAATATTTATACAGTAGCTTTAACTCAATGATACCTCCAGGGAGTTCGAAGATGAGTCATGTCGAAATATTTTTGTAGGAGTTATGCCCCTTAATAACTTTGACAATTGACAAAATGTTCATCTAAGTGTTCTAGAAAATTTATATTCTCCTTGCATTGGAATAATATTTATACACTTGGACCTAAAGGGAGGTTTTATACATAAACTCCTATCGAAACTTATAAAATTGAAAAATAATGTCTTTAAGAGTTTGTTAGGCGGAATACTTTTGATCAAAGCATTTCTGTTTATTGAAAAGGAGTAAATGTACATTTGTATAAATTCTCAATACACATGGTAAAATAAGATTTCAACACTATACCCATATTGTATAAATGTCTTCATACCACTCATTAACTTGTAAAAAACTTTAGCAATAACCACAAATTGTTTGTCCTTCTATTCTCTCTCTTTGAGAAAATTTTGTTATGTTTCACTTGTCCAAGGGTTTCTGATGCTCCAGTGGCGGGGGACTTCGGAACGCTGTTCGATTATTTATTATGTGTTGACATCCATACTGTGCCGCCATTTCAATTATACACATTTTGTATATCTTGTGGGGCTTCGAGTTTTCTCTGGGGCAGGGGACATATGGCTACATGTAGCAATCTTATTAGTACATAAACTGACGTCAAAAAATTGCTGACAGGAAGTAAACTACTATTGCTCATTTTAGGTGAAAAGTTGAAATTTGAATATTTTATACATCTTCTTTACATAAAATGTTTACTGTGAAATTAATAAAATAGAATCATCGTTTGTAAAATAGTTTCATATCTACTAGATATTATTATAGTCTTTATGGTATTGTTATGGAAAATTGATACGTGTAATAACATGATTTTAGGCCACCTTGCCTGTGGAACAAATGCAAAGCAGATATTTACAGTACAGAAAACTGGTAGGTTACAGTTGATAACTTCAATAATTTTAACAGTCTACTTTCCACTTTTAAATGTATTACCTTCCTTGATTTCTTTCTTCGGCCAGCTATGTCATTATATATTTTCATTAATAGGATGTGTAATATATTCCACAATATTAACTTATGTATATAAATTTGCTCAGGCTTTTACTATTTGCTGTATTAAGGTACTATGTTATCAAACAGATGATTCTTGACATTAGTATGAGTTGCCTGGAATATAAGTACAGTGGAACCTCTGTAAACCGATCAGCTGTCGGACCATAAAAATTGGCCTGTTTTCAGAGGTGTTGGTTTTGAGAGGTTCCCGAATTTACTGAAATCTGACCGGAAGTAAATAATTGAATAATGAAATACATAATTACTACATTTGCATGGTTTTTTCTTTAAATGTTACTAAATTGTAGTCTTGTAGCTCAGATGTTATTTTTTGGTAAAAACAGAAGTTACAAACACTTATTTAAACGAAGTTTTTCCTGTACATACCAATGAGGCTTTGTTTAAAATATGCTTCTCAATGAAGAGAATGAAAGGTCGGCTGGTATTAGAGGTGTATTTAACAGGAATATAAATGTTTAGGACCTCAAATTATCTCTGATATTCGGAATTCAGAGGGGCTGGTTTTAAGAGGATTTTTTTACTTGAAAATATAGGGGAGAATTCTGGACCATAATAATACGTTCGGTTTGAGGAGGAATCCAGTTTTCAGAGGGGCTGGTTTAGGGGAGTTCTACTGTATTTCTTTTCAAAATTACTTTAACTTCTTAAATTTCTAATTCTGGACCAGAATAATACATGAATTTGATTGGCTACTTCATTGTGAATATTAAAGAGCTTTCATTTCAGGCTATTTATTTTTTATTTTACTTAAATCTCAGCAGTATGTTCTTTTTGAAAACTTTGTCATTTTTAATGAAAATATGAAGATTCCCAAGCAAACAGAGCTGTATATATTGAAATTCTTGAAAACTAGAATTTTCTGATTAAAAATTTTCTTTAAGGAAATAAACCATTGATTTGGATTTCTGATCAATTTTGAACAAATGAAACATTTTTCATATGGAATACATAATTCCCTGGTATTCAGTCTTGCCAAAAAATTTCTAACATCCCATCAAATTTTCAAATTTCTGTCTTTTAATGTTGCTTTTTGTAAAAGATCTGCCAATGTTTTGTCTTTATCCACATATTAACTCCCAAGAAAGATAACTCTGTAAGAGCAGGGAAAATAAAAATGGTAGGGGAATTGGGAATTCTGGGAACCCATGACTTGGTGCTGAAAGGGCATAAAAAAAAACAAACAAAAAAACATCGCCCAATATTTACTCCTTATGTCTCAAAATTCCTTCAAGTTTGAGATATTTAGAGTGAACAGTATCTGTGACTATACAATCTAACACTTATATTTTACAGACAAGACATAGATTAGAAGAACTTGAGGAACAGTTAGAAGTCACTGTGGCCAAAACTCAAAGAAAAGTCAGTAATCTGAAGTCACAGTTCCAGGAACATAAGAGTAAATGGGAGTCGGTAAGTCACTGTAGCCAAAACTCAAAGAAATGTCAGTAATCTGAAGTCACAGTTCCAGGAACATAAGAGTAAATGGGAGTCGGTAAGTCACTGTAGCCAAAACTCAAAGAAATGTCAGTAATCTGAAGTCACAGTTCCAGGAACATAAGAGTAAATGGGAGTCGGTAAGTCACTGTAGCCAAAACTCAAAGAAATGTCAGTAATCTGAAGTCTCAGTTCCAGGAACATAAGAGTAAATGGGAGTCGGTAAGTCACTGTAGCCAAAACTCAAAGAAATGTCAGTAATTTGAAGTCACAGTTCCAGGAACATAAGAGTAAATGGGAGTCGGTAAGTCACTGTAGCCAAAACTCAAAGAAATGTCAGTAATCTGAAGTCACAGTTCCAGGAACATAAGAGTAAATGGGAGTCGGTAAGTCACTGTAGCCAAAACTCAAAGAAATGTCAGTAATCTGAAGTCACAGTTCCAGGAACATAAGAGTTAATGGGAGTCGGTAAGTCACTGTAGCCACATTTTGTAGGATTGTTAGTCACCATATGTATTTGATCCTATCGCACCACAATTTGATTGGACAAATTTTACAGAAGTTATGCAACTTTTAACTTTTTCTGCATTCGAAACTATAGGAACACTTTGTCAGCGTTACTCCTCTGAGACCACTATTCAGATTTCATACAAATTTTCTAGGATTGTTAGTCACCACATTTACTTGATCCTATTGCACTGTGATTTTGATGGAAAAAATTTCCGGGAGTTATTGGACTTTAACTTTTTCTGCATTCGACACTATAGGAAGACTTTGTCAGCGCAACTCCTCTGAGACCCCTAATCGGATTTTGTACAAATTTTAGAGGACTGTTAGTCACCATATTTACTTGACCATATCGCACTGCCATTTTTGTTTGACAAATTTGATTGGAGTTATGGGACTTTAACTTTTTTAGCTCACCTAGCTATTGCCAGGGTGAGATTTTGCCATCACTTGGCGTCCGTCATCCGTCCATCGTCCGTCGTCCGTCCGTCGTTAGCTTTTCATTCAAACATCTTCTCCTCAGAAACCATTTGGCCAATTCGAACCAAACTTTGCATGAGTGGTGTATGGAAGGTCCTCAACAAAGTTTCCTCATTTAGTTCTGATTGGTCAAGAAACATGGCCACCAGAGGCAATTCTTGTTTCTGATTGGCTGATTTTCAAAAATCTTCTCCTCTGAAACCGCTGGGCCGATTGGTTTGAAACTTAATAGGAATGATCTATGACATGTCCTCTACAAACGATCCTCAATTTATTTTGATCTGACATAAAACATGGCTGTCGTAGCTAAAAATAGAATATAGGGGTGCATGTGTTGTTTTTGGCTTATAACTTAAAAACTGTTACAGATATAAAAAATCTGACATGAGGTAAAATTGATCAGCATGACAAGATCTACCTACCCTGAAATTTTGAAGGAAATCCCAAAACCCATTTAGGAGTTATTGCCCTTTTTTCATCAAATTTTCAAAATTTAACATTTTTCGTCATTTATCTCCAAAACTATTTGAGATAGAAGTGAAATGTAAATTTGAAAAATGTTTGCCATGTTGAGGTCTACATACCATGAAATTTTAAAGGAAATCCCAAAACCCATTTAGGAGTTGTTGCCCTTTTTTTGTCAAATTTTCAAAATTTTTTCATTCAAAAATCTTCACCTCTGAAACCACTGGGGCGATTGGTTTGAAACTTAATAGGAATGATCTATGACATGTCCTCTACAAACGATCCTCAATTTATTCTGATCTGACATAAAACATGGCTGTCATAGCTAAAAATAGAATATAGGGGTGCATGTGTTGTTTTTGGCCTATAACTTAAAAACCGTTACAGATATAAAAAATCTGACATGAGGTAAAATTGATCAGCATGACAAGATCTACCTACCCTGAAATTTTGAAGGAAATCCCAAAACCCATTTAGGAGTTATTGCCCTTTTTTCGTCAAATTTTCAAAATTTAACATTTTTCGTCATTTATCTCCAAAAATATTTGAGATAGAAGTGAAATGTAAATTTGAAAAATGTTTGCCATGTTGAGGTCTACATACCCTGAAATTTTAAAGGAAATCCCAAAACCCATTTAGGAGTTATTACCCTTTTTTTTGTTAAATAAATTTTCCCTGAACAATTGAACCAATTGCAACAAACTTGGTCAAATAGTTGATTAATTGTCCAATGAAAACCAGACTCCAGGTGCGCGATACAGGCTCTGGTGAGCCTCTAGTGTCATTCAACACTATAGGAACACTTTGTGGATGCAACTCCTTTGAGGCCGCTGATCGGATGTCATTCAAGAATTGTTAGTCACCACATGTACTTGATCCTTTCGCACCTCAATTTTGAATCAACAATTTTTACAGGAGTTATGAGACTTTAATGTTTTTGTGCATGTGACACTAGAGGAACACTTTGTGGATGCAAATTTTTATTTGTATTGTAATGCAATTTTTTTCTATTATATGTTGACATCCATACTGTGCCACCATTTCAATAATACACATTTTGTATATCTTGTGGGGCTTCGACTTTTCTCTGCGGCGGGGGACATAAGGCTACGTATAGCAGGCTTGTTCCATATTTCCTTTAACTTTTGTACACGTTGCTTTACAGGAGAGAAAACTATTAATAGAACAGGTGGAACAAGCCCAAAATCTACAGACTGAGGCAGAGAAAGAGGCTGATACAGCCATGACACAGTTGGAAGAATTTATCAATGAACAAGAAAGATTGGTGGGTTATCTTACCTTGTATACTTTTGCAACTGATTTCTTGATTACACTTGTAAACATTTCTAATAACAATAAGGTACCCTGTAATACTTTTTTTCCTCTGAAGTGCTGGGCTCGACTATGCACCGTACCAACCTATCTAAGATTTTTTTTTTAATTTTGCGTAAACCCTGGTTCGACCTATAAGCTGCATCAACCTATAGTCAACAAATTACGGTGTGTCCTAAAAGTCAACATGGTTCAACCTTTTGAAAACAAAAGAGTAATACTTTTTACTTTCATTTAAAAGAAATATTTAAGATATTCTTGAAAAATTACTTGTCCTTTCAAAACAACATACAGTAGATTGTGTTTGATATGTGAGATGAAGTGTTTTTTTTTGGTAAGGGGGAATGTCTTATGTAGTAAAAATGTTCGAGAAGCATGGAGAAGGGGTATGAAGAAGAATTTTAGCTTGTGAATTTCCAAGATAACTGTGTATCTAAAATTTAGCTTTTCTATTAAAGTTTGTAATATGGAAGAAGAACATGCATCTTAACGAGACAAATTCTTAATGTGGTACAGTAGACTAAATCCTGCTAATTGGATATCAAAAATGTCAACAAAAAGTATCCCATTATCCAGGATATTCAATTAGACAGAAACAACAATTCTGACAAAAATATGCCTTTTAATTCCATTTTTATGTGCATATAGTGTCCTATCTTGTGACATATTCAATCTATTGGCATTTATTTGAATTTTAAGATAAACTAGGTCATTTGACCAAACAAAAATGTTCAAATATAATGAAAATTGTCTTCTTGAAATAAAATTTGTTGTACACAGAAACAAAAATATTCTATTATAATAAAATTTTCATCAATGTTAGATGAAAATTCTATCCAATTAGGAGTATTCTATTATCAGGCATGTAAATATCCAATAAATTTAACATAGAATAACTAAGAAATGGTTTGGTGTTTTGATATTATATCCTATTTCCCGATATATTCTTTTATCAGATATCCTATTTCATCGAGTCTACTGTATAAGTTTTGAAAAAATCTATTTGGGGATACTTCACATGTGAAACTACGTAGACAGTATTGAAGACCAATTGACAGTCCCACTGTGTATTAGTCTTTAGCCATGTTTCATCTCATTAAAGTAAGCCCCATTTCTTCATTTTCCTGATAGGGGAAAAAAAGAATTTTTAGAAGATTTTGTGGAGTGAATGTTTGAATTATTTTTTTCATGGTATAAAACAGAAGGGAAGGGAAGGGAAGAGGAGTTAAATATTTAAATGAAATGTAAAAAGTTTTTCCCTCAATTTTAGTTTATTTTTTTTTCATAATTAAGGCCCCACCACTAAGTGGTCCATATAGTTTTACCCTTGTCCATCATTCCGTCATTCTGTCATTCTGCCATTCGACAACGAACAGTTATACAGAATTTTTTTTCTAAACACCTTCAGGTATTGAGCTGATTTTTGGTGTGCAAGTTTTTAGGTTTTTTTTGCACCTTCCACAATTAAATTTCCACTTCTAAAAATGGGCTTTAAACTTTTTTTGCGGGACGGGGCCATTCATGTTGTTCCGACACATCTAGTTATTCCTAAGTAATATTAAACAGAAAAAAAAAAACAGGAAAGGAGATAACTGCAGTAGTTTAATAAAATGTGTTTTAAAATGGTGCCAAAATTATCAATTATTAGATGAAATAGTGGAACAATGGATTAATTAACAAGTTTGAATGTTACATCTATCTGTACAACATCTTAGATTTAATCATTTATAAAGGTTACGGATTAATTGTCTGGTAGCTTTGTATTATCCTATTCTACAACTTCATAATGTCATTGGTTAATTAACTGTTAAAAACTTAACTTGGGGTACATAAGGGGGAATCTAAATAATAACAAATTTATCTTTTGTTCTTTGGATTTTGCCACTCCGATTTTTGGACAATATAATTTTAGAAAAAAAATTTTTGCTGCTGCATTTTGTGAAAATGCTAAAAATTTGCTCCAAATTTTTCGTTGTTCAATAAATTAAAAATAAAAATTGTTCGCCACTTCTAAAATTTTGTAAAAATTAGGATTTTTCCCATTTTTTGCAATAATTTATTTTAAAAGAATGTATGCCGCATGTAAATATTGATTTGTGCTTTAAACAAACAAATCTTCAAGAAAAAAAATAAAAATAAAAATTTCGCTGCTCACACCTATTTTTGGCATCTGAAAATCCAAACAAATGAAAAGTTAATTTGGTGTGACCTAATTACTCTAAGAAAAATTTTTGTGAAAGGGGACTGTAATTTTGTTGAAAAAAATTGATGGAAAAACATTAGAAAAATTTTCCTCTACTTTATTTTCTACTTCAAGTTCAACCTTTTTACAAGCAATTTATGTTAAATTAGAAATACAGAAAACCCAAATACCAAAGTTTTAGGCATTTGAGAACTGAACCTTCATATGAAATTTCATGATAATTGGAATCAATATAATACATGCATATATACATATATATTCCTAGGTATGACCATTCTGAGAAGCAATAAAGGCCATTAATTAAATTTGGCAACAACAAAAAATGCATACATGCAAAAATGCCAAAGTTTATTATTTTGAAAACATCTGGTAAGGAGTCTCAAATAAACCTAGTAATACAAATGAAACTGAAAACCCTGTACAGAGCCTCAAAATAAACTGTATAAGTTTATCACATCCAATTTAGCAGTTTAATATATTTTAACAATGGGATATAGAGCCAAACAATACATTTAATTTAATATTGTCCAAAACATCAAGGACTGGGTATTGTAGACCTTGTATCAATATTATGTTAGGGATAACAAAGTTTGGATAGACATTCATTGAAGGTTTATAGTTTTCTTGTGTTAGACAAAATATTTTGGATTTTATTCGGAAATTTATCATTTCTTGAGGAGTTTGTCCGATTGATAAGAAATTTTTGTGATTTTTGGATATTTTCATATTTTTCATATCATATATTGTTACCGTACGTGTGCAGTTATTGTGTTTAAATTTATTGATTATTTAAGAAGACAAAATTAATTTAAATTTAATAAAAAGTGTTACTTTCATGTTAGAATTTGAATGTTTAATTTTTGAGAGCTTTGAAATTATTTACTTTAATTGAATTTTATTAAAGATCTTTTGGATAGGTTTTGGTGATTTGACTTTTTAATGCAGCCAAACACAAAAAGATAATTTCATCGTTGACTAAATCTACATGTATCATTAGCTATTACAAGTGTTTTATAATTTTTACGGATATATAGATCTACAATTTGCGGATTTTTTTCAAGATTCAAGAGATCCTTTTTAATGGACAAATAACAAAACAATGGATATACATTTATTTATTAGTTTTGGATAAAAAATTATTTCCTTGGATAATTCAGAATTTTACCGTGGAATATTATCAGTTGTAAAATTTGTGTTTACATGACAATGTGACAGTGTCGACATGAAGAACCAAAATTCTATTTTCATTATGTTGGAATAATTTTATAAATGGGACCTTAATATTGTTGCTATAGAAACAGATTTAAATTTTTTATCAGAGTTTTACAAAAGTGGTTATGTATCCAGCTATAAGAGATTCTAAATTTCTTCTTAAAGGACAGAAAATTGCAAAGGTAAACAGTTACCATGGATATACAGACTCTTAATGAATTTTTAGACAGTATTTCAGGAACATTCATATATGTGATGTTATTAAGGGACTATTCTCAGTCCATTTTATGTCAAAATAACCTTAAATTTTGGACCTCTTGCAGGTTATAATCATAGTTGTATAATAATATTAAATATGTAGGTGACATTAATTTTCTATTTCTTCAGTTGCTGAAATAATATATTGTAATTCTTAATTTAAGGATGATCGCTGGTCTAATAGGAAATAAATAGGATTTGAAATAGGTTTTTTAGTTCGAGAGAACATATGAATGGTAAAAAAATTAGCAAGAAAAAAATATAGGTTCATGTGCTCATTTTAGATCTATAAAGCCTTGAAAATTTGCAGGAAATAGGTTTTCTCTGGATTTTTCATTCTTTTTGCATTGGCAACTTCAGTCTCTCAAAAATGTATGAAAAAATAAAAAGGATTTCATAAAATTTTGTCAAATACCATTTTAAGGTATATATGATTGAATTATAAAAGAAAAAGTGGGGGTTCATGGGCAAAAAATTTAATGTTTAAGAAATGGATAAAACCCGAGGATTCCGAAAATCTGACAAAAAGACCAAAACATGACCAGCGAGCATCCTTAAAGATGTTCATGAAGATAAGTTTCTATTTTGCAACATATAGACACATTTCTATCTTTGACTAGATTATCCAGTGAAAAAATATATTTATGAGTTTGCCAGTGTATGGCAAGTTGGAAGACAGGCCCGTGGGTAAACAATCAGAAGGTATTGGTGGTGATGGTGGGGGAAGGGGGGGGGGGGGGGTGATTGGGGGGTTTTAGGGTGTAAAAAGGAAATCTGGTCTGCTGTTATACTCATACAAATTCTTCTTCATCATTATGTAGGTGCTATGTTTCAAAATTTACCTCTGAATATTTTCCACTCGCCCCAAACAATGAAGATAATCAGGTTATGTCAGGTTTAAATATATAATATCTTATTATTATGAATAAATTCTTAACTTTTTTACAGGAAGATGAAGAAGATGGCAAAAGAACTGACATTGTCAAAGTTGTCACACGTCCTCGGCCACAGAAAACGGAGGAGGTACCAGAAAAGAAGTCTATATCATCTGCAGACACACAGACACCCAAGGAACCAGAAACTGCTATGGAAAAAACTGTGGAGGAGCCATCATCGGAGGAACACACCGAACCAGAGTTATCCAGACTGATGCAACAAACTGACGATGCTAAGGTTATAAAAAACTTGAATTCTGTATTTCTATACGGCAGCACTCTGTACAGATGCTTACAAGAAAAACAAGTTTCAAAATAAAAATCTTAATCAGAAAATATTCTCAGCTCAATCCACATTCAGGATATTTTTTCAGCTATCATATCGTTGAACCCCATTCTTATTATAGAGAGAGGTTGTTTAATGATTGTTGTTTCATCATGTGTGTATTTTAAGACTTTTACAATGCCCCATGTAACTTAAAATATTTGTATTGAAAATTTAAACAAAAGTCAATTTATCTACAATTTGTATACTTTGTTATACATCTAATACACTTCTTAAGGTCCATTGATAAAGTTTTGTTTTAATTTATAAGACCTTTAATATTTGTAAGTGTGTAATATATGTCAGGTTTACGGGAGATTCTTCTTTGAACAAGGTAAAATTTTTGAATTGAAATTCATTATAGTTTACATTTGTGATTTTTTACATTTATTTTGTACCTTTTATGTATTTTTTTATTAGTAATGTTTTTATATAAAGAAATTGAACTTATATGTTTTGTATTGTAGGTTCAAGAGATGAATTCTCGTATAACAGGAGCTATGTCAGCACCACCTGCAGTTGAAGACGGTGTTGAGGTTTCAGACAAGGTAAGATATTTACCTTGTAAATATTCTCTTAAAACATAATCACAATATGATATTTCATATTCTAATAAATGCCAGAAATTAATTTAAAAATTTATTTTTTTTCAAAAAAATCCCAGGAATTGAAATATTAGTGGTGAGATTTGAGGGTATGTCATTTTTCCTTTTAAAAATAAATAAATGTCAGCTTTCTTTTGAGAGGGAAGTAATTAGAGTTATTTCCCCTTGTTAGCTTTGTAAAATGGAAATGATTGATAAATAAATATGGAAACCAGATTTAATTTAAATCCTAATTTACATTGTAGCCAGACCTAGTTGATATTGAGGTACATTTGGTGTTTATTGAACTCAGTTTATTGAACTTTTCACAAAGTTTGCTAAAAATTAGTGGTTGACTAGTTTTTGTTAAAAACTTATTTGTGGCGGGGTGTGTTTGACTCCGATCTTAATTGACAAGGATTGCCAATTTTCCTACCGAAGGTTGGTGGTTCTCTCCGGGTACTCCGGCTTCCTCCAGCAATAAAAACTGGCCGCCGCGAAATAGCCAAATGTGCTGAAGACCCCAACTAAACAAACAAATAAATAAAAACTTATTTTTGGCTATTAAAGTTATTGTCATGAGTATATCTGATAGAGGTTAATCCTGAAATTGACATTGTATTTCAAGAATGTGGTATCTTAGTTTATTTTTCCATATCTGAAATTTTTTCAGTTTACAGAATAATATTACAGCCATTGATTTATGATGCAAAATTTGTAAAAGTTCAATAAAACTAAATCTAGTTCATGTTTGTCTGTCGAGTTTTTACAGGAATGTCCTACAGCTGTACTTACCATATCACTTTAGTCAGTACACACTTCAGAATAAAAATCTTTAAAGAATTTCAGAGTTGGAATAATCCAGTTTGTTCATATCTAAATAGAATAATGTTAAAAATTGAAATGCCACCACCCAGCATTTATTGAACCCACAACAGTTCACCACTCTACCAACTTAGCTATAGCCACTAGTGCAGCTGATGGAGGGTGTTTATAAAACTGTTGTGGTTCTATAATTTTGATTGTACACAAAAGAAGCTAATTACAGTTGTTAAAAGAATACATTAGTTGATATACCTACAACATAGCATAACAAATTATGAATTTTTAAGGATGCTGGGTATTTATTAAAGTGAATATGGTAGCAGCATGATGACGGTGGTACACATACACTTTATTGTATTCTTTAGTATAGTAAGGATTGTCTGAATTTGTCATTTCAAATCTCAAAGAAAGAGAAACCATTTAAAAGTTTAAAGAAAAGACATCACCTGATTGGTCAATATTATATTAACAATGAACTATCATCCAATGAGCTTTCAGCATTCCAGATTTTGAAATGGCAAAATTGATGTTGTTACCATGGTATTTGATGAAAGTTTTGTTTTACACAATTATTCCTGATTTCAGCAAGGGGCACTGAACAGACAGGTAGATTCAAATATGCATGTGTTTGACATGAATTGATTTCTTTTAATTGAATTTTCTTTAAAAAATATTTGTGTGTGGATTTTGCCTTGTTTTTTTATGCAAGCTTTAAGTTGCTTTAAACAGACAGTATTGAGTTCTGAGTAAAATTTTGAGTTATCCCCCTTGATATATGCCAAAATAATTACATGAAATCAAACAGAAAGAGCAGTTATGATTACAGTTAAACCTGTTCTAAAGGGAACCTCTATAAAGTAAATAACTGTCTATAAAGGACAGTGTAAAAATATCCTGTTATAAACAAAGCTTTACTGTGTAAAGGACACTTTTCTTTGGTCCCATGTGTGCCCTTTATACACACGTTTGACTGTATATTATATTCATTGAGTTTATGCAGTAGTGGCTTATAAAGGGGATAACTCTTGTTAATGTGATATGCAGACAATCTGTATGGAGTTATTATTAAAACTCTCCAATATTTTTATGTTTTTATTTTTATAGCAGATTAAGATTTTCATAAGCAGACAGGTTAGAATTTAGGACTAAACTTAAAAGTTTAAAGTATAGTTTTAAAACAGTCAGTTTAGAGATCTAATGGCATATAAATATACAGATTAATTATCCAGTTATATTAGACTAAATTTAATTTGCATGTTAAGATAATCTAACTGTTTGTAGATATACAGTTACCACTTATTTTTCAAAGTCTTAAATCTCAATTTTTCTGGGTAAATTATTCAGTTTTTCTGAAAAAAAATAGAAAACTTTAGTTAGATGAACTAAACAAGGGATGTAGTCGTAAAAAAATATTTCCCTTCCTGAACTAAGGAGATGAAATGTAAACTTTACTACATTAGACTCCTGCTAATTGGATATCAAAAATGCCAGGATATTCAATTAGACAGAAACAACAATTCTGACAAAAATCAGCCATTTATTTACATTTTTGTATATTTTATGTTCATGTAGTGTTCTATCTTTCAATCTATTGGCATTTATTTGAATTTAAGGGTGAACTGTGTCATTTTACCAAACAAATATAATGAAAATTGTCTTCTTGAAAGATAATTTGTTGACTCTAGAAGTCATTTCTTGTACACAGAAATAAAAATATTCTATTCAGACATTGTCATCAATGTTAGATGAAAATTCTATCCAATTAGAAGGAGTTTTCCATTATCAGGTATGCAAATATCCAATAAATTTAACATAGAATAACTAAGAAATGGTTTGATGTTTTGGTATTATATCCTGTTTTTCGAAAGAACACATCAGACAGGTCAGCTTTAAACAAAGAACTCAGAACAGTGTTCAATAAATACCTCAATGTTAAATTGAAAGTGGTCAGATAAGTTTCTGGAGAAGCCAGATATCTGCTCTGAACTTTTTAGGTTCAAAATATAGAGCCAATGGATGGTTTTCTATCATGTCAAAAAATGTGTTTGTTACTTATGTGTGTTTACAAATTATTATCAGATAGAAATATCAATGTGTTATTTCTATCCAAGATGATGGAGTAGTTTATGTTTATTTGACTAGCAAAAATTCAAAAGATTGAAATCACCAAGAATTTCAAGACCAACGTCACCAAGACCAGGAAGTAAGACCATGGGGGATAATGCCAAGTTATTACCAACTTCTTCATCTGCTTATATCATTGAAGAATTATCAGAAGGTAACAGCTCGAACTCAAGGTCACCAATCTCAGAAAGTGGTAAAAGTTCAAGTTCACAAACTTCACTTAGAGTCAAAAGTGCACATTCTAGGTCATCGAGAAGGGGAAAGAGTGCACATTCCAGAACACCAACCTCTGACAGAGCCAAGAGTGCACATTCTAGACTGCATACAACATCACCAGAAAAAGTTGGATCGTTACAGAATCCCACTTCTATGAAAGCAGAACGTCTTTATCAGCCTGGTATTACCCCACATTGTACCCCAGAAGATACTTTCAACAAGTCCTTGCCACCAACACCAGCTGGAGCATATAGCCAAGAAAGTTTAGAGAGAAATTCTCCAACAAAATCTACAGAATTAGTAACAAGTAATACTTCACTAAGAAAAAGATTTCCACCGAAGATAACAATACCACCAGACGGTGTTGGATTGTTTCATAAACTTTCACCTTCACAGACAGTGATTGATGATCAGTCAAGCGTTAACTCACCAGGAAAGTCCCTACCACAAACCCAGGCAGAGGCAATTGATAATGTTAAACAAATGATTGCCCAGGAAAAGCTATCGTCCTTTCAGACAAGAACATTAGAGTCAGTAAGAATTGCACTGCAAAAGATAAATGATGACCAAGAAAATCTATCCAATCAGCAGTTAGAAAGAACATTAACTATAATTTCATTGGCTAGCCAACTTACAGAGGAATCCCTACAACTTGGGGTATTCCCTGATAGTATTTTTGACACCTTTGCTGTCCTTAATTCTCAAGCTATGTCGGAAATGTCTTATGGAGAAAATGATTACACAGAAGAAGAAGGACATCCCAACTATTTACGTCCAAGTATAAAAATACCACTTTACAGAGAAGAGGTTTGTTGCTCTGGTTGACTTGCACTGTGTCACTTCATTTTTCCTCATTCACAAAATCTTAACATTTTCTAAATTGTAACAAGATATTAGGAGAGTTAGTTGTGTAAAAACTGCTCCCAGCACTAGTTCAAGGACAAAATATCACTGACATTAAATTCTATCCCTGTGAAATATCTTCTTGTAGATAGTTTGTGTAAATAAATAGTATCACTGCCTGTCCATGACATCGGTGTCTATAAATCCATATCACATCCCCTCCATCTACAGGGATGATTTTAGTCAGATATTTAGCTGATTTCAGTTATTTGGTATTGCAAAATTTATTTGAAAAGTTGTCAATCTGGGCAGAAGATACCAGAAAATGATATTTTTGCATACCTTACCCCACTATTTCAGTTATTTTTAGCAATTTTAAGTTATTTTCTCTGCTCATCAATATCATCCCTGTATCTATATAGCCACTGTCCGCCTTTGAAATCATTTTCTGTACATTCATAATATCACTGCCTGTCTATGACATCACGTCCTTCACATTTAATAACTTTATCATGAATATTACCCATTTCATTTCTTACGGATCCTACATTAAAAAAGTACTGTTTTATTAAATCAAAATTTTGCTGGAGAGCACATTTATCAGAAACAGACTACATAAGAAAATGTAGAGGTTTCAAATGCTACAAATAAGCATTAACTTTTTTGATACTGATTTGAATTTTTTCTCCTATATATATTGTAAATTCGGAAATTATTGCGATGTTTTTATTATTGTGAAAAATGCGACAGGGTTGTTATTGCAATAATTTTAACTCGCATTTTGGAATTTTTTATATGAATAAAGGGGTGTATTTCTCAATATAATTTCTAAAATGACAAAATCGCAATAATAAATGCACGCAATAATTTCTGAATTTACAGTATTGTATTTTTCATGAAAAGATAAAGAAATATATATAAAATATAAACAGTTGAACTTCGATGGCTGGAATACTCAAGGGACCGATGAAAAAAGTTCGAGCTAGAGGGGTGTTCAAGCTATCAGGGTTGAAGTATGTTCAAACGTGATTGAAGGGACAGCAAAACAGATTCGAGACATCCACTGTGTTCGAGCCATTGCAGTTTGAGCTAACGAGGTTCCACTTTACCTGTAAATTTTTTTATGGTATAAAAATTACAGCATAATGAAAATTATTCTTTATATTATCATGCCTTATACACTGATTTTAGTACAGACAATTAATTACCAGGGAGTGGATCATAAGATATCAATTACCAGGGTGTGGATCAATTACAAAAAGTTCATCTGTAGTTTGATGAGATGAATATTTATCACTTGTAAATTTTCCGGTTTGTACTTTTTGTCTGTAGGCAATGATACCATTCTTGCAAGAACAATCCCATCTTAATTTGAAATCGTTACCACCTCTTGATAGTATGTTGACTTCCTCTCAATCCCAGAGACCATACATCAGAGAAAAGAGCAGCCACTTTGATAGATACAAACCACCTTCAGCACCTCAAAGAATGGTGTCATGTTATGAAGACAGGATAACGACCTTTGACACAGAAGTCACGGCAGGGTCGTCAAATGCAAACACAGTAACATCATTGATCCCAAACCAACAACCATCAATAAAACATACGAAGATAATTCGTTCAAGAGGAGTTGACATTCAAACATATGATTATGTCGATATTGAGGTATATGACATCTGAATCTTCACCTTGGATTGATGACCTTTGACCTTGCACATTCAAACAAAATGACAGACTCACTACTTATTAATTGTGCAGTTTGTATTGCTAACATTCTTTGCAGCATTCACAGGTTTTAATACTAAGTCATGGATGAAACATATTTTATGTTTTTTATTGAGTTTTTAAGGTTTATTTTCAACTTTTAAAGTTCTTTTTCATTTACAAGTTGTACAATGAGAATGTATTTAATATTCCATAAAAACTATTTTAGTTGTAAAATATGACAATTTCAACGGTATCTTTATATATGTTACATGTAATGGTTTAATTTATTATTTATTCAAGGGATTATTTATGAATTTTCCAGGGGAGATAATTTATTTATAAATTTTGCAAGGGAGATAATCTTATTCATTGTTTTCAGCAGATTATGTCAGGTAACCTGCATGCTGGCATGTTTAAATTTATCTGTTAACACATTCAACTTAGAAATAAAATCAAAGTATAGATATTCTTTATTTTAGCACTATAGACAATGGAACCAATTTTCCAGCCAAAAATTCTTGAAGTCGCACGTATACAAAATATGTATAAAATTTTAGTGGGTTGTTTATAACAGCCGTCTTAAAAAATTTGCATGAACAAATTTGTTACTTTTTATTCACAATCTGACAATATGTTCTGACTATATTTCAGTCATCAAAAGAATATATCTTTGTTCCAGAATTTTTTTATATTGAATAGAATGCCTTAATATAAGTATGATGTTATTAAAGTATATTATTAAAAAAAAATATTAAGTTATTAAATGCATAAACCTTGGGCTTGTTACAGTAGTGTAATTCATTATTTATTTCTAACAGACACAAACAACTCCACTTCCTGTCACACAACAAGAACCTGAACAAGCACCTGTTAAACCAGACTCTCCAGATTCAGACCGTGCCTCTTCTGCTAGAAGTCGAGCGTCTCTTCGTAATCAGTATAAAGCTAAATTGGAGGAAACTCGTCAGGCCGTTGAAGAAAGACGATCTAAATCGGCGATATCTGTACCATCCCAGAGATCTTTAGATGAGGATCAGTTGATTGACGAAGATGATGATATCGCACTTCCTGATGATTTCAAAGGTAAAGATTTCTTGTATTATATGGAATGAAGTTTGTTCTGTCATTTGCTTATAGATAATATTAATATAATATATAAACATTTTAGCTCACCTGGCCAAAGGCCATATGAGCTTTTGTCATCACTTGGCAGCTGTCGTCTGTTAACTGTTCACATTTTAATCTTCTCCTCTGAAACCACAGGGCCAAATGGAATTAAATTTGGCAGGAAGCATCTATGTAAGGTCCTTTATAAAGAATGCTCATTTTGTCCCATTTGGACAACAAACATGGCCACCATTGTTTCTGATTGGCTGAGTTTTCAAACATCTTCTCTGAAACTGCTGGGCCAAATGGAACAAAACTCGACAGGAAGCGTATGTGGGAGGTCCTTTATACAGTTTCCTCATTTCATCCCGATCGGACTACAAATATGGCCGCCATGGGCAGTTCTTGTTTCTGATTGGTTGATATAAAAAAAATCTTCTCTGAAATCGCTTGGCCAAATGGAACAAAACTTGACAGAAAGCATCTATGGGAGGTTCTTTACAAAATTTCCTTATTTCGTTCCGATCGGGCAAAAAACATGGCGCCCATAGGCAATTCTTGTTTCCCATTGGTTGATTAAAAAGACTTTTTTCTCTCTGGAACTGGTTGGCCAAATGGAACGAAACTTGACAAGAAGCATATATGGGAGGTTCTTTACAAAATATCTTTATTTCATCCCGATCGGAGTACATATATGGTCACCATTGGCAGTTCTTTTTTCTGATTGGCTAATATAAAAGAATCTTCTCTGAAATCTCTTGCCCAAATGGAACATAACATGACAGGAAGCATATATGGGAGGTCCTTTATAAAATTTCCTCATTTTGTCCCGATTGGAATACAATTATGGCCGCCATGAGCAATTCTTGTTTCTGATTGGCTGATATAAAAAAATCTTCACCTCAGAAGTCGCCTGGCCAAATGGAACCAAACTTGACAGAAAGCATCTATTTTGGAGGTCCTATACAAAATTTCCTCATTTCGTCCTGATCAGGCAACAAACATGGCCATCATGGGCAGTTCTCATCTTTCATCTGTTGATAATCTTCTTCTTTGAAACCGCTTGGCCAAAGGGAAGGAGACTTGACAGGAAGCAGCTGTTGGAATTTTTTTACAAAGTTTCCTCGTTTTGTCCAGATGAGGCGACAAACATGGCCACCATGGGCAATTCCTGTTTCTGATTGGTTGACTTAAACTACTTGGCCAAATTTGACATAAAATGTCTATGACATATAACAAAAATCTACAGAACCTCAGAATTGCTTGAAACCAAACATGGTCTGAATGTTCCTCTTAAGGTGCTCACCAAGTGTTACTCTGGTGCCAATCCATAAATCAAAATGGCCTTCGGCAGAGGACTAAGGTTAACATAAGACCCTATGGGAAATACATGCAAATATCTTCGGGTTAGAATGTGCTGACATGTAAGTAGAAGGACCTTGATGAAAGAAAATTTGGTTCCTGCGAGGCTTATCACACTTCATAATGATAGAGAGAAGTGACTTCTTTCATGCCAGGTGAGCAATACAGGCTCAGCCCTCTGAGCCCCTAGTTTGTAATTATTTTTTAAAAAAGTCTCCTGAATATTTTCAAGGGGACTATTTTTGATAAAGTAACAATAGTTTAATTTGTAAATTCTTATTCCTAACCCTCAAAAATTTTTAGGTGCCAACTAGCAAAGCGGGAGGGGACCATAGTTTGGGATGCCATCCATCAGTCTGTTTTTTGCTCTGTTTTAAAACAACTAAACCAACTGATTTGAATTTTCATTGTATCATTGGACCCCTTTAACCCCACGTTATATAAACATAAATGGTAGGAAAATCCGACTACTGAAAGCACTCATCAAGGTGGATGGAAATCGGATGAAAAATAAAAAATTTAAGTTTCCTCCACAATGTTGACCCCTTGTATCTTGGAAACGATAAAAAGGTAGAAAATCTTTCTGACCTACCAATGAAAGCACTCACTATAAATTTGAATTGAAAAAAATCATAAGGATCAGTTTAAAAATTAAAAAAATGCTCTTTTCATGCTTTTGGTCCTTTTAACCCCTTGTATCTTGAAAACTATAAGATACTTGTTGACATGGTATTGATAGTTCCCAAATTCAATCCCAACATGTATTTCTTATGGAGGGGGAAAGGGGGGGGGGTGCATTGTGACAGATATCATAAGGATACATTCAATGGAATAAAATCAAATGAGCTGACACCCAACTGTCTACAGCACCATATCATGTATTTGCGGTTGTAAAAAAAAACAGTGTCTTCAAATAGGTAATGGTGGATACATGGACCTTCCATTTAGGCAAATTCCTTGCGGAAGATTTCAGAGTTGGGCAAATCAGAAAGTTACGACCAAAATCCCCTAAAAGATATATCAAACTTCAGTTTTGGCAAATGGTTTTAGAGGTTAATATTTTTGAAATTGGACAAATTAAACTGTGACTTCCATACTTGAATTTAGTCTTACTTAAAATGAAGGATTTTTAAACCTTTGCAAAAGTTGACATTTATGTATTGTTACTTTGAAAAACAATACTGTTGAATTTGCTGAAGCAGTTTGAAACAACAAATTACACACGATATTGTCTCTCCAAGAAAAATGAAGTTTAAATACAGTATTCTGATATCAATTGTAAAGCAAAATAAATACTTTTTATGTTGAATTACATTGACGAAGCCTTGGAAAATTGATCTGGGTCAATTCTTTTTTTCCACAAAGTGAAAAAATAAACCACGTCTTCATATTTGTTTTGTGGCAATTATTAAATTGTCACACTGCCAGATACTTATAACATTTTGCAACTTCCTTGTTTTAAAATTGCTAATTCTCCAAAATCATGAATTAAAACTAATATAAAGAATTTTCAGTGAAACAAACCTTTTATCCAATTCAAATGAAACAAATTTGTTTTTTACAGAATTTTTTGCAGACCAAAACCATCAAATGTGCTACTTCACCAAAATCTAGAAATTTTGTCTGTAATACATGGATGCCCTGCCCTAAAATCCATATAAACACCAAACTTAGCCAGAGTTACTCAAGTGTACTAAACTTAACATAGTTCGGACGTATGTACTGACGCACAAGGGTAACTGCATATGGCCATGGATAAAATTTTGCAAGGCCTGATGATAGTCTCTTGTATCTACTTCACACATATCTACATTTAAACTTTTGTTGGCTCGATAACTGTATATAGGTCAAATACCACCTTAATGTTGCTGTTTTTTACAACTTGGAACCGATTAACTTTTGGTCTTAAGATTTAATGTGCCCCTTTAATTGACAACAGAAATTAATGAAGCAAGATTTTACACTTTATTTCTTTATTACATATTACAGAGACTGTATTAACCGTCTGGTTTGTTTTACCCGTATTTAACTTGTGTTAACAATACTAAATCTAAGTAAGAGTCACATGATTTGAATGAAATGATTTTAAAATATAAAATGACAATTGTCTTTGATGATCAGAGTCAATGAAATGTTTTTATGAGCTGCCTATGAAAGTCACTGTTTATAAAACAGTTATGCCTTTGGTCCTGGTCCTTTCTTTCCAATCAGAGACTTGTGAATATGTGGAATAACACCACCACCTGCAATGGTTGCCTTGATTAGAGAATCTAATTCTTCGTCTCCTCGGATGGCAAGCTGCAAATGACGAGGTGTGATTCTCTTTACTTTCAAATCTTTACTGGCATTACCGGCCAACTCCAATACTTCAGCAGTTAGGTATTCCAAAATGGCAGCACTGTAAACGGCAGCAGTGGCACCCACACGGCCATGGCTGGTAGTTCTGTGTTTAAGATGTCTGTGGATACGTCCCACTGGGAACTGAAGTCCTGAAAAATAAAATTAGCATTTAGTAATGAATGATGTGGTTTCAGACATGGTCAGTTTTGCACATATCCCTTGGTAAAGAATATTCTGCACATATTCCCTGATAAAAAAAATAGAGGACAGCTGTTTTTCAAATTCAAATTTGCACACACACAAAGAAATACATGGATTCATGAAAATATTGAAAAATCAACAACTGCTATACTGTTTTTTTTTTAATGATTGCATTTTTCCAGATAAAAACAATTTTGCCCAATTTGTGTATTTTTGGGGGATCCGAATTTGTATATACACAGCAGTTATTACTGTCTGTTATAAATTGTTTTGTGCCAGTTAACTATTGAAGTATCATTTCATTGTTTATATTTCTGGGGTTTTCTTCCACAACACTAAAACCTTGTCACAAAAAATATTTTGATAAAATAATGGAAAGGTAATCACAAAAATTATCCACTGTCCTAAATTGATTTGGTTTGACCACTGCTTTTGACTGCTTTATTTTAGTTCCAGAAATGTAAATGAACAGTAAATTTTTGTTTAATATTTTTAAAAGGAAATCTATTACATTAATTTGTTAAAACCAGTCTTTTTAATATTCATTTTTTTAACCAGTGTTTTTAACATTCATTTTTTAAAACAAGTGTTTATAAAAAGAAAAATTTTCTTTCCAGAAGATTTGCATTGTTAAATTTCGAAATGCAAAGATGGCATCCAGGAAATGCTATTTTTGGAGGGAAAATTAAATGCATTTGGCAGTTGTAACTTATATTCAGTTAAATCAATAAAGCTGGAATATTTGTTGGTAAATAACTTATAAAATGTACTCTTTTAAGAATTACAAACCTGCCCTTTGTGACCTTGAAATAGCCTTAGCTTTGGATTTTCCTGTGTCCTTGCCAGCTTTTCCTCCAGCCATTTTTGTTGTGTCTAAATTTTCTTTGTTCACTTAAAACTTGTCAACTGACCAGCACACTTATCCTGGGGTATTTATTGTTACATCAGACACAACTCTGGTCACTTCCATTCATCTGGAACAGTCCATTTTACTACAAGGGGATTGGAGAAATGTTGAAGTCATGGGCGGAGCTTACTTGATTTTTATCCAATAAGATGACATGTCTGTTTTGATTGATTGATTTGACTTGTCATCTTTGTTAATTGGATTAATTTTACAAATTACATTATCCTAACCCTAACTCATGAAATAACCTCTGGGTCAGAATTTGACAATTAACAAAATAATTTTAATTCTTTTATTTGCCTCAATAGTTTGGTTTTTATTTTAAATTACCCCTAGGACATTGCATATTAACATCTGGCAAGTGACAGGAATAATTTTTTTTCAAGTTAAGTAAAAGTAAAATAAAGAGAAATATAAAAAATGAATGTGTAATTAATTAAACACAAATTAAAGATTATTAATTTAAACACAAATTAAAGATTATTAATTTAAACACAAATTAAAGATTATTAATTTTAACAGTAAATATAAATATTTATGAAATATAAATGAATAATTGTTTAGTTAACTGTGTAATTCTTTTGATTTGTTACTATTCAAAATGAAATTTTTCCAATGACTTATTGTTATAAATTAATTTAAAGAAAATCAGCATATTGTATTACATTTGTGTGTCAACATTGACAGTAATCTAAAAAACTAATAATGAAAATGTAATTAAAAATTAGCGTAAAAAGTTTTACATAAAACATACATTTTTATCAAGTTTTACATTGTTAATGATGACATCTGTAATAATTTCTTGAAAAAAAAGGTGTATGTGTTAGAAATTGAAAAGATCTAGATTTAAACAAACTTTTTCGATGTTCAATTAATTCCCATCAAACATTCCAACGTTTCGAACGGCAGCCTTCTTCAAGGTGAAAAATTATATAAAAATCACATATTTCTGCTATTAGGTCAAGTCACTTTAAAATTATAGAAATTGTTTGCCTAAAAAAATAAAATGGAGAAAAGAAATCATATTGTTGTCCCCTTAATTAACAATATTCCTATTATATCCCACATGATGAAAAATTCATTGCTTACCAATAGGTATTAAAAACCTGTTAAATAAATAACATGAAGCTATCTGAGTGACAGGAAATCAGATTTTCCTTCATCAATGTTTGGAGCTGGTCTTTCATCCGCTCGCCTGTTGTACTTTACCAAACAAATAATCAGATTTTATCCATTAGAAAATCGGTTTAATAAAAATTATAAAATTGTTGATATATTGTAGTTCATTTTGTGCATTTATATACTAATTTGATAGATTAAACCAAACTGACACATATGTAAATAATTGTGTTTTATAGATAGAAGTAGAGAACCGACTATGGACATAGGTACATCTCCACCTCCTGACAAGCGTAGTGTTTCTATGCAAAGGTAAATTTATTCTGAGATAATTAGTTAATTCAAAATTTCAGGATGAATATTAACTATTGTCTCAAAATGTCACAACTCCGCTTAAAAGCGAACATTTGCGTTAAAATTAAATATTTCAGTTCAAATTATTATTCTTATAGTAATAAAATTGTCAATAGAAACTACAGATATTTTTTACATTTACCACTGACAAGATTGAGTTGTCTGTAATATTTTGAAAGAATCACACCTATTAAACTGACCTGATGTTTTTTTGGAAGTCTGAATTTTTCTATTTCAGTTTCTGCATAATATATTGTAAAATGGCTGCCGAAGTATCATTTCCCTTCTTTTTTCTTTGTCAAAATTAGGTCTGAATAAAGTTGGTGGAGGGGAGAATTTTTAGTTTCTGTTGCCCCATAAGGAAAATAATCTTTGAGAATAATTTCAGTTTTGTATGTTTTCAGACAATCAACAAAACCCGATGATTCCGTCGTACAGGAATACCTTAAGACATATGATAGTATTATCAGCTTTAGGGACGCTCTGAGTAAAATATTACAGGATAGAGGTAAAGAAGTCTTAGTTGTTTTATATATATATTTGAATAAGATGGATACAGGAAGGATTTACCTGAATAATTATCCCTTGTAATACTGGAACATAATACAAAAATAAAACAGCACTTTCATCGATGCTCTTCATCTGAAATTCAATGTAAAGTCTTTTATAAAAAGTTTAAAAAAATCATGTAAAGTAATAAAAAAAAGATACAGAATTTCTCTCATAGAATAGAAAAGAATTTATATGATGTTTGTAGACTATTCAGATATGTCAACAAGTTTTATTCTATGAACATAGACTTGGTTGTCCAAAATTTCTACTACCATTTAAGAATAGAGTTTAATATGTTCAATTTATCATTTCAAATTGTATTGGAGTTATCTCCCTTTAAAACATAAAATAATGCTTTGAAACTCGAAATTATTGGTTACATGTTTATCTCTTGAAAATCAAAAGAAGTGTTAACAGTGAAGTAAGTTTGTGGTGAATTAATGAAAGCAAAGTTAACAGTTAGATGTCAGAATGGTAGTTTTGTTGTGTTACTATAGTTTCTCTTATTCTTGACATGTTTAATCGATAGGATAAAAATATATAATATTTTTAACCACTTCCGGATGATTAAATTGCTGCATGGGAATTCCTGCCGTTTTTTATACATTTATTGGAAAGTTAACTGGATAAGTTCCGAAATGGTGTAAACAAACGGCATTTTCTTGAGGTTTTTGTTGAAAATAATCCTTCAATTTACTTGTGAGTTATAGAATTTCTCCACCCTCAATACTTAGATTTTAACACAATCGCTTAAAGCTCGTGTGTTGAAAATAGAAAAATTTAACTATCTCTGGTGAAGAAATTCCACAACTTACTCGTACCTGAATATGTATATATAAAAAAATTACTAACACTAAAGGAGGTTAACTGCTGGTGACATAGAGGGTAAACAGGTCTGCACAAGGGAGGTAATACATTGGAAAATAAATTAAGCATGATGAATTGTGCATTTTTAATCAGATATTTTTGATAAACGAATGTTAATTAGGATCATTTTCATTGTTGCTGTAAATATTTTTACAGAAATGTTACAAGCCAGCCAGATTCTGACAGATTTGGAGACTGCTCGATTTGATCGTGAAGAAAAACTTGAACCACAGGTGGAAAAAATGACTTCAAATGCTTATTTTTGTTAGTATTATATCACTTTACTTAATTTTGATTATCGCCATGATATGGCTTAAATGTTGCCCACACGGCGTTAAACAATAATCAATCAATCAATCAATTTTGATTATTTTTAGAGATGCAAATTGAATTCTTTTTTTGTTGTTAGTCGTTCTTTTTCTGGCAGAAATACAAGGTAAATAAGAACTATCCGAACGAACTTTTCCAGAATTATTTTTATATATTAAAAAATTGACAGAAAGTATATAAAATAAGACAAATTTATTAATGCACAATAAAATCTGTCAATTAAACCATTTATCAAACCATATTTATTTTTGAATTTGGTGTTGTAAAATTAATCTTAATGAATATGTCCCTTGAAAACATGCAGATCTTATTTGACAAGAAATATAAGTTTTCTACAAATCTACTCCTCAATATCTATGTGTTTGTCAGAAAGTAGCCTAAAACATTCAACAATTGGCTGTCCAGTGACCTTTCTGTCCTTTTTGGATTCTATCATCTAATCAACAAATAGCCCATTTCTAATACATTGATATATAATTTTTACAGTATTTGAAGAAATTATAGCAGTCTTAGGCAGTATACTATACACAGAAGAAAGGGTAGGTTTAGTTTTAAGTTATAATTATATGGATAAAAGTTCTCTGCAAAATGGCAGATTTCAGGATTTTGGAAAAATTTTGCATTGATAAATTCCTTTAAAAAAAAACATAGAGAAAACATATGTGATTTCCAGATTTCTGGCTTTTGACAACTTCTGCTCTTTCATCCGTGTAATTGTCACTTACAAAATACAAATGTAATGGTTTGGTTGGTAAGGCATCTTATTGTCAGTAATTAGAATAATGAAGATTGATAGATTTAAATATTGATAAATTGGACCTCCTTATGTCATAGAAACATTTATTATTCAGATATATTTGTTTGTGTACATAATAGCAGTTATCTCCCTTTGATAAGTTGGTTCACCAAGAAAACTAATGTTTCTCATTGCAATTTAAAACATTTAACACAAAGCAAACAATGATATTGAAAAAGAATAGACTAGTTCAGGGTTTGAAGATTATATAAATAAAAATACTGTTGAAGTTGTCTCCCTTAAAAATGATTTCTTGAAGTTATCAAAAAAATAAAATTTTAGATTGTGATAAAACTTTGCTTAATTTTTTGAAGGAGGAAAGTTTGTTAAAAGTATATCTCTCTATATAATACTGGTAAACAGTGAGCCAAATTTGTCTGAATAGGGGAGAAACTCAAGCTGAAATAGAATAATTTTAGTCAACAACTCTAAATTGTGTTTTGAATAACATCATATAACAATATTACCATGTAGGAGCCTGCCGTGTCTTCTATGATGGTTTCCCGTGAAGGTACCAAACCAATGATTAGAGAGAAATCTGCAGAGTCTGCTCTGGGTATGCGACGACAAAGTCGTGTTTCATCTAGAGCCAGTCCAGGTGTAGATAAAAACCTTATCAATGAACTGCAGGAGAACTATGAAAAATTGTAAGTATATAATGGAGTTCTTGTGACTATTGGTACAAGTGTCCAGTATGTTTCATTTAAAACATATTTAAAACACAAAACCTGATGATTCCGTCGTAAAGGAATACCTTAAGACATATGATAGTATGGACACTTACAAATATTTACCAGCCACATCCAAAAATCATTCCTTTCATAAAATGTTTTGGTCCCCATTCTTATATGACGTGCCACTTTCACTATAGAAACACAACTGTGTTCTATATATAACAATTATTATTGACACATGTGCACAATGCGTTGTTGACGTGAAACGTGAATCACTAAACTGTTGTATTTTTACTGCAATAGAAAGGAAACCAGTTTGTATGAACAGGGAGACAACTCAAGCTAAAATAGAATAAGTTTAGTTGACAACTGTAAATTGTCTGTCGAGAAATAAATCTTGAAACCTGTACATTTATTTCTTGAAGCAAAAACCTTTTACATGTTTTTGCATTTTTTCCTCATTAGACAAAAACAGTTTGAATTTGAATCAAAGAAACACGAAGAACAAATCCGACACAACACGGTGGTGATGATGGAGATGCAGGATACTATCAACGAACTTCAACGAGAGCTCGGAAACCTCGGACGATCAGCAAGTCGCATACGACAGAGCTCTGATCTCGCTACTCCACAGGTAAGAACAAAACCATTTCAGGCATATATATTTATTGTACAAAAATCTACAAATTCACCCATAAACAATCACAAAGTTGTTAGTTAAACAAAGAACGATAACTCAGATTACAATACAGAAAAAAATGAAGTCACCCTGTTTATCCATTATAGAGAAAGCCTTATGCATTTTAAATACTGTAAAAGGAGAAATTTTTGTTGGGAATTTAATTTTGTTTGTTTCATGGGTATTTAAGTATAATCAATGAAAATTAATGTACAATGATCTACAACTCCTTGGTTATATTTGATTAAATTTGGAATCAACGAAAGGAATCCATGAAATTTTAACCCCACGAAAATTAGTGATTTAACAGGAATGTTAATTTGTAAAATTTTGTATTCTTTTTTTCCTATTCATCTGTTTTATCTTCAGACAGTATTGCATTATTTATGAATGAGAAACAAAGTGGTTGAGAAGATATTTTCAACTTAGTATGAGAAACAAAGTGATCGATAAGATATTTTCATAAATTTATTATTTTTGTATAGGGTCAAACAGAATCTGCTATTATGTTTACAAGACTGGACTCTGAGAGAAATGCCAAAATAATGAAGAGAGCAGTTAATGACCAAAAACTCGATCCTGATCAGTATAAGGTAAGCCGATGATGATAGGTAGTTGTTACAAGAAAAAAATACAATTGTTCTTTCTCACAGGAATAAGTCATCATTCTACTTTTTTTGTCTCCATCACACACATCCCTGTTCTTCAGAATTCAATATCTTAAATTAACCAATAATTTGAAATGTGTTGGATCTTTAGGCATTCTGGTGACCAAATGTGAAAGTAAAGCATGAATAAATGAATGAATGAATAAATGAATGAATGAATAAATGAATTAATGAATAAATGAATAAATGAATGAATGAATGAATGAATGAATGAATGAATGAACGAATGAGTGAATGATGCAATAATTTTAAAACAAAGCATAACTGATACTGCATAACCATACATGATTAATTACTGCATCTAACTGCAACAAACTCAATAATTATCTTTTACAGTAACACCCCATGTTCTGCTGTAAGTGTTTTAAATTACGATTTTTGTCCCTTCAAAGATTTTGTATTTAGCAATTTATGAAATGATTTTCTAATGGTCTTGTATAATAAATTTTCCCAGGATGCAGTAGCCAAAATGGAAGATTATGTGAGCATTCCAGCCAAACGTTTGGCTCACCTTGTAAGAAAATATGTCCACCATTGCAGAATGAAGGAAATTGAAGGTTTGTGTGCAATAAAAATAACATTGCAATAATTAAGACTTGCAATTTGATTCCATGATAGTTATATTCTTTTACAATAAGTTCATCAGTTGCATTATTGCAATATTTTTCGGTTAACGAAGATAATATTGCAATAATAAATGGATGCAAAAATTTCTGAATTTTTAATTTAAGACTCCCCATCTGTCGTCAGTTAAATTTATGACATTACATTTTGGATTGTTGCGTTGCACTTTCAACTGTGATGTCATTCCTTTTGGTAGTCATAATGGTTTTGTTTACAAAGTGAATGTATCATTTCGTTTAAGAATATAACACAATACCATACAGCATTTTATACATACCTACACATGAAAATAGCTATTCATTAAGGGTGTACAGAACACCTATTGAAGTTAACTCTTTAAAAATCAGCTGAAAGTTTTAATCGCATACTATTAGTATCTTGAAATTTTGATATTTTTGTCAAAAGTTCATAGTAAATATTTCGTCAAAAATTTATGAAAATTAAATGAGCCAAATTTATTTTAGTCAAAGTGTTGGGTCCCCCTGGAGTAAAATAAATTCAAAAAAAAATTTTAGTCTTGCTTCTGTATGTAGATGTTTTAAACTATTTTGCTATCATACATTGATTTAGGATGGACGGGGACAAAAACAGCTGTCCCTTGTTAGCAATTCAGACTCCTCTGTAGATTTTGAAAATGACTTTTATAGAAGCTAAAATGCCAGGGATCATTATAAGTTGCTAAAAGTTGCTTCCAAAACCACTAAAAATTATACACACTGTTTTACTGTGAGCAAACTGCTTTATAAATATTCTTTTTCTTTTTATTCAATTTTAGAAAATGTTAAGAAGAGTAAATGTTTGGATGAAAATGTTTTTGAAGTATTGGATAAAATGGAAAACTTCCAAAATAAGGTATGATATTGTTTTTATTAAGTTTACAATGGGAAGGTATTTGTCAATATTATGACTTACAGTCGAAGTTCTAATTGAATAAAATTATCATATTGGTTGTCACAAATGTGTTATCTTTTTTACAGTAAAACTTGTGAATTTTTGCTTGTCTCAAAAATTTTTGATTTATAAATTGCTTTCCCAAAGGGGCATGTATTTTATCTGGAGGCAGTTTATTTCATTATAAAATTAGTTTTTTGTAGCAGAAATTGTAAAATTTGAAAAAAAAAAAGTAGATAAATAAATAAATATGTGTAGGGATATGCACCAATTAATGCAAGACACCAAACATCAGTCAAACATATAAGCCATATGGGCAGAATTATTTACATTATGAAATTTCTGTAGAATCAGTGGGATTGTCTTGCTGAACCAAGCGACTTGATATGGTCAAACAGCAAATAAATGATAGCTTGTATACAAATACTTGGTTTATTGCGAATTTAAAATTATATCTCTTCCCGTCTATCTTGACTTTTTACAATGCATTTATCGGTACTGTAAATATAAGGATATATGTGGTAAGCACGATGTGAAATAATATCCGACAGAATAGACATTCTGACAGCAGAATGTCAGCTCCACTTGACCCCTGATTCTGCTCCACTTGACATAATGAAGTAGTTAATTGTGATGTCAAAATTTTTCTTTGTGATGTCAAAAAATAACTACAGGAATTATATAAAATTCTGCAATGGCAGACAGAATTGTTGACTTGCTTATTAAACACGGAAAAAGGTTGCTTACATCTCAGGGTCAACATCTCACTATGTATGATAAGGTAAATCTATTTTTACAGAGAGCTAAGAATTGGGCTGAGGGAATGGATCACATGGGCAATGATAGGATACGATTTGCTAATATATTGATGGAAACACTGGAGGAAATAGAACAACAGTCAGGAATATTTCTCATTAAACCTATGTATTCATTCAAGGGGAGGTAAGAATTGTACAATATAAAAAATTGTTCATTAAACCTATGTATTCATTGAAGGGGAGGTAAGAATTGTACAATATAGAAAGTTTCTCATTGAATCTATGTACTTATTCAAGGGGAGGTAAGCATTGTGTAAAATTTCTCATTTAACCTATGTATTCATTCAGAAATATAAACATTGTATAAAATTTCTCATTAAACATGTTAAACTGAATCAAAGGGAGGTAAGCATTGTATAAACAGTCAAATGTTTTTGTTAACAATTGAGTATATGGGGATTATTTCTCATTAAACCAATTTACTCATTCAAAGGGAGGTAAGAATTGTATAAATATAGATAAGTAAGAATATTTCTCATTAAACTTATATACTCATTCAAGGGGAGGTAAGCATTTTATATTGGAACTGTTTCTAATTTAACCTTTGGACTGATTTAAGGGAAGTTAAGCATTGTATAAGAAATTCTTCTTAAACCTTTGTAACTCATTCAAAGGGAAGTAAATGTTGTATGAAAAGTTTTGTCAAGAATTCAGAAACTTATATAGATATATAAGTAGTATAAAAAATTGATACCGGTAAAGGAATATTCTTATGTTCAAAGGGAGGGAATCTGATAGATAAAAACTTGCTTTTATTCAGCAGTCAGATATATTTGGAATATTTCCAATTAAATATTTGCAATTATTCAAGGACAGGAAAGCCATTGTGTAAAACAGATTTTTATGTTATTTTCAATGATTAGTAAATAAAAATTTTTTAAAGGGAGACAATTAGCTTACCAGATTACTTAAGGTAATTATAGCATGATGATATCCCCTTTCCCTTGTTAACATAATATTCAGGTTATACAGGAAAAGGTTTTGTGTTTTTTGGAGTTTATTAAACAGAATCAAAGGATTTTTTATATTCAAACTTTTCTGAAATTTAATGGAGTTAGAAGTTTTAAGATTTTCAAGTTTTTCATATAAATTCAGTATGACAAATATCTCGTAGTTAAGCTGAGAAAATTTAATTATACTTTTATTGAATAGTTTTACATGTTATGAAAAAATTTTGATGATAGATTCATTACACAACAAAACGCATTGGGCATTAAACAGCTGTAAAAAGGAAGATGTCTCTGTTTCTTTTGCAGTGTAATGATTTACATTTAAAGAGAGAATTGTAGAAAACTTTTCCTGCCTAACCTCCATCAAAGAATAAAACATATCACAGAATGTGGATTAAACTGTTCATGTTTGAAAATTCACCACAAAATAAACACAGTGTCCTATAACTGTCTGTATATCTAATGTGTAAAAGAGTTTTATTACAGGAATTAGCACAATTTTCCTTCAGAAATGTTGATTTATATTGAAGCATCTATTACATCCACCCCTTCTAAAACTTGTGGGATGGGTGGAAGGATTCTAGTCTTTATTTTTGTCCCCTGCCGCAACACGACGGAGGGACTTAGTAGTGGTCTGCATCCGTCTGTTCGTCCATCACAGTTGTTTGTGGACGCATCTTCTCTGAGACTGACGATCGGATTTCGTTCAAATTTTGTTGGACTGTTAGTCACCATATGTTCTTGATCCTATCGCACCACCATTTTAATTCGACAATTTTTACACTATAGGACCCTTCATGGATGCAACTCCTCTGAGACCGCTGATCAGATTTTGTTCAAATTTTGTAGATTGTTAATCACCATATGTATTCGATCCTATCGCACCACAATTTTGATTCAACAAATTTTATTGGAGTTATGAGACTTTTAACGTTTTTGTGCATGTGACACTATAGGAACACTTTGTGGACGCAACTCCTCTGAGTCTGCTGATCAGATTTCATTCAAATTTTGTAGGATTGTTAGTCACCTTTTGTACTTGATCCTATCGCATCCGATTTTGATTTGAAACATTTTATGGGAGTTATGTGACTTTAACGTTTTTGTGCATGTGACACTATAGGAACTTTTGTGGATGCAACTCCTCTGAGAACGCTGATCGGATTTCGTTCAAATTTTGTAGAATTTTTAGTCACCATACGTACTTGATCATATGCTGCCATTTCAATAATACACATTTTGTATTTCTTCTGGGGCTTCGACATTTCTCTGCGGCAGGGGACATATGGCTACATGTAGCAATCTTGTTTATTTTTCCATGATTGACAACACCAATGTGCACAGAAATTCTTGCTGTCAGCAGGTATGGAATGGGGGTATTGTGGTCAATTTGTGGCCACTCACAAAGTATATATCAAATACATGTACTTTTGTATCATGTTAGCCAATAATTTGTATGACAGCAAAGACCATTTAATTTTTTTATGTAGTGGAAATGGATGCAACAAATAAATCATAGATTTTACTGGAAATGGTTATAAAGAATATCCAAAAATAAAAAAAATATGGGTGGGTTGATTTTAGAGAGGCTAGTGGTAATCCACAAACTAACTTGAAGTGGTCTAATGGAGATTTTTTAATTATTTATCTGGTTGTTTAACAGTATTATCCCGTTATTAGTTTGAGGATGTATTGGAGGAAAGGGGGAGGGAGGGGGGGGGTATGGTATTGAATCTTTTAGCAGTCATGAAGAAAAAAACATGGACCCCACCAAAAAACCTGGGTTAGACTAAGGTGCTCCGAGAATATGATATATTATGAAATATGTTTAAAAATATAATATATGTAGTTTTTACTAGTAACACACTTTTGATCTGGTCTCGTAATTTCTTTCTTGTTATATCTTGATTGTCTTGATTTTTACAAAATATTTTAGGTTTCATCATAAAAAGTCCAGGTAACAAGATCAAAACACAATGCATGGCATTGCAGTCAATCAAGACTGATCAAGATCAATTCATAACATTTAAATACTGTAAATTCGGAAATTATTGCGAAAAATGCGACAGGGTTGTAATCGCAATAATTCAAACTCGCATTTTGGAATTTTTTATATGAATGCCGCCAGATTTTTCTCAATATCGCAAAAATTAAAATCGCATTTTGGTCTGAAATGACAAAATCGCAATAATAAATGCACGCAATAATTTCTGAATTTGCAGTAATGAATTATGCAGTGTTTAACTTTAACTGATCTAAATATGTCTTGACAACTGCAGTAAAACATAACTTGATCTTGTGTTCTTGGTTTTGAATGAGAATATGATGCACTAAATCTGGACTAAATAAAATTAAACAATGGCCGTTTAAGATCAAAAGTGTGTTATTAGTGTTTCTTCACTATTCAGGTTAAATAATTCAAAAAGTTTAAAAACCATGTACTAATGCATAATACACTTGGAAATAGGGGTTCTATTAAAATCATTTTAATTGCTTGTGTAATATATTTCAGAGACATCAAAGAGAGATATGCAGGAAAACTCGCCCGGCCAATCAGGCCACAGAGAAATATATCACCTACAAGAGAAATTAGCTCATTTGCCCCTGCACCTACTCCAGCATCGAATGTCAGGGGCATCACAAGGGGGCATATAAGTTCCAGTCTAATGCAGGTACGTAACATCCTGTGGAACTTCAGACAAGGACATCAGAGCTGGACATGTCAACTAGTCATATTGAGGGTATAATGAGGGAGCGTATTAGTTCCTGTCCAATGAAAGCAAATGAACCATGGACATCAGGGGCATAACAAGGGGTATATTGGTGCATATGAACCTTTGACATCAGCAAATTACCTCCAATTACATGTTGATGTCAAACAACCAACTATCAATTATAATTGGCTGCATATGTTTGTTTTTAAAGTTTTTACAGACATCTGTCCTGAGATGCTTTTGGCTTTACTCTTTTGGTCATTTTGGATAACTGTTTTGGTTCCTAACATTTTAGGCCTTGAGCACTACTGATGAGTCATAAATTGACAAGATGTGCATATCTTTTGCATCAAAATTGGTATCAAAGAATTTATTTAGAGACACAAAAGAAAATGATTATCACATCTTAGTGTTCAGAATCAAGAATGGAAACGGAGAATGTGTCAAAGAGACAACAACCCGACCAAAGAGCAGAAAACAGCCCAGTGCCAACAATGGGTCTTCAGTGTAGCAAGAAAATCCCGCAATAGCTGGCCCCTAAACAATAATGCATACTAGTTCAGCAAAATGGATGCCACACTAAACTCTGAAACATACAAATGAACCAAAATTTGAAAAACACACAAGACTAATAAAGGCTAGAAATGAAAAATAAGGCTTTGATATACAAAAAATTCATGATCTTTTCATCAAGTATGAATTAAAAAAAACCAGTTATAATAGATTGAAAAATTGTTTTATAGATAATATAGATGAGTTCCTCAGCAGACTGATTATCAATTATAATCAATCATATGAATAGCACTAGTGTAAGTTCCTCAAGATATTTCATCAATCACTAGATTCATAATTTACCATAGCATGGTACGAATCAGATTTTCACTTTCAGCTTTATCTTTCATATTGTAAAAAGTATGAATAAATATATTTAATTGTTAAGGTTATCGGCTTTGATATGTTTCAGCACCCAGAAGAAGAGATAAAACTAGAACCGTCGCGTCCATTGGAAGGGGATGATAACGGTGTTACAGGGGCAGGGATGGTATGGGTTGGTGCTGTCCCTAGGGCTACTTGGAACGTAAGTTAATATTTTAATTTAGTGACAATTTTCATGTTTTCAGCCAACAGTAATGTCAGTTAATTAAAATGCATCATATCCATAATTTGATAGATTTTTACTTTCCAAAATTAATCTTTGTTTAAAATAAAATGGGGTTGGGGTCTTATAATTATAGACATTAAGAACTTTTCTTAGGGGTTATCCATAATTGTCAACATTTTTCACAAGTTTACAAAGTTCACTCTTTTTGGAAACTCCCACCCTCCCTCAAAAAGGGTACATCAACATTTTTATACCCCCCGCAAATAAAGTTTGGGGGGGTATATAGGAATCAGCCTGTCCGTCTGTCTGTCTATCCAGATTTTTTTTGTACCTGCAGTTTCTCAAACATACCTTATCAGAGGTTAATGAAACTTTGCATACTGTTAGATCCTAGTACGTAGATGTGCACATGCGAAGTATGTCCTGGTCCAATATTTTTTTCCATAATTTTGTACCCTGTTGGACTTAGAAATTCTGTCTATCACCCAATTTTTTTTGTACCCGCAGTTTCTCAAACATGCCTTATCAGAGGTTAATGAAACTTTGCATACTTATAGATCCTAGTACGTAGATGTGCACATGCGAAGTATGTCCTGGTCCAATACTTTTTCCCATAATTTTATGCCCTTTTGTTTCTTCAGTTATACCCAGTTGGACTTAGAAATTGTGAGACAATTCACCATGATAAGGATGCCCTAGTCCATTAAATTAACAGCAGTTGGTGGTATACTGTAAATATGGAAATTATTGCAATATTTTTATTGTTAGTTGAGGATCGTAATATTAAAAACTCGCATTTTTAATGAATATGTTCATGTCTGATTTATTCTAGATTTACATTTACACATGTAAGTTTCTGGTCATTGATTGCTGACATCTGGAGACAGGTTAATTGATAGATAATATTAAAGTTGTATAGTTATTGTTTGGACAGCTATTATATATATATAATAACATTTTGAATTCTAATATTTCTGAAAAAATTAAAACGATTATATTAATAAAACTTCCACTTTCAAGTTTTGCACGATCTCTGATCGCAATAATAAACTTTTCTTTTAAACGGGTGGCAATTGCAATAATTAAACCTCGCAATTTTGCCTGGGGTAGAAGAATCGCAATAATAAGTGCACACGAAAATTTCCGAATTTACAGTAGTTAGTGAGTTCCCCTGACAGTTCTAGTTTTTAAGAGTTTTGCTGTGAACAGGTACCACTCCATACTCTGAAAAAGGATTTACAGACATCGTTACAACTGTATACAAAGTCAAGAGCATGTGTCACTATGTTGATATGCTCAAGTGATTTGCTGTTTGTTGGCTTTTTGTCGCCGTATACTGTGGAATCATTATTATTCGTTATATACCAATTTTTGTGGTTTTCGTGGGTCCCAGTAAACCACGAATTTAAATATCCATCAAAAAATAATATTTTTACTTTAGCTTAAATGCACCTAAGTTTGAAACCACAGTTTTGATGTACCTATGAACAATTGCATTTTTACAGCATGTACTTAGATACTGACATATGATGAGCCAGCTATATCCACAGAGGATACAGTGTTTCATGTAATTTTGTCTTTGGTAACATATAAACGCTGAAACAATTTTCTTTAAAAATAGTTCGACTGTGTAAAGTATCGTGCAATTCACTTCCTGTTTTTTTTTATTCAACCATTCAAGAAAAATACGGCACGTTTTGTTGCTGTATTTTCATGATAAATGTTGTGCCAAGCCACGAATTTCAACAACTTTATATATTTTTTTCTAAGCCAGCAATCCACGAATTTACGTATCATACAAAATGCCTTTTTTTCTCTATCCAAGAAAATTGGTACTCACGAAAATAAATGAATCCACAGTATACTGTTCAGAACTTTGTCAACACCATGAATTCTACACCAGCATGTATTCTCTATTTTCTGTAATGTCAGTGGAAGTGAGATACCGATTTTTTAAAGCGTACTCTATATATGTTCAATTTGAAACCCCCTTGCAATAGCGTCCGTTTTGTAAACTTGTGAAAAATGTTGACAATTATGGATGACCCCTTAAGGATGATCGCTGGTCTAATAGGAAAAAATAGGATTTGAAATAGGTGTTTTAAATTGAGAGAAAATATGAATAGTAAACAAATAAGCAAGAAAAAAATATAGGTTCATGTGCTGATTTTAGAGCTATAAGGCCTTGAAAATTTGAAGGAAATGGGTTACTCTGGATTTTTCATTGTCTTTGCATTTTCAACTCCATTCTCTCAAAAATGTATGAAAAAATAAAAAGGATTTCATAAGATTTTGTCAAATACCATTTTAAGGTATATATGATTGAATTATAAAATAAAAAGTGGGGTTTCATGGGCAAAAAATTTCATGTTTAAGAAATGGATTAAACCCGAGTATTCCAAAAATCTTGCAAAAAGACCAAAACATGACCAGCGAGCATCCTTAAAATGAATTCAGGCAAATTTTATTTTACACCATTATAGTTGAAACTTTAATTGATGATTATGGTTACAATCAGTTTGGTATTACTATTTATAGATCGGTTCTTCCCAAGTTAGACCTTTAGATGACCTTCAGAATACAAATATGATGAACACACCAAGAATCTTAGAACTAGATATAAACAGAATGATGATTGGGTCAAATAATATAAGGTGAGTTCAGAATCCTAGAAAATGGATGTAATCAGAGTTACAATTGGTCATGATAATATTACAGATCTCTCAAGTGGTTGTCGGGAAAAAACACGATTTTACCGTGGCAATGTGACCACCCCACGCTAGTATTATCGTGGCAGTCCACGCTGAGAAAATCGTGGCGACATCGTGGCGTTCGTGGTGGCTATCGTGGCACGTAGCGTGGCAGTAAATGCATGTCCACGTTGATATTACTCGATTACGTAAGCGTGGTAAAACACTATGTATCGTGACCGTTATCGTGACCTGCCACGTTATTTAGTGGTAGAAATTAACCTGTATTTCAATACATTTGTATATTCATTTTAATTTATCGTCCAATTGTTTTCTCTTTCAAGAAGAAGACTCTCTGTTTAAAATTTTCGTGTCAACAGAATTGACGTCTGTTTGAATGTGGATTGCTTTATCGGTTTAGGGACGAGATCAAAAGTTCAATGTAGGATAAAAAACTTAATTCACAGTTTTTTCACTGACCCTTGAACTTGAATCCGTATTTTGCAGCTATTTTTACCCCCTTTTGATTTAGATGAATTTTAGATATCGTTACATTTGGCCGCGTGAATCATGCTATGCAAATGCAGAGCCGAAATAAGTTCCGTTACATGTACCTTTTCAGACAAATTTGTTTACCCCTGTATCGATTTCTTCTCAGATTAATGCAAAATAAAATGAATTCCCGTTTAATAACAACTAGACAAGACAAACCCATTAGAAACCAACTCTGAACAGACATTATTAAACAAACTTCGCCAACTTTATATATATATATATATATACACACATTTATATACTAAACAAATGTCTCTTTTTTTCAGCTGTGTTTGCAGAGGATTCCTTTAATATCATGTATTTGTGTAAATTAAAATTCTAAACGAAGTGAATGTATTATTAAATGTATATTGTGCATATTTTTCTGTCGTTAGAAATTGTACATTTGAATATGAAAATTAACGTACATGCATATGGAGCAAATGGCAACTATGTGCATGTATATGGTTTTAAAGCGTACATGTAGTTCCAAATATTCACCCGTTCTCATAGTAGAACGTAAGTACACAACTATAGGAAACAAAGACTTTACTCTGGGTTTTTCAATTTTATATTAGAAATACATAATACTATAACAATAACACACATATTCATCACAATTACCCAATAATCATATTTATAAGTTGAGTTTTTATTAGTTTATTTAAGACACGAGAATTCAACAAATACAAAGTTATCAAAATTTCCCATAAATTTCTAATGTGTGTATATAAATCTTACAAAAGTAATAGATTAATAATGTTACAAAATCATGAAAATACACAGTTTTTATAATCACTTCCTACACGTCTAGTATATGGTATGGGTCAGCTAAAATCTCTTGGGTCAGGGAAATATCTGCAAACATAGCAGATGCACTGTGATCAGCAGTTACGGCTGATTCTCCTGCGGTTTTTTGTTTTTTTCTGCTTTGTTGATCTGGACGGCGTAGTCCTTCGTTGATTGTATTGACAACAACATGTTGGTATGATGTTTCTCTGGAGAGCTCAGGGTAGAAGTAAAGGACGTACCTTTGTATAACCATCTTTCTGACTGGGTCAAGAGCCCTTTTATTTTTCGGTCCACCACCGTTATAACTGAAAGTGTTACGCATATTCTCAGGCCCAAACAGTTCAGGAAACAGTTTTTCAACTAATCTTTTTGCGAAATTTCCCGGGCCCTTGGAATCATTATTTAGCTGACGAAGAGATGTAAGGTCTACCTTATATTCAGGTGGGACGTTTTCGTTCAGTGTGTCACCATTTGACTCAGGTTGATTTTCTGTGGTCAAAGCTGCGTCTGGAATATCTAGTCTTGCTGCATTCAGTGTAGTGGTTTGGCGGTCAATAAGAGAACGCAACTCGCGCTGCCCATTTTCAAGATGACTGACACGTCTGGTTAGATTTTCCAGTTTTGGAATAATAGCAGCTGACAGTTCATTCATATTATTTAAAACCTTGTCACCAATCTGGTCTAATTTGCGATATAACAAAGTAAAATGGTTTGATGGTGTCACAGATATTGCTGAAGATGTTGACTGATTAACAATTGCATCAGGTGTCATAGAATTGGCTATAGATGAAGTTGTAGGTGTAGACTGACTATTAACGGAAGAACTAACAGGAGCAACAGGCGTTAAAGGACAAGATATAGATTGAGTTGTTTGAATTCTAGAATTACTTATGGGTGTTGTAATGACCGGAAGTTCATGATCAATAGATACAGTTGGTTGTACAGTTCTCTTGATGACTCGACATTCTTTAGACTTGTCCTACAATAAAAAATTAATCATTTAATATTTTCCTTTGACGTTATTAAACATAATACTACAAACGTGATATCGGAATATTTATCTCTTGCAAAACATAACGGTATAGTAATTCATAATTGGTACTTTTACTGATTGTCTATGTCCCTCTCGTTGGACATTCAATTACATGTTATTATAAGTATTTGGATAATATTATCTTTAATTTGAAATAGAATTAATTTTTATCTTTTAAAAGGCATAATTTTCTTTGAAATATAAGGACTGCAACCTTCATAACTAAAATGCTAGTACATCCACAGTAGTTCTAATTGCGGAACTGTCTGCTATGAACTTTCGTAAAAGAAAAAACGGTATGAAATATATAGTATCTAAAGTTTCTAAATTCGGAATGTGTATTGTACTGTTCATGTGGAAATTAAGAAACATTTTCGGTCACCTGTGCATAACTAGATGGCATGGTTCATGAGTTCTTCGTTATATTTCCCAAAATTTGTCTATATTTTATTTTTTGCAAAGTTTCTCTAGTCATGAAAGTTTTTGATAAATACATTTTCTACATTCTTAAAACTTTCTTCATTTTTTTTTCATGCAGAGTGATAAAAAACATTTTCAGGTCCACAGCTAAAAATTTATATTTGATTGTGAGATGATTTCAAGAAAAAATGGACAAAACGTACGTTGAGAATGTGTTTTATTTAAAAATCTTATAAGTATTTAAAATCAAAGTGTTTACCACAAAATTAAAAATATTTTTTAAAGTGCATTCTCGGACACTTCAATTTTGTTACTTTTATTATTTGTTGTACTAAACATTCACACCTTTAAATTTCCTAAGTGTCACCTATCTACCGACGGTGTCACATTATAGGGCATATCATAAATTTAAGCTAACCATCTCAACCTCCCCCTCTGTTTAATGTCACCTACGCCCTACAACTATATAACTGTTTTAAATTACTGTTTTAACATACTTTTACCGTATTCATCATGCCGAAATGTGATCATCAAACTAAGCTTGAAATAATTCGTCAGCACAGAAACGGGCAAAAGACAATTTCTATTCAGAGACGTTTAGTGGAAATGGGACTAAACATTTCGTGGGATACCGTAAAATACTACATTAAAAAGTTTGAGAAAGGCGATTTCGATGACCATGTTCTGCCAATGCTGAAAAGCCCAGCTACACCAAAGTTTAAGGACTTGACAACAGAAGACGTGAACACTGTAAAGGAATCCCTTTCTATTAACCCATTGCAGAGTGCAAAAGACGTTCAGAAATTGTTAAAAGACCGAGGTGCAGATGTTGGCTACACGACAACAAGAAAAGCGATATCAGCAGCTGGGTTCACAAATTCCACTCCACGCTACTGTCAACTTATTAGAGAAGCCAACAAACTGAAACGTATTGATTTTTGCAACATGCTGATCGACAGTCAAGACAACATGAGTAACATCATTTTTACCGATGAAACGTCCGTTCAACTTCACCAAAACAGACAAACTACATACAGACTAAAGGGTTCAGTTCCAACTATGTGTCCTAAACCAAAACACCCGTTGAAGGTACATCTATGGGCCGGTATAAGCCGAAGAGGTCCAACGCCTGTACTAATTTTTGAGGGTATTATGAAAGCGGACTTCTTCACAACAGAGATACTCCAAAACACACTTCTACCATTTATCAAGCAAACATACCCTGACTCACACAGATTCCAGCAAGACAATGATCCTAAGCACAAAAGCAAGCTTGCCAAGGCCTTTATGACACAGAATGGTATCCAGTGGTGGGATGTTTGGCCTTCAGGTAGTAATTTTTAAAGTGTATATTTCTCCATTTTAAAACAGAAAGTAGATGGAAAATAAAAATTTAACATGGAGGAAATCTTTTTTTTCGGTTCTATGATAAATTCAGAACTATTTTCTGTTAATATTTTGAGAAATACATGTACCCTTATTCAATTTTTGTTCTTAATTTGTTTATATTACTTAGAAATGTAGAATTTAGTTTGAGATATGGTTATATTTCACCCATTTATTCACATATCAAACAAACATTTATAATCATGCAAAAAGAGTACGATATTTCTTTATTAATTGTAGATTATTTAATATAGTTAAAATTAAACGTATTTTCCGGCATAAATCGAACTATTTCTTATTAAATAACATTTCGGAATTCGCATTATCCGGATATGACCCATATATTACTTTTACAACTGGTTCCAATTCCGGTAAACTGTTCCGCTATTGTAATTTTAACTGACTGGTATCAGTCTATCAAATTTTTATAGTTGCTAGATTTAAATGAATTTTTATTTCATACTTTCAGAAAGCTGTGATCTTAATCCTATAGAAATGGTGTGGAACCAATTAAAACGACACGTCGCCACAGTTAGCCCTAGGACAAAAGCTGATCTTATTACAACAATCGACAAATTCTGGAGCACTACAATGACAGTGGAATTATGTAACCGTTACATTGACCATATATTCAAGGTTGCCCCCGTTTGTGTTCTCTTAGAAGGTAAAGCTACTGGCGATGTACCAAATAAACTGTTTCCAGAGCGTTCAGAAGGAAAGAGTTTCGCCTATTTCAACGAAAAACTGAAGGATCCGGAATTACAGAATCGAGCAACTTTACTTTTACCGGTGGTCTGATTTGTGGGAACTATTATTGTCTAGAAGTAGTTTAATTAAATTTAAATTAGAACATGGTCCATTATATTTTGTATTTAAAAAGTGTATGTTGTTTACTAAGGGGAAATAGTCATTAGTTGACGCGATTATTTTATAAGTTTTTCATGTTGCTTACTTATTTTCACGCTACATTTGTATATACATGTAACATTTCTTGAAATCCCAATAAATTATTTATATAAATGTATTTGTGTGTGTTTACATGAACAAAAAAGAGTCTTAACAACATATGTAAATTCGTGGATTGCTTTCTTAGAAAAAAATATATAAAAGTTGTTGAAATACTGAAATTCGTGGCTTGGCACATCAGATATCATGAACTACGACAAAACGTGCCGATCAGACATTGATATTTTACAGTAAAAAAGTACTGATTTTTAGCGCTTATTCAACAAAAGTCTATAACAAACAGATTCTTCAGTTTGAACGGGAACAAAGCTTGTCATGAATTTAACAAGATTGACAAAATCGGTAATTATTTACTTGTTAGGTTAATCAGGTGTGAAATATATATTGACAAAATTACAATCACTTGTTACTAAATACCTCGGGTCATATACATCCATATTTTTAATCTGATTATGATAATTTCAGCTTTATTATCTTTTTACAAGATGTTATAACTGTAATTTATAAGGAAGTCTCTATTGTTTAGTACATGCTGTAAAAACTCAATTGTTCAATGTTGTCTAGGATAGGTACATCAAAACTCTGTGGTTTAAAACTGGAGTGCATTTAAGCTCAAGTAAAAATATTATTTTTCGTTGGATATTTAAATTCACGATTTACTGGGACCCACAAAAACCACGAAAAATTATACAACGAATTTTAATGAATCCACAGTACAAACTTTTTGTAAATCGACCTATTGTCAGCCATGTAAGACAACTTTGTACGGCTAATGGTCATACAATATATTGCATTGAAACACCAAAAGAAATTAGGTAATGAGTTTTTTATGACACTGTCCAACTTGATGAAATGATAAGCAGATACCCAGCTGTGATTAGATCGGTAATAGGTGTGAAATTATCGCACAGTTGGAAAGATTAATCAGCTTTCAATATACATGTGGTGAGGTTTGGACAAGTTTACAGCTTACATTTATCTGATTGAATTGATTAATATTTCAGTTATGAATAATACATGTAATTCACTAATAAAAAAAAATAATGAAGGAATAGAAACATTTCAAGATGTACCAAATATTATTTCATGAAAACACATTTCAGAACTAAAAATAATGCATATCTTGCGCAATTTAACTAGTTATAATTACTATTAAATGCGTGTAAAGTAATCATACCTGACAAGATAAAACTGGAAATATGCAAACAAATTTTCTAAAAGGGTGTTGATAAACTGACTGTGAAGTTTTTAACGTCCTTGACTACCTATTTAGGTCTCGCACGGACGAGTGTTGATAAATGTTTTCTTTTCGGTTATAAAAGAAATGTTTTCTTTTCGGTCATAAAAGGGGTAGATCATATCTAATACACTGAGCATTTTTTTCAGGGATCTTACAAATTTGTATGTAAACATATATTTTTAACGGGCAACTAGTATTTAATATCTTGTAAAATTTATATCTTAAGTTTATTACATAAAAATTTTTACCAAAATGCATAAATGGCAAAATAACAAATTTTTATTCTAAAAAGATCCCTTTTCAGGGGAGAAAATTGGCGAAATTTTATTCTAATGTATAAAGGAAATTTTAGTTTTGGGGAAATAGCAAGAAAAAAGATCGGTGACACAAATCTTTTCTTTATTTCAATATTTTTGAAATTGGCCTAAAAATCATTTAAACTGAAAATTGTCTAACGTTAATTTTATTAATTTAACGTCATTAATTAATTGCATGCATATTATTACACTTTAATTATTAAGTTTTTTCATTCTTATGTCATAGCCGTAGTCACCTTATTCCCGTCGAACTGCTTGATAACACGCAATAGGCAAAAATAACAAAAATACCATTATACTGATAATAATAATAATAATGCTTCATAACACAAAATTTGTCTACGTGTGCATATTCTTTTATTCCAACCATTATAAACCGGAACCACATACGGTTTTTCATCAAGTTAATGCGTAATTTACTTACTGCTTTGGTTGTTTTCTTTTGTTTCTTTGCTGGTTGTTGCACAACTTCAGCTTCTGGTTGTTGCACAACTTCAGCCTCTGGTTGTTGCACAACTTCAGTCTCTAGTTGTTGATCTAAAGTTGGAACTGTTTTGGTCTTTCTGATGTTCATCTCTTTTCTCATGTCGACCCACTCGCCCGCACGCACAATTTTACCGTTGTCAGCCTCGTATCGAGAATTACCATACTGAACACTATAGGATTGTCCAACAACGGGCATGCCATCACACTGAATTTTACTTTTGGACACCACTAACCAGCTATTGTCATCAAAATGGACAAGAAAATGAGATGGGACCTTGGAATGTTGACGGCGCGACATTATCAGTCAAACAAAAAAATACTAGTATTATACCACAAAGTTCTACACACAACGATACTACATGTATGGCGAAATGTCAGAAACGTCTCACATGAAAAGAACTACAATGTGGAAGTATATGAAGACAGGTCATGTCTACATATTTATAAAACTAGAAGCCATTTGAGTAACAAGCCTATTCATAGTTTGGCTTGGGAATTTAAAAACGAGAACAATATGTCGCCTTCTGTAAAAAGGGAATAGCAAGTCTATTGTGTTTTTGTAGCAACAGACGGCCTCTTTTTCTTTTGTTTTCAATTTGAACGATGTGTTGTATCATTAATACCAACCAATTAAGAGAAATTAAAATAGTTGTTACTTTTGTAATTGTTTAATTATATAATATGCTTTAACAACAAAACATATTGCATTTCATTATGAAGCTGGCTAAAGATTTTGAATTTTATCACATTGTTTTTTAATTTAAGTTTAGGTTTTAATTGAAACCATAAACATAATAAACGAACTTGGCAGTATGTAATTAAAATTGAATGTATTTAACCAGCCTTTAAAAAATAAAACAATGATACAGATACGTGTGTAAATATACAATTTATTGTGAATTAAAAAAATGTAAAAACAAAATCATCTCTGTAATCTCAAAGAGTTTTCCTAAGCTAAATTTTGATTCCTAAAAACTCTGGACAACAATATAGATTCCAGTCAGGTTTTTATTTTTTATTTTGAAATTCCCCAACTTCGTATAAAAAATATGCATGTAGTACAACGATTTACACAAAGCCATATACACAACTATCGAAAGCTGAAAGTAAATATATATATATAAACTTTAAAATACATGTACACATCGGTTTACATTTGTTTTCAAAACATATTTTATTGCTAACGTTAGATAATTATACCCCGGTACACATTTCGATGGCAACCCGAAGATGAATGAGTTTGTTGAAAAAAAATTACTTAGACTTAAGTTAACTTTTGGTGAATTTCATCCGAATGTTTGGTAATAAATATAAGAATTATCCAAAATTAGATATTTTACGTTCGAAAGTATAAAGCGATTTCGATATGTACATGTAGTAGTTTTTTAACAACATGAAACATAAGTATAAAATTTCTTGGGAGGCAAATCATCTTTAAAAAACTGTGCTGATAAAAGAAAGGACAAACATATTCATTATTTATTTCTTGTTGATAAAATGTCAGGAGAGGGCAACAAATAATAAAGATAAATTATAGAGATTTTTTATCTGAGAAGACCGATCGTAAATTTGTAATAATGTGTATTACCACGACCTGCCACGATCTACCGCGACCTGCCACGATCTGCCACGATAGTTTATCGTGTTGAACGGACCGACCACGGTAACACCACGATCCAAACACGATATATAGTGGCATGCCACGGTAAAATAGCGTGGCAAATCGTGGCTACAGTTTTTACCACGGCCACGATATATAGTGGCAAACCGGTAAACCACGGCGGTATCATTGTAGGTGAGTTCATGATCCTAGAAAATGGATGTAATCAGAATTATGATTGGTCATAATAATATAGGGTGAGGTGAAGATACCAAGATTGGAAGTGCTCAGAAAGTTGATCAGTCAGAAAGATAGAGTTCTAAATTCTTCCCTCAACTTGATATAAACTGCAAGGTGATTGATGAAATTATTTTCAAAGTTTTACTGTTATCTATAATTTCAAATAAATGTTATGTCTTCCATATAAACTTTTTTCTTTCTCCTATTTCAGTACTAGAATTACCTCCCCAGGTGTCTCAGACGACAGACTAATTAATGCCTCGAATAATAATTTACGAACTTATATTACGGTCAACAGACCAGCTCCAGGACCAGGTCAACCAAGGCCAAGTACTCTGTCAAGTAAGTTGATAAGAAATTTCCTCTATTTTTACCTTATAGTGTATAGTGGACACTCTTTATACAGACCTGATTTTCTTCCGCTTTTGGAAGTCCGGATTTTTCCATTACGGTTCCTTTATTATACATAGTAAAATGGCTGCCAAAGTGTGATTTCCGCTCTGTTTTCCCTGTTGTCAAAATTAGGTCTGTTTATACCAGATAATAATATACTCAGTCAAACAGTACATTTATTGCAGTTCTTGATCTTGAAATCATAGTGATCAATAAATACCTAACACCTAGATTGTACTGTAATAAATGTAAAAATAAGTCAGATCTTACTGTAATTCATAGCTTATCAAATCCAGATATTAGTTTGTCAAGAAATATTATTATTTCCTTTGGAGAAAAACCATTATTTCATAAACAGAATGTTGGATGTTCTTAAACTTGCAATAAAATACGAGAATCAAGGCATCATTGGTACTTTAAAATGAAATACAGCAATTAAGGCACTTTTCTTTTTTACATTTGTGTAATTTTTTTATCCTCTTCCATAGTTTTGTCCTTAGATAGTTTTGGCTTTACTCTTTTTGTCATTTTGGCATTTTGGAAGGGATCAAAAGTTCAATGTAGGATAAAAAACTTAATTCAAATAGTTTGGGGATGGGGGTAATAATCACAGCAAGTTTTGTTATCTGACATCGATTTTCGGATTGAAAAATACGGATTCAAGTGATGTCCAAGTCAATATACAGAACAAACATACATTGTTGAGGAAAAACAGGACCCATGATACAAAAAGTATACTCTCAAAGCATATGCCCATATTGGTCAATCATTTTTTCCCAAATTAAGTTAAGAGGGAGGGTGGGGGGGGGGGGGGGGGGACAGTGAAAACACTAAGTGAAATACGTTTTTAGCTCACCTGACCCGAAGGGTCATGTGAGCTATTGCTATCACTTGGCGTCCGTCGTCCGTCCGTCGTCCGTCCGTCTGTCATCCGTTAACTTTTTCAAACGTTAACTCCTCCAACACCATAAGTCCAACTGCAACCAAACTTGGTACAGTTATTAATGGGTATGGGTGCTACAAATCTATTGTTTGGATTTTTGATTCGTATAAAAACATGGCCGTCATGGCTAAAAATAGAACATAGGGGTAAATCGCAGTTTTTTGCAAATAAGTCAGAAACGGTCACAGATATCAAAATTCTGGCATAGGGTAAAAGTAATCAGCACCTCAAGATCTACCTGCCCTGAAATTTTGAAGAAGATCCAATGACCCATGTAGGAGTTATTGCCCTTTTTCTGCATTTTTTCCAAATTTTGCACTTATTAAGCTCAATATCTTGGATACTATAAAGGAAATTTGAAAAATTTAAATTTCATATTGTTAGGCACACAAAGATCTACAAAATTTGTAACAGGATCGAAGTTGTAGGTTCGTTCCTTTTAGGAGTTATTCCCCTTAGATCGTCAACATTGACCATTTTTGCAGTCTTTATTCATTGTAATAAAATCGTTAACTCCTCTTACACCATAAGTTTAATTGCAACCAAACTTAGTGTAGTTGTTCCTTGGCATAAGTGCTACTAAACTATCGTTTGGATTTTTGATTTGTGAAAAAACATGGCTGCCATGGCTAAAAATAGAACATAGGGGTAAATTGCAGTTTTTTGCAAATAACTCAAAAATGGTGACAGATATCAAAATTCTGATGGGAAGCTAAAGTGTTCAACACCTCAAGATCTACCTGCTTTGAAATTTTGAACACCTCAAGATCTACCTGCTTTGAAATTTTGAAGAAGATGTAACCACCCATGTAGGAGTTATTGCCCTTTTTCTTGATTTTTTTTGAAATTTGTACTTATTAAGTTGTATGATCATTCCTTTTAGGAGTTATTCCCCTTAGAACATCAAAATTGACCATTTTCACAGCATTTCCCTTAGTTTGCAAAATGTTTAAATGAGCCCTTTAGGAGTTAAAGTTTTGTCCCTTAAATGTCAAAATAACTGTTGATGCCTTATAGATGGTAAACTGTAGAAAATGAAAAAAAGCTTTAGATTGCGTGTAAATTTGTTTTTATGTTATTATTTCAAAAATCTTCTCCTCTGAAACTACTGAATGGATTTGTACAAAACTTAGCATGATTGTTCCTTAGGGTATCCTGCACAAAGTTTATGCTTCGATTTTTGATCCGTCGAAAAACATGGCCACTGTTACTAAAAATAGAACATAGGGGTCAAACAACAGTTTTTCGCAAATATCTCAAAAATCATCAGGTTACGGCAAATTCTGGCAGGTTGAAAGTGTTCAGCATGATGAGAGCTACCTGTGTGCTGATTTTCGTGAAAATCTGTGAACTGATGTTAGAGTTATTGCCCTTTTTGACATTTTGGGCTTTTTTTATGTTATTATTTCAAAAATCTTCTTCTCTTCAAAATCAAATGAAACTTGGTAAGATTGTTCCTTAGGGTATCCTGCAAAAAGTTAATGCTTGGATTTTTGATTGGTCGAAAAACATGTCTGCCCTTACTAAAAATAGAACATAGGAGTCAAAATGCTGTTTTTTGCTATTTTTTCCTGAATTATAGAAATAAAATGAAGATGAAAGCTACTTTGATGGCAAACATGGTATGCCGAGTTGAATGGTGATGATGAAAGTTTGTTTTGGACGGCCATTTTTAAAATGGCTGCCATTTTCCCGCCATTTTTTACACTTGCTCGGATTTCAACAATATTTGGTTTTTAAAGTAAACATGGTATCCTTAGTGAATGGTGATGATGAGAATGTTGTATAACAATGATTAAACTTCATAATATGTGAGCTTTTAATTGCCATCACTTGGTGTCTGTCATCATCGTTGTTAACAAATTTTCAAACATCTTCTCCTCTGAAACTACTAGGGGGATTTGGATGAAACATAGCATGATTGTTCCTGCAATATTTCCTTTTCAAGTACAATAAAAAGCCTTAACCCACAATTTTTACATAACTTCTTTCAAACATTTTAAAAACGAAGACAACATATAGACCAAAAGATTTATACTTGTATTTGAAGATGAATTAAAGCTTGTATTTTGTATTGTGAATCATCAGATTGACCATGACTGTATCTTAATCAAGCATAGGGAGAACTCATGCCCATTTCTTTCCAGAGGTTCTTGAAAGGCTTTTAAAGGTATTTTCAGCATTTTATGTGACCTTAAATACTCAGTTTAATTTACAAAAAAACATTAATATATTAATTTAGTTTATAGTCATTGTTTGCCAGGTGAGCGATTCAGGCTCTTGAGAGCCTCTTGTTTATCCTACATTGAACTTTCGATCTCGTCCCTAACAAGTGCATATATATTTTTGAAAGGAGAAGGTATAAAACAACACTAGTATTCTCAGTAAAAAAACTTCTTCACACAGTATCACTGTTACTTGTAAAAGTTATTCAAACAATGTCTTTATTACTAAGAATGGTTGTACTACTGTGTATCTCACATATTTCGGCAACTGCTTTCTTGATGAAAAACTTCAGACTTTATTGCACATTTTAAATTAGTATTCCCTTGAAGTTCAAAATTTCTGAGACAAAACTTGCACAAATTCGGCAACATCACATTTGTTTGACATGACGTCATACTTTACACTAAAATCAATGAATTGCACACAAAAAATGGAAAAACCACTAGTTAAAAATACTTGAGGCATTTCATCATTCGTAAAGACAATAATTAAGTATGACTAATGGAAACAAAAGTTAGAATAATTCATTTTACTTTCAGTTTAGTGAAATATTTGATAATTTGTGGAAAACAACTTGCAGTTTTAAAAAAGATATGCAGGAGGTGTAAATTTTATTTACACAGTAACTGTGTTCTAGGTATAAAACTTGTTCATGTAGTGTCTGCCTTGTAGGTGTAAAAGATAATGCCCCTCCATCGTCACCAGCAGCACATCAATACACACCTTCTCCTAGTGTCCAGAAACGAGTTCGCATGTCGGACGGTGACATCAGTCGAACATTAAACAGCACACCACCTCTCCCACCAATATCTGGAGGCTCAAGAGGGAGACAGTCACCGGAAGGTTTGTAAAATTTATAAAGGTACTCCTTTGTTTAGTTAAAATTATATTTCTCCTATGTAAAACTTCATGTGACATTTTTCAATGTTACGTGGATAATATTCATTTGTTTTCTTCATCTGAAAATCATAATTATATACAGAAAATGTGCCAGCAGGGAAAATTGAATACCATATAGTATATACACAAAGTCTATCAGGAATAAACCTAAAATAAAAATAGTCATCATATATATATATTTTTGTTTATAAATTATTGACCACTTTCCCATTTAACATTTATTATCTACCCTAATTTCCAACCACAATTAAGCCTCTCTGAATGTATAGTGTACCACCATGTAATACATAAGCAATAGGTAACATAAAATTAAATTACTGTAAATTCAGAAATTATTGCATGCATTTATTATTGCAATTTTGTCATTTTAGACCAAAATGCGATTTTAATTTTTGCGATATTGAAAAAAATTCTGCTTCATTCATATAAAAAATTCCAAAATGCGAATTTAAATTATTGCTATTACAACCCTGACGCATTTTTCGCAATAATAAAATCATCGCAATAATTTCCGAATTTACAGTAATCCGATACAAGTGAACTCATAAATTAAATTGTATATTGTAAGAATGTATATTGTAATAGATCCGTAAGGCCTGATAGCCGTTTTCTAAAAACAAGGGGAGGTAATTTATAATAAATTGGAAATAGGTCAGCTGAAGTCATGATTTAAAGGTTTGTATTTACATATACAAATATAGATTTGTTTTTGATGATTGTCTTATTTTTATTTTTTAGATCATACGCCAAGTATATCTGCTACAACAATTAGACCATTAGAAATTGTCTCTCCATTAAAATGAATATGAGTTGCTTCCCTTTAGACTGCCATATTGTATTGTGAATGGATGCATTTATGATAACTGTGTCTGAATCTGACATTAATCTCAAATTATATTTTTAGGCATATTTAAGTTATATTATGTAAAATGTTTGTCAAAAAAACTCAGATATTTACAATGAGAAAATATTCAATTGTCACCACTGACCAAGTTACTCAGCAGGGAGTCCTTAGTGCTATATCTTCCCATGGGAACTATGTTTAGGGGAGATAATTGAATAGTTATAATTATCTCCCTTTGATCCTGAGTTAAAGGGAGACAATTTTACTATCTCCCAGTGAGAATTTGGATAGGGTAGATAATGGAATAATATTCTCATTAGTAAAAATAGTCTGTGAATTCTGTTTATATGTTTACTGTAAATTCGGAAATTATTATGATGTTTTTATTATTGCGAAAAATGCGATCGGGTTGTAATTGCAATAATTTAAACTCGCATTTTGGAATTTTTTATATGAGTGAAGGGAATTTTTCTCAATATCGCAAAAATTAAAATCGCATTTTTCTGAATTTACAGTATATAACTTACATGATAGTTATGGTATGGGATAATAATTTCATTCAGAAATTTGTCTTTAGTGGAACATTAAATTACGAATAAATTAATGGTAAAAGAATTGGAATAAAAAATATATTTATTTTGACATTAATAGAATTTTGTTGAATGTTTGAATACCGTTATTTATTTTGATCAGACAATGGAGTGTCCTAAATTATCATTGGTGTGATAAGTGAAGGCAAGCAAATTTTTCATTTTCTTTTCAAAGTTTAGAAAGTGGAAAAAGTTTTTTTTTGTTAAATTATAAAAATACAAAATTAAAACAAATGGGGCAAGCAAAGTTTTTTTTTTCAAAGTTTAGGAAGCAGGAAAACTTTTTTTAAATTACAAAAATATGAAATAAAAACAAATATGGCAGACGAATTAGAATCTATGAACTGACTTTGTTTGGCCTAAGTTACATCTTATATCCGTCCAAATGTTAGTTTTATTATGAAGAAGCTTTGACATAATGTCATTCTTATGTTACTTATATCCGTCCAAATATTATAATTTTTTGTTAAGAAGAATATTTTAAGAGTTATTTATTTTTGATAGAATTATAGTTTTTGTTTTAATTCAAATGTAAAAGTATTAAGGGGTACAGAACACCTAAGGGAGATAACTCTTTAAAAATCAGCTGAACGTTTTAATCGCATACTATTAGTAAAGAGAAATCAATGCTTCTCAATGATCAAAATTAGTGTTTGTTCAACTGCTATATATCCAATGAAATTATTCCCGTAAAATGTGTGGTTCAAACTTCTTGAAATTTTTATATTTTTGTCAACAGGTCAAATTAAATATTTTTCAAAATTTTATGAAAATTAAACGAGCCAAATCTATTTTAGTCAAAGTGTTGGGTACTCCCTTACTATTAGTTTAGGAAATGTCAGAATTTGAAAATTTTTTTGAATTTAGAAACATTTTTGCTCAAAATTAGAAATATAAGTGTTTTATGGAGGATAAATTCCAACATGTTGATTGAATAGAGATTTATTTTATTAATCAGATTTTCCAACAGAAAAAAGTCTAGTTATTATGTTTCTGAATTATGGCGAGCAGTCGTTTGGTCACTTGACAGTGTGTCATGAGGTCGGTTAGGCTGATGGCTTCAAACAGGAATGAAGGAAATTGAATTTTCTGTCAAAGCTCATTTATTGTTTGGATTGAAAAAATCAACAGTGAACGAAAAGTTTTTGCAGTAATTTTTTATAATACAGAGAAGATTCACAATCATTCAGCCTTGTGTTTCCATATTTGGACAATTCCCAGATTGATATAAGAGAGCATTAACAAAATGATAAACAGCCATACCGTACAGGCAACATAAACACTATTCATACAATACAGGCATCATACATACTTTATTCATACAATACAGGCATCATACATACTTTATTCATACAATACAGGGTCTATTACAAATCATTTTTCAATGATTTAAATTCTTGTTTTTTTTTTAAAGATTAGAATTCACATGTTTGATTTTTGGAATTATTTGTTGAAGAACTTATTTTAACTTCAAGTGTATTGCTGTTACCTGTAACTATAGGGAAAATCATGTTTTTCAAGAAATATTTGACACTTTTTAATGATGAACCAAACCAAAAATAATTATTGTAGTTAACTATTGTTAAGCCAATTAAAGTTCATTATTAGATTAGCATCCCCACCCACTCCTCAAAATCTTCCCACTCTGTATCTTTTCATTTTAATTGATTGCAATTCTCGGAAATTTGTCAAGTCCTATAAAATCATTGATTTCACATATACAATGACTTTGTGAGTAGCCAGATTGACCACAAGTCCCCTATCCTGGACATTGGCCTTACCAAACATTAGTATTCATCAGAATATGATCCATATAATAAAAAAAAATAAAATCCACCCACCCCACCAGGTACCCAATCTCACCAGGTACCTAATCTCACCAGATACCCTAACTCACCAGGCACACTATCTCACAAGGTACCTATCTCACCAGGTACCCAATCTCACCAGGTACCCAATCTCACCAGGTACCTAATCTCACCAGATACCCTAACTCACCAGCCACACTATCTCACAATGTACCTATCTCACCAGGTACCCAATCTCACCAGGTATTCTATCTCACCAAGTACCCAATTTCACAACATGCCATTTCTACACTAAGTTTTTACAAATTTTAATAAAAATTTAAGTTTTCTTACATGTTAAATTTGTGTACATTATGAACAATGAATAAGACATTTATTGGGCCTTTTATGTTAACAGAAAAATACATGCATGGTAAGATAGGTTAGTCAGCCATTGTCAACAATGAGGTCGTGAGTGTCCAATTCCTATCTTAAATTACAAGTATTGCAATGTATCTCCCAAGATACAACTATTTATACTGAATTAAGTGATTTAGAACCCCGATAAACAATCAGAACCTAATTGTAAAAGTGTGAGATGGTCAGACAAAAATTGTGAGATTTTAGGAATTAATGTAGAATCTTACAATTTTAGAAATGTTTTGACACAAAATGTCACAGGCCTATTTAATCCTGTCCTGAAGTATATGTGGACCTCTTGATTTGGATTCTCAATATGGGGTGTATAATGCTGGCTTATTAAATCCTTTCCTGAAGTACATGTGGACTTCTTGATTTAGATTCTCCATTAGGGGTGTATACTGCTGGCTTATTAAATCCTGCCCTGAAGTACATGTGGACCTCTTGATTTGGATTCTCCATAAGGGGTGTATAATGCTGGCTTATTAAATCTTGTCCTGAAGTATATGTGGACCTCTTGTTTTGGACTCTTCATAAGGGGTGTATACTGCTGGTCTATTAAACATTGTCCTGAAGTATATGTGGACATTGTGTCATGGACTGTCCATTAAAGTTGTTTAATACTGGCCTATTTAATCCTGTCCTGAAGTACATGTGGACCTCTTGCTTTGGACTCTCCACTTGGGTTATATAGTACTGACCTATTAAATCTTGTCCTGAAGTACAGGTGGACCTTTTGTTAAAGAGTCCTTATTTAAAGTTACATACCAGGAGACTATTATTTTGTTTTGCAGTTTATCTGGACCTGTTGTTGTGTTTAAGAAATCTGTGATATTTTTTTAAGAAATTTATTTTATTTTATGAGAAGGTTGTAAATAAAAGGTATATAGATATGATGTATATATGTGTTTTATTATTTATGCCATACATCGAAATTTTCTTATCACATTTTAACTGATTTTTTTCAGTAGAAGACAGGTTATTAGATAGTCCAAGAGTCCTGAGACATCAGATGGCCTGTTTTAAAATTAGCCTGGGTTTCTATTGTGTGTTCACATACTTTGGGCACTGATTTCGTGTTGAAAATGCCGACTTATTGTTCTCGTGGTAGTTTGCGGTAGTTTGCTGAAGGTCACGGGTTCGATCCCCGTTCGGGTCAAACCAAAGACATTAAAATAATAAAGTATTGGTGTTTGCTGGTTCTCTGCTAAGCACATGGTATCTAGGAGTATGAGCGAAGGAATGGTTTGCTCGGAGTCCATATAATTTGTCTGGATGTGGTGATATGTCTTCCGGTTAGCTAGCATGTTAAAAATCCGGCTTAGCATGTCAGTCTAGTACAAAGTAGGGTTCAGATTCATCCCTTTCGTACCTGCCAACCTCTGAAACCTTCAATGAGGGAGATCTCCCCTTCAGCTATCGCAGCTGAGGGGGAGATTTTGCGTGTACGACATTTTCAGCCTAAATATATGACCTGTACACTATATACAGATATATATATATATATATATATATATATATATATATATATATATATATATATTCGAACAAGTAATAACGGAAAAACACAATTAAACAGATAAAATGTTATAATGTTATATCGTTCTGTGTGAGCGCTTTCAGCCTCCTGGCTCTTCAGACAGTTAATGAACGTTGTTAACGGCAACGTCGCGACTGTTGTGACGCAACGTCATTATGGAAAGGCAATAGGGTACTTTCACTTTCGGTTCAGTGAAGGTTTATATTTCGCAATAAAGTGGTCTTCTTTTGCGATACGCAGAGCTTTACTGTCCAGAAAAATCTTGAAAAAAGGAAAAATACGGAATCTTCCTTTTCCACAACGATCGAAGTGTTCACTGCATGGAGTATTTCTTACGGAAGGATCCTTAATTTGCTGTTTGTGGACCCTAACTCTATCAAAGAGATGGTCTCCCGTTTGTCCAATGTAAAACTCCTGGCAAGAGGTACATTTGGCGCAGTAGATAAGGTTTTCCGTTTTGCAATTCATTGATGCATTCACTCGAAATGTTTCTCCAGGTCTAAACGTGATTGAGTTCCCTTCATCGATGTATTCGCACGTTCCACATCTCTTATCCCCACATTTGCTGACTTTATATACTTTTCCGGACTTTGAGTTAGTAAGAAGACGTTTTAAGTTTGGTGGTTGTCTTCGGCTATTTATTAAGCTCGATTCCGGGATTAGTTGTTTTAAATTCGGAGATTGGTGTAGAATCGGCAGATATTTTCTGGCACTATTGTGAATGTTATGGTTCCTCGGATTGTGTGTAATTACGAACGGTATTGAATTAGCTGTTGATTCTGGTTCTTTAGTACGTCGCAATTCTTCTATCGGAATTATGGTTGCTCTTCGTATCGCAGAATTAATCAGAATCTCCGGGTAATTTTGACGCAAAAGATGGACTTTTAATTCTTTAAGACGCATCATCCGGAGTTCAGGATTAACCACTATTGTGCAGATTCTTCTGGCCAGACTAAACGGGATATTCCGTTTTGTATGAGACGGGTGGCAGGATCTAAAGTTTAGATATTGATGAGTATCAGTTTCCTTACAGTAAAGGTCTGTTACAATTTGATTATTCTCTTTTTTAATGAGAATATCAAGGAACGGAAGTTGATGTTCATCAGATTCCATCGTAAATTTAATAGAATTAAGTATTAATGGTTCCTCTACGTTATTGATGTCGAGTTCTTGCCGGCTGCTTTCATTCGTGTTTTGTTGAATGGGCGCTTGCCTAAAAAACGTTTCCTGTTATTTTGTGTCGGCTCGACGTCCATTTCACGATTTGTAGCTGGTTGTCTCGGGTTTTGACTATTGACACCAGGTTTCTTTTGGTTGAATTTATTTTGAGTTCCACTTTTTTGGTTAGGGGATTTCTTACGGCGGAACGGTCCCATTTTCTTTGGTCGTGCCAGAATATCCAGAACAAATAAATCAGCGATTTTCAAAAGAATTTATTTTAGAAGGATTGGAGCTCATCCTAGAAAACAACATTTTTTTCTTTGATGATCAATGTTATCTCCAGACCAAGGGAACTGCAATGGGAACGAAAGTGGCACCGACCTATGCCACGCTTGTAATGGGGTTTCTGGAAAATCAAATGTATGATACGTTGACTCAATCATTTGACGAAGATTTTAGCACTTACATTAAACAAAACTGGAAACGTTTTCTTGATGATTGCTTTATCTTCTGGACTAAAAGTAGTGAAGATCTAAACACATTCCACTCCGAAATTAATAATCTACACGATTCTATTAAATTTACGATGGAATCTGATGAACATCAACTTCCGTTCCTTGATATTCTCATTAAAAAAGAGAATAATCAAATTGTAACAGACCTTTACTGTAAGGAAACTGATACTCATCAATATCTAAACTTTAGATCCTGCCACCCGTCTCATACAAAACGGAATATCCCGTTTAGTCTGGCCAGAAGAATCTGCACAATAGTGGTTAATCCTGAACTCCGGATGATGCGTCTTAAAGAATTAAAAGTCCATCTTTTGCGTCAAAATTACCCGGAGATTCTGATTAATTCTGCGATACGAAGAGCAACCATAATTCCGATAGAAGAATTGCGACGTACTAAAGAACCAGAATCAACAGCTAATTCAATACCGTTCGTAATTACACACAATCCGAGGAACCATAACATTCACAATAGTGCCAGAAAATATCTGCCGAGTCTACACCAATCTCCGAATTTAAAACAACTAATCGCGGAATCGAGCTTAATAAATAGCCGAAGACAACCACCAAACTTAAAACGTCTTCTTACTAACTCAAAGTCCGGAAAAGTATATAAAGTCAGCAAATGTGGGGATAAGAGATGTGGAACGTGCGAATACATCGATGAAGGGAACTCAATCACGTTTAGACCTGGAGAAACATTTCGAGTGAATGCATCAATGAATTGCAAAACGGAAAACCTTATCTACTGCGCCAAATGTACCTCTTGCCAGGAGTTTTACATTGGACAAACGGGAGACCATCTCTTTGATAGAGTTAGGGTCCACAAACAGCAAATTAAGGATCCTTCCGTAAGAAATACTCCATGCAGTGAACACTTCGATCGTTGTGGAAAAGGAAGATTTCGTATTTTTCCTTTTTTCAAGATTTTTCTGGACAGTAAAGCTCTGCGTATCGCAAAAGAAGACCACTTTTTAGCTCACCTGGACCAAAGGTCCATGTGAGCTTTTACCATCACTTGGCGTCCGTCGTCGTCGTCGTCTGTCGTCGTCGTCGTCTGTTAACAATTTTTCAAACGTTAACTCGTCCGACACCATAAGTCCAATTGCAACCAAACTTCGTACATTTGTTTATTGGTATATGTGCTACAAAACTATCGTTTGGATTTTTGATTCGTAAAAAAACATGGCCGCCATGGCTAAAAATAGAACATAGGGGTAAATTGCAGTTTTTTGCAAATAACTCAAAAACCATAACAGATATCAAAATTCTGGCACAAGTTAAAAGTGTTCAGCACCTCAAGATCTACCTGCCCTGAAATTTTGAAGAAGATCCAACGACCCATGTAGGAGTTATTGCCCTTTTTCTGCATTTTTTCCAAATTTTGCACTTATTAAGCTCAATATCTTGGATACTATAAAGGAAATTTGAAAAATTTCAATTTCATATTGTTAGGCACACAAAGATCTACAAAATTTGTAACAGGATCGAAGTTGTAGGTTCGTTCCTTTTAGGAGTTATTCCCCTTAGATCGTCAAAATTGACCATTTTTGCAGTCTTTATTCATTGTAATAAAATCGTTAACTCCTCTTACACCATAAGTTTAATTGCAACCAAACTTAGTGTAGTTGTTCCTTGGCATGAGTGCTACTAAACTATCGTTTGGATTTTTGATTTGTAAAAAAACATGGCTGCCATGGCTAAAAATAGAACATAGGGGTAAATTGCAGTTTTTTACAAATAACTCAAAAATGGTGACAGATATCAAAATTCTGATGGGAAGCTAAAGTGTTCAACACCTCAAGATCTACCTGCTTTGAAATTTTGAAGAAGATGTAACCACCCATGTAGGAGTTATTGCCCTTTTTCTTGATTTTTTTTTAAAAATTTGTACTTATTAAGTTGTATGATCATTCCTTTTAGGAGTTATTCCCCTTAGAACATCAAAATTGACCATTTTCACAGCATTTCCCTTAGTTTGCAAAATGTTTAAATGAGCCCTTTAGGAGTTAAAGTTTTGTCCCTTAAATGTCAAAATAACTGTTGATGCCTTATAGATGACCCTTTAAATGTCAAAAATAGCATTTTCTCTTGTTTTTGCCCTATAGAATGAAAACTATTGTCGATAGAGAAAAGCTGTTGTTTGCTTAAACAATCAGCTCATTGAGCTGTACAAAAGTCTGAATTGGGTCGAAGTTGTCAGATGATCCATTATAGGGGTAATAGCTCATGAAAGACTCCCTTAAAGCTTAAGGACCAGGTGAGCGATTCAGGCTCCTGGGAGCCTCTTGTTTGCGAAATATAAACCTTCACTGAACCGAAAGTGAAAGTACCCTATTGCCTTTCCATAATGACGTTGCGTCACAACAGTCGCGACGTTGCCGTTAACAACGTTCATTAACTGTCTGAAGAGCCAGGAGGCTGAAAGCGCTCACACAGAACGATATAACATTATAACATTTTATCTGTTTAATTGTGTTTTTCCGTTATTACTTGTTCGAATATATTTACTGTACCAAGGAACTTTTATTTTCAATTATATATATATATATGTATATATCAGGAAACAGTTTAGAACAAAACTGAGTTAAATGACAAATGGCAAGTTGTGTTCTGCCACAAAATTACCACGTTAGGGTAACCACAACAACAACATCTTGAAGAAAAACTCCAATTATTACATTGTACATTTTAAGTAACAATTTGGTATAGTCTAATACTTGCACATATTCAGCAGTGTCATTTTTGTTTGCGGTGATGTCATGGTTTACGCAAAAACAGAAAATCTGCTGTTGTAAAATATTTAAGGCTATTAAGCAGTGGAAAAGACAATAATTTATTATGACTATTGGAGAAAAGAGGTAGAGTTTTACTTTTTAATTTCATTTTAATGAAATACTCGAGATATTTATGAGCGACTTGGGGTTTTGAAAAAAGAGGACAAATATACCTAAGGAGTAAATAAAAAAAACGTAATCCATTGGACAGAAAAACCCGGGAAGACAAATGAACAACCACAAGCACAACAAATAAACACTGAAAACTAAAACACAATGAACAACACGAACTCTTATAAAAACCAGGAGTGAACCCAGGTGATCCGGAAGGGTAAGCAGTTGCTGCTCTGTATACGACATCGTCGTGAAGTTAAAAAAAGTCGATCTGGTGGAAGTACAAATTGGTGCAGGCACATGAAATGTTACGACATTGGGTACAGGTCCAACATAATCTTAGATATTGGAATACTGTAACGGTCAATCAATTCGTGATTACAATCGTAAAATTTCCTAACTGATGACATCAACTTAAAGACACACAGCATATAAGAATATATAGAGTCTTTTTGGGCATCCTGGCCCACTTGCAAAGTTTATCACTAGAATACCTGAAAACAGCCAAACTTAATGTAACATGGGACTCTTTAGTTAACCCCTTCAAGATATTCTTGTCAAAAGTCATAGAGCTTATTGGAAGAAAACTGGTGGAATGTTCTTTGATGGACCTCTTCTACAAATATACAAGTGTTGCAGGATAAATGGGCCAGCAACGAATAAAAACAAAAAAGCCGGGGTAGGAATTTAGAAAAATCTTTGTTTAATGGGGGCAGCCATATAGTGCAACAAACTACGATTAGTAAAAGTTTCGTTCGCCGAAATGAAATAAGTCAAGTAAGGCAAATAACTTGCTTCAGATTATAATTTTACAGTCATAATCGTTATACCGAAAATGAGTTGCTGGAAAGGGCTATTCCTGTGCTCGCATAATTGGCCACACCAACAGCATATTAGATGATGATTATGTCTTAGTTTTGGAGTCTTTGACCGATGATTTGATGAATTAGAATTAGGCAATAGGCTGAAAATTGGGCTGTTACCGTCTAAACCAGAGCCTCTTACATTTACTGGAAGGAATAAGCATTTTCCCGCTATATATTTTGGTAGAGAGAAGTCTGATCAGTGAAGTAGATACTCATTGTCACTCAGATCTAAATTTTATTTCTAATGCCACTTGGAAAGTTCATATTGATAATATATATAGAAAAGCATGCTCTAGATTACATGTACTCAGAGAAGTCAAATTATTCTCTGAATCATAGTGCTCTAGTGACAATTTATCTATCTATTATGAGACCTGCATTAGAATATGGTGATATTGTGGAGAATATTTGTATTTTAAATGAGTCTAACTTACTAGAAAATCTGCAAATATAAGCAGCCTGTATTATAACTGGACTACGAACTATTTCATTACAATAGTTATATTTAGAATTAGGTTTGAAAACAAATTGTCAAATAGAAGACACATAAACTTGTAATTTATTTTTAAAGTTTAGAAATGATTTTTCCACCTGAAAATTTATCAGAATTAATCAAACCATTTTCTCCAAAGCAAGTAGAATATAACCTAAAGAGACAGTGGTCAAAACTATGTACTGCCTTAAGGAGGTACCCAACACTTTGACTGAAATAGAATTCGCTCGTTTAATTTTCATAAAATCTTGACGAAATATTTACTTTGGCCTGTTAACAAAAATATAACAAAATTTCAAGAAATTTCAACCACACAATTGACGGGAATAATTTAATTGGATAAAAAGCAGTTTGAAAAACACTATTTTTTGTCATTGAGAAGCTTGATTTCTCTGTACTAATAGTATGTGATTAAAACGTTCTGTCCCCCCTTAATATAGAACTGTACCATATTGTAGAAGTTTTGTGATTTCATTCATTTTAAATAAATATTTGAGATATTCCAGAAAAAAACCTACATGTTAAAAAAATGATACAGAGTAATTTTAATTATAGAACTGACCTGTCACTTGTCATATATGTACTGATGATATTGTTGATGTTGTTTTTTTCTGACTCTTTAGAAATGCCGAAGATATGCAAAAACATATTGCCATTTTAGTAACTGGAGGTTAACACGATTGAATGTCTGGAAATAGTTACTTAACAAAACATTAAAAGTAGTTGTAGTCAAATATTGATACAAAAAACTCACGACTGGCTCCAGACCAATCACAATAAAGTCCATCTTCGAAAACACAAGGCCGATCGCACCTAAGCTATGCATGGTCGGAAACAACTCACCACTGGCTCCAGACCAATCACAATAAAGGCCATCTTCGAAAACACAAGGCCGGTCGCACTTACGCTATGCATGGTCGGAAACCCACGCGGGAACATTTATCATATGCCTCCTCTTCTTCAATAGAATTTTTAATAATGAAAACCAAAACAAGATCGATTCAAAATCAGCATAATACGATCAAAATAGAGACAGAATGTAATTTGTTCACTTTTAACCTCACGACCTGATGAAACGAATTGTCCTGTACCTATAATACATGTTAATGGAAGGAATATAATTTTTAGGCCAGACCAATCATTGAATAAAAATATCAAGGACAGAGTTATGGATTGTCTAGAAATATTTAGGACCAGTTTTAAAGGTAGCTTTTAGATACTACGTACATTTAATTCATACCTTGATACTGGAATGTATTCTACATTAAAAATAGTTACGATAGAAATCAATAAGTTTTTCTTTTTCAGATTGAAATGTTTCCTCCACGTTCCCTAGTCGTAAACATATAATACAGAAATAATATACGTTATAGGCATACATGTTAATCTTTTGCAATGTTTCATATTCTTTCTCTCACTGACGCATACCCCATATTTGGTCACTTTCATATACTAGTATCATGAATATATATATCAATCCTACAGAATTCAAAGGTTAGAAAGTAGAAGACAACAGATGTTTATTTACATGAATCAATACATGAAAAGAAACGATACACTAAAATATGTATAGATATTTCTATTTTTATTTGTGTATTTTATTACACACTGAAATTCTATCGTGTCCAGATAATCCGCCAATATTCTGCAGTAGCAACATTATTAGTGTAGAACCAGCTACAGTGTATGAAACGTGTAATGTTGGTGTAGGGACGGAGCACGACATACCCAAATGGAAAGTCAGAAGTGCACCATACGTGAAATATACTAACGCTGATCCGGTATGTTAAAATTTTGATTAATTACACTATTAACCGACTTTCAGAAATAATCTGGACAATGCGTATAGATACCAAAGTGGAGCACTGTCGTAAAGTTCTATATAAACATCTTATTAAATTTAATATTGACGACTGGAAATTTGCTTTAAGATTTATTATAAAAATATATGCACTGCAAATTGATTGTATGTAAGAAGGAAAGACCGTGTATGGATTTTGGATATACTATTCAAGTACATTTGGTTATATTGTTTACTATAAATTAGATTTCTAAAGTATTTGTACCACTTGAAGATTAATCCTGAAATACGCACTGTACGCATGGAAATTTGGTATCTGAGCTTTTTGATGCATTTGTAAATTTTGAAGAAAAAAAAAAAACATAACAAAACTGACGTGAAAATCTGTACAAAATTTTAAGTCGTCATCAGTTATTTCTAATTCAGGATGGTGTGTATATGTTGATTATGGTAGATCCTGATACCGGAGATTATAAGCAGGTTCTTCATTGGTTGGTCACAGATATTCCGGTAATATATTTTATTGTTTTACATGACACTTTATATCAACAACAACAATGTTCTACAATATTTTGGTTATTTTGTTTTACACATTTCCACATTTTTGGAATTTAAGACTGCTGATGAGAATAAATTGTTCAGATGTGAACATACAGTGCATTATAATTGGTATTAGACAATGTTTATGTTTTATTTGTTTGCCCTTAGGATCGATTGATCGATTCAAAACTTGACTGATTGATTTAAAAAACATAACGTGGCTTCTCTCAAAATTGGGGCCACGAAGAACTATTTACGGGAAACTAAGGTATCGGGAAATAACGATACTTTTCATACGGTAAGTTTTAAATAACAATGATAACGGGATTAAAGGGTATGAAAAATGAATTTATGTATTATTGTTTGTTGTAGGGATCATCGTTACGGTCCGGTAATTTAGGCGGAGTAACCAAGATGTGTAAGTTAACTTACAAACACTCTTGTACTTTCGCAGAAGCACGTTAGAGCACATTAATAAAAATAATATATATTTATATATATTCTATTGCAAAAACTACCCCTTCACAACGGGGACCTAAACTCCTCGTTCATTTTTAACTTCATGCATTTAATTTTTATACAGTATTGACACATATTGATTTTATCGTCTTTATGATATCCTTCTACCACAGCAAAGACGTGGGTATACATGCTTATCTTTAACGGAGATGGTCTCTCATTAACGTATACCTCAAATCTTTCATTTTCATAGGTATAATCTTACGGGAAGAATTTCAATTCTATGTCAGTTATATTCCTAAAGTGGTCTTTAAGTCTATCACTCCCTCAGTTATTGCTTGGGGAACGACTTTTAGACACAGCTATTCTAATTTTTAGTTGATGTAAATTTCAGAAGTTTGCTAAGTAGGGTTTCAACTTTCTAGGACAAAGTTGAAATTTGGCCTGGTTTTTATAGCCTCTTAGGACCCGTTTTGATTTTCCTTACAATAATCTTTTTTTGTTCACGATTTTGCTTTCAAAGGTTTTAATCACTTGCGTACCCGATGAAGTTTAACCCTAAATTGAGCACTTTACTTTATAAATTAGTATCTTGTACTTTTTAGATATTATGTATATATTTTTCACTAATCTTTTCAGCATACGAAGGACCAAACCCTCCTGAAGGACAACATCACCGATATCAATTCCTTCTCTGCGACCAGAAAAATAAAACTGTAGACCAGACACAGGTTAGAAGAGTCAAATTTCCACTTGAACGTTTCCTTAAGGATAATGAAATATGTCCGCAGGATGTTGTAGCTACATTCCAGTATAAAAGTTTTTAAATGTCATAATGTTGCGTTTTTTTTCCTGATGCCATCGATGGAGACTGTTGACCTATCTAACGTTCGTTTCGATGCGGACGAATTTTTGAAAACGGACGGAAATTAAACAGATGCCTGTAGTAAGTAAAGTCAAGAAATACCAAAGGGATATTCTAAGGAGAGAAAAATCGTAACAACTGACAAACTCCAGAGAACAACGAAGACAAGACCAAAACAATACATGCACTACAATTAAAAACTAAAAACATATGAACAACATGGACCCCACCAAAAAACCGGGGATAGACTCAGGTGCTTCGGAAGAGTAGGCAGTCTCTGCTTCCTGCAGGACACCCGCCATGCTGTCCATGTCAAATCCGATATGCGGAAGGGATAATATCAATGGAACAGGTCCATTTTCATTTGGGAAACGTTTTTTTCACACCTGTCAACTAAGTCATGATGACGCCCATAAAACTTTAATAAGGATGACTTCAGCTTAGGAGCAACGTACCCTGTCTGAGTAACATAGTAATTTAGACAGGACAATTTTTTCTACAATGAAGCGTTAGCCGAGCCGTACAACAAATTTTTTGTCGTCTAAATTTTCATTGTAAAACCCTGTTTTCATTGTAAAACTCTGCTTTGACTTCTAATGCTCAGTTATTTTCTTGGAAAGTCAGACAAACATTCACATATGATACCAATTATTCTTTATACATTTACCTGATATCCATGTTGTTTATCTCAGACATTTTGTGTTTGAATATGCTATATTCTTTCAACAAGTTTTCTAAAGGGTTCTACGCAAACTTTTTGTCAGTGAATAAATTCCAAATGAGTACCACCGAAGAAGACTATTAATTTTAGAAGTTTAGTAATCATATTGCTATCCCAGGCCCTTTTTGACGATACAGTGAAATTTTTAGAAACGGAAATTAAGGTAGGATCTCGATCTTCTACTTACATCCTGCACCACAAAATCCCCAAAATATCAGTTCTGGTCTCAATTTAAGCCTCAATTCCTGCTGCCGTAATTATAAACTGTTAAACCAATTTTAACTCTTAGTTAGCGATAACATTGTTGGTTATCATACTGTATTGGCTTTTACAATGTGTTCTATAAACACACATGGTTATCTCTCTTCTGCATAACAATTGATAATATTAAATATTCCCATTATTCTATTTTATTTCAAGAATCAAAGAATCTGATTCGTTATATCATTTCTTTTTTTTTATTTGATTCCAGTTATTCACATATGATTGTAGCTGCAAAATCCATTCTGAACTAATTTTGAATCCCTTTCATAGCCAATATGACTTTGGGACAGTTTTTTCAACACTACATGTTTGTATCTAAATAGGACAATACACACTCATCAAACGGAAATTCTGTCATCGAATCACATTCGCCTAATTTTGATATTACTCAGCATTGTGTAAAAATTTAACCATAACCAAATGTAATGAATGGTAGCAAACTCCGAAACAGTGGCGACGTCGCTGCGCTAAACTTTCATATAAGTAGGCGTAGCGTAGCAGAGTAGAAGTTACCACTGTTTCGGAGTTTGGAATGGTAGAGATAAGTTGGCGTGATAACACAGAGGGTGAGGATGGGAAAGAGGGAGGTTTGGGATTCCATTAAACCGATGTAAGATAATTGATAAGATGTTTATGTTTGTTGTTTTTGTTAATGTAATATATCGATGCTATATTTATTTCCTAAAATAAATTATTGACTCACTTTGTTGAACTTCACGACTGGTGTCATATACGGAGCAGGAACTGCTTTCCCTTCTGGAGTACCTGAGTTCACTCCTGGTTTTTATAGGATTTTGTGTTGTTCATTGTTTTTTAGTTTTCAGTGTTTATTTGTTGTGCTTGTGGTTGTTCATTTGTCTTCCCGGGTTTTGTCTGTCTAATGGATTGCATTTTTTATTTTTCCTCTTTATGGCATTTCATGTAATTATTACCATGTATAAAGTGTTAAAAACAATATAAATTGTCAAAAATAAGTTGTAGTTTTCTGTCATTGTCATAAACTGTTGTTTATATGGAGATCTATGATAAAAAGCAACACTATTTTGTTCAATGATTTATAGATTTATAGTTGATTGCAAGCTGATTTATTAAAAAGGTTTTTAAAAATGCAGTTTTTTGTTAATTTTATTGTCGAGTGATATTTGCAAAGTCACGTTGGCATTATACAAATCTTTGCAAGATCATTTCCATATCTTCTTGTCTAATCCAACTTAGATTGACAGTAATGTTCCTTATAGTGTGCTCTTTCAAACATATATCTATGATTCATATTGCCAAACATGCTTGCTAGAGTCAAACAATCCTACTTGGGTTCTGCAAATGAAACCACAGTGAACGATACAGGCTTCTGGGTTCTGTTGTTAAGATAGCATTTGGGGTGTCCATAGAGGTCTTTTGTTGATCTGATACTAAATTATTTACCCCAATCATCTTAAAAGTGTTTCAAATGTTTTCAAATATAAAAGCTGTTGGAGATTCCGGTTTCAGAGAAAAAAAATCAGATTTCAAGTTTATCATGAGGTCAAAAGCCAAATGGAATGTATAAGGGGAGAGAAGCAGTAAATATTTTTGTAATTTAGAGAAGAGACACTTCACTGAAAAAAACACATCCCAAAATTGATTTTAAAAAATGATACTGAAATTAAAGATCAGATGGATATTTTAAGAATGTTCAATGAAAATCTATACACTAGTAGGAAAACTGATATAGATGATAAACATAGTGTTTTCTTTGATAATGATAATCCATTTATAAGTAAATTGTACCAGGTGGAATGTGAATCTTTGGAAAGTAAATTAAAGCTAAATGAAATGCTACCAGCCTTGAAAAACTTACAAAATGGAAAGTTTTTTTGGTTAGAACTGAAATGTTTTATTTTGCGATCATTTAGTCAGGTTTATGACAGAGGTCAACTGTCAGTTTCACAGAGGCAGGGTGACATCACTTGTCTTCCAAAAGAAGGCAAACCAATATATTATTTGAAACATTGATTATAAAATATGTGCTTTTGTTCTTGCACTTCGACGTAAGACAATTTTGTCAAAAGTTATAAGTGATACACAAATGGGGTACATGAAAGGAAGATTTATTGGGGAGTGTACCAGATTGATATGTGACATCATAGAAAAATGTGATGAAAATGAAATGGAGGGTTTACTCATATTATTGGATTTCGAAAAAGCATTCGATTCATTGGAGTGGAACTTTAAAAGTCCTTGAGTTTTTAGGGTTTGGAGATTCTATCATCCAATAGTGTGAAACCTTTTATTCTAATTCTGAAAGTTGTATCTTATATAATAGACACCTTTCAGGACAATTTAACATTGAAAGGAGACCCCTTGTCACCTTATTTATTTATTTTATCTGAACTTCTTAGTGCTTCACTGCGGTTTGACCCTGACATTAAAGGGATCACGATTAATTGATCTGAATTCCTGATAAGTCAGTATGCAGATGATTCAACCCTTATATTAGAGAATGATTTACAGTCTGTTCATAGGGCTCTAGAGATTATTGATCTATTTTCTACATGTTCTGGTTTGAGAGGAAACTTTGATAAAACCCAGGCAGTATGGATTAGGGCAAGAAGGGGCTGTGCCGAGGAACTCGAAACGAGACGACCAATAAATTGAAACCACTCAGGCACACTCAAACTGTTAGGCATTCAGTATTCTCTTTCTAAAGTTGATATATATTTTGATAATTTTAATCATATTATAGAACAAATAAAGAGACTAGTTGGTGATTGGTCACTGAGAAACATTTCATTGGTTGGGAAGGTTACTGTTATTAAATCTTTAGCCCTACCTATACTGGTTCAGTCATTTACTGTTCTACCTAACCCTCCCGTGCAAACTATTAAAGCAATCAAGGGTATTTTCTTTTGCTTTTTATGAGGGGAATAAGGTTGATAAGATTATGAAGAACATTATTATTGGTATTTACGAAGATAGAGGTTTAAAATTACCTCTTATCCCATCATTTATTCTTGCACTTAAATTGTCCTGGATAAAGAAAGTTTTGGATCCTGATAATAGGACCCCTTGGAAGGTAATTAATTTAGATGTATTGGAGAATCTTGGACAAGATAAGTTTTGGTATTATACTAAAGATGTCCTAAAGGGGCATGCTAACAAATTTAATTCTTTCTGGTAAGATGTTTTGAATGGTTGGTTTTCTGTTAAGGAGGACCTTTCCACAGCCCCTGAAGATATCTTTGGTACAATGAAAAGATTATAGTTGGTTGTCAACCACTCTATTCTTATCACTGGATCAAATCATGTTTACTTTTTCTAAATGAGGAGGAATGAAAATTTATATCATTGCCTGAGCTAAAAATGAATCACGGACTGATTTTAGCCATTCCACAAGAATGGACAAACATTTTGCTTGTAAGTAAAATAAAAAAAGTAAACGATGTATCTAACAGATATATCTTGCTTGTGAGTGTCAATCAGAAAGTGGTAAAGCCATTTTATAGATTTTTTATAGGGAATATATTTGAGAGACCACTGAAATCACAGGATAAGTGGACATTGGATTTGGGACTGTCTGCAGAGTATGAAAATAGGGTTTACATTATCAGTCTGCTTTTCGATGTATATTAAACACTAAATTGCGGTCTTTTCAATAAAAAATAAACCAAAGAATACTATATACTAATAGTTTACAATTTCAATGTAAACTTTCTGAGACAGAAATGTGCAGCTATTGTTTTGAAACTAGAGACATTGATTTATTTGTTTTTTTATTGTCCTATTGTTGGCTCTCTGTGGTTACAATTTGCAGATAACTTGATGTGCAAGTCTGATATTCATGACAATATTGGACCTGTTGAATGCACTATTGGTGTCTTGTTTGATGCAAATTGTGAGATATTGAGACATGTCTTATCATCCTTCGATACTATATCTGTGTGAGTAGAATAAGGAAAGAAATGTTTAGTTTGACCAAGTGCTTAAAAAATTAAAAATATTATAGAGCTATAGATCTTAAATCGTTATTTCTTTGTAACCCAAGACAGGCAAAAAGCATAGAAAGAAAATGGGACTCTGTGAAATTTCTTTTTCAGTCTAACAGATAAAATCCAATTGATTTAGATTTCTATATGAAAATGAATTTTTTTTACCGGGACTAACTATATGAAAGTAAAATATTAATATGTTCCATGGCATAAATATTAGTTAAACAGTAAAGCTAGCTGTGCTAGGATTGTAGTTGTATATAATTTAATATTGGATGTAACGCGTCTTTTGATTAGTCAAAAAGAAATCCCGACGTCTTAGACGTTACAACAACCGTTAGAATTAAATTCAGGTTATTTAGTGTGCACCACGTGATTGAGTCAATCCTTAAATAATATGTAAAAGGATCATGATCAAATAAAAATATATGTGATAGAAAAAAGTTTTGAAGACTAAGTAAATGACCAGAAAACTTGAAAGAGAGGGTGTATTTTTCAAATATATCCCACAATTCTCTGCTGGATGGTCATTATGCGGAATTTGTTCTGCTAACTAATAAATAATAACTCTCAGAAGCCTATATAGATCATTATGGTTTCATCTCCACGACTCTGGCAGAACGTTTGTCTCTGGTCGTCACGGTTGGCAACCCGAGAAATGGATACAATATAGGAAACATAACTGGCAACTTAAGCTGGTCCAGACAATATGATCTGAATATGAATTTTGTCATGTATATCATATAAAATCTGTCGTATTGTAAATGTGCAAAATAATTGACGATGTTATCCGATATTACAGAGAGTATCATAAGTTGCTCAGATAGGGGTATGTTGCTCCTAAGTTGGAGTTATCCTTATAAAAGTTTTATGGACGTCATCATAACTTGGTTGACAGGTATGAAAAAAACCTTTCCAAAATGAAAATGGACCTGTTCCATTGATGTTATACCTTCCTCATACCGGATTTGACATGGGCAGCATGGCGGGTGTCCTGCAGGAAGCAGAGACTGCTTACTCTTCCGGAGCACCTGAGTCTATCCCCGGTTTTTTGGTGGGGTCCATGTCGTTCATATGTTTTTAGTTTTTAATTGCAAAGATCTGTATAAGGCAGACGTGACTTTGTAGATATCCGTCAACAGTAAAATTAACAAAAAATCATCAAAAGATCTGTAAACCATTGGTCAAAATGGTGGTGCTTCTTGATCTTTAAATGTCCAGATAAACAACATTTCATGACAATGACAGAACACTACAAGACATTTTATAATTTTCTGTGGTTTTCAGCAATTTAAACTTGATAATGATGGCATGAAAATGCCATAAATCATTTTAGGGATTACATATATCATCAACATGACCATAAGCTGCACCTTATTAATTATCTATCGCCATTATGCTAATACTGATGAAAACTTTAGTCAGTCTGGTGAATCTGGGGGTTCATCATTTGATGGAGTTGATGCTGGACTTACCGAAATGATATCGCAAAGTAAAGATTTTTTTTTTCTACTCTATCTAATATTGCAACCTGTTAAAACAATTTAAAGGGTCGTGTTCAAACAAAGCTTAAGGAGTAGTCCTTATATAATAAGACGGGCAACAGGAAAGGTCAGCAATGATATACAATCAATTAACAAAATCCAATCGACAGACTCTCAGACAAAAATAACATAACAGAAAACAAAACATAATGAAACAGCAGAGTCAGAATAGGGTGACATGATAAATTTACTGAGCAGCTGTGTGAACAAAGACCTCTCCGTTCTATCATAACCCTCATATTACGAAAAACATTGTACACGACAGTATAGTATACTTACTGACAAGGTGATCGCCAGCTCTGAAAGTTAACTTTGGTTGAACGTCTAAAATTAATGAAACAAGTCAAAAAAATGAAAGACAAATATACTTAAGGTCCAATCAAAGAAACGTAATCCATTGGACAGACAAACTAGGGAAGAAAAATGAACAACCACAAGCACAACAAATAAAGACAGAAAACTCTTATTAAAACCAAGAGTGAACCCAGGTGCTCCGGAACTTCTCTACACTCTACACTACCATACCACATTCTCAATTAAAAGATCTCTTAAAGCAACTAGTTCATAAATGTTTTGTCACGAAAAATGGGACACGCAGGTATAATTGTTTGTTCTAAGTAGAGAAAAGGTTTATTTCGTGAAGAACCACTCTGATTCTGACAAAAAGTATTCTGAAGATGAAATTACAAACATGTTAGATTTTCTCATAGACAACATATACATTGAATTTGGCGGTCTAATTTTTCAACAAACAATCGGCATTCCAATGGGAACCAACTGTGCTCCTCCCCTCTCCGATCTGTTTCTGTATTCCTATTAAGCGGACTTCATTCAAGGGTTACTACTTGAAAACAAAAAGAAACTAGCCCAATCCTTTAATTTCACTTTTCGTTATATAGATGAGATGTTGTCGTTAAATAACGACAAATTCCAAGACTTTCTACATCTTATCTACCCCAGTGAGCTTGAAATTAAGGATACTACAGATACGCCAACGTCCACGTCATATTTGGATTTGTTTCTTGAAATAGACTATGAGGGACGTTTGAAGAAAAAACTTTATGACAAACGGGACGACTTCAACTTTCCTATTGTTAATTTTCCCTTCTTGAGTAGCAATATACCAGCATCGCCTGCATATGGCGTCTACGTTTCTCAGCTTATCCGATTTTCAGGGGCATGCGTGAGTTACCCTGACTTTCGACAAAGAGGATTACTGCTGTCACAAAAGCTTCTTAACCAGGGTTTTATCAGGGATAAGTTGATGTCATCACCTAGGACATTTTACGGTCCTCATCACGAATTGATTGACCATTACAGAGTTCCAATATCTAAGATGATGATGGACCTGTTCCCACTGTCGTAACCTTTTATGTGCCTCCACCGATTTGTGACTTCCCCCGGACTTTGTTGAACTTCACGACGGTGCCGTATACGGAGCATGTATCGGTAGCTTAAAATGATTATTATCACGTCTTCGGAGATTTGTCACCTTAAGCGAACTTGGATAAGTCACTATGTCCAATGGACATGACTGAATGAAATGCTGTTTGTCAAATGGAAGATCCATTGGGGCTTCTGGGGATTAAAATACTATCTTTTCTCTTTTTTAAAAATTATGATTGTTATACAAAACATAGTGTTCCTGGTATAAGTAGCTACAACTCCTTCTGTGGAAATTATTCATCATCAAATTATATGAGCATAGTACATCACTAATTACAAAGTGATATATTTGTACATGGCTTTGTTTTATGTGGTTTTAAATTTAATGACTGTTTATGTTTTTGTCCTTTTATTCACCAATAAAGCTGCTAGTTTTCAGTCAACATTAATTTTTCATTTTTTATATTTTGCATTATTTATTTATCATTTTGTTTATTTCAGGGTATATATTTAGATTAAATGTTTACTTGAAAGAAAATTATAGAGAAAAAATCGTTCTTGTTGTGTACCAGTTATCACCATTAATTGTTCCAAATTTTCATGTGTATATTTACCCAATTAATTTTAAACCTCAGTTTTCAAAAGGTTGACGTTGACAATTGAACCATGCTTTCATATAAATGTCTACTTAATATATACATTTTTATAAGGATTGACGAAATATTTGAAAAATTATACATGACAGTGATTTTTTTCTATCAAATGCAAAATAATTTATTAAATTAACTCTTCTAATATAGCATCATTTTTCTGTAACTTTTAAAAGTTATATTGTACAATTCAAGCATGGAATTGTAGTCTTTCGTGTGATACCTCGTTTTAAATTTAAATAAAATATTTATATATTATATATCACAATGAATTGCAATTTGTTTTATACCTATCACGCTACTGAAGGATTTTGCATTTGAACAAAATACCAAATCCATGTACATTTTGTTCCAATCAGATTTCAAACGATATAAGGTACAGAATGCACAATAAGTATACCTGGGGAAGGTGTATGATAATCATATGTTTTAATTCATTTGGATATGTATATCTTTCTGGGGTTACTTCGTTACTTGAATAAATGTCTCAATCTTAAGATAGGGTTGTCATGTGACTCTTAGTATGAATTTACTATATCTAATATAAGTATCTTTGGATTGTTATTTTGAATTCCTGGGACAATGTCTCTGCATGGTGGACCCTGGGTCCCCGAGGGTATTCGCCAACCCAGTCGTCAGACTTGTCTGACATGATTATTCATTGATTTGTTACAGAAATTACCAGTATTTAGCAAAATTTAAAAATAAAAGAAATAATAAGGGTTCATTCCTTGTATTGCACATGGTAGATCTCCTTAGCTGAGATTTTGGCTTCCTATTTCGGTATTTTTGGTTATGAGTATTTCTTGTTTAAAATAAGTTTGATTTTTGGTCTTCCAAATGTTTCGGTTTTAATGCTGCTTGAAATGCGTCGTATACAGCATAGTATAAATGTACTATATCTAATATTAGTATCTTTGTATTGTTATTTTTATTACTATCGGCTTTTCCTGTCCTACTTTTTATTGTTATATGGTAACGCCTTACAAAAAACTATAATAATCGGGAGTACCTGAAGACATGCACGGAAGAATAAACAAGAAAATGGATAACGAGAAAGTTAACAATGATATTCCAATCATTCCAAGAGACAGAACCCCGGACAAGAAATAACATATCAGAGCGAAAAAACAGAAACATAAACAACATACTAGATACCCTTAGGATCTTTCATGGTTGTTACCCTCAGAGTTGCCGTATTTCATATATCGTATTAAATATCTGTCGTTATAACAATACAAAACTATACCGAGTTTTAGTATAGGTGCAGACATTTTTGCCTGTAGTGACCGGTCCAAAGGAAGTGCACAGGTCAGACTATTGTTGGGAAGTTGTATAAATACCACAACTCCTTGGAACAGTTGGTTTTAGCAGACAAAACATCGAGTTTCTTTGTCTTAACAGAAATACAGTGTACTGACATTTAACAAAATATCTAACTTTAAGGTAATTGTTATAAAAAAAAACAACCTTGCACTCCCATAAAGAATTTGGTCGTTCAAATGTCATTTGCAATGTAGAGATTATAATTATGTAGGTTCTATAATAAAGAAGTAGGACCACTTTCCCCTGTATTTGTTTCACTCATAATCATTGACTTTTTAATCTTAAATATTTACCTACTTTTTATTGTAAACGATTGCATGGAAAGCATGTTTATGTTAACAAACAGAAATTCATGTGCTTAAGGGGGTACCCAACACTTTGACTAAAATAAAATTGGCTCGTTTAATTTTCATGAAATTTTGAGGAAATATTTAATTTGACCTGTTAACAAAAATATAAAAATTTCAAGAAATTTGAACCACACAATTTACGGGAATAATTTCATTGGATATATAGCAGATTGACAAACACTAACTTTGATCATAGAGAAGCTTGATTTCTCTTTACTAATAGTATGTGATTAAAACGTTCAGCTGATTTTTAAAGAATTAAATCCCTTAGGTGTTCTGTACCCCCTTAATGATTCATAAGTTAAATTTCTACCTACCAAAGTTTTGTATAATGGCGTCTTGTGTACATTTGTACCTCTTTTTTGGTATATCGCCAAGAAGGAACTATTCTACTGTCATATGAAAGGAGATCCATAAACTGACTTACAGCAAAAATTTCGTTTCGGTTCTTAGTGTCCTTCACATTGAAAAACTGTCTTGAATACATTAATTTGGCAAATTAATGCTCATACAATTTTTTAAAGGCTTTATGCGACTTTTTGAAAATGACCCTAGAAGTGAAATAAATACAGGCGAAAATGGTCCTACTTCTTTTGTAAAGCAAAGTGATATTTTTGTTTATTTGTTTGGTTTTATTGTCTTGTGGTTTTAATGTAATGACGAACTGTTTTTTGGTCATTTTATTTACCAATAAAACTTGGTTTCCAATTAAGATTATTTGGGTTTTTTTTGTCTTACTTTTACATTCGTTGTACTATGAGGTGTATTACGGTACGCAAGTAAGAAATTTGCTAGTTTCTTGTTCAAATCGCAATTTTACCCTTTCATGTCTTACTTTTACACTATTTATTCATCTTTTCTTTAATTCCGAATATCTTCTTAGATAAAATGTTAACGTCTCATTTGAACGATGTTAAGTGTACGATTACTAAAAAAATTTATTAAAGTCTTGTTCTGTTGATATTTGTTGTGCTTTCTTAAAGCTACTGTAATGTACTAAAAGGCCACATTTGTATTTTTATTGTTTGGTCCGTAATCTTATGACACTAAATATATCATTTGTCATTAAAAAAAACTTAATTTTTTTCTTTCTGAATATATATCTTGTCCTTAGATGGAAAATAGAAAACATTTTAAGCTTTGTCCTTGACAGATTTTTAACGATTTAAATATTTACCTACTTTTTATTGTAAACGATTGTATGGAATGCATGTTTATGTTAACAAACAGAAATTCATGTGCTTAAGGGGGTACCCAACACTTTGACTAAAATAAAATTGGCTCGTTTAATTTTCAAGAAATTTGAACCACACAATTTACGGGAATAATTTCATTGGATATATAGCAGTTTGACAAACACTAACTTTGATCATAGAGAAGCTTGATTTCTCTTTACTAATAGTATGTGATTAAAACGTTCAGCTGATTTATAAAGAATTAAATCCCTTAGGTGTTCTGTACCCCCTTAATGATTCATAAGTTAAATTTCTACCTACCAATGTTTTGTATAATGGCGTCTTGTGTACATTTGTACCCCTTTTTCGGTATATCGCCAAGAAGGAACTATTCTACTGTCATATGAAAGGAGATCCATAAACTGACTTACAGCAAAAATTTCGTTTCGGTTCTTAGTGTCCTTCACATTGAAAAACTGTCTTGAATACATTAATTTGGCAAATTAATGCTCATAGAATTTTTTAAAGGCTTTATGCGACTTTTTGAAAATGACCCTAGAAGTGACATAAATACAGGCGAAAATGGTCCTACTTCTTTTAGAATCTACGAACGACTTTTCGTTTCACTGAAAATATAAAACAAAACTCGTGAATACTTATTCCTTTGACAGGACAGTGCTGTTGTTTTATGATTTTTAATAGCGGATTGTCCTTAATCTTACAAATTTTGGGTTTTCATTATGGTTGACCTTTAATCTGTTTTTTTTCTCGTACTATTTATATGACAATTTATGGAATGAGAAAGATTAGCCTATGAAACTTGTACAAGTAACCAATGAACCAATTAAAAAATATTGTCCTTAGATAATAAAGCAAGAACAATTGATTTTTTAATCTTAAATATAATATAGGGGGTACCCAACACTTTGACTAAAATAAAATTGGCTCGTGTAATTTTCATAAAATTTTGAGGAAATATTTAAATTGACCTGTTAACAAAAATATAAAAATTTCAAGAAATTTGAACCACACAATTTACGGGAATAATTTCATTGGATATATAGTAGTTTGACAAACACTAACTTTGATCATAGAGAAGCTTGATTTCTCTTTACTAATAGTATATGATTAAAACGTTCAGCTGATTTTTAAAGAATTAAATCCCTTAGGTATTCTGTACCCCCTTAATGATTCATAAGTTAAATTTCTACCTACCAAAGTCTTATATAATGGCGTCTTGTGTACATTTGTACCCCTTTTTGGTATATCGCCAAGAAGGAACTATTCTACTGTCATATGAAAGGAGATCCATAAACTGAATTGCAGCAAAAATTTCATTTCGGTTCTTAGTGTCCTTCACATTGAAAAACTGTCTTGAATACATTAATGTGGCAAATTAATGCTCATACAATTTTTTAAAGGCTTTATGCGACTTTTTGAAAATGACCCTAGAAGTGAAATAAATACAGGCGAAAATGGCCCTACGTCTTTTGTAAAGCAAAGTGATATTTTTGTTTATTTGTTTGGTTTTATTGTCTTGTGGTTTTAATGTAATGACGAACTGTTTTTTGATCATATTATTTACCAATAAAACTTGGTTTCCAATTAAGATTATTTGGGTTTTTTTTTGTCTTACTTTTACATTCGTTGTACTATGAGGTGTATTACGGTACGCAAGTAAGAAATTTGCTAGTTTCTTGTTCAAATCGCAATTTTACCCTTTCATGTCTTACTTTTACACTATTTATTCATCTTTTCTTTAATTTCGAATATCTTCTTAGATAAAATGTTAACGTCTCATATGATAGATTTGAACGATGTAAAGTGTACGATTACTAAAAAATATCTATTAAAGTCTTGTTCTGTTGATATTTGTTGTGCTTTCTTAAAGCTACTGTAATGTACTAAAAGGCCACATTTGTATTTTTATTGTTTGGTCCGTAATCTTATGACACTAAATGTATCATTTGTCATTAAAAAAAAAACTTAATTTTTTTATTTCTGAATATATATCTTGTTCTTAGATGGAAAATAGAAAATAATGTAAGCTTTGTCCTTGACAGATTTTTAACGATTTAAATATTTACCTACTTTTTATTGTAAACGATTGTATTGAATGCATGTTTATGTTAACAAACAGAAATTCATGTGCTTAAGGGGGTACCCAACACTTTGACTAAAATAAAATTGGCTCGTTTAATTTTCTTAAAATTTTGAGGAAATATTTAATTTGACCTGTTAACAAAAATATAAAAATTTCAAGAAATTTGAACCACACAATTTACGGGAATAATTTCATTGGATATATAGTAGTTTGACAAACACTAACTTTGATCATAGAGAAGTTTGATTTCTCTTTAATAAAAGTATGTGATTAAAACGTTCAGCTGATTTTTAAAGAATTAAATCCCTTAGGTGTTCTGTACCCCCTTAATGATTCATAAGTTAAATTTCTACCTACCAAAGTCTTGTATAATGGCGTCTTGTGTACATTTGTACCCCTTTTTCGGTATATCGCCAAGAAGGAACTATTCTACTGTCATATGAAAGAAGATCCATAAACTGACTTACAGCAAAAATTTCGTTTCGGTTCTTAGTGTCCTTCACATTGAAAAACTGTCTTGAATACATTAATGTGGCAAATTAATGCTCATAGAATTTTTTAAAGGCTTTATGCGACTTTTCGAAAATGACCCTAGAAGTGAAATAAATACAGGCGAAAATGGCCCTACTTCTTTTAGAATCTACGAACGACTTTTCGTTTCACTGAAAATATAAAACAAAACTCGTGAATACTTATTCCTTTGACAGGACAGTGCTGTTGTTTTATGATTTTTAATAGCGGATTGTCCTTAATCTTACAAATTTTGGTTTTTCAATATGGTTGACCTTTAATCTGTTTTTTTCTCGTACTATTTATATGACAATTTATGGAATGAGAAAGATTAGCCTATGAAACTTGTACAAGTAACCAATGAACCAATTAAAAAATATTGTCCTTAGATAATAAAGCAAGAACAATTGATTTTTTAATCTTAAATATAATATAGGGGGTACACAACACTTTGACTAAAATAAAATTGGCTCGTTTATTTTTCATAAAATTTTGAGGAAATATTTAAATTGACCTGTTAACAAAAATATAAAAATTTCAAGAAATTTGAACCACACAATTTACGGGAATTATTTCATTGGATATATAGTAGTTTGACAAACACTAACTTTGATCATAGAGAAGCTTGATTTTTCTTTACTAATAGAATGTGATTAAAACGTTCAGCTGATTTTTAAAGAATTAAATCCCTTAGGTATTCTGTACCCCCTTAATGATTCATAAGTTAAATTTCTACCTACCAAAGTCTTGTATAATGGCGTCTTGTGTACATTTGTACCCCTTTTTTGGTATATCGCCAAGAAGGAACTATTCTACTGTCATATGAAAGGAGATCCATAAACTGAATTGCAGCAAAAATTTCATTTCGGTTCTTAGTGTCCTTCACATTGAAAAACTGTCTTGAATACATTAATGTGGCAAATTAATGCTCATAGAATTTTTTAAAGGCTTTATGCGACTTTTTGAAAATGACCCTAGAAGTGAAATAAATACAGGCGAAAATGGCCCTACTTCTTTTAGAATCTACGAACGACTTTTCGTTTCACTGAAAATATTAAACAAAACTCGTGAATACTTATTCCTTTGACAGGACAGTGCTGTTGTTTTATGATTTTTAATAGCGGATTGTCCTTAATCTTACAAATTTTGGGTTTTCATTATGGTTGACCTTTAATCTGTTTTTTTCTCGTACTATTTATATGACAATTTATGGAATGAGAAAGATTAGCCTATGAAACTTGTACAAGTAACCAATGAACCAATTAAAAAATATTGTCCTTAGATAATAAAGCAAGAACAATTGATATTTTAATCTTAAATATAATATAGGGGGTACACAACACTTTGACTAAAATAAAATTGGCTCGTTTAATTTTCATAAAATTTTGAGGAAATATTTAAATTGACCTGTTAACAAAAATATAAAAATTTCAAGAAATTTGAACCACACAATTTACGGGAATAATTTCATTGGATATATAGTAGTTTGACAAACACTAACTTTGATCATAGAGAAGCTTGATTTCTCTTTACTAATAGTATGTGATTAAAACGTTCAGCTGATTTTTAAAGAATTAAATCCCTTAGGTATTCTGTACCCCCTTAATGATTCATAAGTTAAATTTCTACCTACAAAAGTCTTGTATAATGGCGTCTTGTGTACATTTGTACCCCTTTTTTGGTATATCGCCAAGAAGGAACTATTCTACTGTCATATGAAAGGAGATCCATAAACTGAATTGCAGCAAAAATTTCATTTCGGTTCTTAGTGTCCTTCACATTGAAAAACTGTCTTGAATACATTAATGTGGCAAATTAATGCTCATAGAATTTTTTAAAGGCTTTATGCGACTTTTTGAAAATGACCCTAGAAGTGAAATAAATACAGGCGAAAATGGCCCTACTTCTTTTAGAATCTACGAACGACTTTTCGTTTCACTGAAAATATTAAACAAAACTCGTGAATACTTATTCCTTTGACAGGACAGTGCTGTTGTTTTATGATTTTTAATAGCGGATTGTCCTTAATCTTACAAATTTTGGGTTTTCATTATGGTTGACCTTTAATCTGTTTTTTTCTCGTACTATTTATATGACAATTTATGGAATGAGAAAGATTAGCCTATGAAACTTGTACAAGTAACCAATGAACCAATTAAAAAATATTGTCCTTAGATAATAAAGCAAGAACAATTGATATTTTAATCTTAAATATAATATAGGGGGTACACAACACTTTGACTAAAATAAAATTGGCTCGTTTAATTTTCATAAAATTTTGAGGAAATATTTAAATTGACCTGTTAACAAAAATATAAAAATTTCAAGAAATTTAAACCACACAATTTACGGGAATAATTTCATTGGATATATAGTAGTTTGACAAACACTAACTTTGATCATAGAGAAGCTTGATTTCTCTTTACTAATAGTATGTGATTAAAACGTTCAGCTGATTTTTAAAGAATTAAATCCCTTAGGTATTCTGTACCCCCTTAATGATTCATAAGTTAAATTTCTACCTACCAAAGTCTTGTATAATGGCGTCTTGTGTACATTTGTACCCCTTTTTTGGTATATCGCCAAGAAGGAACTATTCTACTGTAATATGAAAGGAGATCCATAAACTGAATTGCTGCAAAAATTTCATTTCGGTTCTTAGTGTCCTTCACATTGAAAAACTGTCTTGAATACATTAATGTGGCAAATTAATGCTCATACAATTTTTTAAAGCCTTTATGCGACTTTTTGAAAATGACCCTAGAAGTGAAATAAATACAGGCGAAAATGGCCCTACTTCTTTTGTAAAGCAAAGTGTTATTTTTTTTTATTTGTTTGGTTTTATTGTCTTGTGGTTTTAATGTAATGACGAACTGTTTTTTGATCATATTATTTACCAATAAAACTTGGTTTCCAATTAAGATTATTTGGGGTTTTTTTTGTCTTACTTTTACATTCGTTGTACTATGAGGTGTATTACGGTACGCAAGTAAGAAATTTGCTAGTTTCTTGTTCAAATCGCAATTTTACCCTTTCATGTCTTACTTTTACACTATTTATTCATCTTTTCTTTAATTCCGAATATCTTCTTAGATAAAATGTTAACGTCTCATATGATAGATTTGAACGATGTAAAGTGTACGATTACTAAAAAAATCTATTAAAGTCTTGTTCTGTTGATATTTGTTGTGCTTTCTTAAAGCTACTGTAATGTACTAAAAGGCCACATTTGTATTTTTATTGTTTGGTCCGTAATCTTATGACACTAAATGTATCATTTGTCATTAAAAAAAAACTTAATTTTTTTATTTCTGAATATATATCTTGTTCTTAGATGGAATATAGAAAATAATGTAAGCTTTGTCCTTGACAGATTTTTAACGATTTAAATATTTACCTACTTTTTATTGTAAACGATTGTATGGAATGCATGTTTATGTTAACAAACAGAAATTCATGTGCTTAAGGGGGTACCCAACACTTTGACTAAAATAAAATTGGCTCGTTTAATTTTCTTAAAATTTTGAGGAAATATTTAATTTGACCTGTTAACAAAAATATAAAAATTTCAAGAAATTTGAACCACACAATTTACGGGAATAATTTCATTGGATATATAGTAGTTTGACAAACACTAACTTTGATCATAGAGAAGCTTGATTTCTCTTTAATAAAAGTATGTGATTAAAACGTTCAGCTGATTTTTAAAGAATTAAATCCCTTAGGTGTTCTGTACCCCCTTAATGATTCATAAGTTAAATTTCTACCTACCAAAGTCTTGTATAATGGCGTCTTGTGTACATTTGTACCCCTTTTTTGGTATATCGCCAAGAAGGAACTATTCTACTGTCATATGAAAGGAGATCCATAAACTGACTTACAGCAAAAATTTCGTTTCGGTTCTTAGTGTCCTTCAAATTGAAAAACTGTCTTGAATACATTAATGCGGCAAATTAATGCTCATAGAATTTTTTAAAGGCTTTATGCGACTTTTTGAAAATGACCCTAGAAGTGAACTAAATACAGGCGAAAATGGCCCTACTTCTGTTAGAATCTACGAACGACTTTTCGTTTCACTGAAAATATAAAACAAAACTCGTGAATACTTATTCCTTTGACAGGACAGTGCTGTTGTTTTATGATTTTTAATAGCGGATTGTCCTTAATCTTACAAATTTTGGTTTTTCAATATGGCTGACCTTAAATCTGTGTTTTTCTCGTACTATTTATATGACAATTTATGGAATGAGAAAGATTAGCCTATGAAACTTGTACAAGTAACCAATGAACCAATTAAAAAATATTGTCCTTAGATAATAAAGCAAGAACAATTGATTTTTTAATCTTAAATATAATATAGGGGGTACCCAACACTTTGACTAAAATAAAATTGGCTCGTTTAATTTTCATAAAATTTTGAGGAAATATTTAAATTGACCTGTTAACAAAAATATAAAAATTTCAAGAAATTTGAACCACACAATTTACGGGAATAATTTCATTGGATATATAGTAGTTTGACAAACACTAACTTTGATCATAGAGAAGCTTGATTTTTCTTTACTAATAAAATGTGATTAAAACGTTCAGCTGATTTTTAAAGAATTAAATCCCTTAGGTATTCTGTACCCCCTTAATGATTCATAAGTTAAATTTCTACCTACCAAAGTCTTGTATAATGGCGTCTTGTGTACATTTGTACCCCTTTTTTGGTATATCGCCAAGAAGGAACTATTCTACTGTAATATGAAAGGAGATCCATAAACTGAATTGCAGCAAAAATTTCATTTCGGTTCTTAGTGTCCTTCACATTGAAAAACTGTCTTGAATACATTAATTTGGCAAATTAATGCTCATAGAATTTTTTAAAGGCTTTATGCGACTTTTTGAAAATGACCCTAGAAGTGAAATAAATACAGGCGAAAATGGCCCTACTTCTTTTAGAATCTACGAACGACTTTTCGTTTCACTGAAAATATTAAACAAAACTCGTGAATACTTATTCCTTTGACAGGACAGTGCTGTTGTTTTATGATTTTTAATAGCGGATTGTCCTTAATCTTACAAATTTTGGTTTTTCAATATGGCTGACCTTTAATCTGTTTTTTTCTCGTACTATTTATATGACAATTTATGGAATGAGAAAGATTAGCCTATGAAACTTGTACAAGTAACCAATGAACCAATTAAAAAATATTGTCCTTAGATAATAAAGCAAGAACAATTGATTTTTTAATCTTAAATATAATATAGGGGGTACCCAACACTTTGACTAAAATAAAATTGGCTCGTTTAATTTTCATAAAATTTTGAGGAAATATTTAAATTGACCTGTTAACAAAAATATAAAAATTTCAAGAAATTTGAACCACACAATTTACGGGAATAATTTCATTGGATATATAGTAGTTTGACAAACACTAACTTTGATCATAGAGAAGCTTGATTTTTCTTTACTAATAAAATGTGATTAAAACGTTCAGCTGATTTTTAAAGAATTAAATCCCTTAGGTATTCTGTACCCCCTTAATGATTCATAAGTTAAATTTCTACCTACCAAAGTCTTGTATAATGGCGTCTTGTGTACATTTGTACCCCTTTTTTGGTATATCGCCAAGAAGGAACTATTCTACTGTAATATGAAAGGAGATCCATAAACTGAATTGCAGCAAAAATTTCATTTCGGTTCTTAGTGTCCTTCACATTGAAAAACTGTCTTGAATACATTAATTTGGCAAATTAATGCTCATAGAATTTTTTAAAGGCTTTATGCGACTTTTTGAAAATGACCCTAGAAGTGAAATAAATACAGGCGAAAATGGCCCTACTTCTTTTAGAATCTACGAACGACTTTTCGTTTCACTGAAAATATTAAACAAAACTCGTGAATACTTATTCCTTTGACAGGACAGTGCTGTTGTTTTATGATTTTTAATAGCGGATTGTCCTTAATCTTACAAATTTTGGTTTTTCAATATGGCTGACCTTTAATCTGTTTTTTTCTCGTACTATTTATATGACAATTTATGGAATGAGAAAGATTAGCCTATGAAACTTGTACAAGTAACCAATGAACCAATTAAAAAATATTGTCCTTAGATAATAAAGCAAGAACAATTGATTTTTTAATCTTAAATATAATATAGGGGGTACCCAACACTTTGACTAAAATAAAATTGGCTCGTTTAATTTTCATAAAATTTTGAGGAAATATTTAAATTGACCTGTTAACAAAAATATAAAAATTTCAAGAAATTTAAACCACACAATTTACGGGAATAATTTCATTGGATATATAGTAGTTTGACAAACACTAACTTTGATCATAGAGAAGCTTGATTTCTCTTTACTAATAGTATGTGATTAAAACGTTCAGCTGAATTTTAAAGAATTAAATCCCTTAGGTATTCTGTACCCCCTTAATGATTCATAAGTTAAATTTCTACCTACCAAAGTCTTGTATAATGGCGTCTTGTGTACATTTGTACCCCTTTTTTGGTATATCGCCAAGAAGGAACTATTCTACTGTCATATGAAAGGAGATCCATAAACTGACTTACAGCAAAAATTTCGTTTCGGTTCTTAGTGTCCTTCAAATTGAAAAACTGTCTTGAATACATTAATGCGGCAAATTAATGCTCATAGAATTTTTTAAAGGCTTTATGCGACTTTTTGAAAATGACCCTAGAAGTGAACTAAATACAGGCGAAAATGGCCCTACTTCTGTTAGAATCTACGAACGACTTTTCGTTTCACTGAAAATATAAAACAAAACTCGTGAATACTTATTCCTTTGACAGGACAGTGCTGTTGTTTTATGATTTTTAATAGCGGATTGTCCTTAATCTTACAAATTTTGGTTTTTCAATATGGCTGACCTTTAATCTGTGTTTTTCTCGTACTATTTATATGACAATTTATGGAATGAGAAAGATTAGCCTATGAAACTTGTACAAGTAACCAATGAACCAATTAAAAAATATTGTCCTTAGATAATAAAGCAAGAACAATTGATTTTTTAATCTTAAATATAATATAGGGGGTACCCAACACTTTGACTAAAATAAAATTGGCTCGTTTAATTTTCATAAAATTTTGAGGAAATATTTAAATTGACCTGTTAACAAAAATATAAAAATTTCAAGAAATTTGAACCACACAATTTACGGGAATAATTTCATTGGATATATAGTAGTTTGACAAACACTAACTTTGATCATAGAGAAGCTTGATTTTTCTTTACTAATAAAATGTGATTAAAACGTTCAGCTGATTTTTAAAGAATTAAATCCCTTAGGTATTCTGTACCCCCTTAATGATTCATAAGTTAAATTTCTACCTACCAAAGTCTTGTATAATGGCGTCTTGTGTACATTTGTACCCCTTTTTTGGTATATCGCCAAGAAGGAACTATTCTACTGTAATATGAAAGGAGATCCATAAACTGAATTGCAGCAAAAATTTCATTTCGGTTCTTAGTGTCCTTCACATTGAAAAACTGTCTTGAATACATTAATTTGGCAAATTAATGCTCATAGAATTTTTTAAAGGCTTTATGCGACTTTTTGAAAATGACCCTAGAAGTGAAATAAATACAGGCGAAAATGGCCCTACTTCTTTTAGAATCTACGAACGACTTTTCGTTTCACTGAAAATATTAAACAAAACTCGTGAATACTTATTCCTTTGACAGGACAGTGCTGTTGTTTTATGATTTTTAATAGCGGATTGTCCTTAATCTTACAAATTTTTGGTTTTCATTATGGTTGACCTTTAATCTGTTTTTTTTCTCGTACTATTTATATGACAATTTATGGAATGAGAAAGATTAGCCTATGAAACTTGTACAAGTAACCAATGAACCAATTAAAAAATATTTTCCTTAGATAATAAAGCAAGAACAAATGATTTTTTAATCTTAAATATAATATAGGGGGTACCCAACACTTTGACTAAAATAAAATTGGCTCGTTTAATTTTCATAAAATTTTGAGGAAATATTTAAATTGACCTGTTAACAAAAATATAAAAATTTCAAGAAATTTAAACCACACAATTTACGGGAATAATTTCATTGGATATATAGTAGTTTGACAAACACTAACTTTGATCATAGAGAAGCTTGATTTCTCTTTACTAATAGTATGTGATTAAAACGTTCAGCTGAATTTTAAAGAATTAAATCCCTTAGGTATTCTGTACCCCCTTAATGATTCATAAGTTAAATTTCTACCTACCAAAGTCTTGTATAATGGCGTCTTGTGTACATTTGTACCCCTTTTTTGGTATATCGCCAAGAAGGAACTATTCTACTGTCATATGAAAGGAGATCCATAAACTGACTTACAGCAAAAATTTCGTTTCGGTTCTTAGTGTCCTTCAAATTGAAAAACTGTCTTGAATACATTAATGCGGCAAATTAATGCTCATAGAATTTTTTAAAGGCTTTATGCGACTTTTTGAAAATGACCCTAGAAGTGAACTAAATACAGGCGAAAATGGCCCTACTTCTGTTAGAATCTACGAACGACTTTTCGTTTCACTGAAAATATAAAACAAAACTCGTGAATACTTATTCCTTTGACAGGACAGTGCTGTTGTTTTATGATTTTTAATAGCGGATTGTCCTTAATCTTACAAATTTTGGTTTTTCAATATGGCTGACCTTTAATCTGTGTTTTTCTCGTACTATTTATATGACAATTTATGGAATGAGAAAGATTAGCCTATGAAACTTGTACAAGTAACCAATGAACCAATTAAAAAATATTGTCCTTAGATAATAAAGCAAGAACAATTGATTTTTTAATCTTAAATATAATATAGGGGGTACCCAACACTTTGACTAAAATAAAATTGGCTCGTTTAATTTTCATAAAATTTTGAGGAAATATTTAAATTGACCTGTTAACAAAAATATAAAAATTTCAAGAAATTTGAACCACACAATTTACGGGAATAATTTCATTGGATATATAGTAGTTTGACAAACACTAACTTTGATCATAGAGAAGCTTGATTTTTCTTTACTAATAAAATGTGATTAAAACGTTCAGCTGATTTTTAAAGAATTAAATCCCTTAGGTATTCTGTACCCCCTTAATGATTCATAAGTTAAATTTCTACCTACCAAAGTCTTGTATAATGGCGTCTTGTGTACATTTGTACCCCTTTTTTGGTATATCGCCAAGAAGGAACTATTCTACTGTAATATGAAAGGAGATCCATAAACTGAATTGCAGCAAAAATTTCATTTCGGTTCTTAGTGTCCTTCACATTGAAAAACTGTCTTGAATACATTAATTTGGCAAATTAATGCTCATAGAATTTTTTAAAGGCTTTATGCGACTTTTTGAAAATGACCCTAGAAGTGAAATAAATACAGGCGAAAATGGCCCTACTTCTTTTAGAATCTACGAACGACTTTTCGTTTCACTGAAAATATTAAACAAGACTCGTGAATACTTATTCCTTTGACAGGACAGTGCTGTTGTTTTATGATTTTTAATAGCGGATTGTCCTTAATCTTACAAATTTTGGGTTTTCATTATGGTTGACCTTTAATCTGTTTTTTTTCTCGTACTATTTATATGACAATTTATGGAATGAGAAAGATTAGCCTATGAAACTTGTACAAGTAACCAATGAACCAATTAAAAAATATTGTCCTTAGATAATAAAGCAAGAACAAATGATTTTTTAATCTTAAATATAATATAGGGGGTACCCAACACTTTGACTAAAATAAAATTGGCTCGTTTAATTTTCATAAAATTTTGAGGAAATATTTAAATTGACCTGTTAACAAAAATATAAAAATTTCAAGAAATTTAAACCACACAATTTACGGGAATAATTTCATTGGATATATAGTAGTTTGACAAACACTAACTTTGATCATAGAGAAGCTTGATTTCTCTTTACTAATAGTATGTGATTAAAACGTTCAGCTGAATTTTAAAGAATTAAATCCCTTAGGTATTCTGTACCCCCTTAATGATTCATAAGTTAAATTTCTACCTACCAAAGTCTTGTATAATGGCGTCTTGTGTACATTTGTACCCCTTTTTTGGTATATCGCCAAGAAGGAACTATTCTACTGTCATATGAAAGGAGATCCATAAACTGACTTACAGCAAAAATTTCGTTTCGGTTCTTAGTGTCCTTCACATTGAAAAACTGTCTTGAATACATTAATGCGGCAAATTAATGCTCATAGAATTTTTTAAAGGCTTTATGCGACTTTTTGAAAATGACCCTAGAAGTGAAATAAATACAGGCGAAAATGGCCCTACTTCTTTTAGAATCTACGAACGACTTTTCGTTTCACTGAAAATATTAAACAAAACTCGTGAATACTTATTCCTTTGACAGGACAGTGCTGTTGTTTTATGATTTTTAATAGCGGATTGTCCTTAATCTTACAAATTTTGGGTTTTCATTATGGTTGACCTTTAATCTGTTTTTTTTCTCGTACTATTTATATGACAATTTATGGAATGAGAAAGATTAGCCTATGAAACTTGTACAAGTAACCAATGAACCAATTAAAAAATATTGTCCTTAGATAATAAAGCAAGAACAATTGATTTTTTAATCTTAAATATAATATAGGGGGTACCCAACACTTTGACTAAAATAAAATTGGCTCGTTTAATTTTCATAAAATTTTGAGGAAATATTTAAATTGACCTGTTAACAAAAATATAAAAATTTCAAGAAATTTAAACCACACAATTTACGGGAATAATTTCATTGGATATATAGTAGTTTGACAAACACTAACTTTGATCATAGAGAAGCTTGATTTCTCTTTACTAATAGTATGTGATTAAAACGTTCAGCTGATTTTTAAAGAATTAAATCCCTTAGGTATTCTGTACCCCCTTAATGATTCATAAGTTAAATTTCTACCTACCAAAGTCTTGTATAATGGCGTCTTGTGTACATTTGTACCCCTTTTTTGGTATATCGCCAAGAAGGAACTATTCTACTGTCATATGAAAGGAGATCCATAAACTGAATTGCAGCAAAAATTTCATTTCGGTTCTTAGTGTCCTTCACATTGAAAAACTGTCTTGAATACATTAATGTGGCAAATTAATGCTCATACAATTTTTTAAAGTCTTTTTGCGACTTTTTGAAAATGACCCTAGAAGTGAAATAAATACAGGCGAAAATGGCCCTACTTCTTTTGTAAAGCAAAGTGATATTTTTGTTTATTTGTTTGGTTTTATTGTCTTGTGGTTTTAATGTAATGACGAACTGTTTTTTGATCATATTATTTACCAATAAAACTTGGTTTCCAATAAAGATTATTTGGGTTTTTTTTTGTCTTACTTTTACATTCGTTGTACTGTGAGGTGTATTACGGTACGCAAGTAAGAAATTTGCTAGTTTCTTGTTCAAATCGCAATTTTACCCTTTCATGTCTTACTTTTACACTATTTATTCATCTTTTCTTTAATTCCGAATATCTTCTTAGATAAAATGTTAACGTCTCATATGATAGATTTGAACGATGTAAAGTGTACGATTACTAAAAAAATCTATTAAAGTCTTGTTCTGTTGATATTTGTTGTGCTTTCTTAAAGCTACTGTAATGTATTAAAAGGCCACATTTGTATTTTTATTGTTTGGTCCGTCATCTTATGACACTAAATGTATCATTTGTCATTAAAAAAAAAACTTAATTTTTTTATTTCTGAATATATATCTTGTTCTTAGATGGAAAATAGAAAATAATGTAAGCTTTGTCCTTGACAGATTTTTAACGATTTAAATATTTACCTACTTTTTATTGTAAACGATTGTATGGAATGCATGTTTATGTTAACAAACAGAAATTCATGTGCTTAAGGGGGTACCCAACACTTTGACTAAAATAAAATTGGCTCGTTTAATTTTCATAAAATTTTGAGGAAATATTTAATTTGACCTGTTAACAAAAATATAAAAATTTCAAGAAATTTGAACCACACAATTTACGGGAATAATTTCATTGGATATATAGTAGTTTGACAAACACTAACTTTGATCATAGAGAAGCTTGATTTCTCTTTAATAAAAGTATGTGATTAAAACGTTCAGTTGATTTTTAAAGAATTAAATCCCTTAGGTGTTCTGTACCCCCTTAATGATTCATAAGTTAAATTTCTACCTACCAAAGTCTTGTATAATGGCGTCTTGTGTACATTTGTACCCCTTTTTTGGTATATCGCCAAGAAGGAACTATTCTACTGTCATATGAAAGGAGATCCATAAACTGACTTACAGCAAAAATTTCGTTTCGGTTCTTAGTGTCCTTCACATTGAAAAACTGTCTTGAATACATTAATGTGGCAAATTAATGCTCATAGAATTTTTTAAAGGCTTTATGCGACTTTTTGAAAATGACCCTAGAAGTGAAATAAATACAGGCGAAAATGGCCCTACTTCTTTTAGAATCTACGAACGACTTTTCGTTTCACTGAAAATATAAAACAAAACTCGTGAATACTTATTCCTTTGACAGGACAGTGCTGTTGTTTTATGATTTTTAAGAGCGGATTGTTCTTAATCTTACAAATTTTGGGTTTTCATTATGGTTGACCTTTAATCTGTTTTTTTCTCGTACTATTTATATGACAATTTATGGAATGAGAAAGATTAGCCTATGAAACTTGTACAAGTAACCAATGAACCAATTAAACAATATTGTCCTTAGATAATAAAGCAAGAACAATTGAAAGATTTTATACGGACCCTCTGCTTTTCTTCGTTACTTACTTACGCTTTTTATACGGACTCTCTGGTTTTCTTCCTTACTTACTTACGCTTTACCTTAGTTGACAGATATGGTCAAAGAGATGCCTTACTCTTACTTGCGCCTTACCTTAGTTGACATATATAGACACAGATGCATTATTCTTACTTACGCCTACCTTAGTTGACACATATAGACACAGAGATGCATTATTCTTGCTTACGTCAACCTTAGTTGTCGGATTTGGACAAAGAGATACCTTATTCTTACTTGCGCCTTACCTTAGTTGACAGATATGGACAAACAAATGCCTTACTCTTACTTGTGCCTTACCTTAGTTGACAGATATGGTCAAATAGATACCTTACTATTATTTATGCCTTACCTTAGTTGACAGAGCCGCATGTCTTGTCTATCAAGAACTTTCACTCGTGTTACATTCTATGCACAAAGGAAAAAAAAGTAAAGCACCCCCTGATATATTGAGTTATATCATGTTACCACAAGTTTCAATTTAAATGCCAATATTGATTTTAACAAGCTTAAGGCCATTGTTCTATTAAACTGATGTGATCATACTAGTGTGACCAGTATTTAAGATATTGTGGTATCATGCACGTGAACCATGCCTCCCATGCAATATCCAAAATTCAGTATGTCCACGCTTCAAATTTGGGTATTTAGGTCTGGCGTTTTGAAAAATTTATTCTTTCTCCGTGAACATGGAAGTCGACGAATATCGGAGGCTCAAAGATGGCAAAGCATCGGCATATGATCAACAGGGATGTCCTTTAAAGCTATTGGACGTCAGATGGGCTATCACTATACTGTAGTCAGCCGGTTTGTGAGAAAACACATCCCAACTAACTCTGTGAAAGACTTGTTAAGACATCCATAACATTGCAGCGTGAAGATATGGCACTGCATTGCCTGGTTAGACGAATGCCATTTGCAACTTGTCCTGTTCTAATAAACGTCGTCTATCAACCCGAACAGTGAGGAACCGATTGAAATCAGCAGGACTGAAGTCAAGGAGTGTAATTAGACGTCAAATTTTATCTGATCGACATCAACGATTGCGTTTGACATGGCGTTTAGCGCGATGTGGTTGGAACTTGAGGACCTGCATGCATTAGTCGGACGAGAGCCGATTTCTGCTGCATGTAACAAATGGACGAATGAGAGTTTGGGACAGAAAATGACGGCACATACCCCAAGGAACATCCAACCAACTGTCCCTAACTGTGGAGGCTCTGTACTGACATGTGTGCATCTCTCATGATTTCAAGTTGGATTTGGTGAAAATAGGGGGAAACCTAACAGGTGAACAATGCATCAGAGAAGTTCTTCAGCCAGTTATTGTCCCCCTTTTTGACAACCATCCACTAGCTGCAAGACCTGTGTTTATGGATAACACGCCAGGCCGCATCGTTCAAGGGCCGTAACCGCCCATCTTCAATGTGAAGCCGTAACTTCTCTTCCATGGCCAGCCAGAATTCCGGATTTGAATCCGATTTGGGACATGTTAGGCCGTCATGTGCATGCAGTCGAACCTCCTGTACAAAGCTTACGTCAGTTAGAAGCAGCATTGCACCGGGAATGGCGACAGCCAGTACAGCAGGAAATCCGACGACTGACTTGAGGGATGAGACACAGGGTTGAGGCTGTTATTCAACCAAGTGGTGGTTTCACTCGATATTAAAGTGTGAACCATGGATGTCGTTAAATGGCAATCTTATCGGGCATTATGAACTCCAAAGGTTATCCTTAAAGTGGATATGTTTTAGTGTATTAACTGGGCATGTGATTTTTTGATAATTTATTCATTAAATTATCAGTTCCGTTGATATTTATTGTGCTTTCTTAAAGCTACTGTACTGTCCTAAAAGGCCACACTTGTATTTTTATTGTTTGGTCCGTAATCTCATGACACTAAATGTATCATTTGTCATTTTAAAACAAAACTTAATTTTTTTTTCTTTCTGCATATATAACTTGTCCTTAGATGGAAAATAGAAAACAATTTAAGCTTTGTCCTTGACATATTTTTAACGATTTCTATGGTTTTCTTTTATAATTTACTTACGATTACTAAAAAAATCTATTAAAGTGTTATATATTGTACAAGTTACTTAAGGGAATACGGTGCAATAAGGTTCCGTTACAGATTTTTTGCTAACATTTTTTCATATGGCCAATTTTTATGTGTACTTTTCATATACACAAAAAAAAATCCTCCATGACGTATATTTTTTAGATATTCGACACGGATTTTTCTATATTTGAACCAAAAACCCTTAATTCTTCACTTGGCGTTCACAAAACACTGTACGACTTTTGAACGAAAAAGATAACTTCACCAGGTCTTTTATAAGACATTCACTAATACTTAGACATTGTTCTCTGATAAATAATTACTGGCAAAGATCAATAAAGTAATTAAGGACAATATGCAAATTCTAACCAAATACGAAATATCTATTATTATTTGTTTACTCTTAATTCATCTAGAAAAAACCCACGACTGAATTTTTCTTTCATCTTTAGTACTTATCTTGAACTTTGAAGTAAACAAACAGATGTATACATTGAAAAATGTATCAGGAGTTTAATTCAAAATCTTAATTCACAATTTTTGAAATTATCACATGGTTGAACGTGTAACGCACCGCGTACTTTTGTTCATCAATACACAGTCAACCTGTGTATAAAAGGCACCCATAGAGACAAAAGAAATATGCCCTTTCTGAGCAGGTGCCCTTTATACAGAGGTTAATTTACAAGTTTTGTTTGTAACGATTTCTCTGGTTAAAAGATATAGACAAAGAGATGCACGTCTTATGTGAAAAAAAACGTTTATGTTCTATTAACTACATGGACAATATTCATAATCAAATTGACCGCCTAGGTGGTCTCGTGGTAGCGTGCTCGCCCCGAGTGCGGAAGGTCGCGGGTTCGATCCCCGTCCGGGTCAAACCAAAGACATTAAAATTGGTATCAGCTGCTTCTCCGCCAAGCACGCGGCATCTAGGAGTAAGAGCAAAGACAGGTCGGCTCGGAGTCAGTATAATGTGTCCGAGTGAGGTGATATGTCTTCCTGCGGACAGTTACCACATGTGCTAGCACATTAAAAATCCGACTTAGCTTGTCGGTCTAGTACAAAGCAGGGATCATATTCATTATCATATCAACATGTTCTCGTCCTGATATGCACCTGGTTGCCACTGGACGTTAAACAATAATTCATCCATCCATCCATCATAATCAAATTCATGTTTCTTAGACATATAGACATAGTACATCACTAATTACAAAGTGATATATTTGTACACGGCTTTGTTTTATGTGGTTTTAATTTAAGAACTGTCTATGTTTTTGTCCTTTTATTTACCAGTAAAACTATTCAATCAAGGTTAATTTGTCCTTTTTTTTAAATTTTGCATTATTTATCTATTTTTTTGTTTATTTCAGGGTATCTATTTAGATTAAATGTTTACTTGAAAGAAAATTATAAAGAAAAAATCGTTCGTGTTGTGTACCAGTTATCACCATTAAAACTTCCAATTTTTCCAGTGGAAATTTAGCCTTTTAATAGCAACCTCATTGTAACCCTCGGTTTTCAAAAGTATGACTCTTATTATTATCAGCTTTTCCTATCCTAATTTTTATTGTAATATGGTAACGCCTTACAAAAAAACTATAATAATCGGGGGTACCTGACGAATAAACAACAAAATGGATAACAATAAAATTTACCAAAACAAACGCCATTCCAAGAAACAAAACTCCGGACAAAAAATAACATATAAGATAAAAAAAACACAAACATAAACACAACAGAGAATCAGGATAGTTTGACTTGGTACAGGCGATGAAGAGTTGTGTGGTAAAACCGGTTTTATGGGTACCAAAACTTCCCCTTATCTATCCTGACACTATGGTGTATATAATACGCTATAAATCCAAATATATTATGAAGTATATATATACAAATATGTTCTTATACGAATCTTTCTGTTCACTTGGCTTAACTTAGCGACAAGTTCTCTTGGTGGAGATGGTCGGAGTGCCCCGACAGTAGTAAAATAATGAAAACAGACCTATTCTATTCTGATTTTGTATATTCCGTTAACGGGGCTGCACTTTCAACCTTGTTGTGACCTTCGTTTTTCCTTTTTCTATTTTCTTGCTTTTTTCCTTTGCGTTGTGATTAGTTTTTGCTAAGTATTTGTTTGTTTACTGTTATGACGAATTAGATTGTTTGTTTACTGTTATGACGAATTATATTTGTTTGTTTACTGTTATGACGAATTGTATTTGTTTGTTTACTGTTATGACGAATTATATTTGTTATATCTTTATAGTATTTTTGTGTTGTGTTTTTTTCCACAAGAATTCGTCTAACCCGATTTTGAATTTTGGTAACGTACATTAATTCTATTGTCTTAATTATAAGCTTATCACTTCGGTGTTCTCTTACCGATATACAAACGATTTTTCCTTGCCCGAGGTTCTAAGAAAATAACTGATGCAATCTATATAATTAAACATTAAAACAATGTTGCTTTGTGCACTGAATCAGCATATAAACAACTTTTTATTGTAACCGTGAAAGAAAACTACAAGATATTTTTCAAACTTTTGCGACTATTTCTGTTTTTTTTTCTCTAAATTTAAGATGACATGCGCACATTTCCCTGAGTATATAAGGGACTTCACCAATAAAGTGTTGTAGACTAGCAGTCAAAAATGGCAATGAGATGTATTTTGACGATTCTTGTTGTCGCTGTCTGTCTCCATTATGCCAATACTGCTGGTGGAGGATATGAAGGTGGATCAATATTCGGTGGCGGAGGCAGTGATGGACGTGGCGGATATGGAGGTTTCGGTATGTTTATTGTTGCTATAGATTTGTGATTGCTTTTGTTATTAGTTGAATACCTTTTGTGACAGATGTAAGACCAATCCTTAATGTATAGATTTGTATTCCCGCCTAGGCCTGAAAATCAATTCAGAATGATATCGTCGTCGTCTTCTTCTTCTTCCATATACCGCCCACATTCAACTGTCTGAATAAACTGGAATCTAATCTTCTTATTGCTTCGTTATAAAATCTGTATATGATATTTGGATTTTAAAAAAATCCTTAGAACTTCCTCCTAACTTTTAATATTTCTTACAACTTCCTCCCAACTTTTAATATTTCCTACTAAGGGTTACAAACTCCATATCAAAATCCTTACAACGTCCTCTTAATTTTTAATATTTCTTACTAGGGGTGAGAATCTCCATATCAAAATCCTTACAACGTCCTCTTAACTTTTAATATTTCTTACTAAGGGTGAGAATCTGCATATCAAGATTTGTTGAAAACAAAACGTTTACTTTTGCATCTGACACTATTTCGAAAGTGAACTAGAATTTCATATTTAACAGATTTTCCAAAATAAAATATATCAGGATGTGTCAATCCAAACAATATGCTTTGAATCTGATAATGTAGATGTACACTGTAAGCAAAGAATTTAGAATGTTTTTTCTTTGATTTATATAAGAACGATAAGGGATTGTTTAGGCATTAATCAAACCATTTGAACACTACTTCTTTTTCCTAAAACGATATTATTGATCACTTGCTGTTAACAGATATACTTAGTGTAGGGCATTTCTCTAGGCGTGCCTCTAAATAATATAGATAGGTTTCGAAAGCAAGTGCCTATCATAATATAATGATACATTTAATTACATAAATCAAGAATTTATACATCAATATAGTTTTTCTGCTAGATTTAGTATCCGACTGAACTGACTTACTGTTCTGGTTGTACATGATTTTCACTTCATGTCCATCTTTCTAAAAGGATGAATGTTTTGTTAATTGGTATGTTGTTTGTTGATATTTCCTTGGATCATTTCCTTAGATTGAAAATATTGTACATGTAGCTTAAATTGATTATTATCAAGTCTCCAGAGATTGTTTACCTTACGTAAATCTGGAAATGCCATTGCGTGCAATGTGAAGTACATTTTATCAAATGGAGGATCCATAAAAGGTCTGGGAATTAAAACGCTAATTTTCCTGTTTTTTAAATGATGTTTGTTTTTAATACATATTGATCCTGATGTTAGGGGCTACAACTCCTATTTAATTATATTGTCCTGTAATAGATCTTCGGTAGAGGTAACTTTTATCATTCTTGATACAGTATCATAGAAACATTTAAAAAAAAAATAATAACATAAATACATGTACTAACGAAGAACAAAAAAAAAAAAGTGTCTCGATGTCCGAGTGATTTAGGTATTTGACATGGATTAATCCAGTGGGCTTAAAGTGGCGTAAATTCCCGATAAACATAATAAATAAAGCGAGGAATCTGGGTGAAAAAGTTGAAGGTAAATTTGATTAAAAGTAAATCTACAAAAACATAATGTAAACAGTCAAATTATTTTTATCGGCTTATTGTTCTAGGTCGACCTTGGTGTACCTGCCGTCCATTTTTTTGCAGATTAGGAGAATTTCAACTGAGTAATACCTGTCGTCTACAACCATTGTTTCCTTGGTATTTCAAGACATGTTGTAGATGGCTTCCATATGGATTTTCCAGTGAATATGGTGGAGGTTTTAGTGGAGATGCTCGGGGATCTTCTGGTGGCGGAAGTTTTGGTGGTCTATCGAGGAGAAAATCATCTTACTAATTAGAACCAGTAATAAAATACAAGATATCATAAGTGTAATAATTATATATATTTTACTTCCCAAAACAGATAATAATTGCCAGTCTATCTGTAGAAAGGAGCATCTTTCGACAAAACATAACTAAATAAAAGAAACCTGAGAATAAAAAACAATTTAACATAAACATGAGTAAAACATGAACGAAAATTAAAATTGTCGAAAACCCCAATCCGAACTACTTTTAAAACCAATGGTGAATATCTTATATATCTGACTGATAGTGTATTTCTTGCATATTTAATATGAACTTCCCCTGGATATACACGATATATAACCGTACAAGCCATTATATATCTATTCAATATCCGGGCCCACTTTTGTGTAGATAATTTAGATATTAAGCAATTTTATTCCTTCTTCTAGCTATTCAATATAATACATTTACTAGAAAGTACATTTTTACTTAAAGACTTAACTAACCTGGCACGTTCAAAAAAAATTTCATTAGTAGCTCTCAAAAGTGTGTAAATTTATTAAATATCAATGGTAAGGTTCTGTTTAACATGAAGAGAAATTTAAGTTGACCTCCAAATTATTAGAGTGCAATGTAATAAAGTAATTGATACTGAGCATTTACTGTTGAACAATTTTAATTTGTGACAACTAAGGATTATCTCCCTCGCGCATAGCTCTACCATGAGATGGTTTTGTTTTTACCCCTTTTAGTCATTTACTGTTACAAAATTGTAAAATTTGTGACAACTACGAAGTATCACCCTCATGCATAGCTGTGTCCCGATAGGTTTTTGGCTTTAACCCTTTTGGTCATTTTCGAATTTTTGTTGATCTTCAACGTTTTGGATTTTTGTTTTGCTTTTCAACATTGTAGGCCTTGATCACAACTGATGAGTCGTAAATCAACGAACTTTGCACATCTTGTGCACTGGTATCAAAGAACTCATTAGTTCACCGAAACACTGGTTTGTAGGACCTTTGAGGGATCAAGTCATTGGTAAAACAAACAATCTTATTACATTGAGTACTTTTAGATTATATAAAATCAGTGGTTTTTTTTATACTAGTCTGTATTTTGTGATATTGCACGGTAATTAAAGTAATAACAGTTGTTTTGAAGCAATTTATCGGTATATAAAGGAGACCAGGTCACTTGCAAAATGAATAAATATAGATTCAGGTACGAGTGAGTTATGGAATTTCTCCGACCGAGGTAGTTAAATTTTTGATTTTCAACACGCGGTCCTGCAGCGAGCGTGTTAAAATCTATAATTTAAATATTGAGGGTGGAGAAATTACATAACTGACGAGCAAATTGAAGGAGAATCTGTTTCTTTTATGATTTTCGACAAAAATCTCAGGAAAATGTCGTTGCTTTGTAGTTTGTTTACATAGACGTCGTTTCGGGACTTCTCCAGTTGATCGTTCCAGTAACTGCAGAAAAAAGGACGGTAATTCCCACGTAGAAATTTAATCACCGGGAAGTGGTTAAAAATATTTTGTATTTTTATCCCACCGATTCAACACGTCAAGAATAGGAGAAAGTCAAATAAACACCGACAAATTACGGAAAAACAACTCTTATTAATTATAATTCAATAATAATTACACTTTTCGGCAATATAAGAAAAGTAATGAGAGGTTTAAAATTGCATTAATTTTAAAACAATTTCCCAATCATCAACACCAATAATCCTGAATGTTGAAGAGCATGTTACTCAAAGTAAATAGGAAAACAATCTATCATCACTAAACCATCATACTTGTTTCGGAATGACGAAAGATGCCATGTGATGCTCTTTCTATGAATCATAAAAAAGATGTGTGAAAAATTAAAAACTTTAATTGTGAACTTATAAATCAAAATTGGTTTGAGGAAAGGCCGCAGCAATTGGCTAGACCCTGGCATTTGCATAGGGAAAAGACATTGTAGGGAAATCCAATAGCAATGTCATAGCAAACCATTATTTATTTAATTCTGACCTAACCATTGAGGTCGTAAACTATTGAACTAATTGACCTAACCTTTTTGAGGTCATGTATTATTTGACCTAACCTTTTGAGGTCATGAACTATTTGACCTAACCTTTTGAGGTCATGCACTATTTGACCTAACCTTTGAGGTCATGAACTATTTGACCTAGCCTTTGAGGTCATTAACTAGCGGACCTAACCTTAGAGGCCCAACAAATTAGCTATCCAAAATTGTTTGAAAGTTCACCTCCCAGGGATAAATGCCACGCAAGGTGTAATAGAAAAAATTCAAAATAACTTTAAGCCTGCCAGAATCCAGTCATACGGGTTTGCTGCGACAAATAATTAAACTGTCATTCTTCTTTTCTATTCAGGACTAACTCATCACTACATATATGTTGTTCCAGTTCAAGCAACACTCTAAAATTACATTTGTAAGTCCTGATTGAAACATATAATTATTTTTACTGAATAAATGCTGTCCAATGATGTTATGTTAACTGTTCAAAACATTTATTGTTTATTAGGAATCAGCCCGCCACTGGGAGATCTATTTATCTACATCTGGATGTTATGGTCTTCGTATTAAAATCCAGCATCTCCAACACAAGTGGTCATAATTTTAATTATACATCACCCAAGGTGCAACCTGAAAGTATATATTCTTAACAGCAGTTAAAAGTTCAAAAGTATATACAAATATACAAACATAAAACAAGTTTAAATGACAATATATGCAAACTGATAACTTTAACTATAATGAATAAAGGGAGGGTGGGCGGGAATTTTAATGTGAAATTCAAAAGACTGTGTTAACTGCTCGAGTGCAACGGGGCGACTGACTGGCCGACCACCTAAAATTGCAAACCTAGCATTTATTTGCTGTCTCAGCATTTCCGCGGTTATGAGCAAGATACAAAAAAATTTGGAAAAACCGATTCTGAATGGCAAAAGCTGAATTGTACCAATCCCATTACATTCCTACAGGTTAGTGTTGAAAGGGGTACAACTCAAAATAAAACAGATGCAAATTTACCCAAGCACAATAATTCACTAAAATTAAAATTTAACTATTTTATTTCCTATTAAATAAAATGCATTAATTTGAATGTTTTTTCCCAATCATCAACACCAATAATCCTGAATGTTGAGGAGCATGTTACTCAAAGTAATTAGGAAAACAATCTATCATCACTAAACCATTATACTTGTTTCTGAATGACGAAAGATGCCATGTGATGCTCTAACTTTCTATGAATCATAAAAAAGATGTGTGAAAAATTAAAAACTTTAATTGTGATCTTATAAATCAAAATTGGTTGGAGGAAAGGCCGCAGAAATTGACTAGACCCTGGCATTTGCATAGGGAAAAGACATTCTAGGGAAATCCAATAGCAATGTCATAGCAAACCATTATTTATTTAATTTCTGACCTAACCATTGAGGTCGTGAACTATAGAACTAATTGACCTAACCTTTTTGAGGTCATGGATTATTTGACCTAACCTTTTGAGGTCATGAACTATTTGACCTAACCTTTGAGGTCATGCACTATTAGACCTAACCTTTGAGGTCATGAAATATTTGACCTAACCTTTGAGGTCATTAACTAGCGGACCTAACCTTAGAGGCCCAACAAATTAGCTATCCAAAATTGTTTGAAAGTTCACCTCCCAGGGATAAATGCCAGGCAAGGTGTAATAGAAAAAATTCAAAATAACTTTAAGCCTGCCAGAATCTAGCCACTTAAATTTGTATTAACAAATTTAACAACCTCCAACCAATTTAACATAACTGTGAAATTGTGTATGATTTACATACATCTATGAAATAACAAACATTGCTATAAGTTCAATCACAGGTATGTTAAAAGAACCAAACATTAGAAGAAATAAAGCATTCCAAAGCACCTTGTAGCTCATTTTAAACTTTATCATTACCAAGGTCATTCATATGAATGATATCTTCCCAATAAAGATTTGGGGTAGTGTGATCTACTGTGCGCTTTACAAATCTCCCCCCTGCTCGCAAACAAGCATTTCGTCCTTTTCTATTAACCCTTTTTTTTAGCTCTATCTTTTTAATGTTTTTTGCTCCTTTCCAAAATAGCCTTGGAAGTAAATCAGACCAAATAAATACACAATGCGGACAAAATTGTGCAACTTCTGCAATATCTCTATATATATTTTTGTACAGCTTATCTGCTTTTACAGATACTAGGTCATTTGATCCTAAATGGAAAATAACAACGGACGGAGGTGCTTTTGTGTCTAGCTCTGAATAAAATATAGTTTTAAAATCACACCATTTCATTCCCCTTCTTCTCATCCAGGTTATATGCAAATTATTTCATAGCTTGTACTGGGCAAACCTCAGATTCACAAAGAGGTGTCAAAATTAGTATAACATTCTTTCCCTGTTGTTCTGTCTTTGAATATCTAATGTTGACATGGAGGAACTGTCCAACAAACGATACATCATTTAACATAATTGTTCTTTCAGGTTTATCATTATTGAATACTAGTTCACTTATCCTACAAAAACCAAAAAAGGCCAGACTGAATGATGCTTTGAACATCAACTTTTCATAACCTTGCTTGCAAATATTAGATAAGGCTAACGGGAGTTTAACTAGGATAGCATAAGTAATAGGCAACCTAGAATCTGTCTTATTTTTAAGTTTTTTATAACCGTCTAACAATTTTTTAACAAGAAAATTATCAGTCTGATCATTAAGCTGTTCAATTTTTTGCTTGAAAGATAAGGCTGACAAGTAGCTTGATATGGTATTAGCAGAGGACCCTTGTTCATAATGATGAGATATAAAGAAAACAATATGCTCAATTGGGACTGGCCATACATTATTTAATTTCACCATGCTTCTGAAATTGTTAAATGAAACAAGGGCAGATTTGTAAATCTGGTGAGTATTCTTTGACATACTAGCTTCTAGCAGACATTTTGTGTTACGTCCAAGATGTTCCATACATCCTGTGTAACCGGCGTGAGATGTGATTCTGCCTGGCTTCCCATCAATCTGTAGAACCGATCGAGCTGCTGGCGAGACAAACTATCAGTTATACAATTTTTGATACCACAAATATGTTCAGATTTTACTAGTATATTATATTTTAAACATTCTAAAGTGAATCTACGCAAAAGAACCATTACCAAGCAAGATTTTGATGTTAATTTGTTTATTATCTGCACAACAGCTTGATTATCAGATCGAAAAAGCACTTTTTTATTCCTTAATAAATTTCCAAACAAGAAAATTGCTACCAATATAGGAAAGAATTCTAGCAATGTTATATCCGGCAGCAGGCCTGCTTTTACCCATAAATATGGCCATGTGCTATATGCTCATTTTCCTTTAAAGTAAATCCCAAATTATGTCCTTCTTTACCTGAACTGTCAGTAAAAAGCTCTAACGTTGAATTTGTGATCCAAAGCCTATCATTAAAAACTGAAATTCCATTGAAATTGTCAAAGAATTCTAGCCACATGAGCATGTCCCTCTTTGTTTCTGCATTAATTCTGATAATCTGGTTTCTGAGTGCCTAAATTAAGATTAATTAGGCGTCTACAAAATGGCCTACCTGGGCGAATAGCTCTACCAGCAAAATTTAAGCAACCGATCAGAGACTGGATTTCCCTTAAAGTAGCCTTTGATTTTCTCAGCAAAATTTGAATTTTGTGTGTTATTTCTATCACCTTATCCTGAGGTATTCGGACAACCATACTCACAGTGTTGATTTCAAGACCAAGGAAGGATATTTTGGTTTTTGGTCCCTCTGTTTTTTCATTAGCAACTGGAACGCCTAATTGCTCACATGTTCTTAAAAACACTGCAAATTAAGTAAGCATTGATCTGAATCTGCTTTCCCCATAAATAGAAAATCGTCAAAATAATGTAACATATTATCATTGTTAGCCCTTTCTATGACTACCCATTGAAAAAATGTTGAAAATTTTTCAAATAATGCACATGATATTGCACAACCCATTGGAAGGCATTTGTCATAATAATATAGGCCTTTAAATTTAAAACCTAATTGATCAAAATCTCCTGGCCACACTGGCAATAAACGAAAAGCACTTTGAATATCACTTTTGCAGGCTAAGCATTTCCCGCCTAGTCGTTGCACAATATCCACTGCCTTATCAAATTTTGTATACTGAACTGAACATAAATTTTCATCTATACAATGATTAACAGAAAAATCCTCTGATAAATGATGAATTAACCGATATTCATTCTTTGCTTTTTTGGGTACCACCCCAATTGGGGATACACTGAATGTAGACATTGGTGGGGTAATAAATGGACCGGCTATTCTTCCTAATGCTAATTCTTTATCGATTTTCTGCTGAACAAAGTTTGGATAATCATCTACTGTTTTCAAGTTTTTGCTTTCCCTAGGCAATCTGGGACCTTTATAATGTATTTTAAAACCAAATTTAAAACCTTCTAATAATTTAAAGCTAATTTTTTATAGGGGTATGGCGCAAGAAAATTTTCAAGTACATTAACCCTTATTGGGGAATGTCCCAGGCTGTATTTTCCGCTGAAAAACTGGCCTTGTCTGGACATCTTGGTATTGGCACGAAAGGCAGAACTTGCCTGTCTGCTTGGACAATGTTGAAATGTATGATTTAGACTTGAACAACTACCACAGTGATTAGAAAATCTGCAGTGGCTCCTAAAACAATTATCCTTGTTTTAATCAAAACATGCAGCTCTACTGACATTTTGAACATCTTGTCTTGAATTATTATAAGCATTGCTAAAGTTAGTATTGAAACTTAGGTGTGCATTATTTAATGTTGGTCTAACCATTGTCATTGACCACAAATCACTATTAATATGTGCCCAAGATGTTGATGGCATCTGCGCCATTCTTAAACGGAACTGTTCGTCATATACACGCCATGAAACATCACCTGGCAGACAGCGAGCAGCTGCATTTCTTATTATTGATACATATTTCAAAAGTTCAAAAAATTTGGCTTGATGCTTCATCAAATATATGTTCATGTATATCAAAAAGACATGTGTCCATTTTGATATATTTGCCACTCTTTGCTTAACCTGTGCCGGTTTCGATTGCAATTTATTTGTGGTAGGATCAACATATAGGTCACCCCCGACAAAATAAGCCAGTAATTCAGAGCTACCTTTCATTAATAATGTCAGGTTTATATACTCATTATTCCAAATTTTCTCTTTTAAAACAAGAGAAATATGAGCACGTATGTCTATGTCTGCTGTTAAAAGCAGGTCGGGGTCTAATGCATTCCCTGTAATGGCTGTATGACTTGGCATTATACTTGTGGCTGTCGTCACTGCCGCTGGCACTAATAAAGACTGTTTGGTGTTAAAATTGCCTGTAAGCGTGCGTGTATTTATCACACTTACAGCCTGTGGCTGAAATGAATCACTAGCATGATTCTCTTCATGAAACTCACCAATAACTGGGGGAGCGTTCCCCTGTAAAACTTCAATTTGCTGTTCTTTATCGGCTTCCGGTAACTCTAAATTCATTCCTGGATCCGGACCCGCTCTGGAGTTTTTTCCAGATGTCCCCGCTGACTTCTTTGCATATGGGCTGGAAGAATGCCGCTTGTTTCTTCTGACTCCTTTACCCCTGGGCATTTTTAAAAAGTTAAGGTTTTAGGAATATTTCCCACACAAAATCAGACGATGAACAGTTTTCGCTAACGGCAGGCTCGATCGTACGAGCTTAATACTGTTTCACCTAAAGTCAGGCACTTTAATGTCAGTTATCACAAGATTATTCAACAGTCGCCTTTATAAAAATTAATCCGTCCTTTCAAATCACAGTACTTAAATAAATGTACGTTTAAAAGTTAAAAATCGAACTAAAGCTGCAAAACCTTTTTAAAACAAATAAAATACCACAATCGTAGTGTTCACATGTAATTGTTATAACCACTATTTAAATTTTCCACAAATTACTACTAGAATAAACACAAAGTTAATAATAAATCCAAAATTCACGAGTAAGACGTTGCAAGAAATTCTGGTAACTTTAATGTGAAATTCAAAAGACTGTGTTAACTGCTAGAGTGCAACGTGGCGACTGACTGACCGACCACCTAAAATTGCAAACCTAGCATTTATTTGCTGTCTCAGCATTTCCGGGGTTATGAGCAAGATAATTTTTTTTTTGGAAAAACCGATTCTGAATGGGAAAAGCTGAATTGTACCAATCCCATTACCCCGGGGTGGTTACTGACTATCATTTCGGGTATAACTGTGCCGACAGCACTTGCAAATCATACCCGGTTCTAACCAGAAAACATTGAAAAACATACCCTGTTCTAAACAGAAATATCGAAAAACATACCATGTTCTAGACCATATAAAATAGATGCTGTTCTAAACTCGGGTTCTAGACTGTATCTTAAGCAGTTAAATAAGGGATCCTGTTCTAGACAATACTTTGTTTAAAAAAGACCCTGTTCTCACCAGCAGGGCATGAAAACGCGACCCTGTTCTAACCAGCAAGGCATGAAAAAGCGACCCTGTTTTGCGGCACACTAGTACCACTAAAATATAGGAAGTAACCCCCCCCCCCCCCCCGAGCCCATTACATTCCTGAAGGTTAGTGTTGAAAGGGAGACAACTCAAAATAAAACAGATGCAAATTTACCCAAGCACAATAATTCACTAAAATTAAAATTAAACTATTTTATTTCTTATTAAATAAAATACATTATATAAAGACAGTATTTTCCATAATAGTCCAAATTTTGTTATATTGCACAGATTCTACTTACGAAGATCCAAACATTTGCGTGAATTAATTCTCTATATTGTACATGTACATATATGTATGCTAATGATGCATGATTCACACCTAAAACAAACAGATATTCTTGTGATATCTATAGTTGCAACCTACATAACTGAACGTCGACAAGAATGTCAAATCCGGATATAGTTCTGCCAGCGTTTAAATAAATTTCTTCTCGGTACACGGCTAAATTAGTTTTTGGCGTAGTAACATGCACGGGTAAATCTAACCGTGCTATTCAGGGTGGTTTGCTTTGGAAAATAAATATGAGCAAATAAATAATAAAAATACATGTACAATTAATCCTAAAGAAACAAATATCAACATTGCATTTACATCTGATGCCAGAGCTCGCATTCGTGCAGTAAACAGCTCTGCTCTATTTATATTGATTATTTCAACTTTGCGGTGTACTTGATTCCTGTATTAATGTCTGACCAAGATTAAACGACACCTGATAAAGATTCAACACCGTTGAATATAGCTGACAGGTTTTTACCAGGATTGCCAATGCAGTTGGATAATGCATTTCAGAAACAGAAAAGGGAGACTTTTGACGTGTTGGACACACATATTTCTGTTCCGCTCCACAACGTCGCAGCTCAAACAGGACATAAACAGAGCATAATCTTCTAGTGTCCCACGATATCTGCTACTACTGTGCAGCATCAGGACACTGGTCCATTAATCGCCCAGAATAAGCCCCAAAAGTGTCAACAATAATAGCAGAAATATCATGTACGTTTATATTTAATCGTAATTTTTTTTAGAATCTTTAGAAAGTAAAAACCAAACCGTTAGTGTTTACAATATAAAAAGCAGATTAAATAAAAATATTAATTTTAGAAAGGACAAATTATTACTACCTGACAGTGAAAAAAAGTTAGCTTTGCCCATTTAGGAATTTGGAAATTTTCGTAAGTTTCATTGTATTAAAAACTATAAGTCTGCGATTGAAAATTTGTATCTTCGACATTATTCGCATCCCAACAACTTGGTATTTAATCTAACACCTTTGTCTTGGACTAGCTGGCTCGCATTCCAAATGTTTGTCTGTCTTGGTTTTCTTTAGCCATGTATAGAAAAGAAATTAATTTCGGTATTTTGTGATAAGTTTTATTATTTTCGGTTGAAAATGTGAATAAGAACATAAATTTAATTCTGTAGTAGTTTAAAAAAAAACATCTCCAACATTTACAAAGTTCAAATGGTCTTATCTGCTATTCATTGACACAAATGGTTTTAAAGACTTTATAAATGGTACAGTTCTGTTTAACTTGAATTTAATTTTAAGTTCATCTTCAATAGTATTAAAGTGAAATGTAATAAAACAATTACAACACTTTACTGTCGTGCAATTTCATGTTGTTGTTTTTTTGTGACAACTTTTGTTGATCTGATACTAAATTATTAATCCCATTCGTCTCAAAAGAGTTCCAAATGTTTTTTTCAAATATAAAAGTTGTCGGAGATTCCTGTTTCAGAGAACAAAATCAGATTTCAAGTTTTGAAGAATAAGTAAAGGAGTTTTTCTTCTCTATCTAATAGGTTGACATGGTACATTTCCTGGGCAGCTGTGTTAACAAAGACCTCCCCGTTCTATCATAACCCTCATGTTATGAAATACATTGTAAAAGAGTGTAGTATACTTACTAACAAGGTGATCATCAGCTCTGAAAGTTAATGTCGGCTCAAATGTCTATATATAATAAAGTCAAAATGTTCCCTAGGTACTTGTATTGGGTCATGGTAGCTCAACCCATAGAGCAGGTGGCTGATAGGGAGACCCTCTCGTTTGGGAGGATTGCCAGGTCATAATACGGAAAGCCGGACAGGGACCATAGTGGGTAACGTGTTTAGAGAATGCCACACTCCCTGCTAAAGACCCTTTCTGTAGTGTTCGAAAAAGTGTAGGCTTATGGCCGCTACAGAAGGCTAAATTATCCGACCTTACTCAACCATCCTCCTTTTACAGTTCCCTTTGTGTCTTATTCCACCCCTATTTGAATTGTTTGGTAAATTGAACTGGTTCTCGTCCTGTAGAAGCATGAAATATTAGCCACTGGACGTGCAGCAAAAATCTAATAATCAATCAAAATGTGCTTGCTTAATTTTCGAAAGGACACAGGGTTGGAATTTAACGTCTTTATTACATACCAGTAATTCAGGATTTTGATCTTTTTTGGAGGTTGTATATGAAGAGTCCGACTGAGTACCCAGTTTTCTTGGTGGAGATGGTCGGGATGCTCCAACAGTAGTAAAATAATGCAAACAGAATCATTCCATTGTCTTAATAATAAGCTTATCACATCGGTATTCTCTTACCGATATACAAACAATTTTTCCTTGCCCGAGATTCTACGAAAATAACTGATGAATCATATGTCTATGAATTATACGTCAAAACAATGTTGCTTTTTTGCACGGAATCAACATATAAACAACTTTTTATTTTAACCATGACAGAAAACTACAAGATATTTTTAAAACTCTTGTAGCTATTTCTGTGGTTTTCTCTACCATAATCCATAGGATACTAATAATTTGGAATAAAGTACCAAATGAAATAAAACTATGTGAAAATCTGGGCACTTTTAAAAGAAAATGTGTAGATTTTTTGTAACTTATATCCAGCTATTTCGGTCATCACGTGACTTCTGGTAGTACATAGGTGTCAAATAATGGCTGTCGATTTATCAATACAAATCAATGAAACTTGTTAATTAAATGCCAATCACATATTTTTTATGGTGTGTTTGACGCCATCCAATCCATCATTGTATAGCTTATCACTTGGTCGTTTTCGATATGTACTTTAAATCAGTCCAGGGCATAAAATGTTTGCTTCAAATTTCATTTGAATTTTTCGTGTTTAACGCCTAATAAATACATATAACATACGTGAATTTATCATAAGGACTCATTTTCCAAAAAATAATATCGTTGATTTCCCCTTTATATTTAATACCATCCAACCCCACAAAATAATGTTAAGATATGATAGAATATCATCATGAAGACAGATTAATTTCGGGCCCCATTTTTCTTGCTTCCAATTAAGGTTAAGGTTGAAATATGTTATTTTTTTAGGATTGTCGTGAAATTATTAAAGATGGCGCTATCCTAATCAGCTTCTACATTGTCATAACAAAGTAAATATCGTTCATACGAGTATATAGAATTAATTATATATTATGTCAAATGTTTACAATAAATAATATTATAAATACCCAAAGAGATAAATTATTAATTTAAAATAAATTTAAACATTTGAAATTATATTTCATCTCTGCATTCTTTGTGATTCCACCTTTACACACACACACCTTTATTAAAATGCTGCATTAATTATAAAAAAATATAAGGTTAAAAATGAAATTTTGGTCAGCAAACGGTTTACCTGTGTGCCTTAATTAAGGTTTGGAACAATAAGCATCCGGACAGTCAAGGTACAATATACATGTCAAATCGTTAATTAGTTATAATTACCTGAAACACACAGCATGTTAATTGCGGAGAACAAATTTCTTAACATGAAACTTTACTTCAGATAAAACTCAAATAAATTCCCCCCCCCCCCCCCCAAAAAAAAATCGCTTTTTTGTGGCTTTAAAAAAAATCGAGAAAAAAACTTGCATCGTGACCCTTTATCACGTGTAAATATGTACTTTTGCCAGTTTGTATAAATTGGTGATAAATTTCATATAATTAATTATTGTCAGAATATTGAACTTATAATCCATGTGAAATGTTACTACATATTTCAAATGAAAAGTTTTTTAAAGTGAAGACGAGGAGTACGTGCTATAATCTATACAAAGTTATCGAAGTATGATAAATGCCTTGCATGAACGGGACCAGTACACAATAATTGGGTAACCAGTTGATCAGTCTAAACAGAGTTATCTAACTTAATTATGACCGAAATAGTTGCATATGTACCCTCTCATGTCCTTTTAATGTTTGTGTACTGTATAATTTTGTTTTCTTGTTCTAGGGACAATCACTTAGCATCAATGTCATATTATGTGTTAAAAAATTGTAATCTTTGAAATACTTGTGCTGTTTGTTTTTTGTGAGAGCCTCAAGGTAGATTAGTTAATGCTAATTGAGTCACCCTCTTTAAATAAAGTTATTATTATTATTCTTATTATTATTATTCTAAAAGGTCTGGGAATGTGTAAGGTATATTTGTTCTTTTTATTAGAAAATAGATTTTTTTGGCTTGTGTATAATAGTTCTTCGGAATAGATAACTTTAATCATTCTTCATACAGAATAATAACAAATACATAATAATTACGAGAAAACAAAAAATAATTTTTTTTTGTCATCAGTAACGACTTATTTGACATGGATTAATCATTTTACTCTGTTCCACTCATAACAATTTGGCTCCAAAAAATCAGCAAATACATAATAAATAAAGCGGGGACGCTGACTGAAATATTTGTAGGTAAATTTGATAAAAGTTCAAATCAAAGATAGATTTACAAAAACATACAATAAAGTATATAATGTAAACAGCCAACTTATTTGTATCTTTTTATTGCTCTAGGTCAAACTTGGTGTACCTGCCGTCCATTTTTTTGCAGATTAGGAGAATTTCAGTTGAGTAATACATGTCGTCTAAGACCCTTGTTTCCTTGGTGGTTCAAGACATGTTGTAGATGGCTTCCATTTGGATTTTCTAGAGGATATGGCGGCGGTTTTAGTGGAGGTGCTGGAGGATTTTCTGATGGCGCAGGATTTAGTGGTCACTCGAGGAGGAAAGGAACTTACTAATTAGAATCAGTAATAAAGTATAAGACATCAGGAAGTGTGATAACTATATATATATTGCCCAAAACAGACTTATTTCGAGTCTATCTGTAAGAAAGGGGCTCTTTCGGGGGAACATAACTAAATAAAAGAAACCTGAGAAATAAAACCAATTGAAAAAACATGAATGAAATTACTTCGAGAAATACATGGTGTGCGAGTGATTGCTGGTAAATAAAATGGAATATTCACTTATCACACTAATAAAATGGTTCGAGAAATCGGTAGTTTTCGAGCCATCTGGTTCGAGAAATTGAGATTTAACTGAACTTTAAAACGAAGGGTGTGTATCTCATATATCTGACTGTCAGTGTATTACTTGAATATTTTCGGATTTACTATGAACTTCACCTGGATATATATACACTATATATACCCATCCCAGCCATTATAATATGTATATGTTATCTGGCTTTTTACTTAACGATATCGTAAAATATCAGCCCGTGAGCCAGAATATGAAGGTTGTGGCGAGTGAGCGTAGCGAACGAGCCACCAACCTTCATATTCTGGCGAACGAACTGATATTTTACGATATCGTTCAGTTAAAAGCCATATAACATGTTTATCATCCTTATTTCATCCCATTTTACGAGTTATTTTTTAGCCTTGCACGGTATTTGACATTTGGCGGGAAACTCCAGCATATCAGAGTACGCCAAATTATATTACTCCGCGGTCACGACTTTAGGCATAATACGCTATCATAAATATTCCCCACCAGATCATCAAAATGTTAGTGGAAATTTACATTGTAAAATACTGTCATTTTTTTTATTCTATTTGCAATTACTGTGGATTGTTGAAATATTATTTTCACTTAAATAAAGACAGCAGTTGTTTTTGTATGGCACTGACCATCAGAATTTCTTTCCCAGCACTACGTCATCATAGTTAATGCGCGACTGTAAATAGTTTTAATCAAACTATATACCAGAGATTGCATAAGTAATAATATCATCACAAGAAATCATACTGTATTTTACACTGCATTTTGTTAACAAGTTTTATAAAGAAAAATTTACTACTGACAATGAAACTGCATGACGAACTGTGAAATACGGGACCCGCCAAGATCAATGAATGGTAGAAGAGCACTTGCACGAATGATGGTAAGCAGCGTTAACGTTCTAGTTTACAGTTATTTAAAGGGTTCGTAAATATCATTCTTTTATAACATGTTTATTTTTAAATCATTTCATTCACCATGTCGCAATGGAAATATACGTTTCCATTTTCCTAAGCTCTGAAGTGACGTCATAACATGGAATTGAATCTGACGGGCACCTAACGAAGTTCGGAATGGTAATTTTGAAAAGTATTAATAACAATGACTAAGATTTGTGAAAAAAAACTTGGGTGCTTGCATTTTACATGTCACTTGTCATTTATATTGGTACCTTTTTCCTCTCCCATATTATATTAAAAAAATGTACACTTTGCACATTTGTCATACCACATTATGGCACATACTATTTAACCTCTTGTATATTTTGGATTTTGCCTATGTATTTTATTGCATATTTATAGAATATCAGCTTCCTGTGTTTCTTAATTGAAACTTTATAGACCCCATCTTTTCAAAATATGGATGCTTCTGTAATTTGTATGTTTTTGAAATTTGAAGAATTGTCTCCTGTATGAGAAGATATATGGTATATTTATTTTATTAAGTTATTGAGTCATTGATATTTTCTTTTTCTAAATGAAAAAAATATTACATTTTGTACTTGTGTACATCGAAAGTCACTTGAAATGACACCCCCTTCCTTTTGGAGTTTGACTATTCTATATATATACAGGGTTTTAGCTAGGATTTTGAGACCATTAGTCACTTTTGCGGACAAGCAAAATGGGGGACAAATTCTTCATGTTCTATCGATGTAACTTATTCCAGTTCTTTTTTGTACATATGATGGAGAAAAAATATAACATTGAATATTAATACATATTTTTATTATTTATTTTTCATCACTGGTACATATAACATGATAATCATAATAAAAATGTTTTATTATCAATAAAGTTTTTAACAAAACATTGTAATTCATACAATAGCAGCTATTACTGAATAAATAAATGAAATGTTCAGAATGGTGAGTCCCAGGACTCATTGCCACTTTTTTAACGTACAATCCTTCATGATTTTGACCATGGTAGGCCTATTGTACTATTGTAAAAGTTTAATTAGAATCATGTGCTGCCTCAAAATACTGACGAATATAATTTCCAAAAAAGAAAAAGAAAAAATGAATATACACGTGTATGCAGTGGTGCTCCAAACTTGGCAGAAAATTTATGTTACAGATATGAGCAAAAATCTTTTTGACAGCTTTTTTTAATATTGCCATTTACTATTTTAATATTTATTTATCTATAATCTTTACTATTATTTTTTCTCAAACATACTCTTAAAATCCTCCCATTGACCTTTAACACCTTAATAATCAATATTGACAAAATTTCCAATTGTAATGTAAGGCAAAGTCCGCTAAATTCATTTTTAAATGAGGTCTACACACATTGTTACCGGTCGGTAAAAAACACTGTGGCCAATGAAATATCACGAGAATTCCGATTGCCGCCATTTTCTATTCTAATTTTTTGTCGTTTCTTTCCCCGTTCCCTTTGATCTCCAAGAAAAAAATGGCGGTTCGAGATCTTTTATGAAAATTATGGTCTTCGGACGCAGCTGATTAGATTTAAATACGTCCCAGGGACGCATGAGATTGAAGGATGACACGTCCAGTCCAATTTTAGCGCGTCCAGGACGAGTGTACGGGCCTTAACGATATTTTTTGGCGATTTTGAAATTTCAAGTGACGAATTGCATACGGAAAACATTCGCCACTTTCAAGAATCATTCGTCAATGGCGAAAGTCACGAGCGCTAGCTAAATCTCTGTGTATATATATATATATATATATATATATATATATATATATATATATATATATATATATATATGCACTCTTAGTGCTTATTACAGCAAATCATAATGTGGAAATTTGTAAATTAAGTGTAGTTTTAATTTTAACTTTCTTTGAACTAGGTAGCTCAGTGGATAGAGCAACTCGACACATGTTGAGTAGGTCTCAGGTTCAAATCCTGACCTAGTTTATTTGAAAAGTAGACTAGGAAAGCAAGTTAGTAAGGAGTATACATTTTATTCATTTTAGGGTCCCTTTGTTACAAAATGGCTGTTTATATACAGTGAAGTGCAAAAATTTACGCAACTTTTTCTTTTTTTCCATTAATTCTATATAGAACTACATTTTTTCATAAAAATATTACGTCGTCATTTATTATCCAATTTTCATGACGTTTTCACTGTTGAACAGGGAATTTTCAACAGTTTTAATCTTTATTCGGGCATAACTTTCTAACTGACTTTTTTCAAGAATCAAGAAGTTAAACAGAAATTTAACTTTCTGTCAAACTCAATGATTAAAAAAAAACCATTCAGGAAATTATTTAAAACTAAACAGAAAAAATTCTCTGTTCAACAGTGAAAATTTTGTGAAAATAGGATAAAAAATGACTTGTAACAATTTTTTGAAATAATGCAGTTTTACATAGAATACACACAGGGCAAAAGAAAAGGTTGCATCAATTTCTGCACGTCACTGTTAGTGTATAATATCAGCAATTGCCCTTGTGAATTAAAGACAGTTTTGAAGGTTTAGACGGGATATTGACTGGTGTTGTACTAAAATTTGTATCTGTGTTCATTTTCAACCACTATGTACTGCACATTTTATAGTTGTAAGGTAAAGTGATACCAGTATTGCATATTGTGCATATAGATTATGTTTGTTTTCCTTTCTGTTAGTGCATACATTTGTTTGTGAGCAAGATTTTATAAGCTCTGTCCTTAGCTGGTTTTTGGCTGCAACTTTTCTGTCATTTTGGTTTTATCTTTGTTCTTCAACCATTTTGGTGTTATTTTGGTTTTTCATACTTATAGGCCAGGAGCACTACTGAGAGATTATTTCTCGAAATGTGCATCTAGTGCACTAAGTTCGGTGTCTTTAGATTGTATTATTGCACATTTTTGTTTTGTTTTTTTGTGTGCTGTAGGATCAATTTTATGGCAGTTTGCATGATGTCTTTGTCTCTTGCAATTAAATGTAGTATTTGCAATTGAGATTCTTATAAGTTCAAGTTGGATTGAATTCTTTATATTTACTATTGGTCATACATGTATGTACATACATGCTTACATTGTAGATTTCTTACAATTAATACTGATAGTTGACTGTCTCTCATAATATAACATGTACATGTATATATGTATAATAACATTGCACTTTTATATAAGTACATAGATGGATTTAATCACTATCATTGTCAATTACATAAGCCCCTTTCCTTTTGTTCATACATGAACCTGAAGGATGTGGATTAGATGATGCACAAGTGTTGAAAGTAAAATTAAAATTTCCCCATGAAATGTTGCATTGGAAAACAGTCCGCTCGTTGTAGGGTGCAAGCTAGGAAAATTAAAGTTACCCTTATAAATAGCTTGGTTATTGTTTATTTCGTTTGACTGTGTAGAGGTACAGTTCAAAATACTGTTTGCTGATGTGACAGAAATTGTTTCATCACTACGTTGCGGTTTAACTGATTTGGGGATTTGATTTCTTGTTGACGAAAGCATAACTGAAGTTTTCTTTTGTTGTTCCAAGCTAGTTTTTGAATATCATAAAAGACTGTTTATATTCTTATGTCCTGTTCTTTGAATTATTTCTGTGTCCTGTAATCCTGCGTCCTTTTGTTTTTGAATGGAACCTTTTCTAGCACTGTGTCCAGTAAGCCTTTTATCAGTGTTTGGCAGTGCTTCTTGGGCCATACCTTTGATAATTTTAGAAATAGATTTTGTACCTAGTCTAATGTTTTTATACCAAAGATGTTTTGTCTTATAGTTATTTTCCTGAAAGGTGTTTGCCTGTATGTAGAACGGGGAGTCATCGTTTTTCATGTTTTCTGGTCTTTTTTGCTTAAAAATTTTGTAAGCTAGCACGGGACATCGTGCTCTGTCTGTCTTGTTCTCCATAGCTATTGGTCCGTCTTTCCTTGTGTTAGTAATGTTGTCACCCTGTCGTGTCTTTGTTTGTCGCTCGCGACAGTATTGGAGATATTCATCTCCATTAGTGTCTACTTTAAGTTTCACGTCACCCCAACGTAAATTGTAATGTTCTGTTACTCCTCGGAGTCCCAAATGATAATTATTGTTAATGTAAACTGTATTAATTAATGAACGTGGATTATTCAGACCCAATACATCCTCAGCATAAAATTTGTTTAATTCCTCATTTGTAAGTGGATCGGCAGCGTTGGGTTTGTTTCCTAGACCTAATGATTTTAACTGTTTAAATTTGGCACTTAAAGTTTGTCTACTTTTATGGAACTCGTCATCCATCATTATATTCCATTCGTAGCCTATATCTTTTAGATGTCGACTAATGCTTTGCTGAATGGATTTCAGAGAGGTTGGCTCATATTCATAAGTTCCGTTTGTTTCCCTCTCTTTTCTTGCACCAACAAAGAACAAACATAAATATCTGTCTAACTGTTGTGGTGCAATATCTCCTAGATTTCTGTTTTCTTCATGTTTACTTAGTAGAAATGATTGAAATATTTTAAGGTCTGATTTTGTTTTCTTTGAAGTGTTATTATTTTCTTGTTCCTTCAAGAAGACTTCCAAATCCGCATCAGATACGGTTTTAAATCTTTCATTTTCAGAGATCTTGGTTCTTACATCTTCGTTTACTTTTGATTTAGCAGATTCAGATTCATTTTGTGTTACTTCTTTTTGATTTGTTGCAACATTTACATTAACAGGAATATTTCTATAACGGTCAGCATTTGGTTTGGAAAAGTCCCAGTAATTGAAACTTGGACTGTCTATCTCACTGAGCAAAGTGTTAGTTTCGGAGTCATCAGAATCCCACACATCATCAGTACTTTGACTCTCATTCTGTTGTTTGTTGCCAAATTGTATTAAGAAATGTTTTCGAGATTGCTCTTCAAATGAATCAGCCATTTTGTTTGTTTTTTTTAGCAGACGAAATTTGATGTTTAGACTCATCAAAAAAAAGGGGGGTTGGGATTGTACATTTTTCATTAATTTTATTAGGTTTTAATGTTGCATGCACTGTTTACTTTGAACAAAAGATATAAAAAAATTTATTATCATTATTTTATTTGTAAATTCATTTTATTGATGATATTTCTATTTATTCAACGTCTGTCGTCTCATTTACCCTCTACATTGTTGACATTTTTCGACTGATCTCGATATAGGTCAATTCATTAGTTCAAATTTAGGTCACATAGGTCGTTTACATAAAAAAGTAGTCCCAGCAGGCATTATTAATAACGAGGTCAGACGCATATTTTGGACACTTCTCATACGAATTCACGTTAAAGTAAGGACTAGAACAATTGTTCATTGAATTTTAATCATATCAATAATATTTTTTTCATTTACATTGTTGTTGTACTAAATTTCTAATCAATATACTTGTCGATCAAACGTTGGGAGAATTTCTTAATAACTCCTCCTCATTCTTGATAATGTCTCCTCATAGCGCGTGCGATTTCGATACGAGTTTTACGGAACTGTTCAGCAAGCTGATATAAGCACAGGGAAGGATGATAACTGTTCAATATCGGGGCCCAGTTTTTCTTACATAATTTTATTAAGCAATTTTATTCCTCTTTCTTGCTATCCAATACAACATTAAATTTATCAGAAAATTTACATTTTTACTCAAAGATTTCAGTAACCTGACAAATCAAGAGTACAGTACTCTAGCCTATATATTTATGTGATACCAATTACAATGTGCAGAATGCGTGAATATTTCAAAAAACATTTCATTAGTAGTTTTCAAAAGTGCGTAAATTTATTTAAAAGTAATACAATATCAAAATATAAAAGGCGTCTTCGGCGATCTTTGCCTGGTAGAGATTTTCCTTGGCAAGTTCCCAAAATGTTATTATTTCATAACATTTTAGATGAAAGTATCAGTTCCCCACTAGCGTCTGGTTTGTCGGATCTTGGGGAGGTGTGTTAATCAACAGCAACATCAAGTCATTGGTACAAAGTATCAGTTCCCCGCTAGCGTCTGGTTTGTCAGACCTTGAGGACTTGTGTTAATCAACAGCAACATCAAGTCGTTGGTACAAAGTATCAGTTCCCCGCTAGCGTCTGGTTTGACGGACCTTGAGGACATGTGTTAAACAACAGCAACATCAAGTAATTGGTACAAAGTATCAGTTCCGCGCTAGTGTCTGGTTTGTCGGACCTTGAGGACATGTGTTAATCAACAGCAACATCAAGTCATTGATACAAAGTATCAGTTCCCCACTAGTGTCTGGTTTGTCGGACCTTGAGGACTTGTGTTAATCAACACCAACATCAAGTCATTGGTGGAACAAAAAATAATATTACATTTCGTACATTTAGAATTATATAAAATTGGTGTGTGTTGGCGATCCATTATATATACCCTAAAACAAACAATCTTCATGTGATATTCATTGTTGGAACCAATGCAACTGAATTTCTGCCAAAGTTTGTAGTAGTGAAAATGAAATCTCCAAAATTTACTAAGTTTAAATGGTCTTAACTGGTATTTATTGAAAGAAAGTGTTTTAAAGGCTTTATCAATGTTAGGGTTCTGTTTAACTTGAAGAGAAATTTAAGTTTATCTTCAAAAGTATTAAAGTGCCATGTAATAAAGGAATTGATAATGAAAATTTACTGTTAAAATAATTGTAAAATTTGTGACAACTAAGGATTATCTGCCTCGTGCATAGCTCTGTCCTTATGTGGTTTTGGCTTTACCCCTTTTGGTCATTTTGACATTTTTGAATTTGGTCTTCAACGTTTTGGATTGTTGTTTTGGTTTTCAACATTTTAGGTCTTGATCACAACGAGTCATAAATCGATGAAAGGTGCACAAAATTGGTATCAAAGATTTATTAGTTCCCCATTATGTCGACAAACTGGCTTGATAGACTTGATACACTACTGAGGGATCAAGTGATTGGTACAAAATAAAAATATTATTACATTTCGTACTTTTAGATTATTTTAATTAAAAGTTTACAGAAATATCTGAAGATTCGAAATTCTGTTCGACGTTCGATTATAATTATAAAATCGTTCTTGTTGTGTACCAGTTATCACCAATAATTGTCCTACATTTTCCAGTGTAAATTTACCAATTTAATTTTAAACCTCAGTTTTCAAAAGCGATATTGACAATTGAACCATGATTTCATATAAATTTCTACTTAATACAGTGTATATACATTTTTTTAAGGATTGATGAAATACTTGAAAAATTATACATGACAGCGATTTTTTTCTATCAAATGCAAAATAATTTATTACATTAACTCTTCTAATATAGCACCATCTTTCTGTAACTTTTAAAAGTTATATTGTTATTAAAAGAACAATTCAATCAGGGATACCTCGTTTTAAATTGAAATAAATATTTATATATTATATATCACAATGAATTGCAATTTGTTTTATACCCATCACGCTACTGAAGAATTTTGCATTTGAACAAAATACCAAATCCATGTACATTTTGTTTCAATCAGATTTTCAACGATATAAGGTAAAGAATGTAGTAAGTAAAGTCAAGAAATACCAAAGGGATATTCGAAAAAGAGAAAATTCGTAACAACTGACAAACTACGGAGAACAAACAAGACAAGACCAAAACAATACATGCACTACAATTAAAAACTAAAAACATATGAACAACATGGACCCCACCAAAAAACCGGGGGTAGACTCAGGTGCTCCGGAAGAGTAAGCAGTCTCTTCTTCCTGCAGGACACCCGCTATACTGTCCATGTCAAATCCGATATGCGGAAGGGATAATATCAATGGAACAGGTCCATTTTCATTTGGGAAATGTTTTTTCATACCTGTCAACCACGTCATGATGACGCCCATAAAACTTTAATAAGGATGACTTCTGCTTAGGAGCAACGTACCCCTGTCTGAGTAGCATGGTAATTTAGACGTAGGACAAATTTTTCTACAACGAAGCGTTAGCCGAACCGTACAACAGATTTTTTGTCGTCTAAATTTTCATTGTAAAACCCTGCTTTGACTTCTAATGCTCAGTTATTTTCTTGGAAAATCAGACAAATATAGAGCATATTCAAATACAAAATGTCTGAGATAAACAGCATGGATATCAAGTAAATGTATAAAGAATAATTGGTACAGTTGAGCTCAGTTCTAACCTCTCATTAGAACTGTCCTAGACTTTCAGAAGAAATGTTCTAGAACAGTTCTAGAACTGTCATCCTGACAACTTTAGAACCGTTTAAGACAGGATGTGTCCTGACCTACAACCGTTTATGACAGCTCTACCCTAGAACCATTCTGGACGGTTCTACCCTAGAACAATTTATGACAGTTCTAACCTAGAACCATCCTGGACGGTTCTACCCTAGAACCATTTATGACCCTGGCAATAGTTTATGAATTTTGAACATCAAAATTATAAGAAATAAAATATTTAATTTGTTGTCATAATTTTAAAATCAACTTTTATCATACCGAAATATATTATAGAGTAAAAAAAGAAAAAAAAATCACTCAGAATAAAGTTTTTACTAAAACGAAATGATTTAAAAACTAGTCGGTGTTATTTTCTAGTACACACAAATATTCCTCTACATGTGTCGACAAGAGAACACTTTAAATCAAGATTTAGTCCCATCCCTTCTTGAAGCTATTGTAGAAAATGTCCATATATGTACGTTACGTCTATGTAATTTTTCGATAAATTTGTGAAATGCACGTTTTATTTCAAAATGGCGGTACCCATCTCATTCATCTTCTACCTTGTCATTACGAAATAAATATCGTTCATACGAGCAAAGAGAATTAATTATATAATATATCAAATATTTACCATATAAAAATGGTAAAACACATAAATTATTAATTCAAAATAAATTAAAATGTTACTTATCCGACACATTTGAAATCTCTGCATTGAAATATGGGACCACCTAATACACACCTCTTTATTCAAATGCTGCATTAATTATTTTAAAATGTAGCGTTATAAAAATTTGAAACCTCGTTGATTTTGTCAGCAAAACGGTTTCTAAAACCGTCCCCTCTGACAGAATAGTTGATAGGTTAGAACTGATCTAAACTGTACCATATGTGAATTACTGCAGCCAAATTTACACATTAGTTTCCTTCAACAAGTTTTGTGAAGGGTTCTACGTAAACTTTTTGTCAGATTTTGTAGTCAGTGAATAAGTTCTAAATGAGTATCACCTAAGAAGACTATTAATTTTACAAGTTTGGTGATCATATTGCTATCCCAGGCCCTTTTTGGCGATTCAAGTCCTATAACATTGTAAGGTAGGATCTCAATTTTCTACTTAGATACTACACCACAAAATCCCCACATACCACAGACTCTTTACACGAGGAAATAATAAAATACTACTTAACCAGTAAAAATCAGTTCTGGTCTCAATTTAAACTTTTAAAAACCCTGCTGCCTAAATTATAAACTGTTAAACCAATTTAACTCTTAGCTAGCGATAACAGTTTTGGTTATCATACGTTATTGGCTTTTACAATGTGTTTTATAAACACACCTGCTTATCTCTCTTCTGCATAGCTATTATGAATGTTAAATATTCCAATTATTCTATTTTATTTCAAGAATCAAAGAATCTGATTCCTTATATCATTTCTTTATTTTTTTATTTGATTCCAGTTATTCACACACGATTGTAGCTGCAAAATCCGTTCTGAACTAATTTTGAATCCCTTTCATAGACAATATTATTTTGGGACAATTTTTGCAACACTACATGTGTGTATCTAAATAGGACAATTCACACTCATCAAACGGGAATTCTGTCATCGAATCACATTCGCCTAATTTTGATATTACTCAGCATTGTGTAAAAATTTAACCATAACCAAATGTAATGAATGGTAGCAAACTCCGAAACAGTGGCGACGTCGCTGCGCTAAATTTTCATATAAGTAGGCGTAGCGTAGCAGAGTAGACGTTACCACTGTTTCGGAGTTTAGAATGGTAGAGATAAGTTGGCGTGATAACACAGAGGGTGAGGATGGGAAAGAGGGAGGTTTGGGATTCCATTAAACCGATGTAAGATAATTGATAAGATGTTGATGTTTGTTGTTTTCCTTAATGTAATATATCGATGCTATATTTATTTCCTAAAATGACTCACTTTGTGAAACGTCACAACGGGTGTCATATACAGAGCAGGAACTGCTTTCCCTTCCGGAGCACCTGAATTCACTATTGGTTTTTATAGGATTTCGTGTTGTTCATTGTTTTTTAGTTTTCAGTTTTTATTTCTTGTGTTTGTTCATTTGTCTTCTTGGGTTTTGTCTGTCTAATAGATTGCGTTTTCTGGATTGCTCCTTCGTTATATTTTTCCTCTTTATGGCATTTCATGTAATTATTACCATGTATAAAGTGTTAAAAACAACATAAATGGTCAAAAATATGTTGTAGTTTTCTGTCATTGTCATAAACAGTTGTTTATATGGTGATGTATGATAAAAAGCAACATTATTTTGTTCAATGATTTATAGATTTATAGTTGATTGCGTGCTGATTTATTAAAAAGGTTTTTTAAAAATGCAGGTTTTTGTTTATTTTATTTGTCGAGTGATATTTACAAAATCACATTTGCATTATACGGATCTTTGCAAGGTCGTTTTATTTCATGGGATAAATATACGGAAAACACATGATACAATCATATATTATTTTGGACATTAAGAATGATTTTATATGGTGGATTCATTCTTGTCCCAAAACCTCTACATATACATTCAAAAATCATTCCACATCTTCTTGTCTAATCCAACTTAACTTGGTAGTAATGTCCCTTATATTGTTCTCTTTCAAAAATATATCTATGACTCATACCAAACATGCTTGCTAGAGTCAAACAATCCTACTTGGGTTCTGCAAATGAAATCACAGTGAAGATACAGACTTCTGGGTTCTGCTGTTTAGATAGCATTTGGGGTGTCTGTAGAGGTCTTTTGTTGATTTGATACTAAATTATTAACCCCAATCATCTGAAAAGTGTTTCAAATGTTTTCAAATATAAAAGCTGTTGGAGATTCCGGTTTCAGAGAAAAACAATCAGATTTCAAGTTTATCATGAGGTCAAAAGCAAAATGGAATGTATAAGGGGCGAGAAGCAGTAAATATTTTTGTAATTAAGAGAAGAGACACTTCACTGAAAAAAAATATATCCCAAAATTGATTTAAAAAAATGATAGTTTAATTAGCCTTTCTATTTAAAAAAATGAAACTTTATTAATAAGTATATGAAAACAATTTTTCTTATTGTTCCAGTGTAAATGTTCATAATTATTCTAAAAAACTTTAATCATCGTTACTTAAATGGTGAAAAATGGTTTAGAAATATTGCCAAGTTCTTTGTATCTGTGATCAGAGTTTTAAAATTGCTAAAAAGACTGGTACAAGACTCACTAGACTTATCTAGTGACATTTCCTTAGACTCATTTACTGTTACCTGATGAAAGTCAGATGTTGTTCTAGAGTTATGTCGCCTTGTCCATAAAAAAATCAAATATGCACAAAAAATCACAAAATTAGCAATTTTCGGGTAAATTAAAAAACGTGTCGACTTAGATGGGCTCAATATATCTTGTTAAAATTTGAAACATAGTTTGTTGAGATAAGTATCTTTCAATGGTCAACTGCTAATCAATGCTAAACATATAGCTTCAACTCCTATTTTGTGTTTTAATTTAACGAAGTTTACCCTTGGCTTAATGAAAAACGTCAAGTAAAAAGCCTAGTTAAATTACAGATCAGATAGATATTTTAAGAATTTGTTATGAAAATTTATACACTAGTAGGAAAACTGATATAGGTGATAAACATAGTGTTTTGTTTGATAATAATAATCCATTTATAAGTATGGAGGGGTGGAATGTGAATCTTTGGAAGGTAAATTAAAGCTAAATGAAATGCTTACAGCCTTGAATAACTTAAAAAATGGGAAGGTTTTTTTGGTTAGATCTGAATTTTTTTATTTTGCGATCATTTAATCAGGCTTATGACAGAGGTCAATTGTCAGTTTCACAGAGGCAGGGTGACATCACTTGTCTTCCAAAAGAAGGCAAACCAAAATATTATTTGAAAAATTGGCGCCCTATATCATTATTAAATGTTGATTATAAGATATCTGCTTCTGTTCTTGTACTTCGACTTAAGACAATTTTGTCGAAAGTTATAAGTGATACACAAATGGGGTTCATGAAAGGAAAATTTATTGGGGAGTGTACCAGATTGATATGTGACATCATAGAAAAATGTGATGAAAGTGAAATGGAGGGTTTACTCATATTATTGGATTTCGAAAAAGCATTCGATTCATTGGAGTGGAACTTTAAAAATCCTTGAGTTATTAGGGTTTGGAGATTCTATCATCCAATGGTTTGAAACCTTTTATTGTAATTCTGAAAGTTGTATCTTACCTTCCAAGGGGCCCTATTATCAGGATCCAAAACTTTCCTTATCCAGGACAATTTAAGTGCAAGAATAAATGATGGGATATGAGGTAATTTTAAACCTTTATCTTCGTAAATACCAATAATAATGTTTTTCATAATCTTATCAACCTTATTTCCCTCATAAAAAGCAAAAGAAAATATCCTGGATTTAATTAATTTAGATGTATTGGAAAATCTTGGACCAGATAAGTTTTGGTATTATACTAAAGATGTCCTAAAGGGGCATGCTAAGAAGTTTAATTCTTTCTGGTAAGATGTTTTGAATGGTTGGTTTTCTGTTAAGGAGGACCTTTCCACAGCCCCTGAAGATATCTTATCGCAGCCTCTTTGGTACAATGAAAAGATTATAGTTGGTTGTCAACCACTCTATTCTTATCACTGGATCAAATCAGGTTTACTTTTTCTAAATGAGGAGGAATGAAAATTCATGTCATTGCCTGAGCTAAAAATGAATCACGGACTGCTTTTAGCCATTCCACAAGAATGGATAAACATTTTGCTTGTAAGTAAAATAAAGAAAGTAAACGATCTACCTAACAGATATATCTTGCTTGTGAGTGTCAATCAGAAAGTGGTAAGCCAATTTTATAGATTATTTATAGGGAATATATTTGAGAGACCACAGAAATCACAGGATAAGTGGACATTTGATTTGGGAGTATGAAAATTGGGGTTTACATTATCAGTCTGCTTTTCGAAGTATATTGAATAATAAAAAATAAACCAAAGAATACTATATACGTATAGTTTACTATTTTAATGTAAATTTTCTGAGACAGAAATGTGCAGCTATTGTTTTGAAACTAAAGAGACATTGATTCATTCATTTTGTTTATTGTCCCATTGTTCGCTGTCTGTGGTTCTAATGTGCAGATAACTTGATGTCCAAGTGTGGGATTCATGACAATATTGGACCTGTTGAATGCAATACTGGTGTCTTGTTTGATGCACATTGTGAGATATTGAGACATGTCTTATCATCCTTAAATACTACATCTGCGTGAATAGAATAAGAAAAGAAATGTTGAGTTGAACCAAGTGCTTAGAAACTTTAAAATATTATGGAGATAAAGATCTTAAATCTTTATTTATTTGTAACACAAGACAGCCAAAAAGCATAAAAAGAAAATGGGACTCTGTATTAAGGATGTAATTGTATATAATGTGATATTAGATGTAAAACGTCATTTGATTGGTCAATTGTTTTCTTCTATCATATCATGGACAGGGTGCACACTTTCAAATAACCCGCTACGCTGGTTATTTAGTGTGCACCATGTGACTGAGGTTATTTCTCCATAGACTGAAAAAAAAATTACAGTCACCCTTAAATAATATGTAAAATACTAGGATCATGATCAAATAAAAATATATGTGTCAAAATAAAGTTTTGAAGACTAAGTAAATGACCAGAAAAGAGAGAGTGTATTTTTCAGATATTTCCCATAATTCTCTGCTGGGTGGTAATTATGCGGAATATGTTCTGCTAACTAATAAATAAAGACTCTCAGAAGCCTAGATAGACCATTATGGTTTCATCTGCACGACTCTGGCAGAACTTTTGTCTCCGGTCGTCACGGTTGCCCACCCGAGTCATAGATACAATATAGGAAACATAACTGGCAACTTAAGCTGGCTCAGAAAATTTAATCTGAATATGAATTTCTTCATGTATATCATATAAAATCTGTCGTATGTGCAAAATAATAGACGATGTTATCAGATATTGCAGAAAGTATCATAAGTTGCTCAGACAGGGGTATGGTGCTCCTAAGTTGGAGTTATCCTATTAAAGTTTTATGGACCAAGTCATGTACAGGATTTGACATGGGCAGCATGGCGGGTGTCCTGCAGGAAGCAGAGACTGCTTACTCTTCCGTGGCACCTGAGTCTACCCCCGGTTTTTTGGTGGGGTCCATGTTGTTCATATGTTTTTAGTTTTTAATTGTAATGCATATATTGTTTTGGTCTTGTCTTCGTTGTTCACCGGACTTTTTCCCTCTTTCGAATATCATTTTGGTATTTCTTGACCTTACTAACCAATGTTCTGAATAGATCCTATAAAATAAATTGAACCTGCAAAGATCTGTATAAGGCAGACGTGACTTTGTAGATATCAGTCAACAGTAAAATTAACAAAAAATCATCAATTGTCAAGACTTTTTTAATAAAACACGATCTGGAAACCATTTGTCAAAATTATGTTGCTTCTTGATCTTTAAATGTCCAGACAAACAACATTTCATGACAATGACAGAACACTACAAGACATTTTATAATTTTCTGTGGTTTTCAGCACTTTAAACTTGATAATGATGGCATGAAAAGACCACAATTCATTTTAGGGATTACATATATCATCAACATGTCCATAAGGTGCAATTTATCAATTATCTATCTCCATTATGCCAATATTGATGAAAACTTTGGTCAGTCTGGTGAATCTGGGGGTTCACCATTTGATGGAGTTGATGCTGGACTTACCGAAATGATATCCCAAAGTAAGGGATTTTTTTTCTACTCTATCTTATATTGCAACCTGTTAAAACAATTTAAAGGGTCGTGTTCAAACAAAGCTTAAGGAGTAGTCCTTATATAATAAGACGGGCAACAGGAAAGATCAGCAATGATATATAATCAATAATCGAAATCCAATCTACGGACTCTCAGACAAAAATAACATAACAGAAAACAAAACATAATGAAACAGCAGAGTCAGAATAGGGTGACATGGTAAATTTACTGAGCAGCTGTGTGAATAAAGACCTCCCCGTTCTATCATAACCCTCAGAAAATAAAAAACATTGTACACGACAGTATAGTATACGTACTGACAAGGTGATCGCCAGCTCGGAAGGTTAACGTCGGTTGAACGGTCTAAAATTAAAGAAACAAGTCAAATTGTGCTCTAGACACCTGTAATGGGTCACGGGAGCTCAACCCACAGAGCTACGTAGCGCGTCCCCATGTTGCGTATATGGGAGACCCTCTCGTTGGGAGGTTGCCAGGTCATAATACGGAAAGCCTGACCGGGACCATAGTGGGTAACGTGTTTGGAGAATACAACACTCCATGCACACTAAAGACCCTTTCTGTAGTTTTCGAAAAAGTGTAGGCTGATGGCCGCTACAGAAGGCTAAATCATCTGACCTTTCCAACCATCCTCCTTTTACAGTTCCCTATGTTTCCCATCCCACCTCTAGTTGAATTGTTTGATAAATTAAATTGATTCTAGTCCTGAAGAAGCATAAAATATTTGCACTGGACGTTAAGTAATCAATCTATTAATCAATCAAAATGTGCTTGTTGGGTTTTTGAAAGGAGACAGGGTCGGAATTTATTGATTTTATTACATACCAGATCTTTTTTGGAGGGTTGTATATGAGGAGTCTGACTTGTGGTTTGTGGAGGTTTGTATTTGAGGAGTCTGACTTGTGGGAGGACTATAGGAAGATGAACAAAAATCCTGCCTTTCATTTTCGATAACTCTTAATGAATTTAGACTTGAAACACCAAAAATGGCCTGAGATAGCTGTTTTGAAAGTAATGGTCATCTTGGGTTGTCCGCATTTAGCACTTATTCCCTGATTGAAAAATCTGGCTATTTCTATGTAAAACATTTTTTGACATTTCCTAGGATCATTTGCTTAGATTAAAACCCATATATCGGTAGCTTAAAATGATTATTATCACGTGTTCGGAGATTTTTCACCTTAAGCGAGGTTGGATATGTCACTATGTCCAATGGACATGACTGAATAAATGTCAAATGGAAGATCCATTGGGGCTTCTGGGGATTAAAATCCTACCTTTTCTTTTTTAAAAATTATGATTGTTATACAAAACATATTGTTCCTGGTATATGTAACTACAACTCTTTCTGTGGAAATTATTCATCATCAAATTATATGAGCATAGTACATCACTAAGTACAAAGTGATATATTTGTACATGGCTTTGTTTTATGTGGTTTTAATTTAATGACTGTGTATGTTTTTGTCCTTTTATTCACCAGTAAAGCTGTTGGTTTTCAATCAAGATTAATTTGTCCTTTTTTACATTTTGCAGTATCTATTTATCTTGTTGTTTATTTGAGGGTATATATTTAGATTAAATGTTTACTTGAAAGAAAATTATAAAGACAAAATCGTTCTTGTTGTGTACCAGTTATCACCATTATTTGTCCCAACTTTTCCGGTGTAAATTTACCCATTTAATTTTAAACCTCAGTTTTCAAAAGGTTACCTTTGACAATTGAACCATGCCTTCATATAAATTACTACTTAATATATGCATTATTATAAGGATTGACGAAACACGTGAAAAATTATACATGACAGTGATTTTTCTCAATCAAATGTTAAATAATTTATTAAATTAACTCTTCTAATATAGCATCATCTTTCTGTAACTTTTAAAAGTTGTATTGTACTTAAAAGAACAATTCAATCAGGGAATTGTAGTCTTACGTGTGATACCTCGTATAAATTTAAATAAAATATTTATATATTATATACCAAAATGACTTGCAATTTGTTTTATACGTATCACGCTACTGAAGAATTTTGCATTTGAAGAAAATACCAAATCCATGTACATTTTGTTTCAATCAGATTTCCAACGATATAAGGTACAGAATGCACAATAAGTATACCTGGGGAAGGTGTATGATAATCATACGTTTTAATTCATTTGGATATGTAGATCTTTCTGGGTTTATTTCGTTAGAAGTCGACATGGGACTGTGATGTACAGATTTTACTTGAATAAATGTCTCAATCTTAAGATAGGGTTGTCATGTGACTCTTATTACTATCGGGTTTTCCTGTCCTACTTTTTTGTTATATGATAACGCCTTACAAAAAAACTATAATAATCAAGAATACCTGAGGACATGCACAGCAAAATGGATAAAGAGAAAAGTTAACAATGACATTACAATCATTCCGAGAGACAGAACCCCGGACAGAAAATAACATATAAGAGCAAAAAACACAAACATAAACACAACGGAGAATCAGGATAGTTTGACTTGGTATAGGCGGTGAATAGTTGGTTGTGCGGTAAAACCGGTTTTAGGGGTACCCAAACTTTCCCTTATCTACCCTGACACTATGGTGTATATAATACACTATAAATCCAAATATATTATGAAGTATATATATACAAATATGTTCTTATACGAATCTTTCTGTTTACTTGGCCTAACTTAGCGACCAGTTCTCTTTGTGGAGATGGTTGGAGTGCCCCGACAGTAGTAAAATAATGAAAACAGACATATTCTATTGATTTTGTATATTCCGTTAATGGGTCTGCGCTTTCGCCCTTGTTGTGACCTCCGTTTTTCCTTTTTTTTTTAATATTTTCTTGCTTTTTACTTCGCGTTGTGATTAGTTTTTGCTAAGTATTTGTTTGTTTGCTGTTTTGACGAATTATAATTATAATGTCTTTATAGTATTTTTATGTTGTTTTTTTCACAAGAATTTGTCTAACCCGGCATTAATCCTATTGTCTTAATTATAAGCTTATCCCTTCGGTATACTTTCACTGATATACAAACTATTTTTCCTTGCCCGAGATTCTAAGAAAATAACTGATCAATCATATATAATTAAACATCAAAACAATGTTGCTTTTTGCACTGAATCAGCATATAAACAACTTTTTATTGTAACCATGACAGAAAACTACAAGATATTTTTCAAACTTTTGCGGCTATTTCTGTGGTTTTCTCTAAATTTAAGATGACATGCACATATTTCCCTGAGTATAAAAGGGACTTCACCCATAAAGTGCTGTAGACTAGCAGTCAAAAATGGCCATGAGATGTATTTTGACGATTCTTGTTGTCGCTGTCTGTCTCCATTATGGCAATACTGACAGAAAATTTGGACATCATGGTGGATGGGGAAGCAGTGGTGGAGGTGGAGGTGGATGGGGATGGGAAAGCGGTGGAGGAGGTGGATGGGGATGGGGAGGTGGAGGTGGAGGTGGAGGTGGAGGTGGCAGATATGGAGGTTTCGGTAAGCTTATTGTTGCTATATATTTGTGATTGCATTTGTTATTAGTTAAATGCCTTTTGTGACAGATGTAAAACCAATCCTTAATATATAGATTTGTATTCCTGCCTAGGCCTGAAAATCAATTTCAGAACAATATCGTCGTCATCTTCTTCTTCTTCTTCTTCTTCTTCTTCTTCTTCTTCTTCTTCTTCTTCTTCTTCTTCCATATACTGCCCACATTCAACTGTCTGAATAGATTGGAATTTAACCTTCTTATTGCTTCGTTATAAAATCTGTATATGATATTTGGATTTTAAAAAAAATCCTTAGAACTTCCTCCTAACTTTAAATATTTCTTACATCTTCCTCCTAACTTTTAATATTTCTTACTAAGGGTGAGAATCTCCATATCAAAATCCTTACAGCGTCCTCCTAACTTTTAATATTTCTTACAAGGGGTGAGAATCTCCATATCAAAATCCTTACAACGTCCTTTTAACTGTTAATATTTCTTACTAAGGGTGAGAATCTGCATACAAAAACAAAATGTTACTTTTGCACCTGATACTATTTTGAAATTGAACTAGAATTTCATAATTAACAGATTTTCCAAAATTAAATATATCAGGATGTGTCAACCAAAACAATATCCCTTGAATCTAATAATGTAGATGTACATCCTAAGCAAAGTATTTAGGATGTTTTTTATTTGATTTATATAAGAACGATAAGGGATTGTTTAGGCATCAATCAAACCATTTGAAAACCACTTCTTTTTTCCCATGAAAACGATATTATTAAACACTTGCTGTTAACAGATATACTTAGTGTAGGGCATTTCTCTAGGTGTCCCTCTAAATAATATTGATACGTTTCCAAGGCAAGTGTCTATCATAATATAATGATACATTTAATTACATACGTCAAGAATTTATACATCAATATAGGTTTTGTGCTAGATTTAGTGTCTGACTGAACTGACTTACTGTTCTGGTTGTACATGATTTTCACTTCATGCCCATCTTCTAAAAGGACGAATGTTTTGTTAATTTGTATGTTGTTTGTTGATATTTCCTTGGGTCATATGCTTAGATTGAAAATCTTGTACATGTAGCTTTGATTATTATCAAGTCTCCAGAGATTTTTTACCTTACGTGAATCTGGAAATACCATTGCGTGGAATTTGAAATGCATTTTATCAAATGGAGGATCCATAAAAGGTCTGGGAATTAAAACGCTACTTTTCCTGTTTTTTAAATGATGTTTGTTTTTAATACATATTGATCCTGATATTCGCGGCTACAACTCCTTCTTAATTATACTATCCTGTATACATCTTCGGTAGAGATAGCTTTTATTATTCTTGATACAGTATCATAGAAACATTTTTTTAAAAATAATAACATAAATACATGTACTAACGAAGAACCAAAAAAAAAAGTGTCTCGATGTCCGAGTGATTTAGATATTTGACATGGATAACTCCAGTAGGCTTAAAGTGGCGTAAAGTCCCGAAAAACATAACAAATAAGACGAGGACTCTGAGTGAAAAAGTTGAAGGTAAATTTGATAAAAGTTCAATTAAAGGTAAATCTACAAAAACATACAATATAGTATATAATGTAAACAGTCAAATTATTTTTATCGGCTTATTGTTCTAGGTCGACCTTGGTGTACCTGCCGTCGATGGTTTTGCAGATTTGGGGAATTTCAGCTAAGTAATACATGTCGTCTAACACCATTGTTTCCTTGGTATTTCAAGACATGTTGTAGATGGCTTCCATATGGATTTTCCGGTGGATATGGTGGAGGTTATACTGGAGGTGCTTGGGGATCTTCTGGTGGCGGACGTTTTGGTGGTAGTAGGAGAAAATCATCTTACTAATTAGAACCAGTAATAAAATACAAGATATCATATGTGTAAATAGTTATATATCTATACTTCCCAAAACAGAGAATAATTGCCAGTCTATCTGTAGAAAGGAGCTTCTTTCGACAAAACATAACTAAATAAAAGAAACCTGAGAAAAAAAAACAATTTAACAAAAACATGAACGAAAATTAAAATTGTCGAAAACCCCAATCCGAACTACTTTTAAAACCAATGGTGAGTATCTTATATATCTGACTGTTAGTGTATTTCTTGCATATATCCGTATTTAATATGAACTTCCCCTGGATATACACGATATATAACCGTACAAGCCATTATATATCTGTTCAATATCCGGGCCCACTTTTGTGTAGATAATTTAGATATTAAGCAATTTTATTCCTTCTTCTAGCTATTCAATATTACATTTACTAGAAAGTACATTTTTACTCAAAGACTTCACTAACATGGCACGTCAAGAGTACAGTACTCTATCTTATATAGGTATGTGATACTAATTACAACGTGCAGAATGCGTGAATATTTCGAAGAACATTTCATTAGTAGTTCTTAAAAGTTTAAATTTATTAAATATCAATGGTAAGGTTCTGTTTAACACGAAGAGAAATTTAAGTTTACCTCCAAATTATTAAAGTGCAATGTAATAAAGTAATTGATACTGAACATTTACTGTTAAACAATTTTAATTTGTGACGACTAAGGATTATCTCCCTCGCGCATAGCTCTACCATGAGATGGTTTTGTTTTTACCCCTTTTGGTCATTTACTGTTACAAAATTGTAAAATTTGTGACAACTACGAAGTATCACCCTCGTGCATAGCTGTGTCCTGATAAGGTTTTGGCTTTAACCCTTTTGGTCATTTTCGAATTTTTGAAGTTGATCTTCAACGTTTTGGATTTTTGTTTTGCTTTTCAACACTGTAGGCCTTAATCACAACTGATGAGTCGTAAATCAACGAACTTTGGACATCCTGTGCATTGGTATCAAAGAACTCATTAGTTCACCGACACACTGGTTTGTAGGACCTTTGAGGGATCAAGTCATTGGTAAAACAAACAATCTTATTACATTGAGTACTTTTAGATTATATAAAATCAGTGGTTTTTTATACTAGTCTGTATTTTGTGATATTGCACGGTAATTAAAGTAATAACAGTTGTTTTGAAGCAATTCCCACGTAGAAATTTAATCACCGGGAAGTGGTTAAAAATATTATGTATTTTTATCCCACCGATTCAACACGTCAAGAATAGGAGAAAGTCAAATAAACACCGACAAATTGCGGAAAAACAACTCTTATTAATTATAATCCAATAATAATTACACTTTTCGGCAATATAACAAAAGTAATGAGAGGTTTGAAATTGCATTATATAAAGACAGTATTTTCCATAATAGTCCATATTTTGTTATATTGCACAGATTCTAATTACGAAGATCCAAACATTTGCGTGAATTAATTCTCTATATTGTATATGTACATATATGTATGCTGATGATGCATGATTCACACCCTAAAACAAACAGATCTTCTTGTGATATCTATAGTTGCAACCTACGTAACTGAACGTAGACAAGAATGTCAAATCCGGATATAGTTCTGCGAGCGTTTAAATACATTTCTTTTCGGTACACGGCTAAATTAGTTTTTGGCGTAGTAACATGCACGGGTAAATCTAACCGTGCTATTCAGGGTGGTTTGCTTTGGAAAATAAATATGAGCAAATAAATAATAAAGATACATGTACAATTAATCCTAAAGAAATAATATCAAAATTGCATTTACATCTGATGCCGGAGCTTGCATTCGTGCTGAAAACGACACCTGATAAAGATTCAACACCGCTGAATACATCTGACAGGTTTTTACCAGTATTGCCAATGCAGTTGGATAATGCATTTCAGAAACAGAAAAGGGAGACTTTTGACGTGTTGAACACACAGATTTCTGTTCCGCTCCACAACTTCGCAGCTCAAACAGGGCATAAACAGGGCATAATCTTCTAGTGTCCCACGATATCTGCTACTACTGTGCAGCAACAGGACACTGGTCCATTAATCACCCAGAATAAGCCCCAAAAGTGTCAACAATAATAGCAGAAATATCAGGTACTTTTATTTTTTAATCGTAATTTTTTTTTAGAATCTTTAGAAAGTAAAAACCAAACCGTTAGATTAAATAAAAATATTAATTTTAGAAAGGACAAATTATTACTACCTGACAGTGAAAAAAAGTTAGATTTGCCCATTTAGGAATTTGGAAATTTCTTAAGTTTGATTGTATTAAAAACTATAAGTCTGCGATTGAAAATTTGTATCTTCGAAATTATCCGCATCGCAACAGCTTTATATTTAATCTTTCACCATTTGTCTTGGACAAGCTGGCTCGCATTCCAAATGCTTATTTGTCTTGGTTTTCTTTAGCCATGTATAGAAAAGAAATTAATTTGGGTATTTTGTGATACGTTTTATTATTTTCGGTTGAAAATGTGAATAAGAACATAAATTTAATTCTGTTGTAGTTTTTTAAAAATTTGAAATTGTTCTATTACTTGACGTAGTGAGATTTTTCTTCGACACTACGCTGGGGAACTAGCGAAATAAAACTGAAGTCAAACGAAAGTTTAAATTGTTCTATATTAAAAGAATGAAAATTCAAAACAATAAAGTAAGTTTTTACAATACAGTATTGTCACTAATGGTAAACTGTCCATTAATTTCACAATTTGGTAATCCAAAATTCCGGTCGTCAAACGGTGTCCGTTTACTTCACTAATCGGTATCCGATTCTCCCTACTTAAAACACAGTCTATCTTTTTATACAACTTGGGGGATTAAACTTAATGTCCATGGCAATTTGAATAAACATAATCTTAATTTTCACAAATAGAGAATTATACATGTGATAACATATTCCTATTATCTAAAATTTAAAAACATCTGGATTAGGATTAGCACTTATATATATAATTACATTTAATCACGAACATACAATAAGCACAAATTATCAAAATAACAAATAGAACAAAAGAAAAGATTACCGAAACGAAAGACTTTAACAATTAGTTTCCGAGCGTGGGAAAAACTTGTCCTTTGAAAATATACGAAAATGTACACTACGACAGTTACACAAACCAGACACTAGTGGGAACTGATACTTTGTACAATGACTTGATGTTGCTGTTGATTAACACAAGTCCTCAAAGTCCGACAAACCAGACGCTAGCGGGGAACTGATACTTTGTACCAATGACTTGATGCTGCTTTTGATTAACACAAGTCCTCAAGGTCCGAAAGACCAGACGCTAGCTGGGAACCGATACTTTGTACCAATGACTTGATGTTGCTGTTGATTAACACACCTCCCCAAGGTCCGACAAACCAGACGCTAGTGGGGAACTGATACTTTCATCTAAAATGAAATAATTACATTTTGGGAACTTGCCAAGGAAAATCACTACCAGGCAAAGATCGCCAAAGACAGCCTTCTATATTTTGATATTGTATTACTTTTAAATAAATTTACGCACTTTTGAAAACTACTAATGAAATGTTTTTTTAAATATTCACGCATTCTGCACATTGTAATTGGTATCACATGAATACATAGGCTAGAGTACTGTACTCTTGATTTGTCAGGTTACTGAAATCTTTGAGTAAAAATGTAAACTTTTTGGTAAATTTAATGGCTGGGATGGGTATATATAGTGTATATATATCAAGGTGAAGTTCATAGTAAATCCGAAAATATTCAAGTAATACACTGACAGTCAGATATATGAGATACATACCCTTCGTTTTAAAGTTCCGTTAAATCTCAATTTCTCGAACCAGATCGCTCGAAAACTACCGATTTCTCGAACCACTTTATTAGTGTGATAAGTGAATATTCCATTTTATTTACCAGCAATCACTCAAACACCATGTATTTCTCGAACTAATTTCATTCATGTTTTTTTTAATTGGTTTTATTTCTTAGGTTTCTTTTATTTAGTTATGTTTCCCTCGAAAGAGCCCCTTTTCTACAGATAGACTAGAAATAATTCTATTTTGGGCAATATATATTTAGTTATCACACATGTCTTTATTACTGATTCTAATTAGTAAGTTCCTTTCCTCCTCGAGTGACCACTAAATCCTGCGCCACCAGAAAATCCTCCAGCACCTCCACTAAAGCCGCCGCCATATCCTCTAGAAAATCCAAATGGAAGCCATCTACAGCATGTCTTGAACCACCAAGGAAACAAGGGTCTTAGACGGCATGTATTACTCAACTGAAATTCTCCTAATCTGCAAAAAAATGGACGACAGGTACACCAAGTTCGACCTAGAACAATAAAAAGATACAAATAAGTTGGCTGTTTACCTTATATACTTTATTGTATGTTTTTGTAAATTTATCTTTGAGTTGAACTTTTATCAAATTTACATACAAATATTTCACTCAGTGTCCTCGCTTTATTTATTATGTATTTGCTGATTTTTTGGAGCCAAATTGTTATGAGTGGAACAGAGTAAAATAATTAATCCATGTCAAATAAGTCGTTGCTGATGACAAAAAAAATGTTATTTTTTGTTTTCTCGTAATTACATGTATTTGTTATTATTCTGTATCAAGAAGGATTAAAGTTATCTCTTCCGAAGAACTATTATACACAGGCCAAATAAATCTATTTTCTAATAAAAAGAACAAATTTACCTTACACATTCCCAGACCTTTTAGAATAATAATAATAATAATAATAATAATAATGACTTTATTTAAAGAGGGTGACTCAATTAGCATTCACTAATCTACCTTGAGGCTCTCAGAAAAAACAAACAGCATAATTATTTCAAAGATTACAAAGATTTTTTAACACATAATATGACATTGATGATAAGTGATTGTCCCTAGAACAAGAAAACAAAATTATACAGTACACAAACATTAAACGGACATGAGAGGGTACATATGCAACTATTTCGGTCATAATTAAGTTAGGTAACTCTGTTTAGACTGATCAACTGGTTACCCAATTATTGTGTACTGGTCCCGTTCATGCAAGGCATTTATCATACTTCGATAACTTTGTATTGATTATAGTACGTACTCCTCGTCTTCACTTTAAAAAACTTTTCATTTGAAATATGTAGTAACATTTCACATGGATTACAAGTCCAATATTGTGACAATAATTAATTATATGAAATTTATCACTAATTTATACACCAATTTATACAAACGGGCAAAAGTACATATTTACACGTGATAAAGGGTCACGGTGCAAGGTTTTTTTCGATTTTTTTAAAAGCCACATAAAATCGATTTTTTTTGGGGGGGGGGAATTTATTTGAGTTTTATCTGAAGTAAAGTTACATGTGAAGAAATTTGTTCTCTGCAATTAACATGCTGTGTGTTTCAGGTAATTATAACTAATTAACGATTTGACATGTATATTGTACCTTGACTGTCCGGATGCTTATTGTTCCAAACCTTAATTAAGGCACACAGGTACATTGTATGTATACAGGTAAACCGTTTGCTGACCAAAATTTCATTTTTAACCTTATATTTTTTTATAATTAATGCAGCATTTTAATAAAGGTGTGTGTGTGTAAAGGGGGAATCACAAAGAATGCAGAGATGAAATATAATTTCAAATGTTTAAATTTATTTTAAATTAATAATTTATCTCTTTGGGTATTTATATATTGTAAACATTTGACATATTATATAATTAATTCTATATACTGGTATGAACGATATTCACTTTATTATGACAAGGTAGAAGCTGATTAGGATAGCACCATCTTTAATAATTTCACGACAATCCTAAAAAAATAACATATTTCAACCTTAACCTTAATTGGAAGCAAGAAAAATGGGGCCCGTAATTAATTTGTCTTCATGATGATATTCTATCATATCTTAACATTATTTTGTGGGGTTGGATGGTATTAAATATAAAGGGGAAATCAACGATATTATTTTTTGGAAAATGAGTCCTTATGATAAATGCACGTATGTTATATGTATTTATTAGGCGTTAAACACGAAAAATTCAAATGAAATTGAAAGCAAACATTTTATGCCCTGGACTGATTTAAAGTACATATCGAAAACGACCAAGTAAAAAGCTATACAATGACGGATTGGATGGCGTCAAACACACCATAACAAATATGTTATTGGCATTTAATTAACAAGTTCCATTGATTTGTATTGATAAATCGACAGCCATTATTTGACACCTTTGTACTACCAGAAGTCACGTGATGACCGAAATAGCTGGATATGAGTTACAAATCATTTATGTTTAAAAAATCTAAACATTTTCTTTTAAAAGTGCCCAGATTTTCACATAGTTTTATTTCATTTGGTAGTTGATTCCAAATTATTAGTATTCTATGGATTATGGTAGAGAAAACCACAGAAATAGTCACAAGAGTTTGAAAAATATCTTGTAGTTTTCTGTCATGGTTAAAATAAAAAGTTGTTTATATGTTGATTCCGTGCAAAAAAGCAACATTGTTTTGACGTCTAATTCATAGACATATGATTCATCCGTTATTTTCGTAGAATCTCGGGCAAGGAAAAATTGTTTGTATATCGGTAAGAGAATACCGAAGTGATAAGCTTATTATTAAGACAATGGAATGATTCTGTTTTCATTATTTTACTACTGTTGGAGCACCCCGACCATCTCCACCAAGAAAACTGGGTACTAAGTCAGACTCCTCATATACAACCTCCAAAAAAGATCAAAATCCTGAATTACTGGTATGTAATAAAGACGATAAATTCCGATCCTGTCTCCTTTCCAAAATTAAGCAAGCACATTTTGATTATTAGATTTTTGCTTCACGTCCAGTGCCTAATATTTCATGCTTCTACAGGACGAGAACCAGTTCAATTTACCAAACAATTCAAATAGGGGTGGAATAAGACACAAAGGGAACTGTAAAAGGAGGATGGTTGAGTAAGGTCGGATAATTTAGCCTTCTGTAGCGGCCATAAGCCTACACTTTTTCGAACACTACAGGAAGGGTCTTTAGCAGGGAGTATGGCATTCTCTAAACACGTTACCCAATATGGTCCTTGTCCGGCTTTCCGTATTATGACCTGACCAACGTTTTCATCAGTATTAGCATTATTGAGATAGATAATTGATAAGGTGCACCTTATGGTCATGTTGATGATATATGGAATCCCTCAAATGAATTATAGCCTTCTCATGCCATCATTATCAAGTTTAAAGTGTTGAAAACAACAGAAAATTATAAAATGTCTTGTAGTTTTCTGTCATTGTCATGAAACGTTGTTTATCTCGACATTTAAAGATCAAGAAGCAACATTATTTTGACAAATGGTTTACAGATCTTTTGTTGATCATAATTTTGAAAATGGAAGTTTTTTGTTATTTTTACTGTTGGCTGATATCTACAAAGTAACGTCTGCCTTATACAATCGTTCAATTTATTTTATAGGATATATTCAGAACACATGACACTCTCTGTAATATCTGATAACATCGTCTATTATTTTGCACATTTACAATACGACTGATTTTATATGATATACATGACAAAATTCATATTCAGATCATATTGTCTGAGCCAGCTTAAGTTGCCAGTTATGTTTCTTATATTGTCCTCTTTCAGAATTGTATCCACGACTCAGGTTGCTAACCGTGACGACCAGAGACAAAATTTCTGCTTGAGTTCTGTAGATGAAACCATAATGAAGTAAACCGACTTCTGAGAGTCTTTGCTTATTATGCATAATTGACATCCAGCAGTGAAATGTGGGAAATGTCTGGAAAAACACTCTCTTTCAACTTTTCTGGCCATTTACTTATTCTTCAAAACTTTAAATCTGATTTTGTTCTCTGAAACAGGAATCTCCGATAGCTTTTATATTTGAAAAACATTTGGAAAACTTTCGAGATTAATGGGATTAATAATTTAGTATCAGATCAAAAAAAGTTGTCAAAAAAAACAACAACATGAAATTGCACGACAGTAAAGTGTTGTAATTGTATTATTACATTTCACTTTAATACTATTGAAGATGAACTTAAAATTCAATTCAAGTTAAACAGAACTGTACAATTGATAAAGTCTTTAAAACCATTGTATCAATGAATAGCAGATAAGACCGTTTCAACTTTGTAAATATTGGAGATGTTTTTTTTAAACTACAACAGAATTAAATTTATGTTCTTATTCACATTTTCAACCGAAAATAATAAAACTTATCACAAAATACCGAAATTAATTTCTTTTCTATACATGGCTAAAGAAAACCAAGACAAATAAACATTTGGAATGCGAGCCAGCTTGTCCAAGACAAAAGGTGAAAGATTAAATACCAAGTTGTTTGGATGCGGATAATTTCGAAGATACAAATTTTCAATCGCAGACTTATAGTTTTTAATACAATCAAACTTAAGAAATTTCCAAATTCCTAAATGGACAAAGCTAACTTTTTTTCACTGTCAGGTAGTAATAATTTGTCCTTTCTAAAATTAATATTTTTATTTAATCTGCTTTTTTACATTGTAAACACTAACGGTTTGGTTTTTACTTTCTAAAGATTCTAAAAAAAAATTCCGATTAAAAAATAAAAGTACCTGATATTTCTGCTATTATTGTTGACACTTTTGGGGCTTATTCTGGGCGATTAATGGACCAGTGTCCTGATGCTGCACAGTAGTAGCAGATATCGTGGGACACTAGAAGATTATGCCCTGTTTATGTCCTGTTTGAGCTGCAAAGTTGTGGAGCGAAACAGAAATCTGTGTGTCCAACACGTCAAAAGTCTCCCTTTTCTGTTTCTGAAATGCATTATCCAACTGCATTGGCAATACTGGTAAAAACCTGTCAGCTATATTCAGCGGTGTTGAATCTTTATCAGGTGTCGTTTACTGCACGAATGCGAGCTCTGGCATCAGATGTAAATGCAATTTTGATATTTGTTTCTTTAGGATTAATTGTACATGTATTTTTATTATTTATTTGCTCATATTTATTTTCCAAAGTAAACCACCCTGAATAGCACGGTTATATTTACCCGTGCATGTTACTACGCCAAAAACTAGTTTAGCCGTGTACCGAAAAGAAATTTATTTAAACGCTGGCAGAACTTTATCCGGATTTGACATTCTTGTCGACGTTCAGTTACGTAGGTTGCAACTATAGAAATCACAAGAATATCTGTTTGTTTTAGGGTGTGAATCATGCATCATCAGCATACATATATGTACATGTACAATATAGATAATTAATTCACGCAAATGTTTGGATCTTCGTAATTATACTCTGTGCAATATAACAAAATTTGGACGATTATGGAAAATATTGTCTTTATATAATGGATTTTATTTAATAAGAAATAAAATAGTTTAATTTTAATTTTAGTGAATTATTGTGCTTGGGTAAATTTGCATCTGTTTTATTTTGAGTTGTCCCCCTTTCAACACTAACCTGCAGGAATGTAATGGGCTCGGGGGGTTACTTCCTATATTTTAGTGGTACTAGTGTGCCGCAAAACAGGGTCGCTTTTTCATGCCTTGCTGGTTAGAACAGGGTCGCGTTTTCATGCCCTGCTGGTGAGAACAGGGTCTTTTTTTAAACAAAGTATTGTCTAGAACAGGATCCCTTATTTAACTGCTTAAGAAACAGTCTAGAACCCGGGTCTAGAACAGCATCTATTTTATATGGTCTAGAACATGGTATGTTTTTCGATATTTCTGTTTAGAACAGGGTATGTTTTTCACTGTTTTCTGGTTAGAACAGGGTATGATTTGCAAGTGCTGTCGGCACAGTTATACCCGAAATGATAGTCAGTAACCACCCCGGGGTAATGGGATTGGTACAATTCAGCTTTTCCCATTCAGAATCGGTTTTTCCAAAAAGTTTGTATCTTGCTCATAACCCCGGTAATGCTGAGACAGCAAATAAATGCTAGGTTTGCAATTTCAGGTGGTCGGCCAGTCAGTCGCCACGTTGCACTCGAGCAGTTAACACAGTCTTTTGATTTTCACATTAAAGTTACCAGAATTTCTTGCAACGTCTTACTCGTGAATTTTGGATTTATTATTAACTTTGTGTTTATTCTAGTAGTAATTTGTGAAAAATTTAAATAGTGGTTATAACAATTACATGTGAACACTACAATTGTGGTATTTTATTTGTTTTAAAAAGGTTTTGCAGCTTTAGTTCGATTTTTAACTTTTTAACGTACATTTATTTAAGTACTGTGATTTGAAAGGACAGATCAATTTTTATAAAGGCGACTGTTGAATAATGATGTTTAATTATATATGATTGATCAGTTATTTTCTTAGAATCTCGGGCAAGGAAAAATAGTTTGTATATCGGTAAGAGTATACTGAAGTGATAAGCTTATAATTAAGACAATAGGATTAATGTACGTTACCAAAATTCAAAGCCGGGTTAGACGAATTCTTGTGAAAAAAACAACATAAAAATACTATAAAGACATAATAATTATAATTCGTCATAACAGTAAACAAACAAATACTTAGCAAAAACTAATCACAACGCAAAGTAAAAAGCAAGAAAATATAAAAAAAGGAAAAACGGAGGTCACAACAAGGGTGAAAGCGCAGACCCATTAACGGAATATACAAAATCAATAGAATATGTCTGTTTTCATTATTTTACTACTGTCGGGGCATTCCGACCATCTCCACCAAGAAAACCTGTCCCTTAGTTAAGCCAAGTGAACAGAAAGATTCGTGTAAGAACATATTTGTATATATATACTTCATAATATATTTGGATTTATAGTGTATATATATACACCATAGTGTCAGGATAGATAAGGGGAAGTTAGGCTACCCATAAAACCGGTTTTACCGCACAACTGTTCATCGCCTGTGCCAAGTCAAACTATCCTGATTCTCTGTTGTGTTTATGTTTGTGTTTTTTGCTCTTATATGTTATTTTTTGTCCGGGGATCTGTCTCTTGGAATGATTGGAATGTCATTGTTAACTTTTCTCGTTATCCATTTTCTTGTTTATTTTTACCGTGCATGTCTTCAGGTACTCCCGATTATTATAGTGTTTTTGTAAGGCGTTACCATGTAACAATCAAAAGTAGGACAGGAAAAGCCAATAGTAATGAAAATAACAATCCAAAGATACTAATATTAGATATAGTAAATTTATACTATGCTGTATGCGACGCATTTCCAGGAGTTACCTCTCATCAGCAGCATTAAAACCGAAACATTTGGAAGACCACAAATCAAACTGATTTTAAACAAGAAGTACTCATAACCAAAAATACCGAAATAGGTAGCCAAATTTAAGCTAAGGAGATCTACCATGTGCAATACAAGGAATGAACCCTTAGTATTTCTTTTATTTTTGAATTTTGCTAAATACTGGTAAATTCTGTAACAAATCAATGAATAATCATGTCAACGCAGTCTGACGACTGGGTTGGCGAATACCCTCGGGGACCTAGGGTCTACCATGCAGAGACATTGTCCCAGGAGTTTCAAAATAACAATCCAAAGATACTGATATTAGATATAGTAAATTCATACCAAGAGTCACATGACAACCCTATCTTAAGATTGAGACATTTATTCAAGTAAAATCTGTACATCACAGTCCCATGCCGACTTCTAACGAAGTAACCCCAGAAAGATCTACATATCCAAATGAATTAAAACATATGATTATCATACACCTTCCCCAGGTATACTTATTGTGCATTCTTTACCTTATATCGTTGGAAATCTGATTGAAACAAAATGTACATGGATTTGGTATTTTGTTCAAATGCAAAATTCTTCAGTAGCGTGATAGGTATAAAACAAATTGCAATTCATTGTGATATATAATATATAAATATTTTATTTAAATTTAAAACGAGGTATCTCTGATTGAACAATATAACTTTTAAAAGTTACAGAAAGATGATGCTATATTAGAAGAGTTACTTTAATAAATTATTTTGCATTTGATAGAAAAAATCGCTGTCATGGATAATTTTTCAAGTATTTCATCAATCCTTATAAAAATGTATATATTAAGTAGAAATTTATATGAAATCATGGTTCAATTGTCAACGTCAACCTTTTGAAAACTGAGGTTTAGAATTGCTAAATTGGTAAATTTACACTGGAAAATTTGGGACAATTAATGGTGATAACTGGTACACAACAAGAACGATTTTATCTTTATAATCGAACGTCGAACAGAATTTCAAATCTTCAGATATTTCTGTAGACTTTTAATTAAAATAATCTAAAAGTATGAAATGTAATAATATTTTTATTTTGTACCAATCACTTGATCCCTCAGTAGTCTATCAAGTATATCAAGCCAGTTTGTCGACATAATGGGGAACTAATAAATTCTTTGATACCAATTTTGTGCACCTTTCATCGATTTATGACTAGTTGTGATCAAGACCTAAAATGTTGAAAACCAAAACAACAATCAAAAAAGTTGAAGACCAAATTCAAAAATGTCAAAATGACCAAAAGGGGTAAAGCCAAAACCATATAAGGACAGAGCTATGCACGAGGCAGATAATCCTTAGTTGTCACAAATTTTACAATTTTTTTAACAGTAAATTTTCAATTCCTTTATTACATTGCACTTAAATACTTTTGAAGATAAACTTAAATTTCTCTTCATGTTAAACAGAACCCTACCATAGATAAAGCCTTTCAAACTCTTTCTTTCAATAAATAGCAGTTAAGACCATTTAAACTTAGTAAATTTTGGAGATTTCATTTTCACTACTACAAACTTTGGCAGAAATATATCAATCTTGTCGGAATTCAGTTGCATTGGTTCCAACAATGAATATCACATGAAGATTTGTTTGTTTTAGGGTATAAATAATGCATCGCCAACACACACCAATTTTATATAATTCTAAATGAACGAAATGTAATAATATTTTTTGTTCCACCAATGACTTGATGTTGCTGTTGATTAACACAAGTTCTCAAGGTCCGAAAAACCAAACACTCGCGGGGAACTGATACTTTGTACCAATGACTTGATGTTGCTGTTGTTGAACACAAGTCCTCAAGGTCTGACAAACCAGACGCTAGTGGAGAATTGATACTTTGTAGCAATGGCCTGATGTTGCTGTTGTTTAACACACCTCCTCAAGGTCCGTCAAACCAGAAGCTGGCGGGGAACTGATAGATTGTACAAATGACTTGATGTTGCTGTTGTTTAACACACGTCCTCAAGGTCCGACAAACCAGACGTTAGTGGGGAACTCATACTTTGTACCAATGACTGGATGTTGCTGTTCATTAGCACACCTCCTCAAGGTCCGACAAACCAGAGGCTAGTGGTAACTGATACTTTGTACCAACTACTTGATGTTGCTGTTGATTAACACACACCTCATTAAGGTCCGTCAAACCAGACGCTAGTGGGAACTGATACTTTGTACCAATGACTTGATGTTGCTGTTGATTAACACAAGTCCTCAAGGTCCGACAAATCAGACGCTGGCGGGGAACAGATACTTTCTACTAATGACTTGATATTGCTGTTGATTAACACAAGTCCTCAACATCCGTCAAACCAGACGCTAGTGGGAACTGATACTTTGTACCAATGACGATGTTGCTGTTGATTAACACAAGTCCTCAGGGTCCGACAAACCAGACGCTAGCTGGGAAATGATACTTTGTATTAATGGCTTGATGTTTCTGTTGATTAACACAAGTCCTCAAAGTCCGTCAAACTAGACACTAGCTGTGAACTGATACTTTCTACCAATGACTTGATGTTGCTGTTGATTAACACATGTCCTCAAGGTCCAAAAAACCAAACACTCGCGGGGAACTGATACTTTGTACCAATGACTTGATGTTGCTGTTGTTGAACACAAGTCCTCAAGGTCTGACAAACCAGACGCTAGCTGGGAACTGATACTTTCTATTAATGACTTGATGTTGCTGTTGATTAACACAAGTCCTCACGGTCCAACAAACCTGACGCTAGCGGGAAATGGTACTTTGTACCAATGACTTGATGTTGCTGTTATTTAACACAAGTCCTCACGGTCCAACAAACCAGACTCTAGCGGGAAATGGTACTTTGTACCGATGACTTGATGTTGCTGTTATTTAACACAAGTCCTCAAGGTCCGACAAATCAGACGCTGGCGGGGAACTGATACTTTGTACTAATGACTTGATATTGCTGTTCATTAACACAAGTCCTCAAGGTCTGACAAACCAGACGCTAGTGGGGAATTGATACTTTGTCGGACCTTGAGGACTTATGTTAAATAACAGCAACACCAGGCCATTGGTACAAAGTATCAATTCCCCACTAGCGTCTGGTTTGTCAGACCTTGAGGACTTGTGTTAATCAACAGCAACATCGTATTGGTACAAAGTATCAGTTCCCACTAGCATCTGGTTTGTCGGATCCTGAGGACTTTTGTTAATCAACAGCAACATCGTCATTGGTACAACGTATCAGTTCCTGGCTAGCGTCTGGTTTGAGCGGACCTTGAGGAGGTGTGTTAATCAACAGCAACATCAAGTCATTGTACAAAGTATCAGTTCCCACTAGTGTCTGGTTTGTGTAACCTTGTGGACTTGTGTTAATCAACAACAACATCAAGTCATTAATACAAAGTATCAGTTCCCAGCTAGCGTCTGGTTTGACGGACCTTGAGGACTTGTGTTAATCAACAACAACATCAAGTCATTGATACAAAGTATCAGTTCCCAGCTAGTGTCTGGTTTGACGGACCTTGAGGACTTGTGTTAATCAACAGCAACATCAAGTCATTGGTACAAAGTTTTGTTCCCAGCTAGCGTCTGGTTTGACAGCCATTTAGGAGGTGTGTTAATAAACAGCAACATCAAGTCATTGATACAAAGTATCAGTTCCCCACCAGTGTCTGGTTTGGCGGACCTTGAGGACTTGTGTTAAATAACAGCAACATCAGGTGTTACGGCCGAAATCACCTTTTAAATTGTAGCCAACAAAAGACACAAATCAATAATAAAATTTAACAAGATTTATTATATACAAGTTTACAAAATAATATTACACAAAATAAAATGTCAACTTAACTGTTCAAAATCCTTCTTCTTTTCCTAATCCGGAATTCTTCTCGTCACTGTTGCGGGAATCCAAACGGAATATTATATCCAATCAGTCACAATCTAGTATGATGTAACGTAAATAAAAGTGTGTCAAGTATGATGTGTGAAACGTAAATAAATCCAACAGCTGAGAACACAAGAATGTCTGGTCCAATACGTTCTGCTCTAAAAGTCTAACTTTCTTGTCCGTATATATACTGTAGAACGGAAACTTCTGGAATACGGTAGAAGTTTGAATTACACCAGAATTATTACGTAAGTCAAATAGAAAGTTCTAGTCATTCAATCAGTATCTATTATTGTTCCAGTGATTTCTAAACTGCGCAGTTATAACATTATTTGGCAAACAACTATAAGTATTATGTAAACATATTATACATGTTATAAGGCTATGCAAAACAAATTAGGCCAAGATAAATAATATAATATTTACAATACCATATCAAATTAAATATAATAATACAATATCATAACACAGGCCATTGGTACAAAGTATCAATTCCCCACTAACGTCTGGTTTGTCAGACCTTGAGGACTTGTGTTAATCAACAGCAACATCGTCTTGGTACAAAGTATCAGTTCCCACTAGCGTCTGGTTTGACGGACCTTGAGGACTTGTGTTAATCAACAGCAACATCAAGTCATTGATACAAAGTATCAGTTGCCCGCTAGTATCTGGCTTGTTGGACCTTGAGGACTTGCGTTAATCAACAGCAATATCAAGTCATTAGTATAAAGTATCAGTTCCCACTAGCGTCTGGTTTGACAGACATTTAGGAGGTGTGTTAATAAACAGCAACATCAAGTCATTGTTACAAATTATCAGTTCCCACTAGCGTCTGGTTTGACAGACATTTAGGAGGTGTGTTAATAAACAGCAACCTCAAGTCATTGATACAAAGTATCGGTTCCCCACCAGTGTCGGGTTTGTCGGACCTTGAGGACTTGTGTTAAACAACAGCAACATCAAGTCATTGATTCAAAGTATCAGTTCCCAGCTAGCGTCTGGTTTGTCGGACCTTGATGACTTGTGTTAAATAACAGCAACACCAGGCCATTGGTACAAAGTATCAATTCCCCACTAGCGTCTGGTTTGTCAGAACTTGAGGACTTGTGTTAATCAACAGCAACATCGTATTGGTACAAAGTATCAGTTCCCACTAGCATCTGGTTTGTCGGACCTTGAGGACGTTTGTTAATCAACAGCAACATCGTCATTGGTACAACGTATCAGTTCCGGGCTAGCGTCTGGTTTGAGCGGACCTTGAGGAGGTGTGTTAATCAACAGCAACATCAAGTCATTGTTACAAAGTATCAGTTCCCACTAGCGTCTGGATTGACGGACCTTGAGGACTTGTGTTAATGAACAGCAATATCAAGTCATTAGTACAAAGTATCAGTTCCCCGCCAGCGTCTGATTTGTCGGACCTTGAGGACTTGTGTTAAATAACAGCAACATCAAGTCATTGATACAAAGTACCATTTCTCGCTAGAGTCTGGTTTGTTGGACCGAGAGGACTTGTATTAAATAACAGCAACATCAGGCCATTGGTACAAAGTATCAATTCTCCACAAGCGTCTGGTTTGTCAGACCTTGAGGACTTGTGTCAATCAACAGCAACATCGTATTGGTACAAAGTATCAGTTCCCACTAGCGTTTGGTTTGACGGACCTTGAGGACTTGTGTTATTCAACAGCAACATCAAGTGATTAATAGAAAGTATCAGTTCCCAGCTAGCGTCTGGTTTGTCAGACCTTGATGACTTGTGTTCAACAACAGCAACATCAAGTCATTGGTACAAAGTATCAGTTCCCACTAGTGTCTGGTTTGTCGGACCTTGAGGACTTGTGTTAATCAACAGCAACATCAAGTCATTGGTGGAATAAAAAATATTATTACATTTCGTTCATTTAGAATTATATAAAATTGGTGTGTGTTGGCGATGCATTATTTATACCCTAAAACAAACAAATCTTCATGTGATATTCATTGTTGGAACCAATGCAACTGAATTCCGACAAGATTGATATATTTCTGCCAAAGTTTGTAGTAGTGAAAATGAAATCTCCAAAATTTACTAAGTTTAAATGGTCTTAACTGCTATTTATTGAAAGAAAGAGTTTGAAAGGCTTTATCAATGGTAGGGTTCTGTTTAACATGAAGAGAAATTTAAGTTTATCTTCAAAAGTATTTAAGTGCAATGTAATAAAGGAATTGAAAATTTACTGTTAAAAAAATTGTAAAATTTGTGACAACTAAGGATTATCTGCCTCGTGCATAGCTCTGTCCTTATATGGTTTTGGCTTTACCCCTTTTGGTCATTTTGACATTTTTGAATTTGGTCTTCAACGCTTTTGATTGTTGTTTTGGTTTTCAACATTTTAGGTCTTGATCACAACTAGTCATAAATCGATGAAAGGTGCACAAAATTGGTATCAAAGAATTTATTAGTTCCCCATTATGTCGACAAACTGGCTTGATATACTTGATAGACTACTGAGGGATCAAGTGATTGGTACAAAATAAAAATATTATTACATTTCATACTTTTAGATTATTTTAATTAAAAGTCTACAGAAATATCTGAAGATTTGAAATTCTGTTCGACGTTCGATTATAAAGATAAAATCGTTCTTGTTGTGTACCAGTTATCACCATTAATTGTCCCAAATTTTCCAGTGTAAATTTACCAATTTAGCAATTCTAAACCTCAGTTTTCAAAAGGTTGACGTTGACAATTGAACCATGATTTCATATAAATTTCTACTTAATATATACATTTTTATAAGGATTGATGAAATACTTGAAAAATTATCCATGACAGCGATTTTTTCTATCAAATGCAAAATAATTTATTAAAGTAACTCTTCTAATATAGCATCATCTTTCTGTAACTTTTAAAAGTTATATTGTTCAATCAGAGATACCTCGTTTTAAATTTAAATAAAATATTTATATATTATATATCACAATGAATTGCAATTTGTTTTATACCTATCACGCTACTGAAGAATTTTGCATTTGAACAAAATACCAAATCCATGTACATTTTGTTTCAATCAGATTTCCAACGATATAAGGTAAAGAATGCACAATAAGTATACCTGGGGAATGTGTATGATAATCATATGTTTTAATTCATTTGGATATGTAGATCTTTCTGGGGTTACTTCGTTAGAAGTCGGCATGGGACTGTGATGTACAGATTTTACTTGAATAAATGTCTCAATCTTAAGATAGGGTTGTCATGTGACTCTTAGTATGAATTTACTATATCTAATATCAGTATCTTTGGATTGTTATTTTGAAACTCCTGGGACAATGTCTCTGCATGGTGGACCCTAGGTCCCCGAGGGTATTCGCCAACCCAGTCGTCAGACTGCGTTGACATGATTATTCATTGATTTGTTACAGAAATTACCAGTATTTAGCAAAATTCAAAAATAAAAGAAATACTAAGGGTTCATTCCTTGTATTGCACATGGTAGATCTCCTTAGCTGAAATTTGGCTTCCTATTTCGGTATTTTTGGTTATGAGTACTTCTTGCTTAAAATAAGTTTGATTTGTGGTCTTCCAAATGTTTCGGTTTTAATGCTGCTGATGAGAGATAACTCCTTGAAATGCGTCGTATACAGCATAGTATAAATTTACTATATATAATATTAGTATCTTTGGATTGAAGACATGCACGGTAAAAATAAAGAAGAAAATGGATAACGAGAAAAGTTAACAATGACATTCCAATCATTCCAAGAGACAGAACCCCGGACAAAAAATAACATATAAGAGCAAAAAACACAAACATAAACACAACAGAGAATCAGGATAGTTTGACTTGGTACAGGCGGTGAACAGTTGTGCGATAAAACCGGTTTTATGGGTACCCAAACTTCCCCTTATCTATCCTGACACTATGGTGTATATAATACACTATAAATCCAAATATATTATGAAGTATATATATACAAATATGTTCTTACACGAATCTTTCTGTTCACTTGGCTTAACTAAGGGACAGGTTTTCTTGGTGGAGATGGTCGGAATGCCCCGACAGTAGTAAAATAATGAAAACAGACCTATTCTATTGATTTTGTATATTCCGTTAATAGGTCTGCGCTTTCACCCTTGTTGTGACCTCCGTTTTTCCTTTTTTTTTTTTTATATTTTCTTGCTTTTTACTTCGCGTTGTGATTAGTCTTTGCTAAGTATTTGTTTGTTTACTGTTATGACGAATTATAATTATTATGTCTTTATAGTATTTTTAGGTTGTTTTTTTCACAAGAATTCGTCTTTGAATTTTGAATTTTGGTAACGTACTATTGTCTTAATTATAAGCTTATCACTTCGGTATACTCTTACCGATATACAAACTATTTTTCCTTGCCCGAGATTCTAAGAAAATAACTGATCAATCATATATAATTAAACATCAAAACAATGTTGCTTTTTGCACTGAATCAGCATATAAACAACTTTTTATTGTAACCATGACAGAAAACTACAAGATATTTTTCAAACTTTTGCGGCTATTTCTGTGGTTTTCTCTAAATTTAAGATGACATGCACATATTTCCCTGAGTATATAAGGGACTTCACCAATAAAGTTCTGTAGACTAGCAGTCAAAAATGGCCATGAGATGTATTTTGACGATTCTTGTTGTCGCTGTCTGTCTCCATTATGGCAATACTGACAGAAAATTTGGACATGGTGGTGGATGGGGAAGCAGTGGTGGAGGTGGAGGTGGATGGGGATGGGAAAGCGGTGGAGGAGGTGGATGGGGATGGGGAGGTGGAGGTGGAGGTGGAGGTGGAGGTGGAGGTGGCAGATATGGAGGTTTCGGTAAGCTTATTGTTGCTATATATTTGTGATTGCATTTGTTATTAGTTAAATACCTTTTGTGACAGATGTAAAACCAATCCTTAATATATAGATTTGTATTCCTGCCTAGGCCTGAAAATCAATTTCAGAACAATATCGTCGTCATCTTCTTCTTCTTCTTCTTCTTCTTCTTCTTCTTCTTCCATATACTGCCCACATTCAACTGTCTGAATAGACTGGAATTTAACCTTCTTATTGCTTCGTTATAAAATCTGTATATGATATTTGGATTTTAAAAAAAATCCTTAGAACTTTCTCCTAACTTTAAATATTTCTTACAACCTCCTCCTAACTTTTAATATTTCTTACTAAGGGTGAGAATCTCCATATCAAAATCCTTACAGCGTCCTCCTAACTTTTGATATTTCTTACTAGGGGTGAGAATCTCCATATTAAAATCCTTACAACGTCCTCTTAACTGTTAATATTTCTTACTAAGGGTGAGAATCTACATACAAAAACAAAATGTTACTTTTGCACCTGATACTATTTTGAAATTGAACTAGAATTTCATAATTAACAGATTTTCCAAAATTAAATATATCAGGATGTGTCAACCAAAACAATATCCCTTGAATCTGATAATGTAGATGTACATCCTAAGCAAAGTATTTAGGATGTTTTTTATTTGATTTATATAAGAACGATAAGGGATTGTTTAGGCATCAATCAAACCATTTGAAAACCACTTCTTTTTTCCCATGAAAACGATATTATTAAACACTTGCTGTTAACAGATATACTTAGTGTAGGGCATTTCTCTAGGTGTCCCTCTAAATAATATTGATACGTTTCCAAGGCAAGTGTCTATCATAATATAATGATACATTTAATTACATACGTCAAGAATTTATACATCAATATAGGTTTTGTGCTAGATTTAGTGTCTGACTGAACTGACTTACTGTTCTGGTTGTACATGATTTTCGCTTCATGCCCATCTTCTAAAAGGACGAATGTTTTGTTAATTGGTATGTTGTTTGTTGATATTTCCTTGGGTCATATGCTTAGATTGAAAATCTTGTACATGTAGCTTTGATTATTATGAGGTCTCCAGAGATTGTTTACCTTACGTGAATCTGGAAATATCCATTGCGTGGAATGTGAAATGCATTTTATCAAATGGAGGATCCATAAAAGGTCTGGGAATTAAAACGCTACTTTTCCTGTTTTTTAAATGATGTTTGTTTTTAATACATATTGATCCTGATGTTCGCGGCTACAACTCCTTCTTAATTATACTATCCTGTATACATCGTCGGTAGAGATAGCTTTTATTATTCTTGATACAGTATCATAGAAACATTTTTTTTTAAAATAATAACATAAATACATGTACTAACGAAGAACCAAAAAAAAAAAAAAAAAAAAAAACAGTGTCTCGATGTCCGAGTGATTTAGATATTTGACATGGATTACTCCAGTAGGCTTAAAGTGGCGTAAAGTCCCGAAAACATAACAAATAAGACGAGGACTCTGAGTGAAAAAGTTGAAGGTAAATTTGATAAAAGTTCAATTAAAGGTAAATCTACAAAAACATACAATATAGTATATAATGTAAACAGTCAAATTATTTTTATCGGCTTATTGTTTCAGGTCGACCTTGGTGTACCTGCCGTCCATTTTTTTGCAGATTTGGGGAATTTCAACTAAGTAATACCTGTCGTCTAACACCATTGTTTCCTTGGTATTTCAAGACATGTTGTAGATGGCTTCCATATGGATTTTCCGGCGGATATGGTGGAGGTTATACTGGAGGTGCTTGGGGATCTTCTGGAAGTTTTGGTGGTCTATCGAGGAGAAAATCATCTTACTAATTAGAACCAGTAATAAAATACAAGATATCATAAGTGTAAATAGTTATATATCTATACTTCCCAAAACAGAGAATAATTGCCAGTCTATCTGTAGAAAGGAGCCTCCATCGACAAAACATAACCCAATAAAAGAAACCTGAGAATAAAAAACAATTTAACAAAAACATGAACGAAAATTAAAATTGTCGAAAACCCCAATCCGAACTACTTTTAAAACCAATGGTGTGTATCTTATATATCTGACTGTTAGTGTATTTCCCTTTATATTTTCGCATTTAATATGAACTTCCCCTGCATATACACGATACTTAACCATACCAGCCATTATATATCTGTTTAATATCCGGGCCCGCTTTTGTGTAGATAATTTAGATATTAAGCAATTTTATTCCTTCTTCTAGCTTTTCAATATTACATTTACTAGAAAGTACATTTTTACTCAAAGACTTCAATAACATGGCACGTTAAGAGTACAGTATTCTAGTTTATATATATATATATATATATATATATATATATATATATATATATATATATATATATATGTGTGTGTGTGTGTGTGATACCAATTACAATGTGCAGAATGCGTGAATATTTCGAAGAACATTTCATTAGTAGTTCTCAAAAGTGCATAAATTTATCAATGGTAAGGTTCTGAGAAATTTAAGTTTACCTCCAAATTATTAAAGTGCAATGTAATAAAGTAATTGATACTGAACATTTACTGTTAAACAATTTTAATTTGTGACAACTAAGGATTATCTCCCTCGCGCATAGCTCTACCATGAGATGGTTTTGTTTGTACCCCTCTTGGTCATTTACTGTTACAAAATTGTAAAATTTGTGACAACTACGAAGTATCACCCTCGTGCATAGCTGTGTCGTAATAGGGTTTTGGCTTTAACCCTTTTGGTCATTTTCGAATTTTCGAATTTGATCTTCAACGTTTTGGATTTTTGTTTTGCTTTTCAACACTGTAGGCCTTAATCACAACTGATGAGTCGTAAATCAACGAACTTTGCACATCCTGTGCACTGGTATCAAAGAACTCATTAGTTCACCGACACACTGGTTTGTAGGACCTTTGAGGGATCAAGTCATTGGTAAAACAAACAATCTTATTACATTGAGTACTTTTAGATTATATAAAGTCAGTGGTTTTTTTTTTATACTAGTCTGTATTTTGTGATATTGCACGGTAATTAAAGTAATAACAGTTGTTTTGAAGCAATTCATCGGTATATAAAGGAGACCAGGTCACTTGCAAAATGAATAAATATAGATTCAGGTACGAGTGAGTTAGTGAATTTCTCCGATAGAGGTAGTTAAATTTTCGATTTTCAACACGCGAACCTGCAGCAAACGTGTTAAAATCTAAAATTTAACTATTGAGGGTGGAGAAATTACATAACTGACGAGTAAATTGAAGGAGAATCTGTTTCTTTTCTGATTTTCGACAAAAACCTCAGGAAAATGTCGTTGCTTTGTAATTTGTTTACATAGACGTCATTTCGGGACTTCTCCAGTTGATCGTTCCAGTAACTGCAGAAAAAACGGCGGTAATTCCCACGTAGAAATTTAATCACCGGGAAGTGGTTAAAAATATTTTTTATGTATTTTTATCCCACCGATTCAACACGTCAAGAATAGGAGAAAGTCAAATAAACACCGACAAATTGCAGAAAAACAACTCTTATTAATTATAATTCAATAATAATTACACTTTTCGGCAATATAAGAAAAGTAATGAGAGGTATAAACTTACATTATATAAAGACAGTATTTTCCATAATAGTCCATATTTTTTTTATATTGCACAGATTCTAATTACGAAGATCCAAACATTTGCGTGAATTAATTCTCTATATTGTACATGTACATATATGTATGCTGATGATGCATGATTCATACCCTAAAACAAACAGATCTTCTTGTGATATCTATAGTTGCAACCTACGTAACTGAACGTCGACAAGAATGTCAAATCCGGATATAGTTCTGCCCGCGTTTAAATAAATTTATTCTCGGTACACGGCTAAATTAGTTTTTGGCGTAGTAACATGCACGGGTAAATCTAACCGTGCTATTCAGGGTGGTTTACTTTGGAAAATAAATATGAGCAAATAAATAATAAAAATACATGTACAATTAATCCTAAAGAAAAAAACATCAAAATTGCATTTACATCTGATGCCAGAGCTCGCATTCGTGCATTAAACAGCTCTGCTCTTTTTATATTGATTATTTCAACTTTGCGGTGTACTTGATTCCTGTATTAATGTCTGACCAAGATTAAACGACACCTGATAAAGATTCAACACCGCTGAATATAGCTGACAGGTTTTTACATTATTGCCAATGCAGTTGGATAATGCATTTCAGAAACAGAAAAGGGAGACTTTTGACGTGTTGGACACAGAGATTTCTGTTCCGCTCCACAACTTCGCAGCTCAAACAGGACATAAACAGGGCATAATCTTCTAGTGTTCCACGATATCTGCTACTACTGTGCAGCAACAGGACACTGGTCCATTAATCGCCCAGAATAAGCCCCAAAAGTGTCAACAATAATAGCAGAAATATCAGGTACTTTTATTTTTTAATCGGAATTTTTTTTAGAATCTTTAGAAAGTAAAAACCAAACCGTTGATGTTTACAATATAAAAAGCAGATTAAATAAAAATATTAATTTTAGAAAGGACAAATTATTACTACCTGGCAGTGAAAAAAAGTTAGATTTGCCCATTTAGGAATTTGGAAATTTTCTTAAGTTTGATTGTATTAAAAACTATAAGTCTGCGATTGAAAATCTGTATCTTCGAAATTATCCGCATCGCAACAGCTTGATATTTAATCTTTCACCTTTTGTCTTGGACAAGCTGGCTCGCATTCCAAATGCTTATTTGTCTTGGTTTTCTTTAGCCATGTATAGAAAAGAAATTAATTTGGGTATTTTGTGATACGTTTTATTATTTTCGGTTGAAAATGTGAATAAGAACATCAATTTAATTCTGTTGTAGTTTAAAAAAACATCTCCAACATTTACAAAGTTCAAATGGTCTTATCTGCTATTCATTGATACAAATGGTTTTAAAGACTTTATCAATGGTACAGTTCTGTTTAACTAGTATTAAAGTGAAATGTAATAAAACAATTACAACACTTTACTGTCGTGCAATTTCATGTTGTTGTTTTTTTTGACAACTTTTGTTGATCTGATACTAAATTATTAATCCCATTCATCTCAAAAGAGTTCCAAATGTTTTCCAAATATAAAAGCTGTCGGAGATTCCTGTTTCAGAGAACAAAATCAGATTTCAAGTTTAGAAGAATTAGTAAATGGCCAGAAAAGTTGAAAAAGAGTGTTTTTTCCAGACATTTCCCATATTTCACTGCTGGATGTCCATTATGCATAATAAACAAAGACTCTCAGAAGCCGGTTTACTTCATTATGGTTTCATCTACAGAACTCAAGCAGAAATTTTGTCTCTGGTCGTCACGGTTGGCAACCTGAGTCATGGATACAATTCTGAAAGAGGACAATATAAGAAACATAACTGGCAACTTAAGCTGGCTCAGACAATATGATCTGAATATGAATTGTGTCATGTATATCATATAAAATCTGTCGTATTGTAAATGTGCAAAATAATAGACGATGTTATCAGATATTACAGAGAGTATAATATTTTCTGAATATATCCTATAAAATAAATTGAACGTGCAAAGATTGTATAAGGCAGACGTGACTTTGTAGATATCAGCCAACAGTAAAAATAACAAAAAACTTCCATTTTTAAAACTTCTTTAATAAAACGGCATATGATCAACAAAAGATTTGTAAACCATTTATCAAAATGATGTTGCTTCTTGATCTTTAAATGTCCAGATAAACAACGTTTCATGACAATGACAGAAAACTACAAGACATTTTATAATTTTCTGTTGTTTTCAACACTTTAAACTTGATAATGATGGCATGAGAAGGCTATAATTCATTTGAGGGATTCCATATATCATCAACATGACCATAAGGTGCACCTTATCAGCTATCTATCTCAATAATGCCAATACTGATGAAAACGTTGGCCAGTCTGGTAAATCTGGGGGTGCACCATTTGACGGAGTTGATGCTGGATTTACAGAAAGGGTTTCCGTATGTAAAGGAGTTTTTCTTCTCTATCTAATAGGTTGACATAGTACATTTGCTGGGCAGCTGTGTTAACAAAGACCTCCCCGTTCTATCATAATCCCCGTATAATGAAATACATTGTAAAAGACAGTGTAGTATACTTACTAACAAGGTGATCGTCAGATCTGAAAGTTAATGTTGGCTGAACGGTCTATAATAAAGTCAAAATGTACCCTAGGTACCTGTAATGGGTCATGTTAGCTCAACCCATAGAGCAGGTGTCTGATAGGGAGACCCTCTCGTTGGGGAGGATTGCCAGGTCATAATACGGAAAGTTGGACAGGGACCATAGTGGGTAACGTGTTTAGAGAATGCCACACTCCCTGCTAAAGACCCTTCCCGTAGTATTCGAAAAAGTGTAGGGTTATGGCCGCTACAGAAGGCTAAATTATCCGACCTTACTCAACCATCCTCCTTTTACAGTTCCCTTTGTGTCTTATTCCACCCCTATTTGAATTGTTTGGTAAATTGAACTGGTTTTCGTCCTGTAGAAGCATGAAATATTAGCCACTGGACGTGCAGCAAAAATCTAATAATCAATCAAAATGTGCTTGCTTAATTTTCGAAAGGAGACAGGATCGGAATTTATCGTCTTTATTACATACCAGTAATTCAGGATTTTGATCTTTTTTGGAGGTTGTATATGAGGAGTCTGACTTAATACCCAGTTTTCTTGGTGGAGATGGTCGGGGTGCTCCAACAGTAGTAAAATAATGAAAACAGAATCATTCCATTGTCTTAATAATAAGCTTATCACTTCGGTATTCTCTTACCGATATACAAACAATTTTTCCTTGCCCGAGATTCTACGAAAATAACTAATGAATCATATGTCTATGAATTAGACGTCAAAACAATGTTGCTTTTTTGCACGGAATCAACATATAAACAACTTTTTATTTTAACCATGACAGAAAACTACAAGATATTTTTCAAACTCTTGTGGCTATTTCTGTGGTTTTTTGATAAAGATAGTTTTGAGGTTCTAAAAGGGGTGTTCATTAAAAGAAAAAAATATAGTAGTGTTGCTTTAGGTTTATCCCTTTGGTTTGTTGCGTCAGTATTTGTTAGCTGATGTTTTATGACTTATAATGGTCTTGATTATCCTTTTGGTTTGTTGCTTCTGTATTCGATAGCTGATGTTTGTATTCAGATTTTTTTATGGAAATATGGCAACATATTTGTACTTTGATTTTTATACATGTGATATTCTTTTAATGGAAAATAAAAGAAAATGCTTATATTTAAATGTTTTATTTCATTAAATAAATATAAAATTATACATGTATATTAAAGCAATGCACATACTATTACACTAATTAACAATAATTATTTAATTAATCATTCTCTGTATTGCACATGGTAGATCTCCTTAGCTGAAATTTTGCTTTCTATTTAGGTATTTTTGGTTATGAGTACTTCTTGTTTAATATAAGTTTGGTTTTTGGTCTTCCAAATGTTTCGGTTTTAATGCTGCTGATGAGAGGTAACTCCTTGAAATGCGTCGTATACAGCATAGTATAAATTTACTATATCTAATATTAGTATCTTTGGATTGCTATTTTGAAACTCCTGGGATGATGCCTCTGCTGGTGGACCCTAGGTCCCCGAGGGTATTCGCCAACCCAGTCGTCAGACTTGTCTGACATGATTATTCATTGATTTGTTACAGAAATTACCAGTATTTAGCAAAATTCAAAAATAATAGAAAAATACTAAGGGTTCATTCTCTGTATTGCACATGGTAGATCTCCTTAGCTGAAATTTGGCTTTCTATTTAGGTATTTTTGGTTATGAGTACTTCTTGTTTAATATAAGTTTGGTTTTTGGTCTTCCAAATGTTTCGGTTTTAATGCTGCTGATGAGAGGTAACTCCTTGAAATGCGTCGTATACAGCATAGTATAAATTTACTATATCTAATATTAGTATCTTTGGATTGCTATTTTGAAACTCCTGGGATGATGCCTCTGCTGGTGGACCCTAGGTCCCCGAGGGTATTCGCCAACCCAGTCGTCAGACTTGTCTGACATGATTATTCATTGATTTGTTACAGAAATTACCAGTATTTAGCAAAATTAAAAAATAATAGAAAAATACTAAGGGTTCATTCTCTGTATTGCACATGGTAGATCTCCTTAGCTGAAATTTGGCTTTCTATTTAGGTATTTTTGGTTATGAGTACTTCTTGTTTAATATAAGTTTGGTTTTTGGTCTTCCAAATGTTTCGGTTTTAATGCTGCTGATGAGAGGTAACTCCTTGAAATGCGTCGTATACAGCATAGTATAAATTTACTATATCTAATATTAGTATCTTTGGATTGCTATTTTGAAACTCCTGGGATGATGCCTCTGCTGGTGGACCCTAGGTCCCCGAGGGTATTCGCCAACCCAGTCGTCAGACTTGTCTGACATGATTATTCATTGATTTGTTACAGAAATTACCAGTATTTAGCAAAATTCAAAAATAATAGAAAAATACTAAGGGTTCATTCTCTGTATTGCACATGGTAGATCTCCTTAGCTGAAATTTGGCTTTCTATTTAGGTATTTTTGGTTATGAGTACTTCTTGTTTAATATAAGTTTGGTTTTTGGTCTTCCAAATGTTTCGGTTTTAATGCTGCTGATGAGAGGTAACTCCTTGAAATGCGTCGTATACAGCATAGTATAAATTTACTATATCTAATATTAGTATCTTTGGATTGCTATTTTGAAACTCCTGGGATGATGCCTCTGCTGGTGGACCCTAGGTCCCCGAGGGTATTCGCCAACCCAGTCGTCAGACTTGTCTGACATGATTATTCATTGATTTGTTACAGAAATTACCAGTATTTAGCAAAATTCAAAAATAATAGAAAAATACTAAGGGTTCATTCTCTGTATTGCACATGGTAGATCTCCTTAGCTGAAATTTGGCTTTCTATTTAGGTATTTTTGGTTATGAGTACTTCTTGTTTAATATAAGTTTGGTTTTTGGTCTTCCAAATGTTTCGGTTTTAATGCTGCTGATGAGAGGTAACTCCTTGAAATGCGTCGTATACAGCATAGTATAAATTTACTATATCTAATATTAGTATCTTTGGATTGCTATTTTGAAACTCCTGGGATGATGCCTCTGCTGGTGGACCCTAGGTCCCCGAGGGTATTCGCCAACCCAGTCGTCAGACTTGTCTGACATGATTATTCATTGATTTGTTACAGAAATTACCAGTATTTAGCAAAATTCAAAAATAATAGAAAAATACTAAGGGTTCATTCTCTGTATTGCACATGGTAGATCTCCTTAGCTGAAATTTGGCTTTCTATTTAGGTATTTTTGGTTATGAGTACTTCTTGTTTAATATAAGTTTGGTTTTTGGTCTTCCAAATGTTTCGGTTTTAATGCTGCTGATGAGAGGTAACTCCTTGAAATGCGTCGTATACAGCATAGTATAAATTTACTATATCTAATATTAGTATCTTTGGATTGCTATTTTGAAACTCCTGGGATGATGCCTCTGCTGGTGGACCCTAGGTCCCCGAGGGTATTCGCCAACCCAGTCGTCAGACTTGTCTGACATGATTATTCATTGATTTGTTACAGAAATTACCAGTATTTAGCAAAATTCAAAAATAATAGAAAAATACTAAGGGTTCATTCTCTGTATTGCACATGGTAGATCTCCTTAGCTGAAATTTGGCTTTCTATTTAGGTATTTTTGGTTATGAGTACTTCTTGTTTAATATAAGTTTGGTTTTTGGTCTTCCAAATGTTTCGGTTTTAATGCTGCTGATGAGAGGTAACTCCTTGAAATGCGTCGTATACAGCATAGTATAAATTTACTATATCTAATATTAGTATCTTTGGATTGCTATTTTGAAACTCCTGGGATGATGCCTCTGCTGGTGGACCCTAGGTCCCCGAGGGTATTCGCCAACCCAGTCGTCAGACTTGTCTGACATGATTATTCATTGATTTGTTACAGAAATTACCAGTATTTAGCATAATTCAAAAATAATAGAAAAATACTAAGGGTTCATTCTCTGTATTGCACATGGTAGATCTCCTTAGCTGAAATTTGGCTTTCTATTTAGGTATTTTTGGTTATGAGTACTTCTTGTTTAATATAAGTTTGGTTTTTGGTCTTCCAAATGTTTCGGTTTTAATGCTGCTGATGAGAGGTAACTCCTTGAAATGCGTCGTATACAGCATAGTATAAATTTACTATATCTAATATTAGTATCTTTGGATTGCTATTTTGAAACTCCTGGGATGATGCCTCTGCTGGTGGACCCTAGGTCCCCGAGGATATTCGCCAACCTAGTCGTCAGACTTGTCTGACATGATTATTCATTGATTTGTTACAGAAATTACCAGTATTTAGCAAAATTCAAAAATAATAGAAAAATACTAAGGGTTCATTCTCTGTATTGCACATGGTAGATCTCCTTAGCTGAAATTTGGCTTTCTATTTAGGTATTTTTGGTTATGAGTACTTCTTGTTTAATATAAGTTTGGTTTTTGGTCTTCCAAATGTTTCGGTTTTAATGCTGCTGATGAGAGGTAACTCCTTGAAATGCGTCGTATACAGCATAGTATAAATTTACTATATCTAATATTAGTATCTTTGGATTGCTATTTTGAAACTCCTGGGATGATGCCTCTGCTGGTGGACCCTAGGTCCCCGAGGGTATTCGCCAACCCAGTCGTCAGACTTGTCTGACATGATTATTCATTGATTTGTTACAGAAATTACCAGTATTTAGCAAAATTCAAAAATAATAGAAAAATACTAAGGGTTCATTCTCTGTATTGCACATGGTAGATCTCCTTAGCTGAAATTTGGCTTTCTATTTAGGTATTTTTGGTTATGAGTACTTCTTGTTTAATATAAGTTTGGTTTTTGGTCTTCCAAATGTTTCGGTTTTAATGCTGCTGATGAGAGGTAACTCCTTGAAATGCGTCGTATACAGCATAGTATAAATTTACTATATCTAATATTAGTATCTTTGGATTGCTATTTTGAAACTCCTGGGATGATGCCTCTGCTGGTGGACCCTAGGTCCCCGAGGGTATTCGCCAACCCAGTCGTCAGACTTGTCTGACATGATTATTCATTGATTTGTTACAGAAATTACCAGTATTTAGCAAAATTAAAAAATAATAGAAAAATACTAAGGGTTCATTCTCTGTATTGCACATGGTAGATCTCCTTAGCTGAAATTTGGCTTTCTATTTAGGTATTTTTGGTTATGAGTACTTCTTGTTTAATATAAGTTTGGTTTTTGGTCTTCCAAATGTTTCGGTTTTAATGCTGCTGATGAGAGGTAACTCCTTGAAATGCGTCGTATACAGCATAGTATAAATTTACTATATCTAATATTAGTATCTTTGGATTGCTATTTTGAAACTCCTGGGATGATGCCTCTGCTGGTGGACCCTAGGTCCCCGAGGGTATTCGCCAACCCAGTCGTCAGACTTGTCTGACATGATTATTCTTTGATTTGTTACAGAAATTACCAGTATTTAGCATAATTCAAAAATAATAGAAAAATACTAAGGGTTCATTCTCTGTATTGCACATGGTAGATCTCCTTAGCTGAAATTTGGCTTTCTATTTAAGTATTTTTGGTTATGAGTACTTCTTGTTTAATATAAGTTTGGTTTTTGGTCTTCCAAATGTTTCGGTTTTAATGCTGCTGATGAGAGGTAACTCCTTGAAATGCGTCGTATACAGCATAGTATAAATTTACTATATCTAATATTAGTATCTTTGGATTGCTATTTTGAAACTCCTGGGATGATGCCTCTGCTGGTGGACCCTAGGTCCCCGAGGGTATTCGCCAACCCAGTCGTCAGACTTGTCTGACATGATTATTCATTGATTTGTTACAGAAATTACCAGTATTTAGCAAAATTCAAAAATAATAGAAAAATACTAAGGGTTCATTCTCTGTATTGCACATGGTAGATCTCCTTAGCTGAAATTTGGCTTTCTATTTAAGTATTTTTGGTTATGAGTACTTCTTGTTTAATATAAGTTTGGTTTTTGGTCTTCCAAATGTTTCGGTTTTAATGCTGCTGATGAGAGGTAACTCCTTGAAATGCGTCGTATACAGCATAGTATAAATTTACTATATCTAATATTAGTATCTTTGGATTGCTATTTTGAAACTCCTGGGATGATGCCTCTGCTGGTGGACCCTAGGTCCCCGAGGGTATTCGCCAACCCAGTCGTCAGACTTGTCTGACATGATTATTCATTGATTTGTTACAGAAATTACCAGTATTTAGCAAAATTCAAAAATAATAGAAAAATACTAAGGGTTCATTCTCTGTATTGCACATGGTAGATCTCCTTAGCTGAAATTTGGCTTTCTATTTAGGTATTTTTGGTTATGAGTACTTCTTGTTTAATATAAGTTTGGTTTTTGGTCTTCCAAATGTTTCGGTTTTAATGCTGCTGATGAGAGGTAACTCCTTGAAATGCGTCGTATACAGCATAGTATAAATTTACTATATCTAATATTAGTATCTTTGGATTGCTATTTTGAAACTCCTGGGATGATGCCTCTGCTGGTGGACCCTAGGTCCCCGAGGATATTCGCCAACCTAGTCGTCAGACTTGTCTGACATGATTATTCATTGATTTGTTACAGAAATTACCAGTATTTAGCAAAATTCAAAAATAATAGAAAAATACTAAGGGTTCATTCTCTGTATTGCACATGGTAGATCTCCTTAGCTGAAATTTGGCTTTCTATTTAGGTATTTTTGGTTATGAGTACTTCTTGTTTAATATAAGTTTGGTTTTTGGTCTTCCAAATGTTTCGGTTTTAATGCTGCTGATGAGAGGTAACTCCTTGAAATGCGTCGTATACAGCATAGTATAAATTTACTATATCTAATATTAGTATCTTTGGATTGCTATTTTGAAACTCCTGGGATGATGCCTCTGCTGGTGGACCCTAGGTCCCCGAGGGTATTCGCCAACCCAGTCGTCAGACTTGTCTGACATGATTATTCATTGATTTGTTACAGAAATTACCAGTATTTAGCAAAATTCAAAAATAATAGAAAAATACTAAGGGTTCATTCTCTGTATTGCACATGGTAGATCTCCTTAGCTGAAATTTGGCTTTCTATTTAGGTATTTTTGGTTATGAGTACTTCTTGTTTAATATAAGTTTGGTTTTTGGTCTTCCAAATGTTTCGGTTTTAATGCTGCTGATGAGAGGTAACTCCTTGAAATGCGTCGTATACAGCATAGTATAAATTTACTATATCTAATATTAGTATCTTTGGATTGCTATTTTGAAACTCCTGGGATGATGCCTCTGCTGGTGGACCCTAGGTCCCCGAGGGTATTCGCCAACCCAGTCGTCAGACTTGTCTGACATGATTATTCATTGATTTGTTACAGAAATTACCAGTATTTAGCAAAATTCAAAAATAATAGAAAAATACTAAGGGTTCATTCTCTGTATTGCACATGGTAGATCTCCTTAGCTGAAATTTGGCTTTCTATTTAGGTATTTTTGGTTATGAGTACTTCTTGTTTAATATAAGTTTGGTTTTTGGTCTTCCAAATGTTTCGGTTTTAATGCTGCTGATGAGAGGTAACTCCTTGAAATGCGTCGTATACAGCATAGTATAAATTTACTATATCTAATATTAGTATCTTTGGATTGCTATTTTGAAACTCCTGGGATGATGCCTCTGCTGGTGGACCCTAGGTCCCCGAGGGTATTCGCCAACCCAGTCGTCAGACTTGTCTGACATGATTATTCATTGATTTGTTACAGAAATTACCAGTATTTAGCAAAATTCAAAAATAATAGAAAAATACTAAGGGTTCATTCTCTGTATTGCACATGGTAGATCTCCTTAGCTGAAATTTGGCTTTCTATTTAAGTATTTTTGGTTATGAGTACTTCTTGTTTAATATAAGTTTGGTTTTTGGTCTTCCAAATGTTTCGGTTTTAATGCTGCTGATGAGAGGTAACTCCTTGAAATGCGTCGTATACAGCATAGTATAAATTTACTATATCTAATATTAGTATCTTTGGATTGCTATTTTGAAACTCCTGGGATGATGCCTCTGCTGGTGGACCCTAGGTCCCCGAGGGTATTCGCCAACCCAGTCGTCAGACTTGTCTGACATGATTATTCATTGATTTGTTACAGAAATTACCAGTATTTAGCAAAATTCAAAAATAATAGAAAAATACTAAGGGTTCATTCTCTGTATTGCACATGGTAGATCTCCTTAGCTGAAATTTGGCTTTCTATTTAGGTATTTTTGGTTATGAGTACTTCTTGTTTAATATAAGTTTGGTTTTTGGTCTTCCAAATGTTTCGGTTTTAATGCTGCTGATGAGAGGTAACTCCTTGAAATGCGTCGTATACAGCATAGTATAAATTTACTATATCTAATATTAGTATCTTTGGATTGCTATTTTGAAACTCCTGGGATGATGCCTCTGCTGGTGGACCCTAGGTCCCCGAGGGTATTCGCCAACCCAGTCGTCAGACTTGTCTGACATGATTATTCATTGATTTGTTACAGAAATTACCAGTATTTAGCAAAATTCAAAAATAATAGAAAAATACTAAGGGTTCATTCTCTGTATTGCACATGGTAGATCTCCTTAGCTGAAATTTGGCTTTCTATTTAGGTATTTTTGGTTATGAGTACTTCTTGTTTAATATAAGTTTGGTTTTTGGTCTTCCAAATGTTTCGGTTTTAATGCTGCTGATGAGAGGTAACTCCTTGAAATGCGTCGTATACAGCATAGTATAAATTTACTATATCTAATATTAGTATCTTTGGATTGCTATTTTGAAACTCCTGGGATGATGCCTCTGCTGGTGGACCCTAGGTCCCCGAGGGTATTCGCCAACCCAGTCGTCAGACTTGTCTGACATGATTATTCATTGATTTGTTACAGAAATTACCAGTATTTAGCAAAATTCAAAAATAATAGAAAAATACTAAGGGTTCATTCTCTGTATTGCACATGGTAGATCTCCTTAGCTGAAATTTGGCTTTCTATTTAGGTATTTTTGGTTATGAGTACTTCTTGTTTAATATAAGTTTGGTTTTTGGTCTTCCAAATGTTTCGGTTTTAATGCTGCTGATGAGAGGTAACTCCTTGAAATGCGTCGTATACAGCATAGTATAAATTTACTATATCTAATATTAGTATCTTTGGATTGCTATTTTGAAACTCCTGGGATGATGCCTCTGCTGGTGGACCCTAGGTCCCCGAGGGTATTCGCCAACCCAGTCGTCAGACTTGTCTGACATGATTATTCATTGATTTGTTACAGAAATTACCAGTATTTAGCAAAATTCAAAAATAATACAAAAATACTAAGGGTTCATTCTCTGTATTGCACATGGTAGATCTCCTTAGCTGAAATTTGGCTTTCTATTTAGGTATTTTTGGTTATGAGTACTTCTTGTTTAATATAAGTTTGGTTTTTGGTCTTCCAAATGTTTCGGTTTTAATGCTGCTGATGAGAGGTAACTCCTTGAAATGCGTCGTATACAGCATAGTATAAATTTACTATATCTAATATTAGTATCTTTGGATTGCTATTTTGAAACTCCTGGGATGATGCCTCTGCTGGTGGACCCTAGGTCCCCGAGGGTATTCGCCAACCCAGTCGTCAGACTTGTCTGACATGATTATTCATTGATTTGTTACAGAAATTACCAGTATTTAGCAAAATTCAAAAATAATAGAAAAATACTAAGGGTTCATTCTCTGTATTGCACATGGTAGATCTCCTTAGCTGAAATTTGGCTTTCTATTTAGGTATTTTTGGTTATGAGTACTTCTTGTTTAATATAAGTTTGGTTTTTGGTCTTCCAAATGTTTCGGTTTTAATGCTGCTGATGAGAGGTAACTCCTTGAAATGCGTCGTATACAGCATAGTATAAATTTACTATATCTAATATTAGTATCTTTGGATTGCTATTTTGAAACTCCTGGGATGATGCCTCTGCTGGTGGACCCTAGGTCCCCGAGGGTATTCGCCAACCCAGTCGTCAGACTTGTCTGACATGATTATTCATTGATTTGTTACAGAAATTACCAGTATTTAGCAAAATTCAAAAATAATAGAAAAATACTAAGGGTTCATTCTCTGTATTGCACATGGTAGATCTCCTTAGCTGAAATTTGGCTTTCTATTTAGGTATTTTTGGTTATGAGTACTTCTTGTTTAATATAAGTTTGGTTTTTGGTCTTCCAAATGTTTCGGTTTTAATGCTGCTGATGAGAGGTAACTCCTTGAAATGCGTCGTATACAGCATAGTATAAATTTACTATATCTAATATTAGTATCTTTGGATTGCTATTTTGAAACTCCTGGGATGATGCCTCTGCTGGTGGACCCTAGGTCCCCGAGGGTATTCGCCAACCCAGTCGTCAGACTTGTCTGACATGATTATTCATTGATTTGTTACAGAAATTACCAGTATTTAGCAAAATTCAAAAATAATAGAAAAATACTAAGGGTTCATTCTCTGTATTGCACATGGTAGATCTCCTTAGCTGAAATTTGGCTTTCTATTTAGGTATTTTTGGTTATGAGTACTTCTTGTTTAATATAAGTTTGGTTTTTGGTCTTCCAAATGTTTCGGTTTTAATGCTGCTGATGAGAGGTAACTCCTTGAAATGCGTCGTATACAGCATAGTATAAATTTACTATATCTAATATTAGTATCTTTGGATTGCTATTTTGAAACTCCTGGGATGATGCCTCTGCTGGTGGACCCTAGGTCCCCGAGGGTATTCGCCAACCCAGTCGTCAGACTTGTCTGACATGATTATTCATTGATTTGTTACAGAAATTACCAGTATTTAGCAAAATTCAAAAATAATAGAAAAATACTAAGGGTTCATTCTCTGTATTGCACATGGTAGATCTCCTTAGCTGAAATTTGGCTTTCTATTTAGGTATTTTTGGTTATGAGTACTTCTTGTTTAATATAAGTTTGGTTTTTGGTCTTCCAAATGTTTCGGTTTTAATGCTGCTGATGAGAGGTAACTCCTTGAAATGCGTCGTATACAGCATAGTATAAATTTACTATATCTAATATTAGTATCTTTGGATTGCTATTTTGAAACTCCTGGGATGATGCCTCTGCTGGTGGACCCTAGGTCCCCGAGGGTATTCGCCAACCCAGTCGTCAGACTTGTCTGACATGATTATTCATTGATTTGTTACAGAAATTACCAGTATTTAGCAAAATTCAAAAATAATAGAAAAATACTAAGGGTTCATTCTCTGTATTGCACATGGTAGATCTCCTTAGCTGAAATTTGGCTTTCTATTTAGGTATTTTTGGTTATGAGTACTTCTTGTTTAATATAAGTTTGGTTTTTGGTCTTCCAAATGTTTCGGTTTTAATGCTGCTGATGAGAGGTAACTCCTTGAAATGCGTCGTATACAGCATAGTATAAATTTACTATATCTAATATTAGTATCTTTGGATTGCTATTTTGAAACTCCTGGGATGATGCCTCTGCTGGTGGACCCTAGGTCCCCGAGGGTATTCGCCAACCCAGTCGTCAGACTTGTCTGACATGATTATTCATTGATTTGTTACAGAAATTACCAGTATTTAGCAAAATTCAAAAATAATAGAAAAATACTAAGGGTTCATTCTCTGTATTGCACATGGTAGATCTCCTTAGCTGAAATTTGGCTTTCTATTTAGGTATTTTTGGTTATGAGTACTTCTTGTTTAATATAAGTTTGGTTTTTGGTCTTCCAAATGTTTCGGTTTTAATGCTGCTGATGAGAGGTAACTCCTTGAAATGCGTCGTATACAGCATAGTATAAATTTACTATATCTAATATTAGTATCTTTGGATTGCTATTTTGAAACTCCTGGGATGATGCCTCTGCTGGTGGACCCTAGGTCCCCGAGGGTATTCGCCAACCCAGTCGTCAGACTTGTCTGACATGATTATTCATTGATTTGTTACAGAAATTACCAGTATTTAGCAAAATTCAAAAATAATAGAAAAATACTAAGGGTTCATTCTCTGTATTGCACATGGTAGATCTCCTTAGCTGAAATTTGGCTTTCTATTTAGGTATTTTTGGTTATGAGTACTTCTTGTTTAATATAAGTTTGGTTTTTGGTCTTCCAAATGTTTCGGTTTTAATGCTGCTGATGAGAGGTAACTCCTTGAAATGCGTCGTATACAGCATAGTATAAATTTACTATATCTAATATTAGTATCTTTGGATTGCTATTTTGAAACTCCTGGGATGATGCCTCTGCTGGTGGACCCTAGGTCCCCGAGGGTATTCGCCAACCCAGTCGTCAGACTTGTCTGACATGATTATTCATTGATTTGTTACAGAAATTACCAGTATTTAGCAAAATTCAAAAATAATAGAAAAATACTAAGGGTTCATTCTCTGTATTGCACATGGTAGATCTCCTTAGCTGAAATTTGGCTTTCTATTTAGGTATTTTTGGTTATGAGTACTTCTTGTTTAATATAAGTTTGGTTTTTGGTCTTCCAAATGTTTCGGTTTTAATGCTGCTGATGAGAGGTAACTCCTTGAAATGCGTCGTATACAGCATAGTATAAATTTACTATATCTAATATTAGTATCTTTGGATTGCTATTTTGAAACTCCTGGGATGATGCCTCTGCTGGTGGACCCTAGGTCCCCGAGGGTATTCGCCAACCCAGTCGTCAGACTTGTCTGACATGATTATTCATTGATTTGTTACAGAAATTACCAGTATTTAGCAAAATTCAAAAATAATAGAAAAATACTAAGGGTTCATTCTCTGTATTGCACATGGTAGATCTCCTTAGCTGAAATTTGGCTTTCTATTTAGGTATTTTTGGTTATGAGTACTTCTTGTTTAATATAAGTTTGGTTTTTGGTCTTCCAAATGTTTCGGTTTTAATGCTGCTGATGAGAGGTAACTCCTTGAAATGCGTCGTATACAGCATAGTATAAATTTACTATATCTAATATTAGTATCTTTGGATTGCTATTTTGAAACTCCTGGGATGATGCCTCTGCTGGTGGACCCTAGGTCCCCGAGGGTATTCGCCAACCCAGTCGTCAGACTTGTCTGACATGATTATTCATTGATTTGTTACAGAAATTACCAGTATTTAGCAAAATTCAAAAATAATAGAAAAATACTAAGGGTTCATTCTCTGTATTGCACATGGTAGATCTCCTTAGCTGAAATTTGGCTTTCTATTTAGGTATTTTTAGTTATGAGTACGGGACCCTAGGTCCCCGAGGGTATTCGCCAACCCAGTCGTCAGACTTGTCTGACATGATTATTCTTTGATTTGTTACAGAAATTACCAGTATTTAGCAAAATTCAAAAATAATAGAAAAATACTAAGGGTTCATTCTCTGTATTGCACATGGTAGATCTCCTTAGCTGAAATTTGGCTTTCTATTTAGGTATTTTTGGTTATGAGTACTTCTTGTTTAATATAAGTTTGGTTTTTGGTCTTCCAAATGTTTCGGTTTTAATGCTGCTGATGAGAGGTAACTCCTTGAAATGCGTCGTATACAGCATAGTATAAATTTACTATATCTAATATTAGTATCTTTGGATTGCTATTTTGAAACTCCTGGGATGATGCCTCTGCTGGTGGACCCTAGGTCCCCGAGGGTATTCGCCAACCCAGTCGTCAGACTTGTCTGACATGATTATTCTTTGATTTGTTACAGAAATTACCAGTATTTAGCAAAATTCAAAAATAATAGAAAAATACTAAGGGTTCATTCTCTGTATTGCACATGGTAGATCTCCTTAGCTGAAATTTGGCTTTCTATTTAAGTATTTTTGGTTATGAGTACTTCTTGTTTAATATAAGTTTGGTTTTTGGTCTTCCAAATGTTTCGGTTTTAATGCTGCTGATGAGAGGTAACTCCTTGAAATGCGTCGTATACAGCATAGTATAAATTTACTATATCTAATATTAGTATCTTTGGATTGCTATTTTGAAACTCCTGGGATGATGCCTCTGCTGGTGGACCCTAGGTCCCCGAGGGTATTCGCCAACCCAGTCGTCAGACTTGTCTGACATGATTATTCATTGATTTGTTACAGAAATTACCAGTATTTAGCAAAATTCAAAAATAATAGAAAAATACTAAGGGTTCATTCTCTGTATTGCACATGGTAGATCTCCTTAGCTGAAATTTGGCTTTCTATTTAAGTATTTTTGGTTATGAGTACTTCTTGTTTAATATAAGTTTGGTTTTTGGTCTTCCAAATGTTTCGGTTTTAATGCTGCTGATGAGAGGTAACTCCTTGAAATGCGTCGTATACAGCATAGTATAAATTTACTATATCTAATATTAGTATCTTTGGATTGCTATTTTGAAACTCCTGGGATGATGCCTCTGCTGGTGGACCCTAGGTCCCCGAGGGTATTCGCCAACCCAGTCGTCAGACTTGTCTGACATGATTATTCATTGATTTGTTACAGAAATTACCAGTATTTAGCAAAATTCAAAAATAATAGAAAAATACTAAGGGTTCATTCTCTGTATTGCACATGGTAGATCTCCTTAGCTGAAATTTGGCTTTCTATTTAGGTATTTTTGGTTATGAGTACTTCTTGTTTAATATAAGTTTGGTTTTTGGTCTTCCAAATGTTTCGGTTTTAATGCTGCTGATGAGAGGTAACTCCTTGAAATGCGTCGTATACAGCATAGTATAAATTTACTATATCTAATATTAGTATCTTTGGATTGCTATTTTGAAACTCCTGGGATGATGCCTCTGCTGGTGGACCCTACGTCCCCGAGGATATTCGCCAACCCAGTCGTCAGACTTGTCTGACATGATTATTCATTGATTTGTTACAGAAATTACCAGTATTTAGCAAAATTCAAAAATAATAGAAAAATACTAAGGGTTCATTCTCTGTATTGCACATGGTAGATCTCCTTAGCTAAAATTTGGCTTTCTATTTAGGTATTTTTGGTTATGAGTACTTCTTGTTTAATATAAGTTTGGTTTTTGGTCTTCCAAATGTTTCGGTTTTAATGCTGCTGATGAGAGGTAACTCCTTGAAATGCGTCGTATACAGCATAGTATAAATTTACTATATCTAATATTAGTATCTTTGGATTGCTATTTTGAAACTCCTGGGATGATGCCTCTGCTGGTGGACCCTAGGTCCCCGAGGGTATTCGCCAACCCAGTCGTCAGACTTGTCTGACATGATTATTCATTGATTTGTTACAGAAATTACCAGTATTTAGCAAAATTCAAAAATAATAGAAAAATACTAAGGGTTCATTCTCTGTATTGCACATGGTAGATCTCCTTAGCTGAAATTTGGCTTTCTATTTAGGTATTTTTGGTTATGAGTACTTCTTGTTTAATATAAGTTTGGTTTTTGGTCTTCCAAATGTTTCGGTTTTAATGCTGCTGATGAGAGGTAACTCCTTGAAATGCGTCGTATACAGCATAGTATAAATTTACTATATCTAATATTAGTATCTTTGGATTGCTATTTTGAAACTCCTGGGATGATGCCTCTGCTGGTGGACCCTAGGTCCCCGAGGGTATTCGCCAACCCTGTCGTCAGACTTGTCTGACATGATTATTCATTGATTTGTTACAGAAATTACCAGTATTTAGCAAAATTCAAAAATAATAGAAAAATACTAAGGGTTCATTCTCTGTATTGCACATGGTAGATCTCCTTAGCTGAAATTTGGCTTTCTATTTAGGTATTTTTGGTTATGAGTACTTCTTGTTTAATATAAGTTTGGTTTTTGGTCTTCCAAATGTTTCGGTTTTAATGCTGCTGATGAGAGGTAACTCCTTGAAATGCGTCGTATACAGCATAGTATAAATTTACTATATCTAATATTAGTATCTTTGGATTGCTATTTTGAAACTCCTGGGATGATGCCTCTGCTGGTGGACCCTAGGTCCCCGAGGGTATTCGCCAACCCAGTCGTCAGACTTGTCTGACATGATTATTCATTGATTTGTTACAGAAATTACCAGTATTTAGCAAAATTCAAAAATAATAGAAAAATACTAAGGGTTCATTCTCTGTATTGCACATGGTAGATCTCCTTAGCTGAAATTTGGCTTTCTATTTAGGTATTTTTGGTTATGAGTACTTCTTGTTTAATATAAGTTTGGTTTTTGGTCTTCCAAATGTTTCGGTTTTAATGCTGCTGATGAGAGGTAACTCCTTGAAATGCGTCGTATACAGCATAGTATAAATTTACTATATCTAATATTAGTATCTTTGGATTGCTATTTTGAAACTCCTGGGATGATGCCTCTGCTGGTGGACCCTAGGTCCCCGAGGGTATTCGCCAACCCAGTCGTCAGACTTGTCTGACATGATTATTCATTGATTTGTTACAGAAATTACCAGTATTTAGCAAAATTCAAAAATAATAGAAAAATACTAAGGGTTCATTCTCTGTATTGCACATGGTAGATCTCCTTAGCTGAAATTTGGCTTTCTATTTAGGTATTTTTGGTTATGAGTACTTCTTGTTTAATATAAGTTTGGTTTTTGGTCTTCCAAATGTTTCGGTTTTAATGCTGCTGATGAGAGGTAACTCCTTGAAATGCGTCGTATACAGCATAGTATAAATTTACTATATCTAATATTAGTATCTTTGGATTGCTATTTTGAAACTCCTGGGATGATGCCTCTGCTGGTGGACCCTAGGTCCCCGAGGGTATTCGCCAACCCAGTCGTCAGACTTGTCTGACATGATTATTCATTGATTTGTTACAGAAATTACCAGTATTTAGCAAAATTCAAAAATAATAGAAAAATACTAAGGGTTCATTCTCTGTATTGCACATGGTAGATCTCCTTAGCTGAAATTTGGCTTTCTATTTAGGTATTTTTGGTTATGAGTACTTCTTGTTTAATATAAGTTTGGTTTTTGGTCTTCCAAATGTTTCGGTTTTAATGCTGCTGATGAGAGGTAACTCCTTGAAATGCGTCGTATACAGCATAGTATAAATTTACTATATCTAATATTAGTATCTTTGGATTGCTATTTTGAAACTCCTGGGATGATGCCTCTGCTGGTGGACCCTAGGTCCCCGAGGGTATTCGCCAACCCAGTCGTCAGACTTGTCTGACATGATTATTCATTGATTTGTTACAGAAATTACCAGTATTTAGCAAAATTCAAAAATAATAGAAAAATACTAAGGGTTCATTCTCTGTATTGCACATGGTAGATCTCCTTAGCTGAAATTTGGCTTTCTATTTAGGTATTTTTGGTTATGAGTACTTCTTGTTTAATATAAGTTTGGTTTTTGGTCTTCCAAATGTTTCGGTTTTAATGCTGCTGATGAGAGGTAACTCCTTGAAATGCGTCGTATACAGCATAGTATAAATTTACTATATCTAATATTAGTATCTTTGGATTGCTATTTTGAAACTCCTGGGATGATGCCTCTGCTGGTGGACCCTAGGTCCCCGAGGGTATTCGCCAACCCAGTCGTCAGACTTGTCTGACATGATTATTCATTGATTTGTTACAGAAATTACCAGTATTTAGCAAAATTCAAAAATAATAGAAAAATACTAAGGGTTCATTCTCTGTATTGCACATGGTAGATCTCCTTAGCTGAAATTTGGCTTTCTATTTAGGTATTTTTGGTTATGAGTACTTCTTGTTTAATATAAGTTTGGTTTTTGGTCTTCCAAATGTTTCGGTTTTAATGCTGCTGATGAGAGGTAACTCCTTGAAATGCGTCGTATACAGCATAGTATAAATTTACTATATCTAATATTAGTATCTTTGGATTGCTATTTTGAAACTCCTGGGATGATGCCTCTGCTGGTGGACCCTAGGTCCCCGAGGGTATTCGCCAACCCAGTCGTCAGACTTGTCTGACATGATTATTCATTGATTTGTTACAGAAATTACCAGTATTTAGCAAAATTCAAAAATAATAGAAAAATACTAAGGGTTCATTCTCTGTATTGCACATGGTAGATCTCCTTAGCTGAAATTTGGCTTTCTATTTAGGTATTTTTGGTTATGAGTACTTCTTGTTTAATATAAGTTTGGTTTTTGGTCTTCCAAATGTTTCGGTTTTAATGCTGCTGATGAGAGGTAACTCCTTGAAATGCGTCGTATACAGCATAGTATAAATTTACTATATCTAATATTAGTATCTTTGGATTGCTATTTTGAAACTCCTGGGATGATGCCTCTGCTGGTGGACCCTAGGTCCCCGAGGGTATTCGCCAACCCAGTCGTCAGACTTGTCTGACATGATTATTCATTGATTTGTTACAGAAATTACCAGTATTTAGCAAAATTCAAAAATAATAGAAAAATACTAAGGGTTCATTCTCTGTATTGCACATGGTAGATCTCCTTAGCTGAAATTTGGCTTTCTATTTAGGTATTTTTGGTTATGAGTACTTCTTGTTTAATATAAGTTTGGTTTTTGGTCTTCCAAATGTTTCGGTTTTAATGCTGCTGATGAGAGGTAACTCCTTGAAATGCGTCGTATACAGCATAGTATAAATTTACTATATCTAATATTAGTATCTTTGGATTGCTATTTTGAAACTCCTGGGATGATGCCTCTGCTGGTGGACCCTAGGTCCCCGAGGGTATTCGCCAACCCAGTCGTCAGACTTGTCTGACATGATTATTCATTGATTTGTTACAGAAATTACCAGTATTTAGCAAAATTCAAAAATAATAGAAAAATACTAAGGGTTCATTCTCTGTATTGCACATGGTAGATCTCCTTAGCTGAAATTTGGCTTTCTATTTAGGTATTTTTGGTTATGAGTACTTCTTGTTTAATATAAGTTTGGTTTTTGGTCTTCCAAATGTTTCGGTTTTAATGCTGCTGATGAGAGGTAACTCCTTGAAATGCGTCGTATACAGCATAGTATAAATTTACTATATCTAATATTAGTATCTTTGGATTGCTATTTTGAAACTCCTGGGATGATGCCTCTGCTGGTGGACCCTAGGTCCCCGAGGGTATTCGCCAACCCAGTCGTCAGACTTGTCTGACATGATTATTCATTGATTTGTTACAGAAATTACCAGTATTTAGCAAAATTCAAAAATAATAGAAAAATACTAAGGGTTCATTCTCTGTATTGCACATGGTAGATCTCCTTAGCTGAAATTTGGCTTTCTATTTAGGTATTTTTGGTTATGAGTACTTCTTGTTTAATATAAGTTTGGTTTTTGGTCTTCCAAATGTTTCGGTTTTAATGCTGCTGATGAGAGGTAACTCCTTGAAATGCGTCGTATACAGCATAGTATAAATTTACTATATCTAATATTAGTATCTTTGGATTGCTATTTTGAAACTCCTGGGATGATGCCTCTGCTGGTGGACCCTAGGTCCCCGAGGGTATTCGCCAACCCAGTCGTCAGACTTGTCTGACATGATTATTCATTGATTTGTTACAGAAATTACCAGTATTTAGCAAAATTCAAAAATAATAGAAAAATACTAAGGGTTCATTCTCTGTATTGCACATGGTAGATCTCCTTAGCTGAAATTTGGCTTTCTATTTAGGTATTTTTGGTTATGAGTACTTCTTGTTTAATATAAGTTTGGTTTTTGGTCTTCCAAATGTTTCGGTTTTAATGCTGCTGATGAGAGGTAACTCCTTGAAATGCGTCGTATACAGCATAGTATAAATTTACTATATCTAATATTAGTATCTTTGGATTGCTATTTTGAAACTCCTGGGATGATGCCTCTGCTGGTGGACCCTAGGTCCCCGAGGGTATTCGCCAACCCAGTCGTCAGACTTGTCTGACATGATTATTCATTGATTTGTTACAGAAATTACCAGTATTTAGCAAAATTCAAAAATAATAGAAAAATACTAAGGGTTCATTCTCTGTATTGCACATGGTAGATCTCCTTAGCTGAAATTTGGCTTTCTATTTAGGTATTTTTGGTTATGAGTACTTCTTGTTTAATATAAGTTTGGTTTTTGGTCTTCCAAATGTTTCGGTTTTAATGCTGCTGATGAGAGGTAACTCCTTGAAATGCGTCGTATACAGCATAGTATAAATTTACTATATCTAATATTAGTATCTTTGGATTGCTATTTTGAAACTCCTGGGATGATGCCTCTGCTGGTGGACCCTAGGTCCCCGAGGGTATTCGCCAACCCAGTCGTCAGACTTGTCTGACATGATTATTCATTGATTTGTTACAGAAATTACCAGTATTTAGCAAAATTCAAAAATAATAGAAAAATACTAAGGGTTCATTCTCTGTATTGCACATGGTAGATCTCCTTAGCTGAAATTTGGCTTTCTATTTAGGTATTTTTGGTTATGAGTACTTCTTGTTTAATATAAGTTTGGTTTTTGGTCTTCCAAATGTTTCGGTTTTAATGCTGCTGATGAGAGGTAACTCCTTGAAATGCGTCGTATACAGCATAGTATAAATTCACTATATCTAATATTAGTATCTTTGGATTGCTATTTTGAAACTCCTGGGATGATACCTCTGCTGGTGGACCCTAGGTCCCCGAGGGTATTCGCCAACCCAGTCGTCAGACTTGTCTGACATGATTATTCATTGATTTGTTACAGAAATTACCAGTATTTAGCAAAATTCAAAAATAATAGAAAAATACTAAGGGTTCATTCTCTGTATTGCACATGGTAGATCTCCTTAGCTGAAATTTGGCTTTCTATTTAGGTATTTTTGGTTATGAGTACTTCTTGTTTAATATAAGTTTGGTTTTTGGTCTTCCAAATGTTTCGGTTTTAATGCTGCTGATGAGAGGTAACTCCTTGAAATGCGTCGTATACAGCATAGTATAAATTTACTATATCTAATATTAGTATCTTTGGATTGCTATTTTGAAACTCCTGGGATGATGCCTCTGCTGGTGGACCCTAGGTCCCCGAGGGTATTCGCCAACCCAGTCGTCAGACTTGTCTGACATGATTATTCATTGATTTGTTACAGAAATTACCAGTATTTAGCAAAATTCAAAAATAATAGAAAAATACTAAGGGTTCATTCTCTGTATTGCACATGGTAGATCTCCTTAGCTGAAATTTGGCTTTCTATTTAGGTATTTTTGGTTATGAGTACTTCTTGTTTAATATAAGTTTGGTTTTTGGTCTTCCAAATGTTTCGGTTTTAATGCTGCTGATGAGAGGTAACTCCTTGAAATGCGTCGTATACAGCATAGTATAAATTTACTATATCTAATATTAGTATCTTTGGATTGCTATTTTGAAACTCCTGGGATGATGCCTCTGCTGGTGGACCCTAGGTCCCCGAGGGTATTCGCCAACCCAGTCGTCAGACTTGTCTGACATGATTATTCATTGATTTGTTACAGAAATTACCAGTATTTAGCAAAATTCAAAAATAATAGAAAAATACTAAGGGTTCATTCTCTGTATTGCACATGGTAGATCTCCTTAGCTGAAATTTGGCTTTCTATTTAGGTATTTTTGGTTATGAGTACTTCTTGTTTAATATAAGTTTGGTTTTTGGTCTTCCAAATGTTTCGGTTTTAATGCTGCTGATGAGAGGTAACTCCTTGAAATGCGTCGTATACAGCATAGTATAAATTTACTATATCTAATATTAGTATCTTTGGATTGCTATTTTGAAACTCCTGGGATGATGCCTCTGCTGGTGGACCCTAGGTCCCCGAGGGTATTCGCCAACCCAGTCGTCAGACTTGTCTGACATGATTATTCATTGATTTGTTACAGAAATTACCAGTATTTAGCAAAATTCAAAAATAATAGAAAAATACTAAGGGTTCATTCTCTGTATTGCACATGGTAGATCTCCTTAGCTGAAATTTGGCTTTCTATTTAGGTATTTTTGGTTATGAGTACTTCTTGTTTAATATAAGTTTGGTTTTTGGTCTTCCAAATGTTTCGGTTTTAATGCTGCTGATGAGAGGTAACTCCTTGAAATGCGTCGTATACAGCATAGTATAAATTTACTATATCTAATATTAGTATCTTTGGATTGCTATTTTGAAACTCCTGGGATGATGCCTCTGCTGGTGGACCCTAGGTCCCCGAGGGTATTCGCCAACCCAGTCGTCAGACTTGTCTGACATGATTATTCATTGATTTGTTACAGAAATTACCAGTATTTAGCAAAATTCAAAAATAATAGAAAAATACTAAGGGTTCATTCTCTGTATTGCACATGGTAGATCTCCTTAGCTGAAATTTGGCTTTCTATTTAGGTATTTTTGGTTATGAGTACTTCTTGTTTAATATAAGTTTGGTTTTTGGTCTTCCAAATGTTTCGGTTTTAATGCTGCTGATGAGAGGTAACTCCTTGAAATGCGTCGTATACAGCATAGTATAAATTTACTATATCTAATATTAGTATCTTTGGATTGCTATTTTGAAACTCCTGGGATGATGCCTCTGCTGGTGGACCCTAGGTCCCCGAGGGTATTCGCCAACCCAGTCGTCAGACTTGTCTGACATGATTATTCATTGATTTGTTACAGAAATTACCAGTATTTAGCAAAATTCAAAAATAATAGAAAAATACTAAGGGTTCATTCTCTGTATTGCACATGGTAGATCTCCTTAGCTGAAATTTGGCTTTCTATTTAGGTATTTTTGGTTATGAGTACTTCTTGTTTAATATAAGTTTGGTTTTTGGTCTTCCAAATGTTTCGGTTTTAATGCTGCTGATGAGAGGTAACTCCTTGAAATGCGTCGTATACAGCATAGTATAAATTTACTATATCTAATATTAGTATCTTTGGATTGCTATTTTGAAACTCCTGGGATGATGCCTCTGCTGGTGGACCCTAGGTCCCCGAGGGTATTCGCCAACCCAGTCGTCAGACTTGTCTGACATGATTATTCATTGATTTGTTACAGAAATTACCAGTATTTAGCAAAATTCAAAAATAATAGAAAAATACTAAGGGTTCATTCTCTGTATTGCACATGGTAGATCTCCTTAGCTGAAATTTGGCTTTCTATTTAGGTATTTTTGGTTATGAGTACTTCTTGTTTAATATAAGTTTGGTTTTTGGTCTTCCAAATGTTTCGGTTTTAATGCTGCTGATGAGAGGTAACTCCTTGAAATGCGTCGTATACAGCATAGTATAAATTTACTATATCTAATATTAGTATCTTTGGATTGCTATTTTGAAACTCCTGGGATGATGCCTCTGCTGGTGGACCCTAGGTCCCCGAGGGTATTCGCCAACCCAGTCGTCAGACTTGTCTGACATGATTATTCATTGATTTGTTACAGAAATTACCAGTATTTAGCAAAATTCAAAAATAATAGAAAAATACTAAGGGTTCATTCTCTGTATTGCACATGGTAGATCTCCTTAGCTGAAATTTGGCTTTCTATTTAGGTATTTTTGGTTATGAGTACTTCTTGTTTAATATAAGTTTGGTTTTTGGTCTTCCAAATGTTTCGGTTTTAATGCTGCTGATGAGAGGTAACTCCTTGAAATGCGTCGTATACAGCATAGTATAAATTTACTATATCTAATATTAGTATCTTTGGATTGCTATTTTGAAACTCCTGGGATGATGCCTCTGCTGGTGGACCCTAGGTCCCCGAGGGTATTCGCCAACCCAGTCGTCAGACTTGTCTGACATGATTATTCATTGATTTGTTACAGAAATTACCAGTATTTAGCAAAATTCAAAAATAATAGAAAAATACTAAGGGTTCATTCTCTGTATTGCACATGGTAGATCTCCTTAGCTGAAATTTGGCTTTCTATTTAGGTATTTTTGGTTATGAGTACTTCTTGTTTAATATAAGTTTGGTTTTTGGTCTTCCAAATGTTTCGGTTTTAATGCTGCTGATGAGAGGTAACTCCTTGAAATGCGTCGTATACAGCATAGTATAAATTTACTATATCTAATATTAGTATCTTTGGATTGCTATTTTGAAACTCCTGGGATGATGCCTCTGCTGGTGGACCCTAGGTCCCCGAGGGTATTCGCCAACCCAGTCGTCAGACTTGTCTGACATGATTATTCATTGATTTGTTACAGAAATTACCAGTATTTAGCAAAATTCAAAAATAATAGAAAAATACTAAGGGTTCATTCTTTGTATTGCACATGGTAGATCTCCTTAGCTGAAATTTGGCTTTCTATTTAGGTATTTTTGGTTATGAGTACTTCTTGTTTAATATAAGTTTGGTTTTTGGTCTTCCAAATGTTTCGGTTTTAATGCTGCTGATGAGAGGTAACTCCTTGAAATGCGTCGTATACAGCATAGTATAAATTCACTATATCTAATATTAGTATCTTTGGATTGCTATTTTGAAACTCCTGGGATGATGCCTCTGCTGGTGGACCCTAGGTCCCCGAGGGTATTCGCCAACCCAGTCGTCAGACTTGTCTGACATGATTATTCATTGATTTGTTACAGAAATTACCAGTATTTAGCAAAATTCAAAAATAATAGAAAAATACTAAGGGTTCATTCTCTGTATTGCACATGGTAGATCTCCTTAGCTGAAATTTGGCTTTCTATTTAGGTATTTTTGGTTATGAGTACTTCTTGTTTAATATAAGTTTGGTTTTTGGTCTTCCAAATGTTTCGGTTTTAATGCTGCTGATGAGAGGTAACTCCTTGAAATGCGTCGTATACAGCATAGTATAAATTTACTATATCTAATATTAGTATCTTTGGATTGCTATTTTGAAACTCCTGGGATGATGCCTCTGCTGGTGGACCCTAGGTCCCCGAGGGTATTCGCCAACCCAGTCGTCAGACTTGTCTGAAATGATTATTCATTGATTTGTTACAGAAATTACCAGTATTTAGCAAAATTCAAAAATAATAGAAAAATACTAAGGGTTCATTCTCTGTATTGCACATGGTAGATCTCCTTAGCTGAAATTTGGCTTTCTATTTAGGTATTTTTGGTTATGAGTACTTCTTGTTTAATATAAGTTTGGTTTTTGGTCTTCCAAATGTTTCGGTTTTAATGCTGCTGATGAGAGGTAACTCCTTGAAATGCGTCGTATACAGCATAGTATAAATTTACTATATCTAATATTAGTATCTTTGGATTGCTATTTTGAAACTCCTGGGATGATGCCTCTGCTGGTGGACCCTAGGTCCCCGAGGGTATTCGCCAACCCAGTCGTCAGACTTGTCTGACATGATTATTCATTGATTTGTTACAGAAATTACCAGTATTTAGCAAAATTCAAAAATAATAGAAAAATACTAAGGGTTCATTCTCTGTATTGCACATGGTAGATCTCCTTAGCTGAAATTTGGCTTTCTATTTAGGTATTTTTGGTTATGAGTACTTCTTGTTTAATATAAGTTTGGTTTTTGGTCTTCCAAATGTTTCGGTTTTAATGCTGCTGATGAGAGGTAACTCCTTGAAATGCGTCGTATACAGCATAGTATAAATTTACTATATCTAATATTAGTATCTTTGGATTGCTATTTTGAAACTCCTGGGATGATGCCTCTGCTGGTGGACCCTAGGTCCCCGAGGGTATTCGCCAACCCAGTCGTCAGACTTGTCTGACATGATTATTCATTGATTTGTTACAGAAATTACCAGTATTTAGCAAAATTCAAAAATAATAGAAAAATACTAAGGGTTCATTCTCTGTATTGCACATGGTAGATCTCCTTAGCTGAAATTTGGCTTTCTATTTAGGTATTTTTGGTTATGAGTACTTCTTGTTTAATATAAGTTTGGTTTTTGGTCTTCCAAATGTTTCGGTTTTAATGCTGCTGATGAGAGGTAACTCCTTGAAATGCGTCGTATACAGCATAGTATAAATTTACTATATCTAATATTAGTATCTTTGGATTGCTATTTTGAAACTCCTGGGATGATGCCTCTGCTGGTGGACCCTAGGTCCCCGAGGGTATTCGCCAACCCAGTCGTCAGACTTGTCTGAAATGATTATTCATTGATTTGTTACAGAAATTACCAGTATTTAGCAAAATTCAAAAATAATAGAAAAATACTAAGGGTTCATTCTCTGTATTGCACATGGTAGATCTCCTTAGCTGAAATTTGGCTTTCTATTTAGGTATTTTTGGTTATGAGTACTTCTTGTTTAATATAAGTTTGGTTTTTGGTCTTCCAAATGTTTCGGTTTTAATGCTGCTGATGAGAGGTAACTCCTTGAAATGCGTCGTATACAGCATAGTATAAATTTACTATATCTAATATTAGTATCTTTGGATTGCTATTTTGAAACTCCTGGGATGATGCCTCTGCTGGTGGACCCTAGGTCCCCGAGGGTATTCGCCAACCCAGTCGTCAGACTTGTCTGACATGATTATTCATTGATTTGTTACAGAAATTACCAGTATTTAGCAAAATTCAAAAATAATAGAAAAATACTAAGGGTTCATTCTCTGTATTGCACATGGTAGATCTCCTTAGCTGAAATTTGGCTTTCTATTTAGGTATTTTTGGTTATGAGTACTTCTTGTTTAATATAAGTTTGGTTTTTGGTCTTCCAAATGTTTCGGTTTTAATGCTGCTGATGAGAGGTAACTCCTTGAAATGCGTCGTATACAGCATAGTATAAATTTACTATATCTAATATTAGTATCTTTGGATTGCTATTTTGAAACTCCTGGGATGATGCCTCTGCTGGTGGACCCTAGGTCCCCGAGGGTATTCGCCAACCCAGTCGTCAGACTTGTCTGACATGATTATTCATTGATTTGTTACAGAAATTACCAGTATTTAGCAAAATTCAAAAATAATAGAAAAATACTAAGGGTTCATTCTCTGTATTGCACATGGTAGATCTCCTTAGCTGAAATTTGGCTTTCTATTTAGGTATTTTTGGTTATGAGTACTTTTTGTTTAATATAAGTTTGGTTTTTGGTCTTCCAAATGTTTCGGTTTTAATGCTGCTGATGAGAGGTAACTCCTTGAAATGCGTCGTATACAGCATAGTATAAATTTACTATATCTAATATTAGTATCTTTGGATTGCTATTTTGAAACTCCTGGGATGATGCCTCTGCTGGTGGACCCTAGGTCCCCGAGGGTATTCGCCAACCCAGTCGTCAGACTTGTCTGACATGATTATTCATTGATTTGTTACAGAAATTACCAGTATTTAGCAAAATTCAAAAATAATAGAAAAATACTAAGGGTTCATTCTCTGTATTGCACATGGTAGATCTCCTTAGCTGAAATTTGGCTTTCTATTTAGGTATTTTTGGTTATGAGTACTTCTTGTTTAATATAAGTTTGGTTTTTGGTCTTCCAAATGTTTCGGTTTTAATGCTGCTGATGAGAGGTAACTCCTTGAAATGCGTCGTATACAGCATAGTATAAATTTACTATATCTAATATTAGTATCTTTGGATTGCTATTTTGAAACTCCTGGGATGATGCCTCTGCTGGTGGACCCTAGGTCCCCGAGGGTATTCGCCAACCCAGTCGTCAGACTTGTCTGACATGATTATTCATTGATTTGTTACAGAAATTACCAGTATTTAGCAAAATTCAAAAATAATAGAAAAATACTAAGGGTTCATTCTCTGTATTGCACATGGTAGATCTCCTTAGCTGAAATTTGGCTTTCTATTTAGGTATTTTTGGTTATGAGTACTTCTTGTTTAATATAAGTTTGGTTTTTGGTCTTCCAAATGTTTCGGTTTTAATGCTGCTGATGAGAGGTAACTCCTTGAAATGCGTCGTATACAGCATAGTATAAATTTACTATATCTAATATTAGTATCTTTGGATTGCTATTTTGAAACTCCTGGGATGATGCCTCTGCTGGTGGACCCTAGGTCCCCGAGGGTATTCGCCAACCCAGTCGTCAGACTTGTCTGACATGATTATTCATTGATTTGTTACAGAAATTACCAGTATTTAGCAAAATTCAAAAATAATAGAAAAATACTAAGGGTTCATTCTCTGTATTGCACATGGTAGATCTCCTTAGCTGAAATTTGGCTTTCTATTTAGGTATTTTTGGTTATGAGTACTTCTTGTTTAATATAAGTTTGGTTTTTGGTCTTCCAAATGTTTCGGTTTTAATGCTGCTGATGAGAGGTAACTCCTTGAAATGCGTCGTATACAGCATAGTATAAATTTACTATATCTAATATTAGTATCTTTGGATTGCTATTTTGAAACTCCTGGGATGATGCCTCTGCTGGTGGACCCTAGGTCCCCGAGGGTATTCGCCAACCCAGTCGTCAGACTTGTCTGACATGATTATTCATTGATTTGTTACAGAAATTACCAGTATTTAGCAAAATTCAAAAATAATAGAAAAATACTAAGGGTTCATTCTCTGTATTGCACATGGTAGATCTCCTTAGCTGAAATTTGGCTTTCTATTTAGGTATTTTTGGTTATGAGTACTTCTTGTTTAATATAAGTTTGGTTTTTGGTCTTCCAAATGTTTCGGTTTTAATGCTGCTGATGAGAGGTAACTCCTTGAAATGCGTCGTATACAGCATAGTATAAATTTACTATATCTAATATTAGTATCTTTGGATTGCTATTTTGAAACTCCTGGGATGATGCCTCTGCTGGTGGACCCTAGGTCCCCGAGGGTATTCGCCAACCCAGTCGTCAGACTTGTCTGACATGATTATTCATTGATTTGTTACAGAAATTACCAGTATTTAGCAAAATTCAAAAATAATAGAAAAATACTAAGGGTTCATTCTCTGTATTGCACATGGTAGATCTCCTTAGCTGAAATTTGGCTTTCTATTTAGGTATTTTTGGTTATGAGTACTTCTTGTTTAATATAAGTTTGGTTTTTGGTCTTCCAAATGTTTCGGTTTTAATGCTGCTGATGAGAGGTAACTCCTTGAAATGCGTCGTATACAGCATAGTATAAATTTACTATATCTAATATTAGTATCTTTGGATTGCTATTTTGAAACTCCTGGGATGATGCCTCTGCTGGTGGACCCTAGGTCCCCGAGGGTATTCGCCAACCCAGTCGTCAGACTTGTCTGAAATGATTATTCATTGATTTGTTACAGAAATTACCAGTATTTAGCAAAATTCAAAAATAATAGAAAAATACTAAGGGTTCATTCTCTGTATTGCACATGGTAGATCTCCTTAGCTGAAATTTGGCTTTCTATTTAGGTATTTTTGGTTATGAGTACTTCTTGTTTAATATAAGTTTGGTTTTTGGTCTTCCAAATGTTTCGGTTTTAATGCTGCTGATGAGAGGTAACTCCTTGAAATGCGTCGTATACAGCATAGTATAAATTTACTATATCTAATATTAGTATCTTTGGATTGCTATTTTGAAACTCCTGGGATGATGCCTCTGCTGGTGGACCCTAGGTCCCCGAGGGTATTCGCCAACCCAGTCGTCAGACTTGTCTGACATGATTATTCATTGATTTGTTACAGAAATTACCAGTATTTAGCAAAATTCAAAAATAATAGAAAAATACTAAGGGTTCATTCTCTGTATTGCACATGGTAGATCTCCTTAGCTGAAATTTGGCTTTCTATTTAGGTATTTTTGGTTATGAGTACTTCTTGTTTAATATAAGTTTGGTTTTTGGTCTTCCAAATGTTTCGGTTTTAATGCTGCTGATGAGAGGTAACTCCTTGAAATGCGTCGTATACAGCATAGTATAAATTTACTATATCTAATATTAGTATCTTTGGATTGCTATTTTGAAACTCCTGGGATGATGCCTCTGCTGGTGGACCCTAGGTCCCCGAGGGTATTCGCCAACCCAGTCGTCAGACTTGTCTGACATGATTATTCATTGATTTGTTACAGAAATTACCAGTATTTAGCAAAATTCAAAAATAATAGAAAAATACTAAGGGTTCATTCTCTGTATTGCACATGGTAGATCTCCTTAGCTGAAATTTGGCTTTCTATTTAGGTATTTTTGGTTATGAGTACTTCTTGTTTAATATAAGTTTGGTTTTTGGTCTTCCAAATGTTTCGGTTTTAATGCTGCTGATGAGAGGTAACTCCTTGAAATGCGTCGTATACAGCATAGTATAAATTTACTATATCTAATATTAGTATCTTTGGATTGCTATTTTGAAACTCCTGGGATGATGCCTCTGCTGGTGGACCCTAGGTCCCCGAGGGTATTCGCCAACCCAGTCGTCAGACTTGTCTGACATGATTATTCATTGATTTGTTACAGAAATTACCAGTATTTAGCAAAATTCAAAAATAATAGAAAAATACTAAGGGTTCATTCTCTGTATTGCACATGGTAGATCTCCTTAGCTGAAATTTGGCTTTCTATTTAGGTATTTTTGGTTATGAGTACTTCTTGTTTAATATAAGTTTGGTTTTTGGTCTTCCAAATGTTTCGGTTTTAATGCTGCTGATGAGAGGTAACTCCTTGAAATGCGTCGTATACAGCATAGTATAAATTTACTATATCTAATATTAGTATCTTTGGATTGCTATTTTGAAACTCCTGGGATGATGCCTCTGCTGGTGGACCCTAGGTCCCCGAGGGTATTCGCCAACCCAGTCGTCAGACTTGTCTGACATGATTATTCATTGATTTGTTACAGAAATTACCAGTATTTAGCAAAATTCAAAAATAATAGAAAAATACTAAGGGTTCATTCTCTGTATTGCACATGGTAGATCTCCTTAGCTGAAATTTGGCTTTCTATTTAGGTATTTTTGGTTATGAGTACTTTTTGTTTAATATAAGTTTGGTTTTTGGTCTTCCAAATGTTTCGGTTTTAATGCTGCTGATGAGAGGTAACTCCTTGAAATGCGTCGTATACAGCATAGTATAAATTTACTATATCTAATATTAGTATCTTTGGATTGCTATTTTGAAACTCCTGGGATGATGCCTCTGCTGGTGGACCCTAGGTCCCCGAGGGTATTCGCCAACCCAGTCGTCAGACTTGTCTGACATGATTATTCATTGATTTGTTACAGAAATTACCAGTATTTAGCAAAATTCAAAAATAATAGAAAAATACTAAGGGTTCATTCTCTGTATTGCACATGGTAGATCTCCTTAGCTGAAATTTGGCTTTCTATTTAGGTATTTTTGGTTATGAGTACTTCTTGTTTAATATAAGTTTGGTTTTTGGTCTTCCAAATGTTTCGGTTTTAATGCTGCTGATGAGAGGTAACTCCTTGAAATGCGTCGTATACAGCATAGTATAAATTTACTATATCTAATATTAGTATCTTTGGATTGCTATTTTTTAACATCAATCATTTGAATGAACAATGACATAAGATATACAGATCAGAGATGATAAGAGTGCTAACAACTTACAATGTAACACATATAAGTAATCAGTCCAAATGCAATAAATAAGAGGCAATGTCTGCAAACTGGAACACACTAATTTCTTGATTCTGCCGTCGAACTTTCAGTTGCTGAAGTCGTTGGTTCAGTTGCGTTTATTTTCTGCGTTTCATTGACTGCCTGTTCTACTTTCAGATGCGTCAGTAGGCGGTAGATGTTTGGGTGTGGAACCTGGATGGTCTTCTTCATACTGCTATGCCAACCCTCGAGGTTGTTTGTTGTTCTCGGTCCCCCTGTCTGGTGGTGGTTCCACAAGTGTCTATTGGTTTCAACCCAGTTAGTGATGACATAGTCTGTGAAGTTGGTGGTGTTGACTGGTGAGTTTGAGTTCTCCATGTCTTCCATAGGATTGAACCAGACATCTTCTACCTCTGCTTGTTGTACTAGTGGAAGAACGGTATAATGTTGATTTTACTGACAGGAATGTTGGAAATTGTTCAACCATGCATTGTGTATCGTCGTTCCATTCTGGTGTTCTTAGTTTGGCAATTTCCTGTTTGTAGACAACTTGGAGTGCTACAACTCATTAAAGAGTACATTTCATATATTATATTTGAATTATGATTTTATTAAATAATTTGCATTGCTTAAATTTATACTTCAATCAAAATCATTGTTAATTTATATAGTATTTGATTTATAAAGCATTAAAAATACTGGATATTTAAAAAAATATATTAAATATTTTTCTCTTAAAAAGTATGATTTGTTTTGATAATATTGTTTGCTTAAGATTAAAATATCCAAAACAATATTATAAGAAATAAATATATATTTCAAATTAAAATTATCTTTGATCTATTTTAAGAAAATTTTTATATTTAATCTATATTAATATTTATTTATTATTTATTTATTTACAATAAAACCCTCAAATTATAATGATGATCACACATTGTTTAATTAACAATAATTAATGTAGGACAATCAGAACTTTTGTTGTTGGACAATCAGAACTCCATAATTTTAAAATGTTGGACAATCGGGAATAAACCCGCTGTTTTTTGGTCAGCAAACGGTTTACCTGTATACATACAATGTACCTGTGTGCCTTAATTAAGGTTTGGAACAATAAGCATCCGGACAGTCAAGGTACAATATACATGTCAAATCGTTAATTAGTTATAATTACCCGAAACACACAGCATGTTAATTGCGGAGAACAAATTTCTTCGCATGTAACTTTACTTCAGATAAAACTCAAATAAATTCCCCCTCCCCCCCCAAAAAAAATCGCTTTTTTGTGGCTTTAAAAAAAATCGAAAAAAAACCTTGCACCGTGACCCTTTATCACGTGTACTTTTGCCAGTTTGTATAAATTGGTGTATAAATTGGTGATAAATTTCATATAATTAATTATTGTCACAATATTGTACTTATAATCCATGTGAAATGTTACTACATATTTCAAATGAAAAGTTTTTTAAAGTGAAGACGAGGAGTACGTGCTGTAATCAATACAAAGTTATCGAAGTGTGATAAATGCCTTGCATGAACGGGACCAGTACACAATATTTGGGTAACCAGTTGATAAGTCTAAACAGAGTTACCTTACCTAATTAAGACCGAAATATTTGCATAGGTACCCTCTCATGTCCTTTTAATGTTTGTGTATTGTATAATTTTGTTTTCTTGTTCTACAGACAATCACTTAGCATCAATGTCATATTATGTGTTAAAAAATTGTAATCTTTGAAATACTTGTGCTGTTTGTTTTTTTGTGAGAGCCTCAAGGTAGATTAGTGAATGCTAATTGAGTCACCCTCTTTAAATAAAGTCATTATTATTATTATTATTATTGTTCTAAAAGATATGGGAATGTGTAAGGTATATTTGTTCTTTTTATTAGAAAATATATTTATTTGGCCTGTGTATAATAGTTCTTCGGAAGAGATAACTTTAATCATTCTTCATACAGAATAAAAACAAATACATGTAATTACGAGAAAACAAAAAATAACATTTTTTTTGTCATCAGTAACGACTTATTTGACATGGATTAATTATTTTACTCTGTTCCACTCATAACAATTTGGCTCCAAAAAATCAGCAAATACATAATAAATAAAGCGAGGACACTGAGTGAAATATTTGTATGTAAATTTGATAAAAGTTTAACTCAAAGATAAATTTACAAAAACATACAATAAAGTATATAATGTAAACAGCCAACTTATTTGTATCTTTTTATTGTACTAGGTCGAACTTGGTGTCTTTGTCGTCCATTTGTTTGCAGTTTAGGAGAATTTCAGTTGAGTAATACATGTCGTCTAAGACCTTTGTTTCCTTGGTGGTTCAAGACATGTTGTAGATGGCTTCCATTTGGATTTTCTAGAGGATATGGCGGCGGTTTTAGTGGAGGTGCTGGAGGATTTTCTGGTGGCGCAGGGTTTAGTGGTCACTCGAGGAGGAAAGGAACTTACTAATTTGTTTGTTTGTTTGTTTCTGGTTTCTGGTTTGACGGACCTTGAGGACTTGTGTTTATCAACAGCAACATCAGGCCATTGGTACAAAGTATCAGTTCCCCGCTAGTTTCTGGTTTGTCGGACCTTGAGGACTTGTGTTTATCAACATCAACATCAAGTCATTGATACAAAGTACTGACGTCTGGTTTGTCGGACCTTGTGGACTTGTGTTAATCAACAGCAACATCAAGTGATTGTACAATGACGCTAGTGTATTGGTACAAAGTATCAGTTCCCCACTAGCGTCTGGTTTGACGGACCTTGAGGAGGTGTGTTAAACAACAGCAACATCAGGTCATTGGTACAAAGTATCAGTTCACCACTAGCGTCTGGTTTGACGGACCTTGAGGACTTGTGTTAAACAACAGCAACATCACGCCATTGGTACTAATTTGTTTGTTTGTTTGTTTTGTTGGGGTTTAACGCCGTTTTCAACACATTTTGGCCATTTTGCGGCGGCCAGTTTTTATTGGTAGAGGAAGCCGGTGTACCCGGCAGAGAACAAGCGACCTTCTGTAGGAAAATTGGCAATCCTTGTCAATTAAGATTGGAGTCGAACCCAACCCGCCACAGGTGAGATTCGAAATCACAACCCGAGCGTTGACAGGCTAGTGATCAATAGTAGTCATGACGAACTACCTAGACCACTCGGCCACCGAGGCCCCAACTTACTAATAAGAATCAGGAATAAAGTATAAGACATCAGGAAGTGTGATAACTATATATAAATTGCCCAAAACAGACTTATTTCTAGTCTAACTGTAGAAAAGGGGCTCTTTCGAGGGAAACATAACTAAATAAAAGAAACCTGAGAAATAAAACCAATTGAAAAAACATGAATGAAATTAGTTCGAGAAATACATGGTGATTGAGTGATTGATAGTAAATAAAATGGAATATTCACTTATCACACTAAGAAAGTGGTACGAGAAATTGGTAGTTTTCGAGCCATCTGGTTCGAGAAACTGAGATTTAACTGAACTTTAAAACGAAAGGTGTGTATCTCATATATCTGACTGTCAGTGTATTACTTGAATATTTTCGGATATACTATGAACTTTACCTGGATATATATACACTATATATACCCCTCCCAGCCATTATACATATCTGTTCAATATAGTGGCCCAGTTTTTTTTACATAATTTTATTAACCAATTTTATTCCTCTTTCTTGCTATCCAGTACAACATTAAATTTACCAGAAAGTTTACATTTTTACTCAAAGATTTCAGTAACCTGACAAATCAAGGGTACAGTACTCTAGTCTATATATTTATGTGATACCAATTACAATGTGCAGAATGTGTGAATATTTCAAAAAACATTAGTAGTTTTAAAAAGTGCGTAAATTTATTTAAAAGTACAATATCAAAATATAAAAAGCGTCTTCGGCGATCTTTGCCTGGTAGAGATTTTTCTTGGTAAGTTCACAAAATGTAATTATTTCATAACATTTTATATGAAAGTATCAGTTCCCCACTAGCGTCTGGTTTGTCGGACCTTGAGGAGGTGTGTTAATCAACAGCAACATCAAGTCATTGGTACAAAGTATCAGTTCCCAGCTAGCGTCTGGTTTTTCGGACCTTGAGGACTTGTGCTAATCAACAGCAACATCAAGTCATTGGTAGAAAGTATCAGTTCACCGCTAGCGTCTGGTTTGTCAGACCTTGAGGACTTGTGTTAATCAACAGCAGCATCAAGTCATTGGTACAAAGTATCAGTTCCCCGCTATCGTCTGGTTTGTCAGACCTTGAGGACTTGTGTTAATCAACAGCAACATCAAGTCATTGGTACAAAGTATCAGTTCCCAGCTGGTGTCTGGTTTGACGGACCTTGAGGACTTGTGTTAATCAACAGCAACATCAAGTCATTGGTCCAAAGTATCAGTTCCCCGCTAGTGTCTGGTTTGATGGACCTTGAGGAGGTGTGTTAATCAACAGCAACATGAAGTCATTGATACAAAGTATGAGTTCACCGCTAGTGTCTGGTTTGACGGACCTTGAGGACTTGTGTTTATCAACAGCAACATCAGGCCATTGGTACAAAGTATCAGTTCCCCGCTAGTTTCTGGTTTGTCGGACCTTGAGGACTTGTGTTTATCAACATCAACATCAAGTCATTGATACAAAGTACTGACGTCTGGTTTGTCGGACCTTGTGGACTTGTGTTAATCAACAGCAACATCAAGTGATTGTACAATGACGCTAGTGTATTGGTACAAAGTACCAGTTCCCCACTAGCGTCTGGTTTGACGGACCTTGAGGAGGTGTGTTAAACAACAGCAACATCAGGTCATTGGTACAAAGTATCAGTTCACCACTAGCGTCTGGTTTGACGGACCTTGAGGACTTGTGTTAAACAACAGCAACATCACGCCATTGGTACAAAGTATCAGTTCTCCGCTAGCGTCTGGTTTGACGGAACTTGAGGACCTGTGTTAAAGAACAGCAACATCGTATTGGTACAAAGTACCAGTTCCCCGCTAGCGTCTGGTTTGACGGACCTTGAGGACTTGTGTTAATTAACAACAACATCAGGCTATTGGTACAAAGTATCAGTTTCCCGCTAGCGTCTGGTTTGACGGACCTTGAGGACTTGTGTTAAACAACAGCAACATCAAGTCATTGGTACAAAGTATCAGTTCCCAGCTAGCCTCTGGTTTGACGGACCTTCAGGACTAGTGTTAATCAACAGCAATATCAAGTCATTGGTACAAAGTATCAGTTCCCCGCTAGTGTCTGGTTTGATGGACCTTGTGGAGGTGTGTTAATCAACAGCAACATCACGTCATTGATACAAAGTATCACTTCCCCGCTAGCGTCTTGTTTGACGGACCTTGAGGACTTGTGTTAAAGAACAGCAACATCGTATTGGTACAAAGTACCAGTTCCCCGCTAGCGTCTGGTTTGACGGACCTTGAGGACTTGTGTTAATTAACAACAACATCAGGCCATTGGTACAAAGTATCAGTTTCCCGCTAGCGTCTGGTTTGACGGACCTTGAGGACTTGTGTTAAACAACAGCAACGTCAAGTCATTGGTACAAAGTATCAGTTCCCAGCTAGCGTCTTTTTTTTCGGACCTTGAGGATTGTGCTAATCAACAGAAACATCAAGTCATTGGTAGAAAGTATCAGTTCACCGCTAGCGTCTGGTTTATCAGACCTTGAGGACTTGTGTTAATCAACAGCAACATCAAGTCATTGGTACAAAGTATCAGTTCCCAGCTGGTGTCTGGTTTGACGGACCTTGAGGACTTGTGTTAATCAACAGCAACATCAAGTCATTGGTCCAAAGTATCAGTTCCAAACTAGTGTCTGGTTTGACGGACCTTGAGGACTTGTGTTAATCAACAGCAACATTAAGTCATTGGTACAAAGTATCAGTTCCTCACTAACGTCTGTTTTGACGGACCTTCAGGAGGTGTGTTAATCAACAGCAACAACAGGCCATTGGTACAAAGTATCAGTTCCCAACTAGTGTCTGGTTTGACGGACCTTGAGGACTTGTGTTAATCAACAGCAACATCAAGTCATTGGTACAAAGTATCAGTTCCCAACTAGCGTCCTGTTTGACGGATCTTGAAGACTTGTGTTAATCAACAGCAACATCAAGTCATTGGTACAACGTATCAGTTCTTCGCTAGCGTCTGGTTTGACGGACCTTGAGGACTTGTGTTAATCAACAGCAATATGAAGTCATTGGTACAACGTATCAGTTCCCTGCTAGCGTCTGGTGTGACGGACCTTGAGGATTTGTGTTAATTAACACCAACATCAAGTCATTGATACAAAATATCAGGTCCCCGCTAGCGTCTAGTTTAACGGACCTTAAGGACTTGTGTTAATCAATATCAACATCAGGCCATTGGTACAAAGTATCAGTTCCCCGCTAGCGTCTGGTTTGACGGACTTTGAGGACTTGTGTTAATCAACAGCAACATCAAGTCATTGGTACAAAGTATCAGTTCCCACTAACGTCTGGCTTGACGGACCTTGAGACTTGTGTTAATCAACAGCAACATCAGACCATTGGTACAAAGTATCAGTTCCCCGCTAGCGTCTGGTTTGACGGACCTTGAGGATTTGTGTTAAACAACAGCAACATCAGGCTATTGGTACAAAGTATCAGTTCCCAGCTAGCCTCTGGTTTGACGGACCTTGAGGACTTGTATTAATCAACAGCAAGATCAAGTCATTGATACAAAGTATCACTTCCATGTTAACGTCTGGTTTGACGGACCTTGAGGACTTGTGTTAAACAACAGCAACATGAAGTCATTGGTACAAAGTATCACTTCCCCGCTAGCGTCTGGTTTGACGGACCTTGAGGACTTGTGTTAAACAACAGCAACATCAAGTCATTGGTACAAAGTATCAGTTCCCAGCTAGTGTCTGGTTTGACGGACCTTGAGGACTTATGTTAAACAACAGCAACATCAGGTCATTGGTATAAAGTATCAGTTCCCCTCTTACGTCTGGTTTGACGGACCTTGATGAGGTGTTTTAATCAACAGCAACATCAAGTCATTGATAAAAAGTATCAGTTCCCCGCTAGCGTCTGGTTTGACGGACCTTAAGGACTTGTGTTAATCAACAGCAACATCAAGTCATTGTACAAAGTATCAGTTCCCAGCTAGTGTCTGGTTTGTCGGACCTTGAGGACTTGTGTTAATCAACAGCAACATGAAGTCACTGATACAAAGTATGAGTTCACCGCTAGTGTCTGGTTTGACGAACCTTGAGGACTTGTGTTTATCAACAGCAACATCAGGCCATTGGTACAAAGTATCAGTTCCCCGCTAGCGTCTGGTTTGTCGGACCTTGAGGACTTGTGTTAATCAACATCAACATCAAGTCATTGATACAAAGTACTAGCGTCTTGTTTGACGGACCTTGAAGACTTGTGTTAAACAACAGCAACATCAAGTCATTGGTACAAAGTATCAGTTCCCAGCTAGTGTCTGGTTTGACGGACCTTGAGGACTTGTGTTAAACAACAGCAAAATCAAGTCATTGATACAAAGTATTAGTTCCCCGCTAGCGTCTGGTTTGACGGACCTTCAGGAGTTGTGTTAATCAACAACAACATCAAGTTATTGTACAAAGTATCAGTTCCCAGCTAGCGTCTGGTTTAACGGACCTTGAAGACTTGTGTTAAACAACAGCAGCATCGTATTGGTACAAAGTACCAGTTCCCCGCTAGCGTTTGGTTTGACGGACCTTGAGGACTTGTGTTAATCAACAGCAATATCAAGTCATTGGTACAAAGTATCAGTTCCCCGCTAGTGTCTGGTTTGATTGACCTTGAGGAGGTGTGTTAATCAACAGCAACATCAAGTCATTGATACAAAGTATAACTTCCCCGCTAGCGTCTGGTTTGACGGACCTTGAGGACTTGTGTTAAACAACAGCAACATCAAGTCATTGGTACAAAGTATCAGTTCCCAGCTAGTGTCTGGTTTGACGGACCTTGATGACTTGTGTTTATCAACAGCAAAATCAAGTCATTGGTACAAAGTATAAGTTCCCCGCTAGTGTCTGGTTTGTCGGACCTTGAGGACTTGTGTTAATCAACATCAACATCAAGTCATTGATACAAAGTATCAGTTCCCCACTAGCGTCTAGTTTGTCGGACCTTGTGGACTTGTGTTAATGAACAGCAACATCAAGTCATTGTACAATGACGCTACTGTATTGGTACAAAGTATAAGTTCCCACTAGCGTCTGGTTTGACGGACCTTGAGGACTTGTGTTAAACAACAGCAACATCAAGTCATTGGTACAAAGTATCAGTTCCCCGCTAGCGTCTGGTTTGACGGACCTTGAGGAGGTGTTTTAAACAACAGCAACATCAGGTCATTGATACAAAGTATCAGTTCCCCGGCCAGTGTCTGGTTTGACGGACCTTGAGGACATGTGGTAATCAACAGCAACATCAAGTCATTGGTACAAAGTATCAGTTCCCCGCTTGGGTCTGGTTTGACGGACCTTGAGGACATGTGGTAATCAACAGCAACATCAAGTCAGTGGTACAAAGTATCAGTTCCCCGCTTGCGTCTGGTTTGACGGACCTTGAGGGCTTGTGTTAAACGAAAACAACATCAAGTCATTGGTGGAACAAAAAATATTATTACATTTCGTACATTTAGAATTATATTAAATCGGTGTGTGTTGGCGATGCGTTATTTATACCCTAAAACAAACAAATCTTCATGTGATATTCATTGTAGCAACCAATGCAACTGAATTCCGACAAGACTGCCAAAGTTTGTAGTAGTGAAAATGAAATCTCCAATATTTACTAAGTTTAACTGGTCTTATCTGCTATTTATTGAAAGAAAGAGTTTTAAAGGCTTTATCAATGGTAGGGTTCTGTTTAACTTGAAGAGAAATTTAAGTTCATCTTCAAAAGTATTAAAGTGCAATGTAATAAAGGAATTGATACTGAAAATTTACTGTTAAAAAAATTGTAAAATTTGTGACAACTAAGGATTATCTGCCTCGTGCATAACTCTGTCCTTATATGGTTTTGGCTTTACCTCTTTTGGTCATTTTGACATTTTTGAATTTGCTCTTCAACGTTTTGGATTGTTGTTTTGGTTTTCAACATTTTAAGTCTTGATCACAACGAGTCATAAATCGATGAAAGGTGCACAAAATTGGTATCAAAGAATTTATTAGTTCCCCATTATGTCGACAAACTGGCTTGATAGACTACTGAGGGATCAAGTGATTTAAATTTAGTTGTGTAGTAGTGTAAAAACATTCCCCATTCACAAAGTTGGTATTGTCTTAGCTGCTATTCATTGAAAGGTTTTAAAGGCTTTATCAAAGGTAAGGTTCTTTTTAACGTGAAGAGAAGGTTCATCTTTAAACGTATTCAAGTGAAATTTAATTTTTGTTAAATTATCGCACTCCGCTGTCTTTCACTTTCATGTTTTTTTTTACCACTAAGAGCAATATTATCCGCGGCCGTTGGCCGTCAGTAGTTCTGTTATTTATTTAGTTATAATTTGGAGTATCACGAAGTAAAACATAATGAAACAGCCGAGTCAGAATAGGGTGACATGGTAAATTTACTGAGCAGCTGTGTGAACAAAGATCTCTCCATTCTATCATAACCCTCAGATTATCATATACATTGTAAAGACATTGTAGTATACTTACTAACAAAGTGATCGCCAGCTCTGAAAGTTAACGTTGGTTGAACCGTCTATAATTAAGGTAACAAGTCAAAATGTGCTTTATTGAGTCAGGGGAGCTCATCCAACAGAGCTGCCTAATGCGTCCCCAGGTGGCGAATAAGGAAGATCCTGTCGTTGGGAGCTTGCTAGGTCATAATACGGAAAGCCTGACCGGGATCATAGTGGGTCACGTGTTTGGAGAATGCCACACCCCCTGCACACTAAAGACCCTTTCTGTAGTTTTGAAAAAAGTGTAGGCTAATGGCCACTACAGAAAGCTAAATTATCCTACCTTATCCAGCCATCCTTCTTTTACAGTTCCTTTGTTTCCAATCCAACCCCTAATGGGTTGTTTGATAAATTGAAATGGTTCTCGTCCTGAAGAATGATGAAATATTAGCCACTGGGCGTTAAGCAACAATCTACCAGTCAATCAAAATGTGCTTGTTTAAGTCTTGAAAGGAGACAGGGTCCAAATTGATCGTCTTTATTTCATTCCAGTAATGCAGGATTTTGATATATTTTAATGTATTTTGATTTGAAGCACCAAAAACAAAACAAAATTTGGGAGTAATGTTCATCTTGGGTGTTCTGCATTTAGCACTCATTCCCTGATTGTAAAATCTGACCATTTTCATGTAAAACATGTGTTCACATTTCCTAGGATCATTTGCTTAGATTAACACCCATTTACATGTAGCTTAAAATGATTTTTTTCACATCATCTGAGATTTTTCACCTTAAGTCAACATGGATATGTCACTATGTCCAATGGACATGACTATATGAAATGCATTTTGTCAAATTGAAGATCCATTGAGGCTTCTGGGTATAAAATACTACCTTTTCATTTTTTAAATTATTGTTATACAAAACATATTGATCCTGTTATATGAAGCTACATCATTAAATTCGTGTTTTATAGACATATAGACCTAGTACATCACTAATCACAAAGTGAAATATTTGTACATGGATTTGTTTTATGTGGTTTTAAATTTAATGACTGTCTATGTTTTTGTCCTTTTATTCACCAATAAAGCTGTTGGTTTTCAATCAAGATTAATTTGTCCTTTTTTTATATTTTGCATTATTTATTTATCATTTTGTTTATTTCAGGGAATATATTTAGATTAAATGTTTACTTGAAAGAAAATTATAAAGAAAAAATCGTTCTTGTTATGTACCAGTTATCACCATTAATTGTTCCAAATTTTCCAGTGTAAATCTATCCTTTTAATTGTAAACCTCAGTTTTCAAAAGGTTACCTTTGACAATTGAACCATGCATTCATATAAATTTCTACTAAATATATATATGCATTATTATAAGGATTGACGAAATACTTGAAAAATTATACATGACAGTGATTTTTTCTATCAAATGCAAAATAATTTATTAAATTAACTCTTCTAATACAGCATCATCTTTCTGTAACTTTTAAAAGTTATATTGTACTTAAAAGAACAATTCAATCAGGGAATTGTAGTCTTACGTGTGATACCTGGTTTTAAATTAAATAAAATATTTATACATAATATATCACAATGAATTACAATTTGATTTATACCTATCACGCTACTGAAGAATTTTGCATCTGAACAAAATACCAAATCCATGTACATTTTGTTCCAATCAGATTTTCAACGATATAAAGTAAAGAATGCTCAATAAGTATACCCGGGGAAGGTGTATGATAATGATACATTTTAATTCATTTGGATATGTAGAACTTTCTGGGCTGCACTTTCATCCTTATTATGACCTCCGTTTTTCCTTTTTCTATTTTCTTGCTTTTTTACTTCGCGTTGTGATTAGTTTTTGCTTCGTATTTGTTTCTTTACTGCTATGACGAATTATATTTGTTATATCTTTATATTATTTTGTGTTGTGATTTTTTTCCCACAAGAATTCATCTAATCCGGCTTTGAATTTTGGTAACGTACATTAATCCTATTGTCTTAATTATAAGCTTATCACTTCGGTATTCTCTTACCGATATACAAATTTTTCCTTGCCCGAGATTCCAAGAAAATAACTGATCAATCATATATAATTAAACATCAAAACAATGTTGCTTTTTGCACTGAATCAGCATATAAACAACTTTTTATTGTAACCATGACAGAAAACTACAAGATATGTTTCAAACTTTTGCGGCTATTTCTGTGGTTTTCTCTAAATTTAAGATGACATGCACACATTTCTCTGAGTATATAAGGGACTTCACCAATAAAGTGCTGTAGACTAGCAGTCAAAAATGGCCATGAGATGTATTTTGACGATTCTTGTTGTCGCTCTCTGTCTCCATTATGCCAATACTGATAAAAAATTTGGACATTTTGGTGGATGGGGAAGCAGTGGTGGAGGTGGAGGTGGATGGGGATGGGAATCTGGTGGCGGAGGTGGATGGGGAGGTGGAGGTGGCAGATATAGAGGTAAGCTTATTTTTGCTATAGATTTGTGATTGCCTTTGTTATTAGTTGAATGCCTTTTGTGACAGATGTAAGACCAATCCTTTATATATGGATTTTTATTCCCGCCTAGGCCTGAAAATCAATTTCAGAATGATATCGTCGTCGTCTCTTTCTTCTTCCATATACCGCCACACATTCCACTCTCTGAATATACTGGAATCTAACCTTCTTCGTTATAAAATCTGTATATGATATTTGGATTTTAAAAAAATCCTTAGAACTTCCTCCTAACTTTTAATATTTCTTACAACTTCCTCCCATTTTTTAATATTTCCTACTAAGGGTTACAAATTCCATATCAAAATCCTCTTAACTTTTAATATTTCTTACTAGGGGTGAGAATCTCCATATCAAAATCCTTACAACGTCCTCTTAACTTTTAATATTTCTTACTAAGGGTGAGAATCTGCATATCAAAATCCTTACAACTTCCTCTTAACTTTTAATATTTCTTACTAAGGATGAGAATCTACAAATCAAGATTTGTTTAAAACAAAAATTTTACTTATGCACCTGATTCTTTTTTGAAATTGGACTAGAATTTCATAATTAAATATATCAGGATGTGTCAACCAAAACAATATCCCTTGAATCTGATAATGTAGATGTACATTGTAAGCAAAGTATTTAGGATGTTTTTTCTTTGATTTATATAAGAATGATAAGGGATTGTTTAGGCATCAATCAAACCATTTGAACACAACTTCTTTTTTCCCATGAAAACGATATTATCGAACACTTGCTGTTAACAGATATACTTAGTGTAGGGCATTTCTCTAGGTGTCCCTGGAAATAATATTGATACGTTTCCAAGGCAAGTGCCTATCATAATATAATGATACATTTAATAACATAAGTCAATAATTCATACATCAATATAGTTTTGATTTAATATCCGACTGAACTGACTTACTGTTCTGGTTGTACATGATTTTCACTTCATGCCCATCTTTCTAAAAGGACGAATGTTTGTTAATTGGTATGTTTGTTGATATTTCCTTGGATCATTTGCTTAGATTGAAAATCTTGTACACATAGCTTAAACTGATTATTATCAAGTCTCCAGAGATTTTTCACCTTACGTGAATCTGCAATTGTAATGCAATACTGATTTTAACGTCGATTCTGATTTGAAAACGTTGAAAATCTCATGCCATGAAATTATTTCGCAAGCGCAGACGTTACTTCCGACGTTTTGAAAAAATCCGTTTTAAAGCGATATTTTGACATCTGCATTACCATGCAGATAACAGTATCGTATTTTATTATTTGACGGCATCAATTGATGGTTTGATGGTCGGAAAATCCATTCAGTTGATGCCGTTAAATAATAAAAAAATAACAATCCAAAGATACTAATATTAGATATAGTAAATTTATTAAAACCGAAACATTTGGAAGACCAAAAACCAAACTTATATTAAACAAGAAGTACTCAACCAAAAATACCGAAATAGGAAGCCAAATTTCAGCTAAAGAGATCTACCATGTGCAATACAAGGAATGAACCCTTAGTATTTCTATTATTTTTGAATTTTGCTAAATACTGGTAATTTCTGTAAGAAATACAATACAGTTATCTCCTAAATGTCATTGTGTGCAATGAAATGAAATGCATTTTACCAAATGGAGGATGCATACAAGGTCTTGGAATTAAAACGCTACTTTTCTTGTTTTTTAAATGATGTTTGTTTTAATACATATGGATCCTGATGTTAGCGGCTACAACTCCTTCTTAACTAAAAATAGATTTAATTGTACTATATAGATCTCCGGTACAGGTAACTTTTATCATTTTTGATACAGTATCATAGAAACGTTTTTTTAAATAATAACATAAATACATGTACTAACGAAGAAAAAAAAAAAAAACACATTTTTTGTCATCACGGTGTCTGGATGCCCAAGTGATATAGGTATTTAATATGGATTACTTATTTTACTCTGTTTCACTCAAAGTAATATGGTTCCAAAAAGTCCAAACAAAAATAATAAATAAAACGAGGTCGCTGAGTGAAAAGGTTAAATTTGATAAAAGTTCAACTGAAAAATAAATTTACAAAAATAAATTATATAATGTAAACAGTCCAATTATTTTTATCTGCTTATTGTTCTAGGTGGAATTTGGTGTACCTGCCGTCCATTTTTTTGCAGATTAGGGGAATTCCGACTAAGTAATACCTGTCGTCTAACACCCAGATTTCCTTGGTGGTTCAAGACATGTTGTAGATAGCTTCAATTTGGATATTCCGGCGGATATGGCGGCGGTTTTAGTGGAGGTATTGGAGGATATTCTGGTGGCGGAGGATTTAGTGGTCAGTTGAGGAGGGAAGGAACGTACTAATTAGAATCAGTAATAAAATATAAGACATCACGGAGTGTGATATTTATATATATACTGCCCAACACAGAATTATTTACAATCTATCTGTAGAAAGGGGGCTCTTTCGAAGGAACATAACTAAACAAAAGAAACCTGAGGATAAAAACCAATTTAACAAAAAAAAAAAAAAAAAAATGAATAAAACTTGAGCGAAAATTAAATCGTCGAAAACCCCAATCCTAACTACTTTAAAACCAAATGTGTGTCTCTCATATATCTGACTGCCAGTGTATTAGACAACATACAAAATTTCCTATACCGACATCTACACCGACCTCTACACCAAGACCGATTCATTTAGTTAGGGTCATCTCAAAATACAAGATAATGTAAATCCAATTAAGCCTTTCGAAGACAATGCGCCTATTTGTTAAAATGTTCATAATTTAAAATGCATATTAAGTTTGTTGTAAAATTTGATGAAAATTAAAAATATCGGAGATTTCATTTCTTATCTTATATTGATTGATTGATGTTATGAGAGATCAAACCTGGGGGACTCCCAAATATTTTCTGTACAAATGGTCGTACTATTATTTCTTTAGATCAAAATTTCGGTGTATATTCAGGGGCTTTTTGTTAGGGGGGGGGGGGTGGGAGGGGCGGCATTTCTATAACACTACATAATGCACATGCATTGTACAAATTCTTCACTATTTATTTAAAGTTTAAATAAAGTGCTAAATAAATCTGCAAAGATATACTTGTAACAAGTGTAGAAGGATTATTCCTTTCTGTAAATCCAGCATCAACTGTATCAACTGTTACACCCCGATATTTACCAGACTGACCAAAGTTTTCATCAGTATTGGCATTATTGAGACAAATAATTGATAGGGTGCACCTTATGGACATGTTGATGATATATGTAATCCCTAAAATGAATTATGGCCTTTTCATACCATCATTATCAAGTTTAAAGTGTTGAAAACCACAGGAAATTACAAAATGTCTTGTAGTTTTCTGTCATTGTCACGGAACGCTTTAAAGATCAAGAAGGAACATTATTTTAACATATGGTTGACAGATATTTGTTAATTATATACTGTTTTTATTAAAGAAGGTTTGAAAATTGAGGATTTTGTGTTAATATTACTGTTGACTGATAACTACAAAGTCACTTCTGCCTTATACAGATCTTTGCAGGTTCAATTTATTTCAGAACATTGGTAACTTATGATTCTCTGTAATATCTGATAACATCGTTTTTTATTTTGCACATTTACAATACGACAGATTTTATATGATATAGATGATAAAATTCATATTGAGATTATATTGTCTGAACCAGCTTAAGTTGCCAGTTTTGTTTCCTACATTTTCCTCTTTCAGAATTGTATCCATGACTCAGGTTCCAACCGTGACGACCAGAGACAAAATTTCTGCTTAAGTTCTGTAGATGAAACCATAATTAACTAAACCGGCTTCTGAGAGTCTTTGTTTATTATGCATAATGGACATCTAGCAGTGAAATATTGGCAATGTCTGGAAAAACACTCTCTTTCAACTTTTCTTGCCATTTACTTATTCTTCAAAACTTGAAATCTGATTTTGTTCTCTGAAACAGGAATCTCCAACAGATTTTATATTTGAAAACATTTAGAACTCTTTTGAGATGAATGGAGTTAATAATTTAGTAGCAGATCAATAAAAGACCTCTATGGACACTCCAAATGCTATCTAAACAGCAGAACTACTGACGACCAAGGGCCGCGGTCAATGTTGTTTTAAGTTGTCCAAAAAACAACAACATGAAATTTCACGACAGTAAAGTGGTGTAATTGTTTTATTACATTTCACTTTAATACTATTGAAGATGAACTTAAATTTCCCTTCAAGTTAAACAGAACTATGCCATTGATAAAGTCTTTCAAATCATTGTATCAATGAATAGCAGATAAGACCATTTCAACTTTGTAAATATTGGAGATTTTTTTTAAACTACAACAGAATTAAATTTATGTTCTTATCACATGTTCAACCGAACATAAAACATTTCTTTTCTATACATGCCTAAAGAAAACCAAGACAAACATTTGGAATGCGAGACAGTTTGTCTATTCAAGACAAAAGGTGAAAGATTAAATACCATGTTGTTGGGATGCGGATAATTTCGAAGATATAAATTTTAAATCGCAGACTTATTGTTTTTTATACAATCAGAACTAAGAACATTTTTAAATTCCTAAATTGGAAAAGGAATTTTGTTCACTGTCAGATAGTAATAATTTATCCTTCCTAAAATTAATATTTTTATTTAATCTGCTTTTTACAAAACGGTAACGGTTTTGTTTTTACATTCGAAAGATTCTAAAAAAATCGGATTAAAAAATAAAAGTACCTTTTATTTTCTGGTATTATTGTTGACAGTTTAGGGGCCTATTTTGGGCTATTAATGGACCAGTGTCCTGTTGCTCCACATTAGTAGCAGATATCTTGGGACGCTAGAAGATTATGTCCTGCTTGAGCTGGACAAGTTGTGGGGCGGAACAGACAGCGTTGTGTCCAACACGTCAAAATTCTCCCTTTTCTGTTTCTGAAATGCACTATCCAACTGCATTGGCAATAATGTAAAAACCTGTCAGCTGTATTCAACGGTGTGCAATCTTTAACAGGTGTTGTTTAATCTTGTTCAGACATTAAACCAGGAATCGAGTACACCACAAAGTTGAATTAATCAATGTAAGAAGAGCAGACCTGTTTACTGACGTATGTGAGATCTGGAATCAGATGTAAATGCAATTTTGATGTTTGTTTCTTTAGGATTAATTGTATTTTTATTATTTATTTGCTCATATTTATTTTTCAAAGTAAACTACCCTGAATAGCGCGGGTAGATTCATGTTACTACACCAAAAACTAATTTAGCCATGTACCGAAAAAGAAATTTATTTAAAACTGGCAAAACTATCTCAGGATTTGTCATTCTTGTTGACGTTCAGATACTTGGGTTGTAATTGTAGTTAACTTTTGAACAACTGAGACCTGTTTGTTTTAGAGTGTAAATCATGCATCATCATCATACATATATGTACATGTACAATAAAGAGAATGAATTCAAACAAATGTTTGAATCGTCGTAATTACAATCTGTGCAATATCATTTATTTTCCCTGTGCAATAAAACCAAATATGGACTATTATGAAAAACACTGTATTTATATAATGCAATTCTAAACCTCTTATTACTTTTCTTATATTGCCGAAAAGTGTAATTATTATGGAATTATAACTAATAAGAGTTGTTTTTCCGCAATTTGTCGGTGTTTATTGGACTTTCTCCTATTACTGACGTGTTTTATCGGTGGGATAAAAATACAAAATATTGTTAGCCACTTCCCGGTTATTAAATTTCTACGTGGGAATTACCGCGGTTTTTTCTACAGTTTTTGGAAGGATCAACTAGAGAAGCCCCGAAATGACGTCTCTGTAAACATACTACATAGCAACGATATTTTCTTGAGGTTTTTGTAAAAATTCATAGGAGAAATTCACTCGTACATGAGGGAGAATCTATATTTATTATCCCCGTACTTCGAATGAAGTTCGGGAATATTTGTAATCGGTCCGTCTGACAGTCTGTCTGTCCGTTTGTCCACCCGTTTGTCTGTCCGTTCGTTAGATGATCTTGTTTCTAGAACTCCTTATACATTTTTAACTTCATGCATTTAATTTCTATACAGGATAATTAGGGCCCACAGGGGTTGAATTTCGAAAATTGGAAATTTAAACTTGTGACCGAAACTTCTCATTCATTTCTCATTTTATGCTTTTAATTTCTATACAGTATTATCACATACTGTATGTAAAAGCGCAATAAGGTTTTCGAATTTTGATTTTTAAAAATTGCGCTCCATATGGGTCGAATTTCAAAAATTGGAAGTTTAAGCTTGTGACCTAAACTCCTCATACATTTTTCGTTTATGCTTTAATTTCTAAACCGTATTGTCACATACTATATGTAAATGCGTAATAAGGTTTTGGAATTTTGATTTTTAAAAATTGGGGCCCACAGGGGTCAAATTTCGAAAATTGGGATTTTATCTTGTGACCTAAACTCTTAATTCATTTTTCACGTCGTGCATTTAATTTCTATACCATATTTTCAAATACTATATTTAGATGCGCAATAAGGTTTTAGAATTTTGATTTTCAAAAATAGGGGCCCACAGGGGTCGAATTTCGAAAACTGGAAATTTAAACTAAACTGCCTATTAATTTTTCATTTTATGCTTCTAATTTCTATACAATATTGTCAAATACTGTATGTAGATGCGCAATAAGGTTTTAGAATTTTGATTTTGACAACTTGAGGCCCTCAGGGGTTGTATTTAGGAAATAGTGAATTTAAGCTTGTGCTTTAAACTCCTCTTTCATTTTTCATTTAGATTTAACAAATTTATTTCTATATATATAATGTGGACAAGTTGATTTATTTACAATTTATCTATTTGATTATATCCCCAAATTTGTACTTCATTTATATCTATTTAATCCTTATATTATAATGCTCTAACTATATTGAACACATTTTGTATTATATGGTTCAGTGAATCCAAATAATCCATGTAGGCTCTTTGATTTTTACTCACTACTGGCTATTGGACAAACTTCTTTTCTTAATAGTTGTTTTATCTGGTACTGGCCGGTTTGAATTGTATTTTGACTATATATACTGTGATTTTTATCTATATTGTCAATGCGGAATAAGTCGGACCAGAAGCAATATTATGAGCCGTAGCCAGCAGTATAAGGTATTTACCATTTAAAAGTTTTCGTCTTAAATATTTCATTTAGTTTCATTTACTTTGCTAATTGTATTTCAAACTTTATATTTTCTTATTAACCTGTAATTAACTTTCAATGGTGTACAGTATTTTATTGAGTCGTATAGTCAACTTACTTTAGTGAACAGTTTTCATTCGCATTGAATAACAAATTGTTTAATTTAGAGTTGTTATTTAACTGTATTTTACATTATTATATATTGGCAATTGTGTAATTAAACATAATATACATTATTTGCTACAAAATTATATATTCATATGCATTTATTTGTAAAGTTATATTTATTTGTCATTATCTGTATATTTCAGATCTGTCATTGCCTTTTTTGATTATATTTAATAAAGTATTTGAATTCCGCATTCGAGTCATCATAAGCCTTATTCCACCTGGTCACAATAATATTGTTCTTTATTTTTTAAAGGTTTTTAATTTTGAAAATCTATTAAGGGATCAAATTTTCGTTCCGAAAATGGTGAAATTGCTAATTTTGTTTTGCCTCTAAAAATACTCATTTATTTTTATTTCAGTGGTTTCATTTGTTTATAATAGTCTTCCTCACTATGTGTAGATGTGCAATAAGGTTTTCAATTTTGAAATTTGATTCAGGGTTCCAATTTTCAAACTGAAATTGTTAAATGACTAGATTTTCACTGTTTAGTTTTTTATGACTTGTGCAGTTCGGGGTCGACATCGTTTATGATGGTACAAATTTTTAGTTCATTTTGCAAGTGAACTGTTCTCCTTTATACACCGATAAATTGCTTCAAAACAACTCTTATTACTATAATTACCGTGCAATATCAGTTACCTCTGTTCAATATCACAAAATACAGACTAGTATAAAACAACACTATATAATCTAAAAGTACGCAATGTAATAAGATTGTTTGTTTTCCCAATGACTTGATCCCTCAAAGGTCAAACAAACCAGTGTTTCGGTGAACTAATGAGTTCTTTGATACTAAATTTGATGAACAGGGTGTGAAAATTCAGTTGATTTACGACTCATCAGTTGTGATTGAGGCCTAAAATGTTGAAAACCAAAACAAAAATCTAAAAAGTTAAAGAGCAAATTCAAAGAAGTCAAAATGACAAAAAGGGGTAAAAACAAAACCATCTAAGGGTAGAGATATGCGCGAAGGAGATAATCCTTAGTTGTCATAAATAAAGAATTTTTAACAGTTAATTTTCAGTATCAATTACTTTATTACATTGTACTTTAATATTTTTGAAGATAAATTTAAATTTCTCTTCATGTTAAATAGAACCTTACAATTGATAAAGCCTTTAAAACCTTTCTATCAATAAATAGCAGTTCAAACCATTTAAACTTTGTTAATATTGGAGATTTCTTTCACTACTACAATTTTAAACTTTGGCAGAAATATATCAAGATATATGATATATTTTGTTGTCGGAATTCAGTTGCATTGGTTGAAGATTTGTTTGTTTTAGGGTATAAATAACGCATCGCCCACACACACCGATTTTATATAATTCTAAATGTACGAAATGTAATAATATGAACTGATGTTGCTGTTGATTTACACAAGTCTACAAGGTCCGTCAAACAACGCTAGTGGAGAACTGATACTTTGTACAAATGACTTGATGTTGCTGTTGGTAAACACAAGTCCTCAAGGTCCGTCAAACCAGACTCTATTGGGAACAGATACTTTGTACCAACGACTTGATGTTGCTGTTGATTAACACACCTCCCCAAGGTCCGTCAAACCAGACGCTAGCGGGTAACTGATACTTACATTTAAAATGTTATGAAATAATTACATTTACGGAAGCTAAGGAAAATCTCTAGCAGGCAAGGCCTTCCATAGTTTGATATAGTATTATTTTTTAATAAATTTATGCACTTTTGAGAACTACTAATGAAATGTTTTTCGAAATATTCACGCATTCTGCATATTGTAATTGGTATCACATATATATATAAGCTAGAGTACTGTACTCTTAACGTGCCATGTTAGTGAAGTCTTTGAGGAAAAATGTACTTCCTAGTAAATGTAATATATTAATTAGCTAGAAGAAGGAATTAAATTGCTTAATATCTAAATTATCTACAAAAAACTGGGCCCGGATATTGAACAGACATATAATGGTTGGTATGGGTATATATCGTGTATATCCAGGGAAAGTTCATAGTAAATGCGAAAATATGCAAGAAATACACTGACAGTCAGATATATGAGATACACTGATAATCAGATATATGCGATACACACTCTTGGTTTTAAAAGTAGTTCGGATTGGGGTTTTCGACGATTTTAATTTGCGTTCATGTTTTACTCATGTTTATGTTAAATTGCTTTTTATTCTCAGGTTTCTTTTATTTAGTTATGTTTTCCTCGATAGAGGCTCCTTTCTACAGATAGACTGGGAATTATCTCTGTTTTTGGGAAGTATGTATATATAATTATTACACTTATGATGTCTTATATTTTATTACTGGTTGTAATTAGTAATTAGTTTTTCTCCTCGATTGACGACTAAATCCTCCGCCACCAGAAAATTCTCCAGCACCTCCACTAAAAACTTCACCATATCCATCGGAAAATCCATATTGAAATACCAAGGAAACAGGGGTTGTAGACGACAGGTATTACTCAGTTGAATTTCCCAAAATTTGCAAAACCATCGACGGCAGGTACACCAAGGTCGACCTAGAACAATAAGCAGATAAAACTAATTTGACCGTTTACATTATATACTATGAATTTAGCTTTTAATTTAACTTTTATCAAATTTACCTACAACTTTTTCACTCAGCGTCCTCGCCTTATCTATTATGTTTACCGGGACTTTACGCCACTTTAATCCCATTGGAGGAAACCAAATTACTTCCGAGTAGAACAAAGGATAATAAGTAATCCATGTCAAATACATAAATCATTCGGACATCGAGACACTATCCTTACTGATAACATTTTTTTTCGTTAGTACATGTATTTATGTTATTATTTAAAAAAATGTTTATATGATACTGTATCAAGAATGATAAAAGTTACCTCTACCGAAGATCTATACAGGACAATTTGGTTAAGAAGGTGTTGTACCCGCTAACATCAGGATCAATATGTATTAAAAACAAACATCATTTAAAAACAATAAAAGTAGCGTTTTAATTCCCAGACCTTTTCTGGATCCTCCATTTGATAAAATGCATTTAACAATGCCATTTCCAGATTCACGTAAGGTGAAAAATCTCTGCAGAGGTGATAATAATCAATTTAAGCTACATATACAAGATTTTCATTCTAAGCAAATGATCCAAAATACTTTGCTTACAATGTCCATGTACACCATCAGATACACCAGATATTGTTTGGATTGACACATCCTGATATATTTAATTTTGGAAAATCTTTTTATTATGAAATTCTAGTTCAATTTTAAAATAGTATCCTTAGTAAGAAATGTTAAAAGTTAAGAGTTGTTGTAAAATATTGTTTAAATACGAAGTTAGAACAAATAGGAATTGTAGCTCATGTCACTATCAACCAAATATTACTGTCCCGATTACCTGTATGTTTGTACTTTAACATAGATAGATTTAACATAAACAACGCGCTATTTATAGAAAACGGGTATTCCTACATGTATAAATATAAAAGGTAAACAGTGTTTACGCTAAGTCAATGTACATGTAACATACTAAAGATTGTACGAGCGAAGGAGAAATTTTTGTTTATTTCAAATAGAAACAATTCCCAAATATATTTACTTATTGTTGAATATTTGCTATTTGTATGGTGCTTTTGTATTGTAATGCTAATTATTAACTCGTATTTTATTTATGTTATAGGTACATGTATATTGATTTCTTTTTTATCAGAGGTGTATAAATTAAAACATACTTCAAGCAACATATATACATTAAATGAAAAATAACTTGCACATTTGTTCATTAAACTGTCAAGGTTTAGGTAATAAAGAAAAGAGGTTAAGGGTGTACCAATGGATGAAATACCAAAAATGCAACATATTGTTTGCACAAGAAACTCATTTTGGTGAAAAGTTTAATAAACAATATAAAAATGAATATGAAGGAACTATCTATAGTAGTTTTGGAAATAATAAATCCAGCTGTGTGTCGATATTCTTTGAAAAATTTGTTGAACACAAAATTATTATTGAACATAAAGATCAAGAGGGAAGAATTCTTTTACTTAATATTGAAATGTATCATAGTATATATACTTTGATAAATATATATTGCTCCAAATGATGAAAAAATGAGGAATTCTTTTTTCAAAAAAGTTAATTATATGATTGATAAACATAGTTTAGGACTTTTAGTTGTATGAGGAGATATGAATAATACTTTAAATACCAAAGACCGAAAATCCAAATCACAAAAAAGAAAGCCTAAACTTGTATACTACTTAAAACAACTTATAAAGAAATACAAGTTAATCGACATCTGGCGGGAACTAAATCCTGAACTTGTACAATTTACATGGCGAAGAAAAAATAATAACAATGAAACTAGTAAAATAGACTATTTTTTAATATGTCCTAACTTAAGACCTAAAATAGTATCATCAGACATAAGATTTCAAGTACTGACCATATGGCTATATCTTTAAAAATTGATAACAATAATCATAATAGGGGTAGAGGGTATTGTAAATTTAATAGCAGTATACTTAGTTCTGATAAGTATAATACTTTGATTAGAAAACTAATAAATAGATATAAGGAAAAAAATAGAGAACGCTAGCGGTCCAAGAACTTTGTGGGACGTCTTTAAAACTGAAGTAAGAGATTTAACTATTGAATTTTGCAGAAATAGGTCCAAAGAGAAACAAAATGAATTGAATAAGTTAGAAAATAAACTTAAAAAACTCCAAACTGATATTGATAATGGTTTAGTACAAAATAAAAAAGAACAGATTGAGAAAAAAAATTGAATATATAGCGAAAAAGCTAACGGTGCTAAAATACGTTCATTAGTAAAATGGTTGGAGGAAGGGAAAAAAATAATAAGTTCTTTCTTGGCCTTGAAAAATCTAGACAAACCAGAAAATCAATAACATTTCTTAGAGATAAAAATCGTAAAATAATTGGAGATAGCAGTGAAATATTAGAAATCCAAAGAGAGTATTATGAAAAACTTTATACATCAAATAATATTAGTAAAAATGAAATAGAAGAATATATTAAAAATACTAAAATTGATCACAAATTATCTGCAAAGGAAAGTAAAAAACTAGAAGGGGAATTAATTCTTGATGAATGTACTAGTGCAGTTTTTAATATGAAACTAAATAAATCGCCAGGAATAGATGGCCTTACTGTTGAATTTTTTTCGATATTTTTGGGAGGATCTAAAAGTCACTGCATTAACTGTGTTTAATTCTTGCTACAAATTTCAAGAATTGACTGACCTACAAAAGTTGGCGTTTTGTCTTTGATTTATAAAAAAACGATCCATTAGATCTTAGTAACTATCGACGTATAACCTGCTGAATATTGATACAAAAATTATAGCCTATGCCTTAGCTCAGAGAATTAAGCCTGTTTTAGCAAATATTATTAATTCAGACCAAAATGGATACATAAGAAATAGATATATAGGATACAATATTAGACAGATAAAAGACATAATAGATTATGCTGATAACCTGAATATTGAAGGGGCAGTTTTATTTTTAGATTTCAGAAAAGCGTTTGACTCTCTTGAATGGGAATTTATGTATCAATCCTTGATAAAATTTGGTTTTCGAAATTCAATGCTAAGATGGGTCAAAACATTTTATAATGATATAAAGGGATATATAGTAAATAACGGGTGGATTTCAAGGCGGTACAACATAAGTAGAGGAATTAGACAAGGATGTCCCCTAAGTGCCCTTCTTTTTGTAATCTCAGTAGAAATACTAGCATGTCGCATAAGGCAAGATAATAATATTAAAGGCTTTCAGTAGGTAGATCAAGACGTATAAAAATAAGTCAACTAGCATATGACACAACCATATTTGTCAATTCAATAGAGGATGTCAGCAAAGCTTTAAATATAATTGAAGAATTCGAATCTTTTTCAGGGTTAAAGTTAAACAGAAATAAAACTGAGGGTTTATGGATTGGTAAACTTAAACACTGCAAAAATAAAATAGAAAATATAAGATGGGCAGATGACTTTGTTAAATGTTTAGGAGTATAGTTTGGTCACAACAAATATGAATGTAAAAAACTTAATATCAATAAACCAATAGAAAAATCAGCAAATATTATAAATCAATGGAATAAGAGAAATTTATCTATGATAGGAAAAATAACCGTTGTTAAATCACTTGTTATACCAAACATAACTTATGTAGTCCTAGTGACAACATTTGACAAAAAAGACATATCAAAATTTAAAAAAATAATTTTTGATTCGATCTGGAATGACAAGTTCGAAAAAGTTCAAAGACGAAATATTTGCAAAAATATAACAGGGGGGGGGGTTAAAAATGATTGATATTGATAAAAACATTGAAGCAATGATATTTATTACTATGATATTAATTATGTCTTAACTTTAATCCTCTTTTCTATTTATCAAGCCTATTATATTTCTGAACAAAAGAGGAAACATGTCAACATATTTCAAATTTTTAAGACAAAATTAACTTCAAGAAATGAAACAAGAATTAATTGTAAAGAAAATATTTTTTTAAATAAAATTGAATTATACTTAAATGAAGCTATGATGTACCACTGATATGTACAGTGGATGAGAACATTAAACTATGTTGTACACTTGTATACCGTATTATGTACATTCATATGTCAAGTAACACTGTAGCAGAGCACTGTAATCTTAGTTTGTTTATTGTAGATCACTAACCTATACAATAGTATATTATTGACAAGAGCCCTGGGCTTGCCAATACTAATTATCAGGGGACTCTAGGGGGAGCTGGATTCCTAGAGTATTTGTTAACAGCAATCAGTGCAATAAAATGAATTATTTGTTAAAAAAAAGTTAAGAGGAAGTTGTAAGGATTTTGATATGCAGATTCTCACCCTTAAAAAGAAATATTAAAAGTGAGGTAGTCAGGGGATCTACATATTTAATTCAGAATGCTTCTTAATCTTAACAGTCGGGGAAGAGGTATCTCTCTTTAGTTAATGGTATATTATTCTGACTCGTACAAGTAAGTTTGTTCAAGTTAGGAGGAGGTTTTAAGGATTTTTGTTAAAATCCAAATATTATATACAGATTTCATAACGAAGCAATAAGAAGGTTAGATTCCAGTCTATTCAGACAGTTGAATGTGGGCGGTATATGGAAGAAGAAGAAGACGAAGATATAATTCTGAAATTAACTTTTTTTGGCCTTGGCGGAATAAAAATATATATCTTAAAGATTGGTCTTACTTACACCTGTCAAAAACGGCATTCAACTAATAACAAAAGCAATCACAAATCTATAGCAACAATAAACATACTGAAACCTCCATATCTGCTACCTCCACCACTGCCTCCACCTCCGTCACCTAATATCCATCCACCTCCACCACTGCCTCCACCTCCGCCACCTAATATCCATCCACCTCCATATCCTCCACCATCAGTATTGGCATAATGGAGACATACAGCGACAACAAGAATCGTCAAAATACATCTCATGCACAGGCGCTTGTCTCAGAAAAAAAATTACTATATATGCCAAGTGAAAAGAAAAGGTCCCCAACTCGGGCAATACAATTTTACGCGCCTGCTTCGATTTCCAACGAATTATCGCTTTCACCTTTCGGTCTCGCTCAAAACTTTTGGATCAATAAAAAATATATTAATTTATCAACACAATGATGTATGACACGCCTACCTTACTTGCCAATCAACAGCGCTTTAGGCATATGAAGTCGGTCAAAAGTGAATTATTTAACATTACTACAATAAACTGCAAATTTGAAGACAAGGAGCAAATAAAAAAAATTAAAATAAAGAAAATGAAGTGTTTAAAAAATTTATTTCTTTGTTCTTTTGTCATGATTAATTAATTGATAAACAATGGTATGAAGAAGTAATAATAAATCGCTGCTGGTAAATAAATTGACAAGTTGATGGTGTTCTATTTATAAATTAATACTCTAGTTTCCAGGTTTTAATTATAGAATACTGAGTTAGCCAATCAGAAGGCAGCAATTCATTTGATCCTTTTCTTCAAATTTGCAGATTATTGTAGTAATGATAAATAATTCACTTTTGACCGACTTCATATGCCTAAAGCGCTGTTGATTGGCAAGTAAGGTAGGCGTGTCATACATCATTGTGTTGATAAATTAATATATTTTTTATTGATCCAAAAGTTTTGAGCGAGACCGAAAGGTGAAAGCGATAATTCGTTGGAAATCGAAGCAGGCGCGTAAAATTGTATTGCCCGAGTTGGGGACCTTTTCTTTTCACTTGGCATATATAGTAATTATTTTTTCTGAGACAAGCGCCTGTGATCTCATGGCCATTTTTGACTGCTAGTCTACAGCACTTAATTGATGAGGTCCCTTATATACTCAGGGAAATTTGTGCATGTCATTTTAAATTTAGAGAAAACCACAGAAAAAAATCGCACAAAGTTGAAAAATATGTGTCATGGTTACAATAAAAAGTTGTTTATATGGTGATTCAGTGCAAAAACAACACTCTTTTGATGTTTAACTATATATGATTGATCAGTTATTTTCTCAGAATATAGGGCAAGGAAAAATCGTTTCTATATCAGAAAGAGAATCCTGAAGTGATCAGCTTATTATTAAGACAATAGGATTTATCTACGTTACCAAAATTCAAAGCCGGGTTAAACGAATTCTTGGGAAAAATGCAGATCACAAAAATACTATAAAGACATAATAATTATAATTCGTCATAACAGTAAACAAACAAATACTTAGCAAAAAATAATCACAACGCGAAGTAAAAAAGCAAGAAAATAGAAAAAGGAAAAACGGAGGTCACAACAAGGGTGAAAATCCAGTCCCATTAACGGAATATACACAATCAGAATAGAATAAATCTGTTTTCATTATTGTACTATTGTCGGGGCACTCCGACCATCTCCACCAACAAAACTGGTCGCTAAGCTAAGCCGAGTGAATAGAAAGATTAGTATAACAATATATTTGTATATATATACTTAATAATATATTTCGATTTATAGTCTACTATATACACCATAGTGTTAGGATAGATAAGGGGAAGTTTGGTTACCCATAAAACCGGTTTTACTGCACAACTGTTCATCGCATGTACCAAGTCAAACTATCCTGATTCTCTGTTTTGTTTATGTTTGTGTTTTTTGCTCTTATATGTTATTTTTTGTCCAGGGTTCTGTCTCTTGGAATGATTGTAATGTCATTGTTAACTTTTCTCTTTATCCATTTTACCGTACATGTCTTCAGGTACTCCCGATTATTATAGTTTTTTGTAAGGCGTTACCATATAACAATAAAAGCCGATAGTAATAAGAGTCACATGAGAACCCTATCTTAAAACTGTGATAAGATTTATTCAAGTAAAATCTGTACATTACAGTCCCATGCCGACTTCTAACGAAATAAACCTAGAAAGTTCTACATATCCAAATAAATTAAAACATATGAATATCATACACCTCCAGGTGTACTTATTGTGCATTCTGTACCTTATATCGTTGGAAATCTGATTGAAACAAAATGTACATGGATTTGGTATTTTGTTCGATGCAAAATTCTTCAGTAGCGTGATAGGTATAAATCAAATTGTAATTCATTGTGATATATTATGTATAAATATTTTATCTAAATTTAAAACCAGGTATCACACGTAGGACTACAATTCTCCAATTGAATTGTTCTTTTAAGTATAATATAACTTTTAAAATTTACAGAAAGATGATGCTATAATATAAGATTTGATTTGATAGAAAAAAATCACTGTCATGTATAATTTTTCAAGTAATTGCGATCGTTTAGAAACCGCGTCACAAACAAAATCAGTGACTTCACCGTCTGTTATATATTTTCAAGCAATGGCAATAACTGGTTCAACCGGGTAAAAATTCTGTTGTTTCGTCAATCCTTATAATAATGCATATGTTTAGTAGAAATGTATATAAAGGCATGGTTCAATTGTCAAAGGTAACCTTTTGAAAACTGAGGTTTACAATTTTAGAAGGGTAAATTTACACTGGAAAATTTGGAACAATTAATGGTGATAACTGGTACACAACAAGAACGATTTTTTTTCTTTATAATTTTCTTTCAAGTAAGATTTAATCTAAATATATACCCTGAAATAAACAAAATGATAAATAAATAATACAAAATATAAAAAAGGACAAATTAATCTTGATTGAAAACCAACAGTTTTATTGGTAAATAAAAGGACAAAAACATAGACAGTCATTAAACTAAAACCACATGAAACAAATCCATGTACAAATATATCACTTTGTAATTAGTGATGTACTATGAAACATAAATTTGATGATGTAGCTACATATACTAGGATCAATATGTTTTGTATAACAACTATAATTTAAAAAATAAAAAGGTAGCATTTTAATTCCCATTTGACAAAATGCATGTAATTTAGTCATGTCCATTGGACATAGTGACATATCCATGTTGACCTAAGGTGAAAAATCTCTGACGACGTGATAATAATCATTTTCAGCTACATGTACATGGGTGTTAATCTACGCAAATGATCCCAGGAAATGTGAACAGATGTCTTATATAAAAATGGTCAGATTTTACAACCAGGGAATGAGTGTTAAATGCAGACCACCCAAGATGAACATTACTCCCAAAACAGCTATCTCAGGCCATTTTTTGGTGATTCAAATAAAAATACATGAAAAATTATTGGAAATAAAAGGCAGAAAATTGATTTTGTTCATCTCCCTAAAGTCCACCCACAAGTCAGACTCCATTCATACAACCCTTCACCTCCCACAAGTCAGAGTCCTGACGTACACCCCCGCAGTATCGAAATCCCGCATTACTGGTATGTAATAAAGACGATGAATTCGGACCCAGCTTCTTTCAAATCTTAAGCAAGCACATTTTGATTGATTGATAGATTGTTGCTTAACGCCCAGTGGCTAATATTTCATGCTTCGTCGGGACGAGAACCAGTTCAATTTATCAAACAATTCGATAGGGATGGGATGGGAAACAACGGAACTGTAAAAGGAGGATGGTTGGGTAAGGTCGGATGATTTAACCTTTTGTAGCGACAAACAGCCTGCACTTTTTAAAAACTACTGAAAGGGTCTTTAGCGTGCAGGGGGTGTGGCAGTCTCCAAACACGTGACCCACTATGGTCCCGGTCAGGCTTTCCGTATTATGACATGGCCAGCGCCAAACGAGAGGGTCTTCCCCATTCGACACCTAGGGATGCGTTAGGTAGCTGCCGTGTCACAGTACAGGTGCCGAAAGCACATTTTGACTTGTTTCCTTAATTATAGACCGTTCAACCGACGTTAACCTTCAGAGCTGGCGATCACCTTGTCAGTAAGTATACTATACTGTCGTGTACAATGTTTTTCATAGTCTGAGGGTTATGATAGAACGGGGAGGTCTTTGTTTAAACAGCTGCTCAGTAAATTTACCATGTCACCCTATTCTGACTCTGCTGTTTCATTATGTTTTGTTTTCTGTTATGTTATTTTTGTCTGAGAGTTTGTCGATTGGATTTTGTTAATTAATTGTATATCATTGCTGACCTTTCCTGTTGTCCTATTTATTATATAAGGATTATTCCTTTCTGTAAATCCAGCATCAAAGGTATCAACTGTTACACCACGAGATTTACCACACTGACCAAAGTTTTCATCAGTATTGGCATTATTGAGACAAATAATTGGACATGTTGATGATATATGTAATCCCTAAAATGAATTATTGCCTTTTCGTGCCATCATTATCAAGTTTAAAGTGTTGAAAACCACAGGAAATTACAAAATGTCTTGTAGTTTTCTGTCATTGTCATTGAACGCTTTAAAGATCAAGAAGGAACATTATTTTAACATATGGCTTACAGATCTTTTGCTGATTATATACCGTTTTTATTAAAGAAGGTTTGAAATTGAGAATTTTTGTTAATTTTAATGTTGACTGATATCTACAAAGTCACTTCTGCCTTATACAGATCTTTGCACGTTCAATTTATTTTATAGGATCTATTCAGAACATTGGTAAAATATGATACTCTGTAATATCTGATAACATCGTCTTTTATTTTGCACATTTACAATACGACAGATTTTATATGATATACATGATAAAATTCATATTCAGATCATATTGTCTGATCCAGCTTAAGTTGCCAGTTTTGTTTCCTACATTGTCCTCTTTCAGAATTGTATCCATGACTCAGGTTGCCAACCATAACGACCAGAGACAGAATTTCTGCTTGGGTTCTGTAGATGAAACCGGCTTCTGAGAGTCTTTGTTTATTATGCATAATGGACATCCAGCAGTGAAATATTGGCAATGTCTGGAAAAACACTCTCTTTCAACTTTTCTGGCCATTTACGTATTCTTCAAAACTTGAAATCTGATTTTGTTCTCTGAGACAGGAATCTCCAACAGATTTTATATTTGAAAACATTTAGAACTCTTTTGAGATGAATGGAGTTAATAATTTAGTATCAGATCAATAACAGACCTCTATGGACATTCCAAATGCTATTTAAACAGCAGAACTACTGACGGCAAACTGCCGCGGTCAATGTTGTTTTAAGTTGTCCAAAAAACAACAACATGAACTTTTACGACAGTAAAGTGTTGTAATTGTTTTATTACAATTCACTTTAATACTATTGAAGATGAACTTAAATTTCCCTTCAAGTTAAACAGAACTGTACCATTGATAAAGCTTTTAAAACCATTTGTATCAATGAATAGCAGATAAGACCATTTCAACTTTGTAAATGTTGGAGATTTTTTAAAAACTACTACAGAATTAAATTTATGTTCTTATTCACATTTTCAACCGAACATAAAACATTTCTTTTCTATACATGCCTAAAGAAAACGAAGACAAATAAATATTTGGAATGCGAGCCAGTTTGTCTAGTCAAGAGAAAGGTGAAAGATTAAATACAAAGTTGTTGGGATGCGGATAATTTCGAAGATATTAATTTTCAATCGCATACTTATTTTTTTTTTATACAATAAGAATTAAGAAAATTTCCAAATTCCTAAATAGGCAAAGGTATTTTTTTTCACTGTCAGGTAGTAATAATTTATCCATCCTAAAATTAATATTTTTATTTAATCTGCTTTTTACAAAACGGTAACGGTTTTGTTTTTACATTCGAAAGATTCTAAAAAAAATCGGATTAAAAAATAAAAGTACCTTAAAAGGCTCAGGGGCCTATTTTGGGCAATTAATGGACCTGTGTCCTGTTGCTCCACAGTAGTAGCAGATATGTTGGGACGCTGGAAGATTATGTCCTGCTTGAGCTGCGAAGTTGTGGGGCGGAACAGACGACTTTGTGTCCAACACGTCAAAAGTCTCCCTTTTCTGTTTCTGAAATGCACTATCCAACTGCATTGGCAATAATTTAAAAACCTGTCAGCTATATTCAGCGGTGTTGAATCTTTATCAGGTGTCGTTTAATCTTGGTCAGACATTAATACAGGAATCAAGTACACCGCAAAGTTGAAATAATCAATATAAAAAGAGCAGAGCTGTTTACTACACGAATGCACAATGTCCATGTGCACGAATGCGAGCTCTGGCATCAGATGTAAATGCAATTTTGATATTTTTTTCTTTAGGATTAATTGTACATGTATTTTTATTATTTATTTGCTCATATTTATTTTCCAAAGTAAACCATCCTGAATAGCGCGGGTAAATGCATGTTACTACACAAAAAACTAATTTAGCCATGTACCGAAAAAGAAATTTATTTAAACACTGGCAGAACTATCTCAGGATTTGAAATTCTTGTCGACGTTCAGTTACGTGGGTTGAAATTGTAGTTAACTTTTGAACAACTGAGCCTGGTTTGTTTTAGAGTGTAAATCATGCATCATCATCATACATATATGTACATGTACAATAAAGAGAATGAATTCAAACAAATGTTTGAATCTTCGTAATTACAATCTGTGCAATATCACTTATTATCACTGTGCAATAAAACCAAATATGGACGATTATGAAAAACACTGTATTTATATAATGCAATTTTAAACCTCTTATTACTTTTCTTATATTGCCGAAAAGTGTAATTATTATGGAATTATAACTAATAAGAGTTGTTTTTACCCAATTTTTCGGTGTTTATTCTTGACGTGTTTAATCGGAGGGATAAAAATACATAATATTGTTAACCACTTCCCGGCTATGTAATTTCTACCTGGGAATTACCGCGGTTTTTTTCTACAGTTTTTGGAACGATCAACTAGAGAAGTCCCGAAATGACCTCTATGTTAACAAACTACATAGCAACGATATTTTCTTGAGTTTTTTTTTTAAAAATATAGGAGAAATTCCATAATTCACTCGTACCTGAGGGAGAATCTATATTTATTATTCCCGCAGTTCGAATGAAATTCGGGAATATTTGTAATCGGTCCGTCTGACAGTCCGTCTGTCCGTTTGTCTGTCCGTCCGTCTGTCCGTTCGTTAGATAATCTTGTCTGTAGAACTCCTTGTTCATTTTTAACTTCATGCATTTAATTTTTATACAGTATAAATGGGGCCTACAGGGGTCGAATTTCTAAAATTGGAAATTTAAACTTGTGACCTAAACTCCTCATTCATTTTTCAAGTCGTGCATCTAATTTCTATACCATATTTTCAAATACTATATGTAGATGCGCAATAAGGTTTTAGAATTTTGATTTTCAAAAATAGTCCCCAAAGGGGTCGAATTTCTAAAACTGGAAATTTAAACTAAACTGCCTATTAATTTTTCATTTTATGCTTTTAATTTCTATACAAAATTGTCAAATACTGTATGTAGATGCGCAATAAGGTTTTAGAATTTTGATTTTGACAACTTGAGGCCCACAGGGGTTGTATTTAGGAAATAGTGAATTTAAGCTTGTGCTTTAAACTCCTCTTTCATTTTTTGTTTTCCTTTATACACCGATAAATTGCTTCAAAACAACTCTTATTACTATAATTACCGTGCAATATCACTTATCTCTGTTCCATATCACAAAATACAGACTTGTATAAAACAACACTATATAATCGAAAAGTATGCAATGTAATAAGATTGTTTGTTTTTTCAATGACTTGATCCATCAAAGGTCAAACAAACCAGTGTTTCGGTGAACTAATGAGTTTTTTGATACTAAATTTGATGAACAGGATGTGCAAATTTTGTTGATTTACGAACTCATCAGTTGTGATTAAGGCCTAAAATGTTGAAAACCAAAACAAAAATCCAAAAAGTTAAAGAGCAAATTCAAAGAAGTAAAAATGACCAAAAGAGTTAAAAACAAAACTATCTAAGGGTAGAGATATGCCGAAGGAGATAATCCTTAGTTGTCAGAAATTAAAGTTTTTTAACAGTAAATTTTCAGTATCAATTGCTTTATTGCATTGCACTTTAATACTTATAAATTTAAATTTCTCTTCATGTTAAATAGAACCTTACAATTGATAAAACCTTTGAAACACTTTCTATCAATAAATAGCAGTTAAAACCATTTAAACTTTGTTAATATTGGAGATTTTCTTTAACTACTACAATTTTAAACTTTGGCAGAAATATATAAGATTTGAGAATCTTGTCGGAATTCAGTTGCATTGGTTGCAACAATGAATATCACACGAAGATTTGTTTGTTTTAGGGTATACATAACGCGTCGCCAACACACACCGATTTTACATAATTCTAAATGTACGAAATGTAATAATATTTGTTGTTGCAACAATGACTTGATGTTGCTGTTGAATAACACAAGGCCACAAGGTCCATCAAACCAGACTCTATTGGGAACTGATACTTTGTACCAATGACTTGATGTTGCTGTTGATTAACACACCTCCCCAAGGTCCGTCAAACCAGATGCTAGCGGGGAACTGATACTTTCATTTAAAATGTTCTGAAATAATTACATTTACGGAAGGTAAGGAAAATCTCTAGCAGGCAAAGCCTTCCATAGTATGATATAGTATTATTTTTTAATAAATTTATGCACTTTTGAGGACTACTAATGAAATGTTTTTCGAAATATTCATGCATTCTACATATTGTAATTAGTATCACATACCTATATAAGATAGAGTACTGTACTCTTGACGTGCCAGGTTAGTGAAGTCTTTGAGTAAAAATGTACTTTCTAGTAAACGTAATATATTGGATAGCTAGAAGAAGGAATAAAATTGCTTAATATCTAAATTATCTACACAAAAGTGGGCCCGGATATTGAACAGATATATAATGACTGGGATGGGTATATATGTATATATCGTGTATATCCAAGAGAAGTTCATAGTAAATGCGAAAATATGCAAGAAATACACTGACAGTCAGATATATGAGATACACACTCTTGGTTTTAAAAGTAGTTCGGATTGGGGTTTTCGACGATTTTAATTTTCGTTCATGTTTTACTCATGTTTTTGTTAAATTGGTTTTTGTTCTCAGGTTTCTTTTATTTAGTTATGTTTTCCTCGAAAGAGGCTCCTTTCTACAGATAGACTGGGAATTATCTCTGTTATTGCGAATATATATATATAATTATTACACTTATGATGTCTTATATTTTATTACTGGTTCTATTTAGTAAGATGTTTTACTCCTCAATGGATAACTTAAACTTCCGCCACCAGAAAATGTTTTACTCGTTGCTGGATAACTTAAACTTCCGCCACCAGAAAATGTTTTACTCGACGCTGGATAACTTAAACTTCCGCCACCAGAAAATGTTTCACTCAATGCTGGATAACTTAAACTTCCGCCACCAGAAAATGTTTTACTCGTCGCTGGATAACTTAAACTTCCGCCACCAGAAAATGTTTTACTCGACGCTGGATAACTTAAACTTCCGCCACCAGAAAATGTTTTACTCGTCGCTGGATAACTTAAACTTCCGTCACCAGAAAATGCTTTACTAAATGCTGGATAACTTAAACTTCCGTCACCAGAAAATGCTTTACTAAATGCTGGATAACTTAAACTTCCGTCACCAGAAAATGCTTTACTAAATGCTGGATAACTTAAACTTCCGCCACCAGAAAATGTTTTACTCGACGCTGGATAACTTAAACTTCCGCCACTAGAAAATGTTTTACTCGTCGCTGGATAACTTAAACTTCCGCCACCAGAAAATCCCTCAGCATATCTACAACATGTCTTGAAATACCAAGGAAACAATGGTTGTAGACGACAGGTATTACTTAGTTGAAATTCCCCAAATCTGCAAAACCATCGCCGGCAGGTACACCAAGGTCGACCTAGAACAATAAGCAGATAAAACTAATTTGACCGTTTACATTATATACTATACTGTATGTTTGTATCAATTTACCTTTTAATTGAACTTTTTTCAAATTTACATACAATTTCTTCACTCAGCGTCCTCGCCTTATTTATTATGTTTATCGGGACTTTACGCCACTTTAAGCCCATTGGAGGAAACCAAATTACTTCCGAGTAGAACAAAGGATAATAAGTAATCCATGTCAAATACATAAATCACTCGGACATCGAGACACTATCCTTACTGATAACAATTTTGTTTTCGTTAGTACATGTATTTATGTTATTATTTAAAAAAATGTTTATATGATACTGTATCAAGAATGATAAAAGTTACCTCTACCGAAGATCTATACAGGATAATTTGATTAAGAAGGTGTTGTACCCGCTAACATTAGGATCAATATGTATTAAAAACAAACATCATTTAATAACAATAAAAGTAGCGTTTTAATTCCCAGACCTTTTATGGATCCTCCATTTGATAAAATGCATTTAACAATGCCATTTCCAGATTCACGTAAGGTGACAAATGTCTGCAGAGGTGATAATAATCAATTTAACTACATATACAAGATTTTCTTTGCTTACAATGTGCATGTACACCATCAGATACACGGGATATTGATTGGATTGACACATCCTGATATATTTAATTTTGGAAAAACTGTTTATTATGAAATTCTAGTTCAATTTTAAAATAATGTCAGGTGGAAAAGTAAAATTGTTGGTTTCATCAAATCTTGATATGCAGATTCTATCCCTTAGTAAGAAAGTTAAAAGTTAAGAGTTGTTATAAAATATTGTTTAAATACGAAGTTAGAACAAATAAGAATTGTAACTCATGTCACTATCAACCAAATATTACTGTCCCGATTACCTGTATGTTTGTACTTTAACATAGATAGATTTAACATGAACAACGCGCTATTTATAGAAAACGGGTATTCCTACATGTATAAATATAAAGGTAAACAAACAGTGTTTACGCTAAGTCAATGTACATGTAACATGCTAAAGATTGTAAGAGCGAAGGAGAAAATTTTTTTTATTTCAAATAGAAACAATTCCCAAATATATTTACTTATTGTTGAATATTTGTTATTTGTATGGTGCTTTTGTATTGTAATGCTAATTATTAACTTGTATTTTATTTATGTTATAGGTACATGTATACTGATTTCTTTTTTATCAGAGGTGTATAAATTAAAACATGCTTTAAGCAACATATATACATTAAATGAAAAATAACTTGCAGATTTGTTCATTAAATTTTCAAGGTTTAGGTAATAAAGAAAAGAGGTTAAGGGTGTACCAATGGATGAAATACCAAAAATGCAACATATTGTTTGCACAAGAAACTCATTTTGATGAAAAGTTTATCCTAGATTCCTGTTTGATAGAATTGGGAGAAATTTTCTTGCCTGTAAAATGAACTTTGACAATTTGTCAATGTTACCAATATAACCTTCTTTTATATATCCTTTTTACTTTGATATACTGAAAACTTGGACAAAACATAAAAACCAAGTTGAAATTCCAAAAAATAGAAATAGAAATATTAGACAAGAAATAATATGGGGAAATAGATTTCTAAAATTAAATGGAAAATGTCTTCTATTTAGAAATTGTATTGAAGATAATATACTTTACATTAATGATATAATTGATGCAAATGGGAAGATCAATGAATCCTTGATATTTGAAAAACTATCTATCAAAAGCAATTGGATTACTGAAATAATGAAGATAAAAAAGGCATTACCAAGAAATTGGTTAACAATATTAAAAACAGACCAATCAGTTATGACAAATGTGAAAATGAAAGACAGCTTTTTGTTTAAAAATTCAAATATTAAAATTATGAAATCAAAAGATATTCATAAAGTCTTGATGACAACAAATAACACTGACCTGCCAACAGGTTTCTTAAGATGGATAAAAAAATTTGAAAACTGTGAATCTGATATTAAGTTAATGATCAGACAAATGTTGAACTTCAGTTTTAAATATCTGACAGATAATAAATTAAAAATGTTTAGATGGAAATTGCTAAATTATATTTTACCTAATAAAAAACTTTTATTTCAGTGGAAGATTACAGATACACCATTTTGTAATTTTTGTAAAACAGAAGAATCATATATACATTTCTTTATAGAATGTAGGTATTTAAAATCATTTTGGTCCGAAATTAAAAATTTATTTTGCAAATTAGAATTAAGTCATCATATATTAAATTTTAGAAACCTAATCTTGGGATATACAATCAATGATATTTATTACTATGATATTAATTATGTCTTAACTTTAATCCTCTTTTCTCTTTATCAAGCCTATTATATTTCTGAACAAAAGAGGAAACATGTCAACATATTTCAAATTTTTAAGACAAAATTAACTTCAAGAAATGAAACAAGAATTAATTGTAAAGAAAATAATTTTTTAAATAAAATTGAATTATACTTAAACGAAGCTATGATGTACCACTGATATGTACAGTGGATGAGAACATTAAACTATGTTGTACACTTGTATACCGTATTATGTACATTCATATGTCAAGTAGCACTGTAGCAGAGCACTATAATGTTAGTTTTTTTTATGTAGATCACTAACCTATACAATAGTATAATATTGACAAGAGCCCTGGGCTTGCCAATACTAATTATCAGGGAACTCTAGGGGGAGCTGGATTCCTAGAGTATTTGTTAACAGCAATCAGTGCAATAAAATGAATTGTTAAAAAAAAAGTTAAGAGGAAGTTGTAAGGATTTTGATATGCAGATTCTCACCCTTAGTAAGACATATTAAAAGTGAGGTAGTCAGAGGATCTACATATTTAAGTCAGAATGCTTCTTACTCTTAACAGTCCGGGAGGAGTTATCTCTTTTTAGTTAATGGTATATCATTCTGACTCGTACAAGTAAGTTTGTTCAAGTTAGGAGGAGGTTTTAAGGATTTTTGTTAAAATCCAAATATCATATACAGATTTCATAACGAAGCAATAAGAAGCTTAGATTCAAGTCTATTCAGACAGTTGAATGTGGGCGGTATATGGAAGAAGAAGAAGACGAAGATATAATTCTGAAATTGATTTTTTTGGCCTTGGCGGGAATAAAAATATATATATTAAGGATTGGTCTTACATCTGTCAAAAAAGGCATCCAACTAATAACAAAGGCAATCACAAATCTATAGCAACAATAAACATACCGGAACCTCCATATCTGCCACCTCCACCACTGCCTCCACCTCCGCCACCTAATATCCATCCACCTCCATATCCTCCACCATCAGTATTGGCATAATGGAGACAGACAGCGACAACAAGAATCGTCAAAATACATCTCATGGCCATTTTTAACTGCTAGTCTACAGCACTTAATTGGTGAGGTCCCTTATATACTCAGGGAAATGTGTGCATGTCATCTTAAATTTAGAGAAAATTACAGAAAAAATCGCAGAAGTTTGAAAAATATATGTCATGGTTACAATAAAAAGTTGTTTATATGCTGATTCAGTGCAAAAAACAACACTCTTTTGATGTTTAATTATATATGATTGATCAGTTATTTTCTCAGAATATAGGGCAAGGAAAAATCGTTTCTATATCAGAAAGAGAATCCCGAAGTGATCAGCTTATTATTAAGACAATAGGATTAATCTACGTTACCAAAATTCAAAGCCGGGTTAGACGAATTCTTGTGAAAAATGCACATCACAAAAATACTATAAAGACATAATAATTATAATTCGTCATAACAGTAAACAAACAAATACTTAGCAAAAACTAATCACAACGCGAAGTATAAAAGCAAGAAAATCGAAAAAGGAAAAACGGAGGTCACAACAAGGGTGAAAATCCAGTCCCATTAACGGAATATACACAATCAGAATAGAATAAATCTGTTTTCATTATTGTACTATTGTTGGGGCACTCCGACCATCTTCACCAACAAAACTGGTCGCTAAGCTAAGCCGAGTGAATAGAAAGATTAGTATAACAATATATTTGTATATATATACTTCATAATATCTTTGGATTTATAGTGTATTTTATACACCATAGTGTCAGGATAGATAAGGGGAAGTTTGGGTACACATAAAACCGGTTTTACTTCACTACTATTCATCGCCTGTACCACGTCAAACTATCCTGATTCTCTGTTGTGTTTATGTTTGTGTTTTTTTTATCTTATATGTTATTTTCTGTCCGGGGTTTTGTCTCTTGGAATGGCGTTTGTTTTGGTAAATTTTCTCGTTTTCCATTTTGTTGTTTATTCTTCAGATACCCCCGATTATTATAGTTTTTTTTGTAAGGCGTTACCATATTACAATAATTAGAATGAGGTTGCTATTAAAACGCTAAATTTACACTGGAAAATTTGGAACGTTTAATGGTGATAACTGGTACATAAAAAGAACGATTTTGCTGTTTATAATTTTCTTTCAAGTAAACATTTAATCTTAATAGATATCCTGAAATGAACAAAAAGATAGCTAAATAATGCAAAATGTATAAAAAGGGACAAATTAACCTTGATTGAACAGTTTTATTGGTAAATAAAGGGACAAAAACATAGAGTCATTAAATTAAAACCACATAAAACAAAGCCATGTAGAAATATATCACTTTGTAATTAGTGATGTACTATATCTATATGTTTATAAAACATGAATTTGATGATGAATATTGTCCATGTAGTTAATAGGATATAAATTTTTTTTTTCACATAAGACGTGCATCTCTTTGTTCATATCTTTCAACAAGAGAAATCGTTACAAACAAAACTTGTAAAATAAACTGTTATGTCTAATTGAAACGGTCAATACAAACTATTAAAGTTACTATGAACCGTTATCAAATTATACTGTAATTACAAAGTGATGAAAAACATATGGCACTTCCTAGACTGTTACCTACCAGAGTTGTATCAATTGTCGCGATATATATGTTAACCTGCTTGATTATTTTAGTGTAGAATAAAATGCTAATCTGTTAAGATGCCTTCTACTCTCAATTATGTTATAGTTAGAAATCCATCAACAATGATAAGCGTGTACTTAGTTTAATCGGTGGGAAAACTTATGCCTTGTTACGAAATTTAACGACACAAGAAAAACCGAAAGATAAATCATGCGAGGATATTGTGAAAATCTTGAAAGAATATCTATCACCCGCACCACTGGTGATAGCAGAACGTTTCCGCTTTCACAAGAGTGACCAAAAAAGCGGAGAGTCGATTAATGAGTATGTAGCACAAATTCGCAAATTTTCAGAATATTGCAGTTTCCCAGATTTGAACGACACATTGAGAGACCGATTTGTTTGTCGATTAAAATCAAAACTTTTGTCAATCCCAGCATTAATATTAGAGAAAGCTATGGAGTTACAAGGAAAGCAAGCCGTACATAAGGTGAAATGTCAAAAACTGAAGGCTAGGTTTCATCAACAGAAACTTATAACTTGCTACCGTTGCAACAAGCCAGGACATAAAGCCGATGAATCTCGTTTTAAAGATCAAACTTGTCATAAATGTTAGAAGAAAAGACATATTCAAGCAGCATGTCGTAGTAAAATGGTAAAACGGAATGTTTATTCACTGAATGCAGATGATTCCCAGTATGATGAAGTTGGGATTTATACAGTGTTCGCAAAAACAAAAGATTCACACGATGGAAACAATGATGTAGGGATTTATACAGTGAATTCCAAAACAAAGGAGATAACCGTCGACGTAATAATCGACAAAAAATCTGTTAAAATGGAAGTGGACACGGGATCCGCTCTCTCGATTATTCCGAAGAAGGAATTTGATAAAATGTTTCCGAATCGTAAACTTGATTCAACAGATGTTAGTCTGAAAACATTTTCGGGTGAGAAATTTACATCGCTAGAAATAATAATAATAAAAAAAAAAAAAAAAAAAAAAAAAAAAAAAAAAAAAAAAAAAAAAAACTAAATATGTTGCGAAACAGCTCATGCGACAATAGTTAACAAGAAAAATCAATGGAAATGGTGAGCTGTCAAAAGGGGCGTAAAACGACTAAAATGTATGAAATACACAAGTCGAACAAAACCAAATATAAAATCGTAAAAAAACAACAACAAACTGAAAAGTTAAAAATACTCAACGTTTCGACAAATATGGTCTTGATCACAAGTATGTAGAAAATAAAAATAAAAAGGTGTTGACTCTTTGAAACCCACAGCAAGACTGGAAATAACCGCCGTAAATGTAAACTACTACGATCAAAGTGAAATATTGTCGATGTATGTCGTACAAAAAGGAGGAGGAATCTTATTTGGAAGGGACTGGTTACGAAAAATCAGACTCGATTGGAGCAAAATCAACAAAGTAAATGTTGAAAATGTTAATAAGAAAACAAATGAATTGATTGATCAACATGCATCTGTATTTAGTGACAACATCGGTTGTGTGAATGGAATTAAAGGAAATTTAATAATGAAAGATAATGTTAAACCTGTGTTCATGAAGACGCGACCGATACATTCTGCACGAAGACCGAAAGTTGAACAGGAGCTCAACCGTCTGGAAGAGGAAGGTATTATTTCAAAAGTGCCAACTAGTGAATGGGCAACGCCTATTGTGCCCGTCGTGAAGAGGTCAGGAGGTGTGAGAATTTGTTACGATTTTAAGTAAGGTCACAATTAATCAGCAGCTTCAAGTGGATCAATATCCTTTACATAGAATTGAAGATATTTTTGCTTCGTTATAGGGAGGTGAAAAGTTTTCGAAAATACATTTAAGACAGGCGTATTTACGGCTCGAAATGAATGAAGAATTCAAGACAATAAATACACATAGAGGACTTTATCAGTACAACCGAATGTTATTCGGCGTAGCGTCTACACCTGCAATTTGGCAGAGGACAATTCATCAAATACTCCAAGGGTTGACAGGAGTACCATGCATATTAGATGATATGGTAATAACCGGTAGAAATGACCGAGAACATTTAGTGAACCTCGGCAAAGTTATGGAGCGATTAGAGATGTACAACCTTTCTGTTAATAAAGACAAGTGCAAGTTTTTTCAAAGATGAAATCGAGTTTTGTGGACATAAAATAGATAAGCATGGATTACACAAAACAGAGGATAAAATCAAGGCGATTTTGGACACACCAGAACCACAAATGTTACTCAGGTACGTTCAATACTCGGGTTAATAAATTACTATAATCATAAATTCCTACCAAATATCTCATCTGTTGTGCGTCCATTACACCGACTGTTAGGAAAATCGGATTGGAATGAAGAATGTAAGGTAGCATTCATGAAGGCCAAGGATTTGGTAACATCTGAACAGGTTCTTTGTCATTATGACGCAGAACTACCTATCCGATTAACTTGTGACGCTTCTCCATTTGGATTGGGTTCAGTTTTGTCACATAAAATGCAGGATGGAACTGAGCGCCCTTTTGCTTTTGAGTCCATCACTCAACAAAGCAGAAAGAAACTACAGTCAAATAGACAAAGAAGCTCTAAGTATAATCTTCGGCGTGAAATCGTTTCACACTTATCTGTATGGTCGTACGTTTTCGCTGATGACAGACCATTTGCGACCGATACAGCACTTAATTGGTGAGGTCCCTTATATACTTGTGTCAATATTCAATCCGAAAAAAGGAATTTCTACCACTTCAGCAGCTCGTTTACAGAGATATGCGTTGTTTTTAAGTGGAAATGCATATGACATCGAGTACAAAAACACAAAGAAGCACAAGAACGCAAGATGCATTACCGAGAATACCACAGGAATCTAAAGAATCAGATGGTGAGGAATGTGATGTAGTTGACGTTTTCATGTTTAATCAGCTCGAAAATATATGTTTAACAAACGACAAAGTTAGGTGAGAAACTGCACGTGACAAGATTTTGTCAAGAGTCTATGAATATGTACACAAAGGTTGGACTGTCAATGATGATAAAGACTTGACACCGTTTTTGAACAGAAGAAATGAACTCTCAATCAGCCAAGGTTGTTTACAGTGGGATATGCGTACTATTGCGTACAAAATTTCGACAGCAAACATTAGAATTGTTAGATTCCGCTCACCCATGAGTAGTGAAAATGAAAGTATTGACGAGGAGCTACGTATGGTGGCCACACATTGATTCTGCGATAGAATCACTAGCAAGAAGTTGTTCCGGATGTCAAAAGCACCAGCGTAATCCGAAACAGTCACCACTTCACCGATGGGAGTGGCCGTCAAGTCCGTGGAAACGTATACATATTGACTTCGCTGGACCATTTATTGATAATATGTTCTTGATTGTCATTGATGCTCATTCTAAATGGCCTGAAGTTGTACCGATGAAACGGACCACTTCAACACAGACAATCAGAGTTTTAAGGACGATATTTGCGAGAGCAGGATTGCCAGAGCAGATAATTAGCGATAACGGAATACAATTCGTGTCGGAAGAATTTCAAATATTTACTAAGATGAATGGAATAACCCATATCAAGAGTGAATCTTACCATCCTGCAACAAACGAACTCGCTGAACGTTTTGTTCAGACTTTCAAACAGGGCATGAAAGGGGAAAATTCCGATTTGAACAAGAAACTAGCAAATGTCTTACTTGCGTACCGTAATATACCTCATAGTACAACGAATGAGATACCAGCTAAGTTATTTATGGGTAGACAGTTACGTAACAGACTTCACTTGATCAAACAAGATATTAATAGACAAGTTAATGATAAGCAGATGAAGACTGCAATTAAACCTTCAAAAGAGACTTTACGTGAATTTAACGAGGGAGAAACAGTGATTAACGTGGACCAAGTAAATGGACAAGTGGACTCATAACCAAACTCATAACCAAACGTGAAGGACCGCTAAATTATCAGGTAGAAGTTTCGCCCATCAGTATCTGGAAACGTCATGCCGACCGGATACGAAACGCAGCCTTTCACGATAAACAGGGAGAAGAAATTATAAATGACAAAACTGTTGATCTAGAGATAATTCCGGATGAACCAACTGAGCAACCACAAGATCAACAACAGAAACAACAAGACGACAAACTACCGTTTCCAGAACCAATTCAGACAAGATAACCGTTGAGAACCAGAAAACCGGTTATTATATTAAGTTAAATTTGTAAAATTGTTTGTAGTGCCCTAAGGGTAATAATTACTCCCTTTGCAACCAATGTTAGGCGTGGTTGTGTGCTCGAGAAAACGATAGTTTTTTCTATTGCAATCACTGTAGGGATAAAAATTTTGAATGCATGATATTAGTGTTTTTCATAGTTAAAGTTTTTATATAGACATAGACAGTAAATATTTTCATTCATTCATTCTTTTCACACGTGCGTTGAATAGCTGATCTTTATCAATAACCTTATCATTCACTCATTTAACCTGTTGGGTCTTTCATGTGCCTCCACCGATTTGTGACTTCCCCAGGATTAACTTTGTTGAACTTCACGACGGATGCCGTATACAGAGCAGGAACTGCTTACCCTTCCGGAGCACCTGGTTTTTATAGGAGTTCGTGTTGTTCATTGTTTTTTAGCGGTCAAACAAATTCTGTGTCAGAAACCTATGCTGTGTCAAATATTTATTCACAATCCAAATTCAGTGCTGTATCAAGCTTGAATGTTGTATCCATACTTGCCCCAACTGTTCAGTGTTCGACCTCTGCGGTCGTATCAAGCTGCATCCAGCGGATCATTTTATTAACTTTACTATGGAATTCGAAAATTAGAAGGGAGAAAATGTTATGTCTAATTGAAACTATTAAAGTTACTATGAACCGTTATCAAATTATACTGTAATTACAAAGTGATGAAAAACATATTGCACAGCCTAGACTGTTACCTACCACAGTTGTATCAATTGTCGCGATATATAATATGTTAACCTGCTTGATTATTTTAGTGTAGAATAAAATGCTAATCTATTAAGATGCATTCTACTCTCAATTATGTTATAGTTAGAAATACATAACATTAACCTCTGTATAAATGGCACCTGCTCAGAAAGGGTATATTTCTTTTGTCCCTATGGGTGCCTTTTATACACAGGTTTGACTGTAAATATTGTGTATTGATGAAAAAAAAAATACGCGGTGCGTTACACGTTCAACCATGTGATAATTTCCATAATTGTGAATTAAGCTTGTGAATTAAACTCCTGATACATTTTTCAATGTATACATCTGTTTGTTTACTTCAAAGTTCAAGATAAATATACTAAAATTTAAAGAAAAATTCAGTCGCGGATATTTTCTACATGAATTTAAAGTTAACAAATAATCATCAATATTTCGTATTTGGTTAAAATTTGCATATTTCCCTTAATTACTTTATTGATCGTTGCCAGTAATTATTTATCAGAGAACAAAGTATTAGTGAATGCCTTATAAAAGACCTGGTGAAGTTATCTTTTTCGTTAAAAAGTCACACAGTATTTTGTGAACGCCTTGACAAATAAGGAATTATGGGTTTTTGGGTTCAAATATAGAAAATTGCGTGTCGGATATCTAAAAATATACGTCATGGAGGAATTTTTTTTTCTTTGTGTATATGAAAAGTACACGTAAAAACTGAGCATACGAAAAAATGTTATCAAAAAATCAGTAATGCAACCTTACTGCGCCGTATTCCCTTAAGTAGCTTATAAAATATATAACACTTTAATAGATTTGTTTAGTAATCGTACACTTCACATCATTCAAATCTATCATATGAGACGTTAACATTTTATATAAGGAGATATTCTCAATTAAATAAAAGATGAATAAATAAGTAAAACATGAAAGGGGAAAATTGCGATTTGAATACGAAACTAGCAAATTTCTTACTTGCGTACCGTAATACACCTCATAGTACAACGAATATAAAAGTAAGACAACCCCCCCCCCCCAAAAAAAAAAAAAAAAAAAAAAAATCTTAATTGAAAACCAAGTTTTATTGGTTAATAAAATGACCAAAAACAAATTTAATCATTACATTAAAACCACAAGACAATAAAACCAAACAAATAAACAAAAATATCACTTTGCTTTACAAGAAGTGATGTAATATGTCTATAAAACTTTTATTTGCTGATGGGTATCTTCCATGTTGTAAAGAGGACATAAAGTTTTTTCACACAAGACATGCATCTCCTTGTCCATATCTGTCAACAGTGCTTAAGTATAAGTAAATTATAAAAACCAGAGAAATCGTTAAAAATCTATCAAGGACAAAGCTTAAATTGTTTTCTATTTTGCATCTAAGGAAAAGTTATATATGCAGAAAGAAAAAAATTAAGTTTTTTTTGAAATTACAAATGATACATTTAGTGTCATGAGATTACAGAACAAATAATCGCAAAAATACAAATGTGGCCTGTTAGGACATTACAGTAGCTTTAAGAAAACACAACAAATATCAACGGAACTGATAATTTAATGAATAATTATCACAAAATCACGTGCCCAGTAAATACACTAAAACATTTTAAGGATAACCTTCTGAGTTCATAATGCCCGATAAGATTGTCATTTCACTTGGAAAACGCAAATTTTAAGTCTCTTAACGACATCCATGGTTCACACTTTAATATCGAGTGAAACCACCACGTGCTTGAATAATGGCCTCAACCCTGTGTCTCATCCCTCAAGTCAGTCGTCGGATGTCCTGTTGTAGTGGCTGTCGGCATTCCCGGTGCAATGTACTTCCAACTGACATAAGATTTGTACCAACCATACCCTATCGGATTCAAATCCGGAATCTGGCTGGCCATGGAAGAGAATTCACGGCTTCACATTGAAGATGGGCGGTCACGGCCCTTGAACGATGCGGCCTGGCGTTGTTATCCAAAAACACAGGTTTGGTTGTCGAAATGGGGGACAACAACTGGCTGAAGAACTTCTCTGATGTATTGTTCACTTGGTAGGTTTCCTCGTATGGTCACCAAGTCGTTTTTTGTTTGGATGTGTTTTCTCACAAACCGGCTGACTACAGCATAGTGATAGCCCATCTGACGTCCAATAGCTTTAAAGGACATCCCTGTTGACCGCATGCCGATGCTTTGTCATCTTTGAGGCTCCGATATTTATCGTCCTACCATGTTCACAGAGAAAGAATAAATTTTTCAAAAAGTACCCAAATTTGAAGCGTGGACATACTGAATTTTGGATTGCATGATACCACAATATCTTAATTACCGGTCACACCTGTATGATCACATCTTTTTAATAGAACAATTGTCTTAAGCTTGTTATAATCAATATTGGCATTTAAATTGAAAGTTGTGGTAACATGCTATAACTCAATATATCAGGGGGTGCTTAACCTTTTTCTTTGTCCATAGAATGTAACCCGAGTGAAGGTGCTGATAGACAAGACATGCGGCTCTTTCCATATCTGTCAACTAAGATAAGGCATAACTGATAGTAAGGTATCTATTTGTCCATATATGTCAACTAAGATAAGGCATAAGTTAATAGTAGGTATCTATTTGTCCATATATGTCAACTAAGGTAAGGCGTAAGTTATAGTAAGGTATCTATTTGTCCATATATGTCAACTAAGGTAAGGCGTAAGTAACAGTAAGGCATATCTTTGACCATATCTGTCAACTAAGGTAAGGCGCGACTAAGAGTAAGGCATCTCTGTGTCCATACCTGTCAACTAAGGTAGGCGTAAGTAAGAATAATGCATCTCCGTGTCCATATCTGTCAACTAAGGTAAAGCGTAAGTTAGTAACGAAGAAAAACAGAGAGTCCGTATAAAAAGCGCAAGTAAGTAAGGAAGAAAACCAGAGAGTCCGTATAAAAAGCGTAAGTAAGTAAGGAAGAAAACCAGATAGTCCGTATAAAAAGCGTAAGTAAGTAAGGAAGAAAACCAGAGAGTCAGTATAACAAGCGTAAGTAAGTAAGGAAGAAAACAGAGAGTCCGTATAAAAAAAGTAAGTAAGTAAGGAAGAAAACCAGAGAGTCCGTATAAAAAGCGTAAGTAAGTAAGGAAGAAAACCAGAGGTCCGTATAAAAAGCGTAAGTAAGTAAGGAAGAAAACCAGAGAGTCCGTATAAAAAGCGTAAGTAAGTAAGGAAGAAAACCAGAGGTCCGTATAAAAAGCGTAAGTAAGTAAGGAAGAAAACCAGAGAGTTCGTATAAAAAGCGTAAGTAAGTAAGGAAGAAAACCAGAGAGTCCGTATAAAAAGCGTAAGTAAGTAAAGAGAGTCCGTATAAAAAACGTAAGTAAGTAAGGAAGAAAACCAGAGAGTCCGTAAAAAATCTTTCAATTGTTCTTGCTTTATTATCTAAGGGTACGACAATATTGTTTCTCCCATTCTTGACGTGCTTAATCGGTGGTATAAAAATACATAATATTTTTAACCACTTCCCGGTGATTAAATTTCTACGTGGGAAGTACCGCCCTTTTTTCTATAGTTATTGGAACGATAAACTAGAGAAGTCCCGAAATGACGTCTATGTAAACAAACTACATAGCAACGACATTTTCTTGAGGTTTTTGTCGAAAATCATAGGAGAAACAGATTTTCCTTCAGTTTACTCTTGAGTTATGGAATTTCTCCACCCTCAATAGTTAAATTTAGATTTTAACACGCTTGCAAAAGTTCGCGTGTGGAAAATCGAAAATTTAACTATCTCGGGTGGAGAAGTTCCATACGTCACTCGTACCTGAAGGAGAATCAATATTTAATTGATTGATTGGTTATTTGTACAAGTTTTATAGGCTGGTCTTTTTCATTTCATAAATTGTCATATAAATAGTACGAGAAAACAGATTAAAGGTCAACAATAATAAAAACCAAAATTTGAAAGATTAAGGACAATCCGCTATTAAAAATCGTAAAACAACAACATTGTCCTGCCAAAGGAATAAATATTCACGAGTTCTTTGGTTTTGTTTTATATTTTTAGTGAAACTAAAAGTCATTCGTAGATTCTAAAAGAAGTAGGGCCAATTTCGCCTGTATTTATTTCACTTCTAGGGTCATTTTCAAAAAGTCGCCTAAAGCCTTTAAAAATTCTGTGGGCATTAATTTGCCAAATTAACGTCTTCAAGGCAGTTTTTCAACGTGAAGGACACTCAGATTTTTTTTGCTGTAAGTCAGTGTATGGATCTCCTTTCATGTGACAGTAGAATAGTTCCTTCTTAGCGATATTCCAAAAAAGGGGTACAAATGTACCCAAGACGCCATTATACAAGACTTTTGTAGGTAGAATTTTAACTTATGAATCATTAAGGGGGTACAGAACACCTAAGGGATTTAACTCTTTAAAAATCAGCTGAACGTTTTAATCACATACTATTATTAAAGAGAAACCAAGCTTCTCTATGATCAAAGTTAGTGTTTGTCAAACTGCTATATATCCAATGAAATTATTCTCGTAAATTGTGTGGTTCAAATTTCTTGATTTTTTTATATTTTTGTTAAGCACATGAATTTTTGTTTGTTAACATAAACATGAATTGCATACAATCGTTTACGATAAAAAGTAGGTAAATATTTAAGATTAGAAAATCAATGATTATGAGTGAAACAAATACAGGGGAAAGTGGTCCTACTTCTTTATTATAGAACCTACATAACAATAATCTCTACATTGCAAATGACATTTGAACAACCAAATTCTTTATGGGAGTGCTAGGTTGTTTTTTTTTATAACAATTACCTTAAATTTAAATATTTTGTTAAATGTAAGTACATTTGTATTTCTGTAAGGACAAAGAAACTCGATGTTTTGTCTGCTAAAACCAACTGTTCCACGGAGTTGTGTATTTATACCACTTCCCAACAATATCCCGACCTGTGCACTTCCTTTGGACCGGTCACTACAGGCAAAAATGTCTGCACCTATACTAAAACTCGGTATAGTGTTGTACTGTTATAAAGACAGATATTTAAAACGATATATGAAATACGGACAACTCTGAGGGTAACAGCCATCATCCCACAGCGGATTGTCTAAGAATTTATTTTTTCACTATGACAGACATTTGACCTAGTTTTTAGCTCACCTGTCCTAAATAGACATATGAGCTTGTGCTATCACTTGGCATCCGTCCGTCGTAAACTTTTATAAAGATCTTCTCCTCCGAAACTACTGAACCATTTTCAGCCAAACTTAAGTTGAATGATCCTAAGGGTATCTAGTATGAACCTTGTGTTTTATTTTCTTAACCGTCGAGAAACATGCCCCCCTTGGCTAAAAATAGAACATGGAGGTAAACTGCAGTTTTTGGCTTATACCTCAAAAACGAAAGCATTTACCTGCCATGAAATTTTCAGACGAATCGGTAAACCCTTTGTTGGGTTATTGCCCCTGAATTGTTAATTTTAAGGAAATTTTGCAGTTTAAGGTTATTAACCTGGATATTATTATAGATAAAGACAAAGTGTAAACAGTAAAAATGACCAGTAAAGTAAGATCTACAAATAAGTCAACATGAACAATATTGTCAATTGAACCTTTATAGTAGTTTTTTGCTCTTGACAGATTATAATAAACAATAAATATAGTAAAAATAATGGTCTGAGAGATAAAATAATATTTTCACAGATGTTTAAATGAAATGGTAGTAAAATGGAGGGTCAAGGGTTAGGGTCATTGAAATTGTCCATGGTAACCGATGAAGAAAGCCCTAGCTACCATATATATTTGGGTAAAGGACCCTATAATTTACCTGTACAAGTAAAAAAAAAGTCCATAGTAACCGATGAAAAAAGTCCCTACTAACCATATATAATTAGATTCAGGACCCTATAATATAGTTGTACAAGATAACATGGAGGCTCAAGGGTCAAGGTCATTAAAAAAATCCATAGTAACCGATGGAAAAGTCCTTAGCAATCAGATATATTTGAGTTCAGAACCCTACAATTGACCTATTTAAGTCCAATTGGAAGGTCAATAGTCAAAGCCTTTGCAACCGATGAAAAATTCCATAGCAACCATATATATTTGGGTTCAGGATTCTATATTTTAGCTTTACAAGTCAATATTAAGGCGAAAAATGCGACGGTTTACATTAAATAGCAAAGTAGAAGTCACGAATAAAGTAGTCTTTGAGTCTTTTAGGAAATTTACGAAAATTGGAATCATATTTTGTTGAAATCCAAATGATCCTGTTAAATTTTAAAGCTACATGTAATATGATAAAAAAAATCTATAATTGCTATGTAAAATTCCAAAAATAAATGTCTTAGAAACTTTCAGGAAATTTACCAAAGTTGGAATCACATATTTTTGACATCTAGATGATCCCAATATGTGTTACTGCTTATGTGATTCAGAAAAGTCAAGGTAGGTCATAAATGTGATGTGACAAATAAGTCAACATGAACAACATCTCGCACCTGGTGTCTCAAACACATTGAAATGTAAGAAATAACCAGAAATTATGGATACGTCTCTTCCTTAAATTGGTCTCCTTTAAAAATATTTTCGATAACTTAATAATGAATAAAAATTAATTAAACTAAAACTAAATTTACTATAGATAATATATTCGATGAATAGCCGCCTAGGACACTGAGAATTACCCTTAGGATCTGAGATAGTAAGTAACCTGTCTCCTGGAAAAATATTTACCGTTTCGCTTGATTCATTTACAAGATAATTATTACACGGAAGGCCGGTTAGGATATCGAGAATTAGGATCTAGGAAAGTAAACGGGTTCACTGTTAAGATATTTTTCTTTTCGTTACGCATGAAACGAGCATTATATTCGGGATATCAGATTATCCGGATGAGATGCATTCGTATGCTACACCAACAAAGGTGCTTTCAAACAAATGTTAGAACAAAGCGACCAAACAATTTTAACGCAGGACTTGAGTGTTACACAATCAGTGGACATAAATGAGTTCCCACTTGGACATTTTCCTATATATTACATATAAAACCACAATTTTTCAAAATTGTGTCCAGAAATTATTTTTTGTCGTATCTTAATTAAACTTGTATTGATGAGCAGAGAAATATCTATAATTTATACTGGTAATATCAAAAAATTATATTTCATTTTATTTCAAAATCCACAATTTGAATATAAATATTAATTTTTAAGGATGATCGCTGGTCTAATAGGAAATAAATAGGATTTGAAATAGGTGTTTTAGTTTGAGAGAACATATGAATAGTAAACAAATAAGCAAGAAAAAAATATAGGTTCATGTGCTAATTGTAGAGCTATAAGGCCTTGAAAATTTGCAGGAAACGGGTTTTCTCTGGATTTTTCATTGTCTTTACATTGACAACTTCAGTCTCTCAAAGATGTATGAAAAGATAAAAAGGATTGCACAAAATTTTGTCAAATACCATTTTAAGGTATATATGATTGAATTATAAAAGAAAAAGTGGGGGTTCATGGGCAAAAAATTTCATGTTTAAGAAATTCGGAATCACAGAAAAAATTCAAAATTATCTAAAGAAACTTTAAATGTTTGCTACCTTGGTCGTACAAAAATCATAATTATAGGACAAGAAATAACATAAGGACAATATTTTGAAATAAAGTAGTTTTATATGAATGTATAGGTACATATTATCAGGTTTTCTGCAAACGTATATCGTAAAATATCAGCCGCGAGACACAATGTGAAGCCTTTTCGGCGGGCGAGCGTAGCGAACGAGCCGAAAAGCTTCATATTGTGTCGAGCGGCTTATATTTTACAATATTTTTTTGAAGAAACTTGATGATAAATCTATCGTATTGTTCACTACCCATCTTAATGGAATTTCTTACTTTTCAATGGTCATCCGCCTATAACCGGATGTTTTCCTGATATATTTGGGTCAACGTTGGGTCAAACATTATGACGTCGCTAATATATTCGGGTCAGCTCATATTAGGGTCGGGTCAACTCTTTACGACGTCACAGTGCCAAAATACGGGAAATTCTTAAGGCCTCAGCTGGTCGATATAACCGTAGGGAAATACGATAAGGAAAATTACAATATGTCCACTCAGTGTATATATTATAGGGACGGCTTATTAGCTCACCAGAATATTATACAATATAAACAATAACGTGTTGATGCTGCAGTGTTTATTTTACATTATATTCATTCTGTGTGGTCATTCTTGTCTTGTGGTTTGTCAATCTGTAAAATTCCAGAAAAGCAGACTTATTAAAAGAATTTCATAAATATAAGCAACAAAATAAGAGTTTGATCAAAATAACATCAATTTTAAATGTAATGAATATGAAAAACTCATAAAGATGTCAATGAATGAAATAGATTTGGAAATGACACGTGGTTTTCTACCATTGAAGACCATGTTGTAAGCTCTAGATTTTTGTTTAGTTATATGCTTGTGATTCTGTGTTTTCTTTGTAGCTTCGCTCCATATCCGTTTTTCCCCACATTTTTTTATGCAAAGTAAACAGAAAAAAACCCACAATGAATTCAGATATTCCGACAATAATAGATAAGACTAAGTCTAGTTAAATGATAGATAACCATTCCCGCCCGGCCCTCGAAAATCGCGCCGTCCCATATTTTTATCTTTATTTTTTCGGAAATATATTTATGTCCCTGTCCGGTAAAATCTATGATTATCTCATGGCGTCCATGACAAATAAACGCTCGTATGTCGGCCAAACAGTGTGAGAGAGGCATGTATTGCATCCAATTTATGGATGGAAAACCAATATTTCACCTCTTCATTGACCCCGAGAGTATTAATGGACCATATCTTATTCCAATCATAGAATACAAATAAAGAATAAAATACTTCCACCGCCCCAAATTTTTTAGAAGGGGTGAATGATAAGCTTTCTGTAAACTTGAATCAGCTTTCCTTGTTATTATTTGTACAAAATATTTATATGTAGTTTAATTAGACTTTTAACTTTTATGCGTATTAGTCGTACGCTGATTATTTGACAGCTCTTTATATATATTTTTTAGATTAATATGAGGCAGGCGTTATCTGATGAGCTCCCGAAGTTTTTTTTAAGAAGGGTATATCAAGAAATCTTCCGTTTCTGTTCCGTTTTTTTTTATGTCCTGTTCCGTCTTTTAGTAATAGTGTCTTTGCGCAAAACCGGAAATTAGGCTCAACTTCCGATTGAAGAAAAAAATCTTGTAAGTACAGTAACAGAAATTGACCCTTCTACCATAATAGCCCCATTCGGGAACTGAAAATTTAATAAATACATGTAAAACTACACATCTCAAACTGTCTCATTGTCATCGTCTTTGTTTTGCAAATTACCTTAATATGATTTAGACTTTCTTCCGGTCCCCAATCTATTTCCTCAACCATTACCTTAATATGATTTAGACCTCCTTCCTGTCCCCAATCTATTTCCCCAACCATTTCCTTAATATGATTTAGACCTCCTTCCGGTCCCCAATCTATTTCCCCAACCATTACCTTAATATGATTAGACCTCCCCAATCTATTTCCCCAACCATTACCTTAATATGATTTAGACTTCCCCAATCTATTTCCCCAACCATTACCTTAATATGATTTAGACCTCCTTCCGATCCCCCATCTATTTCCCCAGACTCCAGCCACACCAAAACCTCTGGATCCACGGTAGATGCCGTAAGTTGTGTCTACAAGTCCTCCGTATGCGCCATAGCCAGAATTAGTCCTATACCATGGAAGCCATTTACAGCAGGTACGGTACCAGTATGAATAAAATGGCAACGAACACGTGTTTCTGGCACGCCATTCTCCAAAACGACATCTCCAGCTGCGACAAGTGCACCATATACGTCCTGTAAATAGACAATAGATATCACTCTAGTTATTTCTGATTTAATAAAAAGCGTGAAACAATAGACATATTGAAAGTAGAACGTCAGCTCAACTTCAGATTCAAAGCCAATTGACATAATAATGTCGTAGATCAAATACGTGTCTTATTGTGACGTCAGAATTTTCTTTGTGTTGTCAAAAAGTATGAGAATTATATGAAATTCAGCAATATCGAGGCTTTCTCTTTACAAACTGTGAAGTCGTATGTTTCAACATATGAAGAGACGATACCTGTAAGAGAATCCTGATCTGATCATAGTTTTTTTTTCTGAAGACTCAGATGAAGAGACGATTATGAGGGGCACATTTCAGGTATTTGCGTGCACTTTCGTATAACCGAAATTTCAATTTCAAAATCGGACATTTTTTTGTTTGTTTTAAAACGATTAAAACTTGAATTGAATTTAAATTTTACTTGAAGGACCAACACTGTACTATTTACTAGATTTTTTAGAAATGATTATAGCGTATTTCCGTAAGATAGTTTAAGCAGAGAAGCAGAGACTGCCGACTCTTCCGGAGCACCTGAGTTTACCGCCGTTTTTATGGTGGGGTCCATATTGTTGATATGATTTTAGTTTTTAAGTGTAGAATTGTATTGTTTTGGTCTTGTCTTCGTTGTTCTTTGGAGTTTTTCAGTTGTTTTGATTTTTCCCTCCTTCGAATATCCCTTTGGTATTTCTTAACTTTACTTAAACTTCTGGCTGATGAATTTTTCGTTTACAATGCGCCAATGGCAGAGTATAAACTAGGTAAACTTGTGTTTTCTCGCTTGAATAGGTGCTTCGTCCATCCTATTTATAAATTAATAATTCCAATGTTGTTTTCAAAACATAAAATGCAGTAATTTCATTGGCTATTAGCAACTTCCGGTAAAAAGTTTATAACTTGATAAATTCCTTTCATGACATCGTGCGTATGAATACGTACGCATGCAATAAATGGAAAACGTCATATTTCTGCATTACTTTGGAATTATAAGTAATAAATGTTATTTTTACGGAATTTATCAATGTGTAAACTCGGGCTTATCACTCACAAACTTTGCATAAAGTCCTTCGGACTTAATTTAGTTTGTGAGTAAATCGCCCGAGTTTACACATTGATAAATTCCTTCAAAATAACCTTTATTACTATAGTAAAGAAAGGTAGGAAAAAATAAAAAATGGGCACCGCAAAGTTAGTTTACGGAAAGAAAAGGAAGCTACCAAAATATTATGGGCTTTATTCCAAATTCCGCAGAAAGATTTTCCTAGTATTATATAGCAAACTCAGCTAACACCAGGAGGAGCTTGTTGTGAAAGGTATATAAATACATTTGTTACTTATTGGTTTCACAATAAGTGAAAATTAGAAATCCTCTGATATCAACTCGAGTTATTTAATTTTGATATGATAACAAACGAGCCTTGATATCAAGCGATATCTAATTTTTACGAGTTGTTAAACCTATTTGTCTTATGATTCTTCAGGAATATTTGATTGTTTATGATTCGGCATCTGGACCGCGAGAAGTTCATTTTTCTTTAACGTCGAATGTTGCTATGCAAAGATGGCTTTCAAATATGGAGCCATTGTTGACCAATTCAAGCTTTGACAAATCAAATGGGCAGATTTTTCATATCACCAGCTGATATCACACTGCACACGATGTGATATCAAATATCCCTTACCATCCGAGAGTTAGATAATACCGGCCATTCTTAGGAAAATAATATTTTTCAGCTGTCTATTCAAAAATTCGGGTACAATTGATTTTTCCATGAAGCGCTGAATCTCGCGTTTATTGAATAAGCAGGAACCTAACTATAAAGCTAAATTAAAGACTTACCATATCCACCGTATCCTCCATATCTTCCGGGTATACCATAGTATGAGGCAGGACTGACGCCGGCACCAAGACCCCTTGCACTGGAAGCAAGCCCTGCGGTACCAAGAGCGCCTGAAAAATCATCAACAGGACCGCCAGTACCAGTGATATCAGGACCAATACCTCCGACGGAACCTGTGACGCCGGAACCAATACCTCCCATTGGACCAGTGACGCCGGAACCCATACCTCCGACTGGACCAGTGACGCCGGAACCAAAACCAGCTAGACCAGTAGCACCGGGGGCCAAAACACCAGGACCAGCAACACCAGAGGCAAAATTAGCAATGCCCATTCTGGAGGAAGATGCCCAAGGCGCACTGGATGACCAAGGTAAAATGCCCCGTCTTAAATGATACGGGATATTATGTCCGTACGACTTTGTCCATTGGAGAACAGTAGTAACAAAACAAAACAGGAGACCAGTAAATTCCATCTCTGCGACTGTGTGATGGAACAGTGAGATGAAGAATCAATGTCAGTGTAAGTAGTGCCAAGTATTTATAGTTATACTGACCAAACATGATAGAAAACATTCAGTGGTCTGACTCCGCTGATCCTGTGAATTGTCCTGTAAAGTCTGTTTGAAGTTCTGCGGTTCCTTTGTGTAGTAACTTGTAAATAGTACATTGATTTGAAACAGACAACATTCTAAGAAAGTAATCAATCTCCCCGGGACCAAAGAAAGTCTGAAAATCATGTTTACCTATAAGTAAAATATTATTCAACGAATAACAATGTATATTTAAAGCACATGTATTTTGTCTTTGACTGTTTTCGTTTAACCAAATGGCTCATAAAACGCAAACATGAAACATATTCGCAAGAGGACATTTATCAACTTGAACATAATTTTGATGTTATAATGTGAGTGATGAGTTTCAAATGATTTTAAAAATATTAAAAAAACGCGGTAAATTTAAAAAATAAATATCTTATAAACTTTGCTTAATTTGTTACGTGTAATTCTCTTTCACGGCCCCCTTGAGTTTTATTCTACATTATTTTGCTAGTAATATTTGGTGAGTATTGATTTCTTAAATAAGTGACACTTTTTTTACTTTAAGTAAATTTCATAAAGCTAAATATAGAATTTATTTGTTCGAGCCTTAGAAACAGGTAGAAATTCGAGGTTTACCGATCATTTCACACATGTTTTGCGCCCGGGGGAGGAGGGTATATCTCCCAGGATTTTTGACGGGGTGTGCGGAAATGGTTTAAGAAAAGGTACCCGAGCAAATACTACAATACCTGTCAATTACACATTGTATACCGGAATAAATAATTTTGATGAAAATACCTATACCCGAAAAACAGCCATCTCGTGAAAGCACACCCGAACTAATACTGAGGTTTATATACAAATATCTGAAGAAATGAATAGCACTCAAAGTTTGTGTAAATACAACACAAATAAATATTATTTTTTCAAAACATACCCCGAATTAATACCAAAAATTATGAAAAACCCACCCAATTTTTCCGCACATCCCCGTATAGGTTTTCTAGCCTATTTTCAGAAAGCTATTTTTGGCGCAAAATCTATGGATAACGGCATAGACACTGGAACCAGCACACATGCAAAATTTAATTTCAAGCAAAGGCAGGGGTACCAGGAGATGATATTCGTCTTGTATTCGATACCCTCTATCTGTCTACTAGATAGACTAGTTGCATGATAAACTGAAATATATTTGTGTATTTCATTAATTAACCATTTTAATACATACACTTACCATTTGCCTTTCGCCCATATAGAGAGGACAAATGAAGGGGAATAGCTTTTAATAGATTCTAAGTTCAGATTCGAAGAAAACTCTGGAAGACCTTTGTATAAAGTTTATGATGAATTACTTAGTAATATAGATATCAAAACAATAAGGTAAACAATGAGTGTGATGCCATTCTTTAACTAGCTATTTGATATTTCGTGTCGAAAATAGTCCATTGTTGGTTAACAGTATGTTCACACAATATTTTAACAAACGAGTTCGTTCATGGGGAGGGGGTTCCCAGTAATCACCTTATCACTAATTTTTTGCCAATATAATCACATTATTATTAAGGTATGCGGATCCATAATAGTTCATGATCGACAACTGTATCTCGTTTTGACCGTGAATGGCTGAACCAAACAATTTAAGACTCGGATTTGTATATATATTTTTCTCAAGTTGAAACACACTTTGTTGCTTATATGGAGAGTCTGTAAAAATAAGTTAGTTATTTTGACATTTCCGAAGTTTGCCGATAATTACCGAGGTCATTTCAATTGCGTTGTATGGAACATCCGGGAACTTTTGAATAATCACGTGGTCATTTATGGTCCGGATACCTTAAATATTTGCTTTGGTAATCAGAAAATGATTTTCCTTAGTAATCAAATAATCATAACCTAAAAGCTTGGTAATCATTCAATAACACTGCCCTTGACTTAGTCTTTCCCTTTCTTGTTAGCACTCTCAATTCTACATTTCTCAATGGATTTAAACCAAATTACATGGAAGGTGTATATGGGCAATACCTTGATCAAGTTTGAAAAGGAGCGCTATCGGATAATTTTTGTGGGAATTGATTTTGTTGTTCCCCTTATTTATTAGCACTCTCTATTCTACATTTATCTACAGAATTTATCCAAATTTTATACCCCATATGGGAAATAACTTGATCAAGTTAAAGAAAGAGCGCTCTCAGATAATTAATGTGAGAGTTACTGCCCTTGACTTAGTTTTTTCAATATCAAGCTATTGTTAACGCTCTCATTTCTAATTAGATTTCAACTAAATTGATATGTAAGGTGGCTATTAGTATTATTTTGATGAAGTTTGAAAATGAACGCTGCTACAATTTTTTTGTGAATGATTTTTTTTTTGTCAGAGTCGTTACCGTTCACTATGTTTAATATGGGCAATACCTTTATCGGGGTTGAAAAAGAATGCTGCCAAATGATTTTTCGCGAATAATTGCCGTGGACTGAAGGTGTATAGGGACAATACCTTGATCAAGTTCGAAAATGAGCTATCGGATAATTTTGTGGGAGTTACTGCCCTCGGCAAAATTTTACCCTATTAACTTCTTGTTAGTGCTCTAGATTCTACATTCTTTTAACCATTTTAACCAAGTTTATATGGAAGTTGTATATTGACAATTCCCTATCAGTCACTTGAAATATTTTTCTGTTCTCTTCAACAATAAATATGCAGCGGGCCCTTTGTGATGATCACATCACAGTATTCTAGTTTGTGGAATGTACACAATATTATTATTTGTAGCTAGTGTGTATTAATCAGACATCATTCATTTTCACTCTGTTAAGTTGTCTCTATATATATACAATATATGTACATTGTCAGAAAATAATCAATTTATTTGTATAAGCCTTAGAAACAGATTGAGGTTTACCAAGCATTTCACACCTGTTTTACGGCAAGTAAAAACATATTTTCTATCAAATGTTCATATATTGTTTTTATCCTGCAATTATAAATTGTTACATCTATATTGAGAAAAGTCTTGAAAATTGCAAATTTTTACCTTATTTTCAGAATGCTATTTTTGGTGCATAATCTAGGGATAACATGATATCATACATGTAATATGAACCAGAACACAGTACAAACTTACACTGTAAGTAAAGAAAAGGGTACCAAGGCATGATATTCGCCTACTAGACGAATATCAGAAAACAAAATTCAACATCCTTAATTTGTCTACTAAATATAGTTACAAGATAAAAAGAAGTACATTTAAATGGCAGTTTTGAAGATTAATATTTCTCTTCTATTCAAAGGCCATATGCTTACTTTCTTCCAATTTTTTTTATCGTCCGACCGCAGAACGGCAGCAACCGCGCCGTAAACATTTTTTAAAAACATTAATAACTTTGCACACATAAAACCTACACTTAAGATCTATCTCCCATAGATACATATATGATATAACTTTGCTACAGTGTACTTGTCTTGTGACCTTGACCTCATTTTCATGGTTCATTGACTTCATAAACGTGATTGTAAAATCATGATTAATTCCATTTCTCAGCAACTGTAATTTCCCACTGTCTCCGTCATATTTAAAAAAAAATGATCACATTACAGCTAGCTGGTTTATCTTGACAAGTTTTGTAAATAGCGCATGTTACATCATGCAATAATTTTCTTTCTAAACTTTCTACATCTCGTGTACTTGTACCCTTGCTATTCTGTATACTTTAAAACGCTAAAGAACGGGAACCAGATTAAATTAAAATATAAAATTAAACCGATATCGGGTTTGTTGTTTCCGTGTTTTGAAATTGCTGTGCTTTGTTACACTAGGTGATCCCAGGTAGTTATATTTTATATTCCATGCTTGATGGAGCTAAACACAGATTCAGATACCCTTTTATTGTATATTACGAACATCTTTATTAGCTATTACTCTCCGAAAACTCATACTGGAATCGCAATTCTGACTCGAAAGTTTAAATTTCTAGATATTGCACGGCAAAAATGATGTTTTGACGTGCAGATCTATATTTTAACCGGGTCGGCGGAGAACTTATTCTATGTATCGATTTAGGCTTTGAGTACAACTGATGAGTCGTAAATCGACGAAATGAGCACATCTTGTGCATCAAAATTGGTATCAAAGAATTTATGTTCAAGGTAATTATGCTATGTATGTTAAAAGCTTCTTGAAAGTCAACATTTCGTAAGTGCTTTTAAAATTTTAACATTCCATAGATTACTTTAAAATTGAACAGGGATAATACAATATAATTATAGGACTAATATCGTAAGTGTTTTTTGCTGTTTTTGCAATACTAGTAACAGTTGCCAACGTCTGGTTCCAGGACAATTTTGGAAGGGAGATAACTCTGTTCGTCAGTGTTTTGTCTAAATTGTCTCAGTACATTATACGTCTATTTAATATCAGAGGAAATAATTTATAATATTTTGATATTGACTTTTCTATAATTATCTCGAGGTTGATAATTTCTTAATCAACCGGTCATCATTGTAGAATTTATATTGATTGATTGCGGATTGCTTAACGTCCAGTGGCAAATATTTCGTGCTTCTTGGGTATGAGAACCACTTCAATAATTATCAAACACTTCAAAGTGACGAGTACCCATTTATCATATTCAGTATTTCCTGATAAAGGAGTTTTAAAACTTGTTTCTTTTTTTATATTTTTACACTGATAAATGAACATAATTTTCTTTGATATAAATTCTCATAAAACTGACAAAAGACCTATGAGTTTATAAATTATCATCAAACTGACAAAAGACCTATGAGTTTATAAATTATCATCAAACTGACAAAAGACCTATGAGTTTATAAATTATCATAAAACTGAAAAAAAGACCTATGAGTTTATAAATTATCATAAAACTGAAAAAAAGACCTATGAGTTTATAAATTATCATCAAACTGACAAAAGACCTATGAGTTTATAAATTATCATAAAACTGAAAAAAGACCTATGAGTTTATAAATTATCATCAAACTGACAAAAGACCTATGAGTTTATAAATTATCATAAAACTGAAAAAAAGACCTATGAGTTTATAAATTATCATAAAACTGAAAAAAAGACCTATGAGTTTATAAATTATCATAAAACTGAAAAAAAGACCTATGAGTTTATAAATTATCATAAAACTGAAAAAAAGAACTATGAGTTTATAAATTATCATAAAACTGAAAAAAGACCTATGAGTTTATAAATTATCATCAAACTGACAAAAGACCTATGAGTTTATAAATTATCATAAAACTGAAAAAAAGACCTATGAGTTTATAAATTATCATCAAACTGACAAAAGACCTATGAGTTTATAAATTATCATAAAACTGAAAAAAAGACCTATGAGTTTATAAATTATCATCAAACTGACAAAAGACCTATGAGTTTATAAATTATCATAAAACTGAAAAAAAGACCTATGAGTTTATAAATTATCATAAAACTGAAAAAAAGACCTATGAGTTTATAAATTATCATAAAACTGAAAAAAAGACCTATGAGTTTATAAATTATCATAAAACTGAAAAAAAGACCTATGAGTTTATAAATTATCATAAAACTGAAAAAAAGAACTATGAGTTTATAAATTATCATAAAACTGAAAAAAGACCTATGAGTTTATAAATTATCATAAAACTGACAAAACACCTATGAGTTTATAAATTATCATAAAACTGAAAAAAGACCTATGAGTTTATAAATTATCATAAAACTGAAAAAAGACCTATGAGTTTATAAATTATCATAAAACTGACAAAACACCTATGAGTTTATAAATTATCATAAAACTGAAAAAAGACCTATGAGTTTATAAATTATCATAAAACTGACAAAAGACCTATGAGTTTATAAATTATCATAAAACTGAAAAAAGACCTATGAGTTTATAAATTATCGTAAACAAGAGTGGTTACATGCAAAAAATTAAACCTTATACATCGCGGTTATAAAGTCGTTAATATTAAAATCTGACAATTAGTATAGAACTCATTCATTAAAAAAGACAAAAAAGTAAGTATTAAAAACTAAAGGGAATAAATGAAATCTGTCACCATTTTTTGAATTCTAGATGAATGAAAACTGTTCTTTCAATTTTTTATTTTATTTTCAAGCTGATCGGCATTAAAAACTAACAAACAAAACAACGAGATCAAAAGTTCAATGTAGGATAAAAAACTTAATTCACATAGTCTTTTCACTGCCCCCCTCCCCCCCCTCCTAACTTAATTTGGGAAAAATTGATTGACCAATATTGGCATATCCGAAAATCGATGTCGGATAACAAAACTTTTTTTTTACCCCCCCCCTCAAACTATTTGAATTAAGTTTTTTATCCTATTGAACTTCCTAACGACGTATATCATTTTCTAGATTTTTCGGATCCAATTGGTTAAATTTTACTATTTTTAGAATGATAAATGGACATGTTTATTCTTTTAGTAGATTCATGAATCATGTCTTTGTAAAAGATTGCATGAAAAGGAACGATATTTGTATAGCGGTTACTGCAAAAATTAAACATATATTACAATTTAACTATGACGTGTACATTAAAAACTCACTTATTAAACTAGATGTTCCTAGGAGCCTGTATCGCTCATCTGGATAGAATTTGCCATATAAAAATCATAAAAAGATTTACACAACATCATTAAAAGCAAAGACTCCTAGGTGCTGTTTGCTGTATTGAAGTTAGGATGGGAAACCCATCCATAATAAGTGCATGTCTTGAAAGCGATTATTTAGCTAAGAAATGTTATTACCTATCATAAAACGTTTTACATAAGTGTCCATACAAACAAGGCATTATAGCTTCATCTGCCAAGTGTTCAACCAAACAATTGTCTCAACTTCTAACTTCTATTTTAACGACTGTCAGAACGGGCCTCCAAATTTATTGTGAGGCAAGCTATTCAAGAAGTGGTATCAATCAAATGTGGATATTAAAGAACTCTAAAGACTTAAAGGATGACTTTGAATTTCCAATCGTCAACTTCTCATTTTTTTGGGTGAAAATTCCAGAATGATCTTGTCTATATATGCACATACTTTTTTAAATGATCATAACCGGCACATGGAGTATATATTTCACAACTCATACGTTATTCCAAAGCTTGTGACATATACACTGACTTCCTGGACAGAGCCCGGCTCCAGACAGAAAAGTTGCTCAAACAGGGGTATGTTGCTCCTTATTAAAGTTTTATGGACGTCATTGTGACTTGGTTGACAGGTATGAAAAAACCGTTTCCCAAATGAAAATGGACCTGTTCCATTGATGTTGTCCCTTCCTCATGCCGGATTTGACATGGGCAGCATGGCGGGTGTCCTGTAGGAAGCAGAGACTGCTTACTCTTCCGGAGCACCTGAGACTACCCCGGTTTTTTGGTGGGGTCCATGTTCATATGTTTTTAGTTTTTAATTGTAGTGCATGTATTGTGTTGGTCTTGTCTTCGTTCTTCTCCGGAGTATGTCACTTGTTTCGATTTTCCCCTCCTTCGAATATCCCTTTGGTATTTCTTGACTTTACTTTTAAAAGCGTTGAGCAGATTTTTTTTAAAACCATAACCCTGTCGTAGACGTTTTTTAATAATCGTGTGGTTTCGCTCGTTAAAATCTTCTAACCTAGAGAACATATGTATGACACGTACCAGTTGTGATATTTTCACACCATATTACGATATTGCCACAGGCACGTCTTAGTAAAAAACGAGAATTCAGTAACTGGAAAATAACAACATTCTTTTTGATCATACACTTTAGTATATATCTTGCCATTTATTTGCCGTTGATGGTAAGATCTAAAAAAAAGGAGAGCATTGACTATTCATAATAGTTTTTTTTTAAATGTTGCCGTTTTAGATAAATGTGTTTTGTATATTTTAGAAACTTCCGTGTATTTACAGAAAGCATTGCATGAAGTAGTCGGGGGTTCCTTTCACGCCAGATTAGCTGAGCTATGGGACGTCAGCGTGTAGTCAGGATTCCTTTGACGTCAAATTGGCTTGGCTATGGGACGTCAAAATACACTTAATATATAAGACTGGGTAATATTGCAAACACTATTTATGAATATGTTTTAAATTTAAATAAATATTCTGCTAAGAGAACATTGTATAATAAAAACAAAAAACAAATAAGAAAACAGGAAATATCAATAATGACATGCCAAACATTGAAAGTGTGTGTCACCCAACAAACAAAACCCCATACAAAAAAATAGCATAGTAGTGAACATAACACAAACATAAGCACAACAGAGAGTCAGGATAGTCTGACTCGGTACAAAAACGGAACAGTACTGAAATAAAACCGGATTCCTGGGTACACAAAAAGCCCTTTAAAAACTCCTGAAACTCCTGAAAGTCTGGTGTATAAACCATACTATATACTATCCACCAACAAGGTGACCGGGTTACTAGACCTGGAAGGGTTACATAATTAAGACAGCAGGGTTAGGTTGTTCTCGTTTTTACTACAAAACTAACTAAGTGTGTCATAATGCTGATCGTATACTGTCGCTTTGCTAAACGAAAAAGTCAGAAATAACATTACTATAAAATAGTCAATGGCTATCATGTCACAGAGTTAAATATTCATGTAGTCCAGTATGAATTAAACAATTTCAATAATTAACTATATGAAAATCATTTTAGTTAATTTGAGATTCTGTTAAATTCTTCACTGTTAGATAAGTACAGTTGTTCAGGCGTAAAAATGAAAAATATATAAATAAATAAAATCCTTTAATTGCGTCATTTAAATCAAGATGAATGATAATGTATGCAGTATTTCAGTAGAATTGGCCGTAAAAATAACGAAATATATCATTTCTCAGGTTTAAAATAAAAAATTTATAATGAAAGATGCAATCGCTTTTCTTTGATATAAAATCTTATCAGACTGACATAAGACCTTTGTAGTCATTAATGATCGTAAAACAAACATATTTATAGTACTAATATGTTACTAAATTGTACATCACAGCTGTAAAATCGTACCTCATAAAGGTATATTCGAAAATGCGCATTTTGTCATTCGAATTTATTTTAAAATGTAACATGTCAAGGTTACGGGTTTTCTAGACTGATAAATAAATTAAGTATTAATAAATTATCTTATAAAAGCAATGATATTCTGGCTAAGGCTCTTTGAAATTATATTTAGAATACAGTCAAACCTGTCTATAAAGGGCACACAAGGGACCAGTAAAAATGTTTTCTATGAGCAGGTGCCATTTAAACATAGGTTAATTTTATATAATTTGTTCATAAATGGGATTTTTTCACCGTGCCCTTTATAAACAGTGATTTGCTATATAGAGGTGCCCTTTAAAGCTGGTTTGACTGTAATTAAAATATATGTGAAATGTTATCTGTATAATTGTACAAAACATATTATGCAAGCGATACACAGGTAAAATAGCAGATGTAAAACGTCCAATAAACATGTGAATATTTACGTGTGTTTTATATGGAAGGCCATAGCTGCTTTATATGTACTTATTTCTATATATGCACATACTTTTTCTATATATGTACATACTTTTTTCTATATATGCATATACCTTGTCTATATATGCACATACTTTATCTATATATGCACATACTTGTCTATATATGCACATACTTGTCTATATATGCACATACTTTGTCTATATATGCACATACTTTTTTAAATGATCATAACCCCCCCCCCCCCCCATTTGCGGTATAGATCGCAACTTACATTGTGTTTTGTATTACATGTATTTTATTCAATGTTTCGGGTTATATTAGGAGATTTTTCAGGGCAACCCTCCTCAGAGCTAGGCCATCCCGTATGTCAACTTAGTTTGTCGATTCCAGATACATTTTTTTAAAACCAGGGGACACCCACTAAGATGCAAATATGTATAGCAAAGTGTCTATCACCTAGTATGAGTGGCTTAAAAAAAAGGTTGTTGTTTAAGGCAACAACCATTTTCTTATCGGCGGGGGGGAGGGGGGGGGCCTGGGATTTTCACTGTGCTCTTAATTTTTTTCGATACCTTCCTTCGACAAAATGTTTGTTTTCCTATGAGAAGGAAAGCAAAAATTGTTTTCCTATCATGTGTTCAGTATCATGATGTATATTCCGCCTATTAGTAGTCTTCGGTGGAAGAAAACGATTTGAATTCTAGTTGCAATCAGAAGTTTCTTGTTGAGAGAGAAGCCACGCTTTTCGAACGATAAAGAACCCTATCAACAACTCTTCGGAGGGGTCCTTAAGTGGCCTGTTGATAGGCAAAATATTAACAGATTAATTTGAGACAACCCCCAATCTGCCACAAACTATTCAACACCTACCCAAGTATTTCGGGTCAATATATAGGTCAATGTGACTCAAATATTGCTGAATTTTGCTGTACTATATAAGATGAATGAATATATATACTATTATTAATTATCTCAAAAGGGTTATGAGATAATATAAAACTCAAAAGATGTCCGAGTCCTATGTTAAAAAAGGTAACAGAAGAAACTAAGCAAAATGACAATGATCAATATATATATTAACAAAGAACTACTAGCAGTTATTGACATTCCAGCTCCAGACCTCAATTAAACTGATCGAAAGATTATGCCTATATCATATAGAAAATCAGCCACAATCCATCCCGTTAAGGGTTTAGTATCATGCCATCATAAATTATACAAAAAGAACATAACCCGTATCATGCCAACAACTGGTTTTAGAATAAATGAATTTGACATTCTCTGAGGTTCTGTATCTTGAACTTCAGCTTCGCTCTGATATAGCCCAGGGTTATCAAAGAAAAATTTCCTGAACCATTTATCACTTGGTCCTCTATCTTTATTAAGGTTTGTTTGTCTTCCAGTGATATAATGAACTGTTTTACAATATTTCTTGTAAAACGACATCCTCTCCGAGACATGTATTTGTTGTAATTTATAAGGGCAGTCTCCTCTTCTGGGATGAGTTGACTTTGCTCTCCTAGATTTGAGTTTTGAACTTTCCCCTTGACATGATAACTGAGTGTCTTCCTTGGGATGTTGTGTTCCTTTGCTGCGTGGGCCACTGATACTTTATGTTCCTTGACAACAGAGAGAGTGCATTTATCATATCATACTGGCCATATAGTCTTTGGGATTTAGAAACCGTTTAGAAATAACTGGATAATGACAAAATTTTGACGTTCAATTCAGAGTAAAATAGACATTTCGTATGTAGTTTTGATACCAAATAATAATCCAAAACAAGACACCATATTTGAGTGAAAGAGATGATTGGTTTAATCAATGTTTAGAGCCCCAACCCACCCAAATATATTTAATGTGAGTATATCAGGATAAAAATTAAACAGTATGACTTTCAATAAGCAGAATAGGGTTCTGAAATTGCTCTCAGTAACTGTGATGATTACTGTAGTGGAAACTATCTTAATACCAACTTTTCCTTGTATATCAGAAAAAGAAGCAAATCTAAAGATATTTACCACAATTTCTTTTTTACACAAGTTACAATTAAAATTTATTCTAAAAAATAATAAAACTGTGGTAGAAGGGGAGCAACTCTAACAGCTTATTATTACTTAATTAATTTGAAATTCATTGAAATTAAATTTTATTTGTTTTATTTATTTATTTATTTATTATTACTCAATAAATATGATAAATATATAGTCCAACTGAAACTATATAATGATATACTTTGAACAAACATATGTGTGCGATAAAGGAGCAGCTCATTTTGTGTGTAGAAATTTGCCTTGTTTGATTAAGTTCACCAATTTGTATAAGTGGATTTCACAGAATTTAAAATATTGAGGGGACTTTAGTACAAGTATATTTATGTGGAAAGAATAACAAAAAAAAAATGTGAAATTTGGGCTTGGATAACAGCTCAGACATACAGGTAGGATTTTTTTTTAATAAAAAACGTGCTTTTAGTATTTTTAGATTTTTGTATCACATGATCCCAACGTGACTCGGGCACAAAATTCTATGGTATTTAAAGGTTTTACCTGATATTTTTGCTGATAATTATAATTATTCAACAATTTTTTGTGTGTCGTGCATACATTCCAAGGTGCATCGGCTGTCAAAATTTCACGCGAAAAATCCCGAATGTGGCCAGGGTGTGTACGCGGGAGAATGACAAACGTTTTCGTTACCTTATTAAGAACAACTGCCGTCATCAACATTATTCAACAGTATACAGAAGTGTCAGTTTGATACAAAAGAAAAGACGAGGAAAGGATTTTGGTAGGAGAAACAATTTAAAATGAACTTTCATGCAAACTAATCAGCTAATAATTTCTATTAAAATGATTTTGTAGCAATGTCAGTAAACGCCAGGTGGAGCAGTTTTGGGGGAAGTTATTTGAAAACTGGATTCCGCTTTTTTGCAACCTTTTCCAGCCTATTTTGGGACCAGTATACTGTAAACAAACTCTGGTTTCCTCGCAGTGGTGCACATAGTGTTTACTGACATTGCTAGATTTTGTTCATTGCATATAACAATTAGTTGTTCAAACTCTCAATACAAATACACATGTATAGAATAAATCTTTATACAGCATGCTAGGCACATGTGATACATCACAGCAGCTCAACCCATAGAGCTGCCTAGGGCGTCCCCGGGTGGTGGAAAGGGGGGAGACCCTTTCCTAGGTGGCGGGGGTTGTCAGGTCATAATACAGAAAGCCTGTCCACGGACTATAGTGGTTAACTTGTCTGGAGAATGCCACACCATTCACAGCTATCGCGTGACCTCTGATAGTACATAGGTGTGAAATAATGGTTGTCGATTTATTAATACAAACCAATTGGACTTCTTAATTAAATGCTAATAACTTCTTTGTAATCGTGTGTTTGACACCACCCAACCCTTCATTGTATTGCTTATTGTTTTCGATATGTTCTTTAAATAAGTCAGAGCATAAAATGTTTGCTTTAAATTGCATTTGATTATTTTGGTGTTTAAGACCTAATAAGAACATATCACGTACATGTATTTTTGCAAAAGGACTCGTGTTCGAAAAAAATTTCTATTACTTCTTCTTGTTATATAATACCATCCAACCCCACAAAATAAAGTTAATATATGATAGAATATAACTATGAAGACCAATTCATTTCGGATCCCATTTTTCTTGCTTCAAAATAAGGTCGAAATGTGTTAATTGTTTACGATTGATGTGCAATTATTCAAGATGGCGCCCATCCCAATCAGCTTCTACCTTGTCAAAACAAAGTAAATATCGCTCCTATGAGTGAACAGAATTAATTATATAATATGTCAAATGTTTACAATATATAAATGCCAAAAGAGATAAATTATTAATTTAAAATAAATTAAAATGTTACTTATCTGGCATTTAAAATTATATTTCATCTCTGCATTCAAATTTGTGACCCCCCCCCCTTACATACACACCTCTTTATTAAAATGTTGCATTAATTACATGGCCTATAGTGTAAAGCCTTCGGCGCCGATATCAAGGTCTTGGCCTAATAACAAGGGCAATATGAAAAAGACCAAGTATTAATCTATCATTTAATCGAAGTTTTGTAAATATAATAAATTTTTTTGATAGTGCTGGATTCTGAAATCTTATGACCTTTGTACTTCGGAATTTCTCAGTTCCTCGTAAAAAGTATTGATATATCGACAATAATATTGCATACCGAATATTATTTGATAGAAATACTTATAAAACCGAAAAATGAATTATGTATTGATAAATTATGGTGCATGTATAAGACAAGTAATATACTGTTATAACATGTCACCAGACAACATTATTCATCAAAATTATAAATTCGTATTACTAAATTACTCAATTATTAAAACAAACTGACAATTGTAACCTCATTTGTCATGGTTATTAGAAAATTTGCAAAAATGAATTAAATTTAATATCTTGTCAAAAATTTGAAATTCTTAAAAAGAAAAAAAGATTAAACATATAAAAATTAAAATGATTTATTACAACAAAATATGTGGTTTACATAACATGGATAATTTTACTATAACTTGAAAAATTTGTTTGCATTAGTTTATTATCTCCCTTTCATTAAATTTATCTTAGCTTCATTATCCCCGCACTATCGATATTGTTATCTCCTCTGTCCGTCCGTGCATCACACTTTTTTTATAACCTTAAATTTAACTCCATGCATTTTATTTCCATATAGTAATTCTACAAACGATATACGTGTAGATGTTCAGGTTGATTTGATTTAAATTTATATGCAACCGTATGATTGTGAAAGCGGTGCCGTATTTGAGACACCAGAGATGTAGCGTGTGGTGTGCAGGGATAACTGTGATTTCCGAATAACTCCATCTTGTCCTTTTTGGATAAGCACCTGCTCAATATCACTTTTTAAAAGCGGTAACACCAGATGTGTATCAGAAGGGGTTGTTAATTAAAGGATATGCTTTTGTAGTCTAGCACATAGTTTTACCTGGGCGTTACCTTTTTAATTTGAACATTACACTCCTCAAATTTCATAATACTTACCTACGTAACACATATGATGAATATCTTTCGGTTTTTCAATTGTTTATTATTTAGCGCCATCTTTGCGGCATTAGATGTTGTACACGCCATTTCATACTTTTAAGAAAAAATGACAATGAAATTTCTTGCATCTTTATCCCTAATTATTTGAGGTATTGGTAATATATACAAATTGCATTTGTGTCATTCGGAATCTCTTTGAATTGTAAAAGTCCTCCATTTTGTACTTCCGAGTATTCTTTGCAAGGATTTCCCACACGATAAGATATCACCTGACCTCCAACATATGCCGTTGTCATCACCCTTAACCCAACGCTGTCCAACTTATGGTTATAAGAGTTGTAGAGAGTATTTATATGAAACGGAAATTGTGGCGCACTTAACATATTTTTTATTTTTATTGTACTTTTTTTGGGGGGGGGGTCACTGTGCTTGATGAAGCCCACTTGGACAATATTTGCAGCATTTATTATTAAAACTGTATCATTATTTGGAAATGTATATAAGTTGTAGAATCTGCTCAAATTTGGGCGTCAAATTGACAAAATAAAATATATTCTAGCTATTCTTTTCTATTTCAACTTGAATTTTGACAATACCTTACATATATTTTGAAATCTTAAGAGTTGTAAATATTGATGGTGGATTAATAAAGGAACTAAAATGGCGAAAAAAATTATAGGTTCGTGTGCTTGTTTTCGAAAATTTAGCGGGAAAAATATGCTCTCTTGATTTTACATAGCTTTACCATTGAATTGACAAGTTTTATGTCTCAAAAACCATTAAATAATAACAAGGATTTTATAAGATTTTTACAAATGGCTTATTATTCTGTATGCAAAAGATTTATCAAAAGAAAAATGGGTTTTAGCGGGAAAAATAATTTTATGGCATTCAAATCGATAAAACCAGATGATTCTGAACATCTGACAAAAATTCAAAAACATGACTAGCGAACATCCTTAAATCAAGAAAAAACCATGACATAAACTAAACTTTAAAGACAATATATGATTGATATATGTATGTAATACACTAGACAAAAGTAACCCATGTGCACTCTTCTTTTATATATTTAAATTTTATGATTGATAATGGTGGTAAAAAAAAATTAAAACACCTCCCTGATGAGGGCAATTTCAAAAGTACATCTCAAAGTAATCCAAAATCGATCAACAACTATGTACATATCTGTGGAAGGAGGGGACGGCATAACTTAGCCTTTTAAAATTTATTTGAGCAGGCTGACCTTTAAATCGGATCACGCAGCTCGAAATATTCCATTGTAACTGGAACCTAAAGGGTTATTGCTGTGAAAAACATTTTAGCTTTTTGGAGTGTTAATTCTTATTTTTTTTATTTAATAGAGCGAAAAGCACCTCTAGAGAGCCTTAGCTAGTTTTACAGTTAAAACGAGCACGTCCTGACTCTGCAGTCTAAATTATGTATCGTCTAACCAATTTTGCAGGTTCTAGTCGGCGATCACATTCTTCATAATCGTCAGCACTGTTCTGTGTCTGTACCAAGTCAGACTATCCTATCTCTTATTCTGTTGTGTTTATCTTATTTATTGTTCACGGTTGGGTGGAATTAATTGATTGGTATCTTATTGTTGATCTTTCCTTCGAAATTGACACCAGAGGAAGGCTGAATACAAAACTTTACGACAAACGGAATGAATTTGACTTTCCAATCGTCAACTTAACATTTTTGAGCGGCAACATCCCAGAAGCGCCGGCGTATGAAGTGTATATTTCACGTCATTCCCTTCCTCCTTTGTAAAGAGCGTATCAAGTCGTATTAAGTCATGTGATATTGTCAGTATCTTAAGGTAATAACCAAATTACCGAACTCCAAGGCAGTTGTCAAAAGTAATAGTAAAAAGTCAAAAGGGGAGGGGCGTAGTCCATATATAACAGGCAAAATCAAGGAACGCACCATAAAAGTGGAAATGAGCGTAACGCTCCTGACTTGGTACAGGCAATGGATGGAATTTGTCGGTTAAACCAGGTTTTACAGCGCGCTAAACCCCCCGCTTCCATTACGCATAAATGGGTTCTGGTATATTGCAATACAAACAGGTATATTTATATCTTTAATTTCGAATCGAATATTACATTTTTAATGACAGTTTGAAATTTTGCGTGACGGTGATTGTAAATTTTCTGTTTTTTTTTTAATTTGATGATGGACGTCTGTGTTTCATATTAACTGAACCTCGTAATATCTAAAAAGTCTAGAGCCATCTGTGTACCTTGTGTTTCCTTTAGTTATATAATTAATCACCGACTTTATCACTAATGAAATGTCCCAGATTTATATTTTATTTTGTTTAAGTTTCATTGATTTTTGCATGAAATATAAAGTCTCCATAAACGAAAATAAAGTTTGTAGACGGTAATTTTGTATCCAGATGGGTTGCATCATATTATGATATTACTTGATTAACCTCTGTTATATGTTTTATTACTCGAAATGTACAGAATTTTAGCAAAGCCACAACATTTTTTTTGACGGATACCATTTCACTAGATAAATGTTTGTAGAAACACATTTGTTATATTGATAATGATGAATTCACACTTATTATTCTTATTTGCTTGCATTTCCCCATCAAAATGATATATGGCATGTATCTTTTTATATAAAAATTCAATTAATTTTTTAAGTACTTCTAAATTATAAGAAAATTAGCAAAACAAGGCGACATGAATCCGAAAATCTACCACTATGCACTCTTGTTTTTATTTATTCAAATTTGATGATTGATAGTCGTGGTAAAAAATTACAAATCTCCCGGACAAGAACAACACCAATAGTACGTCTCAAAGTAATCTGAAAATCGGTGAAGTAAAAAAAATGTAATTTCCGGCTAAAGGAGAGGACTAATAATATAGCGTTTTAAAAACTGTCTTTTTACCCGTATCATGCTTAAAGTGTCTATTGTATCTGGCTTTATGGTAGTGTTATTTCTGGCAGGTTCATTTAGTAGAGCGACAGTATCCCACCAGCAGGTTTGAGAGTCTTAGCTAGTTTTACAGTTAAAACGAGCACGCACTGATAAGCAGCGATTAGCAAGAGAAGAGCAGCAATGAGCAGCACGGACCAAGCGATGAGCAGTGATGAGCAGCATGGAGCAAAAGAAAAGCAGCGATGAGTACAGTGCAAAGCAGCGATGAGCAGTGAAGAGCAACACGGAGGAAGAGAAAAGCAGCGAAGAGCAACACGGAGCAAGAGAAGACCAGCGAAGAGCAATAGAAGAGCAGTAGAAGAGCAGTAAAGAGCAGTGATAAACAATAGAAGAGCAAGAAAAGAACAGCAAAGAGCAGCAATGAGCAAGAGAAGAGCAGAGATGAGCAATACGAGAAAGAGAAGAGCAGCGATTAACACCATGGAGATGACCCTGCTGTCTAAATTATGTATTGTCTAACCAATGTTTGTACTTCTATCCAGTAGCCACCTTGTTCTTAATCCCCATCAATCTCAAGTGTCTATTAATGAGCTACGATTTGTTAAACTATTCTTACCCATTAAACCAGTTTCTCCTATTCTTGACGTGTTTAATCGGTGGGATAAAAATACATAATATTTTTAACCACTTCCCGGTGATTAAATTTCTACGTGGGAATTACCGCCCTTTTTTCTACAATTATTGGAACGATAAACTAGAAAAGTCCCGAAATGACGTCTATGTAAACAAAGTATATAGCAACAACATTTTCGTAAGGTTTTTGTCGAAAATTATAGGAGAAACACATTATCCTTCAATTTACTCGTGAGTTATGGAATTTCTCCACCCTCAATAGTTAAATTTTAGATTTTAACACGCTCGCAAAAGCTCGCGTGTTGAAAATCGAAAATTTAACTATCTCGGGTGGTGAAATTCCATAACTCACTCGTGCCTGAAGGAGAATCTATATTTATTCCCTGCCACTAATCAGTCAGTCAGACTATCCTGACTCTCAGTTTTGTTTATGTCTGTGTTTTGTGCTCCTTTATGTTATTTGTGTCCAAGGTTCTGTCTTTTTGGTGGTGTTTATTGATTGTATTGTTGGCCTTTTACCAGTTATTTATTTTATTATTTTTTTCAGAACACCACATAATATAAGACTAATATAATAAGATTATATAATGGGCTTCCGAGTAAAGGAAAGACAAACGGCTCGTGTCACCACTTAAAGTCTACCTGCATGACCTAAGCAAGAACGATATTGTTCCCAAAAAATAGTATAACCCTTATTGTATTTTTAATAATAGGGATGTGGAAAACTCTGATCATTTTCTACTTCATTGCCCTATATATCGCCTGTTACAAGAAACACCTTTTTTTATAAATTTTATTGGAAATATAAAAATAATTACCCTTTTGAGAATATTTCAGTTGCTGAACAATTTCAAAATAGTGCAGAATCTCATGGTAAGAAGTAATCGCTTTTTATAACTCCATGTGGCACGAAATTTTCTAATGAAATAAAATCTTACCCTAAAAGTACATTAAAAATATTTAGCACTTCTTACATTAAAAAAATGATTTTACTTATTTGAAACCAATGTTGTTTGTTATTAATTACCTTAGATATAATGAACCCGATAACTAAAAAACTGCCAAATTGAATACAATAAAAGCACAAACCATGCCGATATGGCAGGTGCTATGCCACTATGAGATTTGGGCCATGTTGGACTGTGTACGACCAATGCCAATATGAGTGTATTTCGGAACTCTCTTGATTTATCCTATCCCTCTATAAAAACATCGTAGATTCGTTAATTAATAAAGGTATCATTGCCAATATGGCTTACCTCGGACCTATAACTATGCCAATATGAAAAATAGTAGGTAATACTATTATAATATTGTACCATTTTATTATACGGGAAAGAAATATATAACATAAGCGCTGCGTCGCTTGTTTTTCCAATCCCCCTTTTGCTGTAATTTGTATTTCAATGCTCTTTTCTGAATAAAATATATTTACACTAAAGTTTCCTAGAGCCACATTATCAGTGACGGATACCATTTCACTAGATAAAGGTTCCTAGAAACACTTTTGTTATTTTTATAATGATGAATCCACACGTATTATTCTTATTTGGTTGCCCTAACCCATCAAAATGATACATGGCATGTTTCTCTTTATAAAACTTCAATTATATTTTAAATACTCCATCTAAATTATAAGAAAATTAACAAAACAAGGCGATGTAAATCCAAAAATCAATATACTTTTCGAGACACAGTCTCTTTCCAAACCAAAAAATAAAAATAAATGACTAAGAATAAAATAAAGAAAATGATAAAAAAAAATATGAAACATATATGTACTATGAAATCATGGGTATTCAAAGGTATTAAAAAGGATAAGCAGTTCCTGCCTCTTATAAGACACCCTCTATGTTGCTCACATGTGAATGTACATGCATGTTTGTGCTTAAGGAATATTAGTAATTATGTAATATGCTGATGTAATTGCATCCGTCATAACTTGTTTCGAAACAATAATTTCATTTTTGTGGCGATGAGAGGGAGTAAGATTGGACAGGGGGAATTTTTGTCAAGAAATACAAGCATCGTGGTTTAGTTACACAAACTAGGCATAAAATAGTTGCACAAAATTCAAGGTTGCATAGGTATTTGAAAGAATCAAAATCCATAGAAACGTTTTTGAAAAAGTAAAAATCAAATTGTTTACTGTCTCTCTGTAATTTTTGTCCATTGCAGAATATTCTGATATTTTAATTTTGAAATTTTTAGTTCTTGTATTTTTGTTGTGAACTACAATTTTCGAAATAAAAATATCAGAATATGTTATCAATTTTGCTAAATACAATATTTTCACAGATGCAAGTGTAAATAAATATACTTTGAGTTTTTGTTTTATAACTTTCTTATTAAATCAATTTTTATTTTTATTTTTACTAATTAAGAGAAAGGCGGGAAAAGTTTATTAATTCTTAACAATGTGTAACAAACTTTCCCCTATTAATAATGTAACATTTCATGTACCTCCGCCGATTTGTGACTACCACCGGATTGACTTTGTTGAACGTCACGACGGGTGCCGTATACGGAACACGAACTGATAACAATTCCGGAGCACATGAGTTCACTCATGGAGTTCGTGTTGTTCGTTTTTTTTAGTTTTCAGTGTTTATTTGTTGTGCTCGTGGTTGTTCCTTTGTTTTCCCGGGTTTGTCTGTCTGATGGATTGCGTTTTTTGATTTGTTCCTTAGGTATATTTGTCCTCTTTGTTAAAATTATATTCTATAAAGAGTCGGTGAATATATGTCAGATTCTTTGATGCAGGTAACATGGTCTAAAAACTAGATCAACGAAAACCATGAAAACTTTGACAGTTTTTTTATATTGAAAACGTGGATCATATACACATACATTATTAACCTATTTATTTAATTGTGTAACACGCCGAATGAGTAACACCAAAGACTATTCTGCTCAGTGTAAGAAAAATGTGTCCGAGTGTGGTGGTATGTTTTTTTTGTGGACTGGTACCGTATAAGCTAGCATGTTAAAAATCCGTCAAAGGCTCAATGTCGGAGTCATGGTTTTAAAGGCAAAATGTCAATTTTTAGAAAACAATTTGAACAATTAACAAACACGGTCATGAATATGTTAAAAAATTGGTTTAAATGTTTTTCTATTTTGCCTATTGTTATATTTCATGATTTTAGTTTGTTTTATTATGTTATGAATGATTGTATTGTGATTAATCTGCCCATCAATGGGCACCTTGATTGGCCAATAAAGTTATCTGTGAATGGACACCTTGATTGGTCAATAAAGTTATCTGTGATTAATCTGTCCATCAATGGGCACCTTGATTGGTCAATAAAGTTATCTGTGATTAATCTGGCCATCAATGGACACCTTGATTGGTCAATAAAGTTATCTGTGATTAATCTGTCCATCAATTGGCACCTTGAATTGGCCAATAAAGTTATTGTGACTAATCTGTCCATCAATGGGCACCTTGATTGGTCAATAAAGTTATCTGTGATTAATCTGGCCATCAATGGACACCTTGATTGGTCAATAAAGTTATCTGTGATTAATCTGTCCATCAATTGGCACCTTGATTGGCCAATAAAGTTATCTATGAATGGACACCTTGATTGGCCAATAAAGTTATCTGTGATTAATCTACCCATCAATGGTCACCTTGATTGGCCAATAAAGTTATCTGTGAGTAATCTGCCCAACAATGGTCACCTTGATTGGCCAATAAAGTTATCTGTGATTAATCTGCCCATCAATGGTCACCTTGATTGGCCAATAAAGTTATCTGTGAATGGGCACCTTGATTGGTCAATAAAGTTATCTGTGATTAATCTGTTCATCAATGGTCACCTTGATTGGTCAATAAAGTTATCTGTGAGTAATCTGCCCATCAATGGTCACCTTGATTGGCCAATAAAGTTATCTGTGATTAATCTGCCCATCAATTGGCACCTTGAATTGGCCAATAAAGTTATTGTGACTAATCTGCCCATCAATGGACACCTTGATTGGCCAATAAAGTTATCTGTGATTTATCTGCCCATCAATGGACACCTTGATTGGCCAATAAAGTTATCTGTGATTAATCTGCCCATCAATGGGCACCTTGACTGGCCAATAAAGTTATCTGTGATTAATCTGCCCATCAATGGGCACCTTGATTGGCCAATAAAGTTATCTATGAATGGACACCTTGATTGGCCAATAAAGTTATCTGTGATTAATCTGCCCATCAATGGGCACCTTGATTGGCCAATAAAGTTATCTGTGATTCATCTGCCCATCAATGGACACCTTGATTGGCCAATAAAGTTATCTGTAATTAATCTGCCCAACAATGGGCACATTGATTGGCCAATAAAGTTATCTGTATCTGTATCTGTATGACATAAATGGAGTGATAATTTGTGTGGTTTTTATCTGAAGTAAATTACCAGATAAATACATTTGTTCTCCGTAACATGTTGTGTATTTCTTGTAATTATAACTAATTAACGTTTTGATATGTATATTGTACCTTGACTGTCCGAATGTTTATTGTTCCAACCTTTAAGGTACACAGATACATGTGTATGTATACATCTAAACCGTTTTGCTGACAAAATCAGCGGGGTTTCAAATTTTTATAACGCTATATTTTAAAATAATTAATGCAGCATTTGAAGAAAGAGGTGTGTATAAGGTGGTCCCAAATTTCAATGCAGAGATTGCAAATGTGTCAAATAAGTATCATTTTAATTTCTTTTAAATTAATAATTTATCCCTTTTACCATTTTATATGGTAAATATTTGATATATTATATAATTAATTCTCTTTGCTTGTATGAACGATATTTATTTCGTTATGACAAGGTAGAAGATGATTGGGATGAGTACCGCCATTTTGAAATAAGAAGTGCATTTCACAAATTTATCGAAAAATAACATAGACATAATGTACATATATGGACATTTTACACAATAATTTCAAGAAGGAATGGACTAAAAAACGTGTTCTCTTGTCGAAACATATGTAGAGGAATATTTTATGTACTAGCAAATAATACCGACTAGTTTATAAATCATTTAGGTTTAGTAAAAACTTTATTTTGAGTGAATTGTTTTCTTTTTTTAACCCTATATTATATTTCGGTATGATAAAAGTTGATTTTAAAATTATGACAACAAATTGATTATTTTATATCTTATAATTTTGATGTTCAATATTCATAAACTATTGCCAGGGTCATAAATGGTTCTTGGGTAGAATCGTCCAGAATGGTTCTAGGTTAGAAGATCATAAATGGTTCTAGGATAGAACTGTCATAAATGGTTCTAGGGTAGAACCGTCCAGAATGGTTCTACGGTAGAACTGTCATACATGGTTCTAGGTCAGGACACACCCTGTCATAAACGGTTCTAAAGGTTTCAGGATGACTGTTCAAGAACTGTTCTAGAACAGTTCTTTTGACAGTTAAGGACAGTTCTAATGAGACTTAGAACTGAGCTCAACTGTATTTGTGTTATAATGTAATTGTCGGGTATAATAAAATTGTCATTTAATACTTTTGAATAGCTGATTTTAGAAACGAAGTACTTACTGCTAATTAAAAAATATTTTCGATCTTATCTAATGTTTTATTACATAAGCCAAGTGCCGCATTTACATGAGCCAAGTGTCGCATTTACATGAGCCATGTGCCGCATTCAATTAAATTTACATAAGCCAAGGATGATTATGAAATTGTTATATTTGGTACATTATCGGGTATAATGTAATTACTGGTGTTTTTGACTGATTTGGTTGTTTAGTTTATGTACTGAATGAGCTTTAAATTAATGTATTCCCCTTTAAAGTGTTTCCTCTTTTTCAGTTTCACAAAAATCTTCTAAACACACCTGTACGAGCTTTTTATTAATTACAGGTAAAACATATCATGCATATGGAACATACTTTCAATAAATATTCGATAAAGAATGTGGAGTTTTAGTTTTAAGTATTTCGAAGTCTACATTGTCAGTTTATTTTTTAAAAATTACGAATTTTCATTGAGACATAAAAATTTACAGCAGCCAAGTTCGCAGATTACAGAATCCTATGATTTTTCTCGTGTCGCATATAGAAAGTAGAGTGAAATATTCCAGAAAAACGATTTGCAATTTCAAAAGAAAAGACACTAAGTGGCCGAGTGGTTTAGGTAATTCGTCATGACTACTACTTATCACTATCCTGTCAACACTGATGTTGTGAGTTCGAATCTCAACAGTGGCGGGGTGTATCTTAATTGACAAGGATTCCCAATTTTCTTACCGAAGGTCGATGGTTCTCTCCGGGTACTCCGGCTTTCTCCACCAATAAAAACTGACCGCCGGGAAATATCCAAATGTGCAGAAAACTGCCTAAACCCAAACTAAACAAACAAAAACACTACGTACATGTAGATGTAACACAGGTCCTTGCCCTCAGACATTTATACTACATGTAGATTAATTCCTACGTTTATCTTCTCGTTTTCTCCGTCCGTTTGTTCGTCCGTCTGTCTGTCACACTTTCTTTAGTTTATTTATAAGATGATTGTATTCCATCTGATGGTTTTAGAATTTTAATTTTAAAAAACCGGGTCACACTGGTGTGAAATTTCGTAATATTAGAAATTTAAGCGTTTTATAATTACCTCGTTTGAGGGAATTTACGATTCATATGTTTAAGAGTGAAAAGACCAAAGTATGTTATACAAGTATAACCTGTTCATAATTGGAAAAAAAATAATTTAATTTTAGAAAAAATCGGATCCAAAAATGCAGGTCGAATCATTTAATAACTTATTCATGAATATTTGAATCGCGGTCGGAGAATTGATAAGTTTGTGACGTCACAGTACCAAAAGATTATACAATATAATGTAACTTGACCAAACTTCAAACAACCAATCAAATTGTATGTTATAATTCAAATTAGATTATATAGGAAAAAAATGCAACGAAAAAGATATATGATAAACACGTGTATTAATGTTTAGTAAATACATCAAAGTAAATTACATAAAAAAAATAACTCATTCATCAGATTTAATGGGAAATATGCAAACATTCTTTGATATTTTTTTTAGAGGTTTAAGTATGAAATATTGATAATTTCAGCACCTTTAGTCTAAACGTATTTAGTTATAGTGAATGGAGAAACCAGATTTTCCACATTATACTAATCCTTTATAACTTAACGGATGAGACGTCTTGTTCTTTTTTTTTTGTTTAGTTTGTCATATTTTTTATATATATTTTAATTATACATTTATGTACATGCATCCTTGTGGCATTTGTGTTTTCATGACTTTGTCTTTTCCTTGGATTTAAATTTATAGAATTTTCCTCAATGTTTTGTTGTTTCGTTGTTTTGTCGATATTTGTCCTACCTTTTCCACATGGACAGAGGATACTTAAGGTGGTACCCAACACTACAGGGAGATAACTCTTAAAAATCACCAGAACGTTTTAATCAAATTTAATAAGAAAAGAGAAATTAAGCTTCTGTATGATCAAAATTGATGTTTGCCAAACTGCTATATATTCATTGAAATTATTCCCGTGAAGTGTGAAATTATATCTACTAAAAAAAAATCAAAATTTATGGCAACAGGTCAAAGTAAATATTTCCTAAAAATTTTATGAAAATTAAACGAGCCAAATTTATTTTAGTCAAGGTGTTGGGTACCACCTTAAGGTACATTAAGGGTGTTATTATCCATCTGAAAACTTGTTGCATGTTTTATAAATATAGATTCTCCTTCAGGTACGAGTGATCTATGGAATTTCTCCACCCGAGAGTTCAATTTTTGATTTTCAACACGCGAGCTTTAGCGAGCGTGTTAAAATCTAAAATTTAACTATCGAGGTAGGAGAAATTATATAACTCAATGGTTGTACAAAATTTCATTAATACATGTATTCCCCAATTGTCCTATCACAGTAGTATAGGGTCACATGCAAACCACTCCTTATTTCTTTTTGGAAAAAATACAGATTTGTCATTTCATAATAAATGACTTCTTAACAAACAAAATAGGCAAACGTACAAATGATAAAGTAACCTACAAAGAAATAAAAAGATGCAATTATCAACAAGGATTACATTACAAGAACCATGTCTACGTGTCATACATTACCAGGTGCAATGTAGCTATCATTTTGTATTGGCGAAGTTGACAAGGAAGGAATATGAAAAAAAATGAATGCTACTAAGCCGTGGTGATAACAGGAAGGCTGACAATTGGATGAAGAAAGCATGTTTGAATACGTTTTTAAACAAGTACACATCCGAGTAAGAGTTTCCTTTATCACTATTTAGAGCCCCCTTCCGCATTTGTGTTTACCAAAGTCTTCACCGAAATTCAAGTTAAGGATGCTCGCTGGTCATGTTTTGGTCTTTTTGTCAGATTTTCGGAATCATCAGGCTTTATCCATTTCTCAAACATGAATGTTTTTGCCCATGAACCCCCACTTTTTCTTTTATAATTCAATCATATATACCTTAAAATGGTATTTGACAACATTTTATGAAATCCTTTTTATTTTTCATACATCTTTGAGTGACTGAAGTTGTCAATGCAAAGACAATGAAAAATCCAGAGAAAACCCATTTTCTGCAAATTTTCAAGGCCTTATAGCTTTGAAATGAGCACATGAACCTATATTATTTTCTTGCTTATTTGTTTACTATTCATATGTTCTCTCAAACTAAAACACCTATTTCAAATCCTATTTATTTCCTATTAGACCAGCAATCATCCTTAAGGAGGCAATTTAGCAAAAGAAACAAAATATACACTAACGTGAGACACTCTATGACTATAACGATCTTTCATACAGAGAGATGTAGAATAGGGGACTTCCACTCGAGGGGTCACATTTTATGTCAGACACGAAGCTTCCCTTATCCTACATATATCTGTATGAATGATAACTTTTCTCTCATTGCAGACGGAAAAAAATAAAAGAAATATATTGGAAGTGAGAATGGCCGCCATGACAGAAAAATCTTCCTACAAAACAAGGGTTTATAGATGAAAACAAACATGATAATCGAAAAGATGAAACATAATTTGGTTTTAAAGCAATTTATTTTTCAAATTTTTTGTCCAAATCCAGGAAAGTTGATATTTTCTTGTCGGTTTGGAATATGATGTTGGCGAAATGATCTGTGACGTGACGTTTTGTGTCATGTGATGTAAGAAACGGATATTCCGCACGGGTATCTTACACCGCAAAACGTTGTCCTCAACCGCGTGTAATAAAAGAAATTTAAATTCTTCTTTACATAGTTGAAAATTGTACCTGGCGGTACTTAAAAAATTTCTATTGCTGGGAGATGAATTGGCATAAGTAAGTGCATAATACTGTGTGTTTGTCTGAATAAAAATCCTGAATTGGTTGTATCTCTCATGAAAAAAAGTTTTTAAAACAGCATGGATTCTTATGTAATATGTAACAATAAATGTCAGTATAACACCATGTTGTCATATATCACCAGTACATATAATATGTTTTCAAGTTAGTAAATATATCGCGTAATATTATTATTTTCTATATATTCTATTGACTGCAATGTTAGCCCAAAAATTTTTATTTTTTTTGGTTTTAGATTTTTAGGTCAAAATATCCTAGAGTGTCATATAACATGAATATAAAATATCATGAAGACAAAGTTGGGGTAAAATTAACAGTCATATAAGGTGAGAAGCAAAATCTGACAAGAAAAAGATCCTCATTCATTTTGTGTGTGCATAAACGAACCTGCAGTACATTTGTCTGAAATGTTTAACAGAATTTCTTCAAAATATCAATAGAAATGTGAAATTACCATTTTCTACGATTAGTTGTAATTAATTTTCTTTCAACATGTTCAATGCTACAATTTTTTGTAAGTAATTGATCTTTACCCAACATGTCATGTCAGCAAGAACGACTTTCACGCTGCTGGACACGAGAGTTTTGTTTCTAAAAGTTTAAACCGAGTTTATTTCAGAAACAATTTGATCACTTTTAAAGTTCAGCATTATGGTAAAGCCACAAGATCTACATAGTAAGTATAAATGACAAAAGCATGAATACGTTTTTTAAAGGTATAAAATCAATACGACTTTTCGAGATCGATCGCTCTTTGCGATGGAGGTAAAGAATGACGTATCACGTGACGTTTTATTAGTCATAGAAACAATAACAATATAGCAGCCCTGGTAAATTTTGCGACATAAAGGGTTCCTCGTCTTCCATAGTACCAAGTGTGCAGAGGAGAAACTGAGAGTATTGACCTAAATATTGAATGAAATTGTGCTATTTATTCAATACCAATAAATTCTTTATTTTGATGGATTAAAGGTTCTTGATATAAAGTTGCGCTCCATGGGTTTTCAAATTGAAGCGATGTTGGACGTTGTCGTACCATTTGTGCGAAGTTGTTTATGACGTTCTAGCATTGTGGCGTGACGTTATTATTATTTTTTTTGCATTGTTACGTCAAGGTAGGTCATGTGATGCGAGATGCATGAATCTCAGACTGGTGTCTCACACGGAATATAACTGTCCCAAACCCATAGAAATGTGAGAAATATAGATTCTACAATGATGACTAGTAAATTATGAAATTTATCAACTCGAGATCATTAACTTTTTAGTTTTAAACTGCGAGGCCTGTCCAAGGCCTATCGACAGTGAGTGGATAAATTTCATAATTAACGTGTCAAGAGTTTTAGAATCGTTTTTTCTAATGACAATTTAAAACTCCGAGAGGTCTTCCGAAAGTTTCTTGGCGGGAAATGTCACGAGCATTTAACCAACGTGTGGTGATATCAGAATCAAGAGATACATAAATGCGCACAGAATTAGAGAAAGCCTTTTCTTACCTTCTGCCCTTATATATGTAGCAACAGTTTAAAATCTGTGTATTAAAGTTGAGAAAAAGTATCCATCACAAAAATATTTGAGTCATCGGGTTTGAGATAGTCCCACTGTCTGAGGGGGGAAACATACCATTTATCTGGCACTCTCACCGGTGTTATATTCTTAATTGCATTATGTTTTGTTACTTGCATCAATTGTAGTATGCATAAGATTGTATAAAAGTCTCCTTGGGAATTCTGCTACCCATCTAAAGGCATAAGTATTGGTAGGGAGATCGTTCATTTGCTTTACTTCACCACTTTACTAACATAATGACGAACCGAGCTTCAAACGGATAACTTCCAACTAAATAACCAATATTTTTGTAGTAAGACTATATCGGTATCATTAAGAGCAGCTTAGAATAATGGAATACAAGTTCTCACATTTTAACTGCTAAAAGATCAAATGATTAGGAGGGCTACTAGACCAACATATTGATGTATTTGTGCTGATTGCCCTTGCAAAAAGGACACTTTTCACGACAGGCAATAACAAAACAACCTGCACTTTCCAAGACAAAATTTGCGAATTATAATTACGGATTAAAAATGAAACTAAAAAACATTGGGAAGAATTTACAGAATATTGAAAATGAAACAATTTTATTAAGAATTAACATATATATTATACGCTTAAAATTATGCGTCTGAGAAATTATAACCCTGCTCTAGACAGTTAGACTGTGAAAATCCTACCCTTTACTGCGACACACTCAGCCCAAAATAGTTGTACCCCCTCCCTCTCCCGGGTTAAAACATTTCTAATATTTCCAATGAATGAATTATTTTGAGTGTATAAAGTGTTTACTTAAGAATGGAGAATGGTAATGGGGAATGACACATCAACCCGACCAAAGAGCAGAACTATATAAGTTTTGAAGATTTGCGGACTTACATATTTTGGTTCTTCCCTAGTTATTTTTGTTTACTCTTTTATATTTCTGTATCTTGTAATTGTTGTGAAAAGATTAAACCTGGTATTGTTAGATGAGAGATATAATTGTTCTATCAAATTTATTACACTGAGTCGATGCGATTGTATTGCTTAATTTGTACGTATATGAAGGCGTATGTATTGAATATGATATGTTTAGTTTCACAGATGAAGGGCTAGTGCAAGCTACTTAAAAAGACTGGAACCCCTATACCGTCGCAATTCAGATAAGATGGAAGTCAAATTAGAGCACTTCTATACTGTATATGATAGAAAGAAAAGACAACTTTTTAATATTTTAGTTCCACAGTTGTTTGATTCATATTTTGTGTGGTATGTTGCTCTCTGCATGAACTATAGCTAGTAGGTGTTGTGCTAATACTGAAGTCAAATATTTTTATTTAGTTACAGTTAATTTTGAGTTTCTTTAATGATATTGGTTGTAAGTAAAGTCAAGAAATACCAAAGGGATATTCGAAGGAGGGAAAAATCTAAACAATTGAGAAACCCCGGAGAACAACGAAGACAAGACCAAAATAATATATGCATTACCATTGAAAACTAAAAACATATGAACAACATGGACCCCACCGAAAAAACCATGGTAATAATTTGTAAAAGGCAAATTATTTTTCTTCGGTTACTTGTACTTCGATAGTTTTCCATTATAAATGAATGTCATGTTAACAAGATGTATCGAGTCATTTTTGACTGAGATATATACCCAGTTAGTCCTTGATGGATAAGGAGTCTCGCCAGTTTGTCTTCGTTGGCTGGGTGGTATAGCCATTTCGTCCTTGTTGGCTGTGTGGTGTAGTCAGTTAGTCCTTGATGGATAAGGAGTCTCGCCAGTTTGTCTTCGTTGGCTGGGTGGTATAGCCATTTCGTCCTTGTTGGCTGAGTGGTGTAGTCAGTTAGTCCTTGATGGATAAGGAGTCTCGCCAGTTTGTCTTCGTTGGCTGGGTGGTATAGCCATTTCGTCCTTGTTGGCTGAGTGGTGTAGTCAGTTAGTCCTTGATGGATAAGGAGTCTCGCCAGTTTGTCTTCGTTGGCTGGGTGGTATAGCCATTTCGTCCTTGTTGGCTGTGTGGTGTAGTCAGTTAGTCCTTGATGGATAAGGAGTCTCGCCAGTTTGTCTTCGTTGGCTGGGTGGTATAGCCATTTCGTCCTTGTTGGCTGAGTGGTGTAGTCAGTTAGTCCTTGATGGATAAGGAGTCTCGCCAGTTTGTCTTCGTTGGCTGGGTGGTATAGCCATTTCGTCTTTGTTGGCTGAGTGGTGTAGTCAGTTAGTCCTTGATGGATAAGGAGTCTCGCCAGTTTGTCTTCGTTGGCTGGGTGGTATAGCCATTTCGTCCTTGTTGGCTGAGTGGTGTAGTCAGTTAGTCCTTGATGGATAAGGAGTCTCGCCAGTTTGTCTTCGTTGGCTGGGTGGTATAGCCATTTCGTCCTTGTTGACTGAGTGGTGTAGTCAGTTAGTCCTTGATGGATAAGGAGTCTCGCCAGTTTGTCTTCGTTGGCTGGGTGGTATAGCCATTTCGTCCTTGTTGGCTGAGTGGTGTAGTCAGTTAGTCCTTGATGGATAAGGAGTCTCGCCAGTTTGTCTTCGTTGGCTGGGTGGTATAGCCATTTCGTACTTGTTGGCTGAGTGGTGTAGTCAGTTAGTCCTTGATGGATAAGGAGTCTCGCCAGTTTGTCTTCGTTGGCTGGGTGGTATAGCCATTTCGTACTTGTTGGCTGAGTGGTGTAGTCAGTTAGTCCTTGATGGATAAGGAGTCTCGCCAGTTTGTCTTCGTTGGCTGGGTGGTATAGCCATTTCGTCCTTGTTGGCTGAGTGGTGTAGTCAGTTAGTCCTTGATGGATAAGGAGTCTCGCCAGTTTGTCTTCGTTGGCTGGGTGGTATAGCCATTTCGTCCTTGTTGACTGAGTGGTGTAGTGAGTTAGTCCTTGATGGATAAGGAGTCTCGCCAGTTTGTCTTCGTTGGCTGGGTGGTATAGCCATTTCGTCCTTGTTGGCTGAGTGGTGTAGTCAGTTAGTCCTTGATGGATAAGGAGTCTCGCCAGTTTGTCTTCGTTGGCTGGGTGGTATAGCCATTTCGTCCTTGTTGGCTGTGTGGTGTAGTCAGTTAGTCCTTGATGGATAAGGAGTCTCGCCAGTTTGTCTTCGTTGGCTGGGTGGTATAGCCATTTCGTCCTTGTTGGCTGAGTGGTGTAGTGAGTTAGTCCTTGATGGATAAGGAGTCTCGCCAGTTTGTCTTCGTTGGCTGGGTGGTATAGCCATTTCGTCCTTGGCTGACGGTTATGGCAAGTTAGGACTTGTTTTTGAGTGGTAAAGCCGATTCGTACTTGTTGGCTGAGTGGTGTAGTCAGATATTCCTTGTTGGCTGAGTGGTATAGCAAGTTCCTCATGGTTGCAAACTTTATTATGAAGGGTCAATGGTTCTTCCCTTGACTCCGGCCACCAAAACAAAACTGGCTCCACTACAATAGAGATATCTGCGCTGAAAAAAAATCCGAATTGATAAAAGAGCAAAGTTTCTACGTTACTATTTGGTGCTGCCTGTACGATCTTCCACCGTACTTCGCAAAATTAATGACGGGAGTTTTAACGCTCTTGGGGATATTGTTTTACAACAGTTGGTATTTCCTTGTTCGTTTGTTCATTTGAATTACGTCTTAAGTATTCATCCCTAGCCTTTCGTGCCAATGAGGTATTAGGACTAGGTCCATGGGCCCCGTTGGGGTATTATGACTAGGTCTATGGGCCACGTTGAGGTATTATGACTAGGTCCATGGGTCCCGTTGGTGTATTAGGACTAGGTCCATGGGCCACGTTGAGGTATTAGCACTAGGTCCATGTGCCCCGCTGAGGTATTAGGACTAGGTCCATGGGCCTTGTTGAAGTATTAGGACTAGGTCCATGGGACCCGTTTTACAAACATTCGTATGCCTACCATTAGACGCAAGTGTGATCTGATTTCCAGTTTTCAATGTCTTTGTTCTATTGACGTCATGGAACCAGTATTGATCGTAGTCGTACAAGTGTTTGTGAAACGGGAACCAATCTTCTATACAAACATCCAGATGACTACGATCGACCCTGAAACTTAAAATCAGATTAGAATATAAGAATCCTTTTTATGATCATTTGTCATGATGACAACTTATGTTTATTTATGTGACTTACGAGTCGGTTGTTTTGGCAGCTACTAATTTCCGTAAATATCTCAGATTTATAGCAACTGTCATATAAGTGGGAGGTTTGGCATGCCGTAACAACGGGTTTATCCCTCCATTTTCATTTGAAATAAATGTACCAAGTCAGGGATATGATTGTTGCTTTCCAGTTGTTCTGGATATTGGCGTACCTACCGGCTTTGTCAGTTTGTTGGACTTTGATTGTGACATTACCCTTGGATCTTCTTGCCTTGTTACGAAACTTTTTTGGTGCGCATATTAATATTTCGTTTAACTGCAACGCATCAATCTCGTGTTTAAGGCTGAGAACCGAAATGATATTCCAGAATGTTGAAGAAAATATTTAAATGAACAGAATGCTAAGACTCTTTAAAGTAAAAAAAAAACAAACTTGACATAAAATCTTGAACAACTGAAAAAAAATAAAATGAAATAAAAGAGCTACTTCTCGGTCCGTGTTCCAATTTTCAGATTAAAATTGGAAAATGAAAAATAAAAAAGCTAGTGGTAAATTTCATTTTTTCAATTTTCAGATAAAAATTGAAAAATGTTTGGCCGTTTTATACACGGACCCTTCTCATTTCCAATGTATGACATTGTTTTCCAGTAATGTTTTAAAGTATCATTTTCAAAATACACAATGACCTGTCAATCAATCAATGTCACACAACGGACATACTAAGTAAGAGCGGACAAAAAAATAATATAAAATGGCACAAACACAACAGAGAATCAGGGTAGTCCGACTGAGTGAACAGTGGCGGGGATAATCAAGCTTAATGGGTATGCATATTTTTACAAATCTTAGCTCATCATTGGTGATAAAGGCCAACAAAAATCTATATTTTGTAGAATAATGAGTGATATAAAATTACAAATTGATTTTATTCCTTGCTCTGAATGTTGGTTTAAAATCCTTGATTAGAATACTACTAAACGTGATTGGTCATCCATCCAAGGTTGTCAAAATAATCGAATTTGAGATTGATGAAGACCTTCGTGTTAGTAACAAGTAACAAGGCATTGAAAAAAACCTGTTGAATCGCTTTGAAAACCTTTTTAATGAACTAATTTCAGCTATTTTCGTCATCTGCGAGTCATCTACGTACGGAATTAATTTTATATTGTATCGACTATTGAACACATGTTGAATTTTGCCACGTCCGTTTAATCAGCATTAAGGGAATATAATACCGTAAGAAAGGGAGGTAATGAAGTCGTCAAGAGATATACACTGTGAATTGGTTGTATCTCTCATGAAAAACCTTAATAAAATACTTAAATGTCAGATTTTTCTTAAATATCTCCATAAAAAGCATATAGACCCCAATTTCTCGTCTTTCTTTTGCAAACAGAAGTCTATTACGTCCATGATAAGGTACATACTGCCAAACAGACACAATGTCTTCGTGTACTCTTAAGATTGATCAAAAGGAGTGTTTTTTCTCCAGTTTTATGGCTGTTTACAAACTTTCTAATCATTTGACTGATGGAACATTTTATCTTTAAAAATCTTACCTTGATACAACATTAATAACAATAAAACCGCTTTGACAAAAAACGAACATAGATAAAATCCGGTCTGAATCACCTATCCTGAAAACAAGCAAACAACTTTATAATCAGCTGTAACGGTAACAAAAAACTATGGTTTATATTGAACTTTGAATTTTTAGTGGAAATAAGGCAACCAAGCGAGTGACAAATTAACTGTTATCTTTTTTTACCCGTTACAACTGTATTTCTTTGTTAATCTAAATTTTATTTTGTGAAAAAGGTAATAAAACAGTAACCACTAGATTAAGCATCTTAAATCAATAGACATTTTTTGCCTTTTCACTTAGCTGCCAGATGAAATTATCTCAGTCGTAACGTACAGAATTAAACTTACCTTGCTTTGTCCAATCATGTTCATCCAGAGAAACGAAACCATTTGGCATATGGAATTATCAATTTAATAGTTAGAAAACTCATCTGGTAAGCCTTCTTAAATTACATAAATCCCTTGCTTGTACTTTTATCTAGAAAGTAAAGAAAAAAAATCGAACTTAAGGTGGTACCTAACACTACAGGGAGATAACTCTGTAAAATCAGCTAAACGTTTTAATAACGATGTGTTGTTAAGGGAATATTAAGCTTTTCAATGATCAATATTAGTGTTTGTCAAACTGCTATACAATCAGTGTAATTTTTCTGATGAATTGGTTGGTTCAAATGTTTTGAAATTTTAAAATTTTTGTCAATGGGTCAAAGTAAATACTTTGTCAAAATTTTATGAAAATTAAACGAGCCAAATTAATTTAAGTGAAAGTGTTGGGTACCACCTTAATTTTCCACAGTTTTAGCATTGTCTGAGGTTTTCATTCCACGTGTTAATATGTCTATTTTTCCAAACCAATAAAAGGGTTAAATGATATAAAAATCTTGAAAAAGGACTACTTAAGTACGACAATATTAGAAAAACTCGTGTTTTTCTATAGATATTATTAGATATTTTTTCAACTGGTCGAATGGGGTTTACACATTCAAGTAGAGTATCCATAGACAGTCGACACCACGTAACCTACCTTAACAGTTGTATGTCTAGTTATGGTCAGTTACTCTGACTCCACGTTAACCCTGGGTAACACGGAAGGATGGGCATTTCATGCACCGCATGCAACACCCGACGAGAAGGTCAAGGTGAATATTCGGAAAAAGTCGTTAATCAGAAATGGGAACGGGATTTGACTATGACAAAGGAAACTGGTCACATATCCTTCTATGACAGTCATATTCTGTGCTATAAAAGTATGTTTTTTGAAAATATTAAAATGACTGAATTAATACAAAGTTTATCCGGCAACCCTTTTTTGGGTCTTAGAGCGTCAAAATCCAACACATCCCTTAGGTTGTAGACCAGAATTCCGTGCACAACTTGACAATGCTATATTATGTATATTTACGTTTTGAATTGAAACTAAAATATGAAAAGTGTCTATTTGATCTGAAATACCTGAACTGGTGTAAACGTTCTTCATGATTACTGTAGCATTTACAGTATGTCTTTCGCAAGCGACTTTATTAATTTCTCCCAAGCGACAATACAGCACGTTTACAAGTGACTGTACTGTACAACATCCGGCACATGTAAGCAACTATTTCTGCGAAACTAAGTACTTTTTGGGAAAGCAAAATAACGGATTGAACATATATATTATACGATATCACATACTTTAAAATTTCACCCTAAAATGCGGTAAATTGCAAGAAGTCATTAATGAAAACAGCGCATTGTGAAAAGTTTTCTGGAGCAAAAGAATAGTTTTAGGAAATACATCATTCTACTTTCATTTATAGGTATAATATTTTACGTACTCAAGCTTTATCATGTTTATATATATTTACTTTTATTGTTACAATGAAAAACTATATAAAAACAGTATACATTTCCGTTCCCACACTGTGTTTACTGTCTATGTTTCCGCCCAGTGCTGCACCTAGCGTTAACTGGAGTTGCTTCTTTTCTTTCTGGTATTATCATCACTACTGAACGCAGTTCATAAATGTTAATAGCGATTGGCTTCATGAAAACGTCCGCTCCTCTCGATAAACAGAGATATAACACTAATGAAAACTTATGTTTTATTTGCAAATTTCGTCGTGATATCGGCAAAAGAATACCGAAACGACAAAACAGAGGGAAAAAATAAAAAATACAGGTATAACTATATAACTAAAAAAAAAAAAAAAAAAAAAACGTATAATAAACTTTGTGGAAATTAAGGTGGTACCTAACACTACAGGGAGATAACTCTGTAAAATCAGCTAAACGTTTTAATAACGTTGTGTTGTTAATGGAATATTAAGCTTTTCAATGATCAATATTAGTGTTTGTCGAACTGCTATACATTCAGTGTAATTTTTCTGATAAATTGGTTGGTTCAAATGTTTTGAAATTTAAAAATTTTTGTCAATGGGTCAAAGTAAATACTTTGTCAAAATTTTATGAAAATTAAACGAGCCAAATTAATTTTAGTGAAAGTGTTGGGTACCACCTTAAAAACTTCCAGTGGTCGCATAGAGAACACAAAACAAGCGCATGTACCTGTTACATGTAATTTTGTATATTTTTATGTAAAATCGACATATGGCTTGTTTTACACTAAGGAAGTCAATTCGTATTAACAATGTATTATATAATTTATAGAAGATTGCTTGTAATCTGTCTTTCTTTTAAAATCTACACCACTTGTCACGGACGGCAAGTGATGGCTAAGAGAATTCTATTTCACAACTTGAGATCATGACAAAAATTCAACAAAATTAACATTTAATATTGTAAAAAAATATACATATAAATAAATAAGTTACTATTGAAGACATATTAAAGATATCAGTTAACTTTGAAGAGAATTTCTTACTAAGAATTTCTAATAATATATAAAAAATTCTCTATATATGTATATCGTTTTGACTGAGAAAGTTTACAGGGCAAATTTCTAAAAATAATTCAAAACAGTTTGAAATTTGACTAAAACTGTCTCTGTTCATGAATCATATAAGTAACAATGATTATGCATTTCTTTTCGTTATCATTCAGATCCGTTGTATACTAACGTTTACCATTTCAATTATTAGAATTTATAAATTAAAAGAAAAGCCCAACAGCAAGATGTGACTATCTCATCTCTAGAAAGCGGATAGGGAGTTGTCAGGTCAGAATGCGGAAAGCTTGAACACGGACTATAGTGGGTAATGTCATGCCACTTGCACTCTGAAAACCCCTGTTGTAGATATAAAAAAAAAGAAGGCTAATGGTCGCCTCTAGAGAAGGATAAATTATCCAACTTCCCAATTTTTTCCAGTGGCAGTAATATTGGTAATTTTAAGGATGTTCGCTCATGAAGTTCAAAATAACATCGTTTTCCTAAATTATACTATTTTTTCTGATTTACATTGATATATTGTTGAACCGGTTCTCGGCCAGACGATGCATGCTACAACCTATCGATCAATAGATCAATATAATATTCCATAAAATTTGGATGGAATTTACACAACAATTTGATAAAAAAAATTTTGTCAAAATTTATCAAACCAGTAAGGACCAGTTTAATAGCATGTAGATTTATAAAAATCATATTTGTGTAAACTTTAAAAGACAACAACAATCGTTTATCAACTGAATTTCTAAAAGTAGTAAAACTAACAATGATGCATGTTTATGATCTTTAAAACCAATGCATACCATTCTTTAACTTGACGGTTAGTTTTTTGTAAAGATGTTTTAAATTGTAACAATGATTGATTCTGTCGAAAGTAAAAAATCCTTACCAAGGACGAGCATTGTATTGGTTAGTACTTGTGATCATCTGTACTGTGTTGAAAAATAAAAACCTAAAATTTATTTGAACTTTAAGGATGATCGCTGGTCTAATATGAAATAAATAGGATTTGAAATAGGTGTTTTTGTTTGAGAGAACATATGAAGAGTAAACAAATAAGCAAGAAAAAAATATAGGTTCATATGCTCATTTTAGACCTATAAGGCCTTGAAAATTTGCAGGAAATGGGTTTTCTCTGGATTTTTCATTGTCTTTGCATTGAAAACTTCAGTCTCTCAAAGATGTATGAAAAATAAAAAGGATTTCATAAAATTTTGTCAAATACCATTTTAAGGTATATATGATTGAATTATAAAAAAAAAAGTTGGGGTTCATGGGCAAAAAATTTCATGTTTAAGAAATGGATAAAACCCGAGGATTCCGAAAATCTGACAAAAAGACAAAAACATGACCAGCGAGCATCCTTAATATTATATGAACATATGAAATTTCTGTCAAGAATGCGTCTGTTATAGAATAAGAATTTAATCATGAGTCATATTTTCGCTACGATATAGAATTTAGTCAGGTACCTTGTATGGCGTGTGAAACGTTGCAATATTCACAAAAAACAAAATATATGTTCATAAAATTAAATAATTGTTCGTAAAAACGAATATTTGTTCATAAAAACAAAATATATATTCAATAAATCAAAATATGTGTTCATTAAACATAAAATCCAAATATTCATTCATAAAATCCAAATATTCATTCATAAAATCCAAATATTCATTCATAAAATCAAAATATCCATTCATAAAATCCAAATATTGATTCATAAAATCCAAATATTCATTCGTAAAATCCAAAAAATATTCATTCGTAAAATCAAAATATTTTAATTTTATGAATGAATATTTTGATTTTACGAATGAATATTTTTTGGATTTTATGAATGAATATTTTGATTTTGTCAATAGGCAGTGAGCACAACTGATTAGTAGTAAATCGACGAAATGTGCACATGTTGTGTATCATTTGTACCAAAGAATTATATTTTAACCACTGAATCGATGCCATTGCTGGTGGACTCCAAGTCCTCGAGGGTATCCCCAGCTCAGTTGCTAGTTTTTCGATACTAGCCCGAAATTGATACTTAAAATTTACTGTTACAAACTTGTAAAATTTGTGAGAACCAAGTACTATGTCGCTCGCGTATAGTTCTGTCCTTACATGGTTTTAGCTTTATCCCGTTTGGTCATTTAGGCATTTTTTAATTTGCTCTTCAACTGTTTGCTTTGTTGTTTAATGTTTTTAACATTTTAGATACTGAGCACAACTGATAAGTCGGAAATCTACGAAATGTGCACATCTTTGATATCAAAAATGTTTTTTTTTGTAATATATATTTTTTATTTTTATGTCATTTTTCAATCAACAATACAAAAAGCATATATAACAGAAGAAAATGTTTTTACATAAAACATTCAATTAAAAAAACACTTAAAAATTAATGCTCAGCCCATTGCCTCGGTTGATATTATGTTTTTAATGTTTAACCTTTTGTCTCTGATTTTATTTGACTTTTTTGATAGAGCATAAATAACTGGAGGCCATATCAACCCTGTAATAGTATTTTATCCACTCAATGGATATGATATCAAAATTGGTATCAGAGAATTTTATTATAAACTGAAATTTCAACGCAAGTATCTTACAAATGTGCCACAACTGAAGCAATGACTAATAAGGGGGATGATATCCTTAAGGTCTAACATATAATAATAACTAATATAGATGTACATTTAGAATGTAAAACCAATACTGAATTTTGTTGACATTTATTGATGTACTCTACAAACAATTCATCACAGGTTTTATGTTCATCCTTTTCTCAAAATATAAAAGAAGTGTGCAATTTTATACCACGTGATGCTATATAAACATTTTCCCAGCCTATCGCCCAGGGAGATAGATTGTCAGTGCAGAGTATAGTCATGTCTCCCAGTATCTTTACATTTATATTATTAGCATCATGCTTGTCTCTTTGTTGTGGAGAGTATAAAAAATCACATGATGGCTACAGTCAGGCGGATAAAGAGTATGGATACGATAGTACAGGATATGGTTATAAAAAAGAAAAAAATTACGGAAAAGACAAAAATTACGGAAAAGACAAAAAACATGATTACGGCTATGGAGAAAGCAAAAAATACAAGGACGACAAACATTATGGAAGTAGAGTTCATAGCGGTTTGGGTTCAAGAGCATTTGATGTGGCGAAAGATTTGGTAATTCTAAAAACAGCCATGGATATGTTTGGCAATAGATATGGGCACAGTTATAGAGACTATGGGTATGACAGGAAGAAAGGTAACCGTTATGGATATGATGAAAAGAAGAGTTACGGATATGATAAAAAGAAGAGTTATGGATATTATGAAAAGAAAGATTATGGATATGATGAAAAGAAAGATTATGATTATGACAAAAATAAAGATTATGGTTATGATAAAAATAAAGATTATGATAAAAAGAAAAGTTATGATTATGGTGAAGACAAAGAATATCAGAAACCGTATGGTGATGAATACAAAAAAGATGATAAATACAAAGGAAACAGTCATGCTGTTGGATCAACAAATGTATTTGGACCTAGGGGAATAGGTTTAGGAGCACGTTTTGGACCAGCTGCAGGTTTTGGATCGGCAGCAGGTTTTGGACCAAGAGGTGGAGGTTCACAATTTTTTGGTAGAGGCCAGCCCATTTTTGGTGGTATAGGACAACATAGAAGGCACAAAGGTAAGTAATTTTATATCAAATTTGATTGTCGTTATCAAATTCTATGACATTTGTCGTAAATTATTGTTTGTAGTTTAAGAATCTTATCATGAGTTAGACTATTTAAGGTTTAATGGAATTTGATAATTTCGTATCTCATACACGTTGTATACTGATGTAGATATGTTGTGTTTCACAATCCATTAATAATTCAGCATGTATCAATTGTTACCATGGCAATATGGATATATTACCCGTTTTTTTTTTCATATTCAAGTCATAAAAGATCAGCCGCGAGTCCCAATTTAAAACTTATTTTGGGGATTAAGCTTTGGACGAGAAAAAGAAATGCGATGATAGATTACTTCTGTCCAAGAATATCAGAAACTTTTTTTTCTTCAATATGTACATGATTTACTAAATATTTCAGCTGACCTTTGTTTTATGTTTTACACATGGGCTCTTTACAACATTTAAGGATGCTCTCTGGTCATGTTTTGTCAGATTCTCAGAATCCTCGGGTTTTAACCATTTCTTAAACATGAAATTTTTTGCCCATGAACCCCCACTTTTTCTTTTATAATTCAATCATATATACCTTAAAATGGTATTTGACAAAATTTTATGAAATTTTTTTTATTTTTTCATACATCTTTGAGAGACTGAAGTTGTCAATGCAAAGACAATGAAAAATCCAGAGAAAATCCATATTTGTTTACTATTAATATGTTCTCTCAAACTAAAACACCTATTTCAAATCCTATTTATTTCCTATTAGACCAGCGATCATCCTTAAATCAGTGATTAATCTAATCAAGTTTTAAATCATATAGAAATAATATCCTTTGAAAGTTTGATCAATTATTAAATACAAAATATGTTATCTTATGAGGTCTTGTCTCGCTCTTATTTATAGATATCTTTTACTTATCATAATACAGCCCTGGCGTTTAACATTAACCAGCAAAATGGCCAAATTGAAATACCGTTATTATAAAGAAAAGATAATAGAATTAACCAAATACCCTAGAGATAGTCGGCGGCTGCGACGAAGCGAATATAATTTATTCATGTGTCCAGTGCTCACAGGCATATATATATATATATTATAATAACAATAACTTTATTTGCAAAATAACGTCCATGTGGGCCAAGCAAATACAAAGACTAAACAAGGAAACAAACACAAAGTCAATGTAAAAACTTTTGACCGACGCGGATCTTATTTTCGCAAATATAATTATTGTTTTATAAAGTCACATATTGCTTGCAAAAGTTCAGATTCGGGAGATAAAATATTTCTAAGTTTATATAGTGGTTGATGTTGGACAAAATTTGGCTTTATTTTTATTAAAGTCTGATAATAATTGAATTTTGTTTACATTTTTAAAAAGAAATGATATTCATCATCAATTTCGTCTAAAGATACAACAAACCTGGTAGCATAGATGATTTCTGATGTTAGTGTATGAACCCAAAGCTGATGTTATACACATCTTTAGAACAGAAAATGGAAACGAGGAATATTTCAAAGAGACAACCACGCGACAAAAGAGCAGAAAACAGCTCAAGGCTATACCAATGTGTCTTCAACTCAGCGAGAAAATCCTGCACCCAGCTGACTCCTAAACAATAATGTTTACTAGTTCAGCAAAATTGACGGCACACTAAACTCCGAAACATAAAAATGAACCAAAATTTAAAACAAAACACACAAAACTAACAAAGGCTAGAAGTTCCTTCCTGACTTGGGACAGGCACAAAAATGCGGCGGGGTTAAACATGTGTTCAACCCTCCCCATAGACCTCAATGTGGAATAAACAAACACATAGCGATACACACAGTAAAACTCAGTTCAAAAAATGTCCGAGTCCGATGTTAAAAAAGGTAACGGAAGAAACTAAGCAAAATGACAATGATCAATATATAACAAAGGACTACTAGCAGTTACTGACATACCAGCTCCAGACCTCAATTAAACTGATCGAAAGATTAAGTCTATATCATATAGGAAATCAGCCACAATCCCTCCCGTTAGGTGTTTAGTATCATGTCATCATACATTATACGAAAAGAACATAACCCGTATCATGCCAAAAACTGGTTTTAGAATAAATGTGTTTATTTCCGATGCAAAGACCCTATGCGTGAATCAATATTAGTTTAAAAAAATATCATCTACAGTATCGTTACTATATCCCTTGTTGCTTTGCATACGTTTGTCCGTCTGAATTTATTTGTCAAAAGATAATAAATAAATTTGCGTTCGTGAACATATTCTAAATTAAAATAAAAAAAAACATTGTTAAAAATACAGAAAAATAAAATTAAATGTTTTCGTTTTATCTTACGTTATGCCTGTGACAAACATATCACATCCACATTAATCCTAAAACCATAACAAAAAGTCTATAATGTACATATTGTATTGAGATAATTTCTAATGTTGTAAGGGACCTCGGTGGCCGAATGGTCTAGGTAGTTCGTCATGACTACTAGTGATCACTAGCCTGTGAACGCTGAGGTTGTAAGTTCGAATCTCACCTGTGGCTGGGTGTGTTCGACCCCGATCTTAATTGACAAGGATTGCCAATTTTCCTACCGAATGTCGGTGGTTCTCTCCGGGTACCCCGGCTTCCTCCACCAATAAAAAGTGGCCGCCGCGAAATAGCCAAATGTGCTAAAAACGGCGTAAAACCCCAACTAAACAAACAAACAAATCTAATGTTTCAAGCCACTGACACTTACAATTGCAAAACTTCACGGTAATTCAAATTGGTTTAAATAATGTCCGTTAACCATTGCAACTGTAATACATATTAATAACTTTTCCAGATTAAAAGAAATTTAGATATCGGCAAGAAAATATCGAAGTAATACGTCTGGGGTGGGTTTCGGGGAAACAATAAGACCAATTCTAAAAGACAATGGAAAACTGCAGGAACAGTAGCACTGAAAACAAATACCACAACCATATAATTCCAATGTTGTTTTCAAAACATCAAATGCAGTAATCTCATTGGCTAACAACAACTTCCGGTAAAAAGTGTATTACTTGATAAATTCCTTTCATGAGATATTTATGAATACGTACGCATGCAATATAGTGGATGAGGACAATGTCATATTTAGGCATTACTTTGGAATTATAAGTAATAAAGGTTATTTTTACGGAATTTATCAATGTGTAAACTCGGGCCTATCACTCACAAACTTTGCATAAAATCCTTCGGACTTTATTTAGTTTGTGAGTAAATCGCTCAAGTTTACACATTGATAAATTCCTTTAAAATAACCTCCATTACTATAATAACACAAAAAAGAAGCAAACGAAACATAATTAAAACAAGACAGTACACAATTCAAATTTCATTGACTATAATGTGAACGGATACAAAAAAACGGGGAATGATACCAGTTGATCCGGGACCGCCTCGGTGGTCTCGTGGTAGCGTGCTCGCCCCGAGTGCGGAAGGTCGCGGGTTCGATCCCCGGCCGGGTCAAACCAAAGACATTAAAATTGGTATTTGCTGCTTCTCCGCCAAGCACGCGGCATCTAGGAGTAAGAGCAAAGACTGGTCTGCTCGGAGTCAGTATAATGTGTTCGAGTGAGGTGATATGTCTTCCTGTGGACAGTTACCTCGTGAGCTAGCACATTCAAAATCCGACTTAGCGTGTCGGTCTAGTACAAAGCAGGGATCATATTCATTATCATATCAACATGTTCTCGTCCTGATATGCACCTGGTTGCCACTGGACGTTAAACAATAATTCATCCATCCATCCAGTTGATCCGGAAGGGTAAGATATTTCACATCAATATTTTTACAGGGCAATGGTTTTGTCAGTGTAAACCACACTGTGATAAAAAAGAGAAAGAAGTAGATGTTTGTCCTCATTTTCCTTGGTGGAAGGTCTGCTGTAAATGGGTCACATGGAAACCATGGAAACCATCTTACAAGAAAGATGACAAGAAACCATACGACAACAAATATGAATATGCGTATGACAAGAAACCAGACGACAAGAAAAAATCTTATGATGATTATGAAAAGCAGTCGTATGGTGATTATAAAAAGCAGTCGTATGGTGATTATCAAAAGCAGGGGTATGGTGGTTATCAAAAGCAGTCGTATGGTGATTATCAAAAGCAGGGGTATGGTGATTATCAAAAGCAGGGGTATGGTGATTATCAAAAGCAGTCGTATGGTGATTATCAAAAGCAGGGGTATGACAAGAAACCAGACGACAAGAAAAAATCTTATGATGATTATGAAAAGCAGTCGTATGGTGATTATCAAAAGCAGGGGTATGGTGATTATCAAAAGCAGGGGTATGGTGATTATCAAAAGCAGGGGTATGGTGATTACCAAAAGCAGTCGTATGGTGATTATCAAAAGTTGACATATTAGTAAGTTAATATATGATATAATTCAAGTAAAAGCGAATTTATGCATTGAATTGTCCTTTCAATTTTATATTCACACTTATTTTGAGGAGTTACAACTTATATTGGCAACGAAAATTAAAAATCTTTTTCCTTCTAGATTATTTCTTCATATGAAATAAAGAATCAACTAGAAACATAGAATGATGCAAAATAACATATGAATAAAATTCTCCAACATCAATCCTGATCCACAAGACTCGCACAACAAGTTAACTATTTAACTTAAATTATTTAAAAGTCCTCGCCAAGACTTGGACCTTAAAATTAGCTAATTTAACTCTCACGATTAGATAAGTCCGATAATAATCTGGAAACAATGTAAGCATCAATATATATAAATATTATCGTTGCTAAACATGTAATGAATTTTCTTTTTCAGGTCTTCTCTAAGTCTGAGGAATAAAAATTTGGTCCTAAAGTATTTTGTATTTTCTATTGTGTAATGTACAGTCCTCCTTCACCGGAAATGACCGGTGTCTTGCAAGAAGCAGGAACTGCTCACCCTTTCGGAGCACCTGAGTTGTCAGCTATTGCCATCACTTGGCGTCCGTCGTTCGTCATCGTCGTCGTCCGTCGTAAACTTTCTATAAAGATCACCTCTGAAACCACTGGGCCAAATGTAACAAAAGTTGTCAGTAATGGTCCTTAGGTGGTACTGTTTCAGAATTATACCTGATGATCCCACCAGTCACCCAAGATTGTCGCCAGAGCCGAACATAGTTTAACATAGGACCTATGGGAAATTTACTTAAAGATCTTCTTGTCTGAGACCACTTGGCCGATTGGAACAAAATTTAGACTCAAAGGTCTTTAGATGGTCATCTTTCAGAATTATATCCGATGACCCGGTCCATCATCCAAGTTTGCTACCAGAGCCGAACATAGTTTAACATAGGACCCTATAGGAAATTTACTAAAATATCTTATTGTCTGAAACCACTTGGCCAATCGGAACAAAACATGGCAGCAATAGTCCTTCGATGGTCTTCTTTCAGAATTATATCCAATGACCCGGCCAGTCATCCAAGATTGCCACCGTAGCCGAACATAGCTTAACATAGGAATCAATCGGGAATTTACTTAAATATCTTCTTGTCTGAAACCACTTGGCCAATTGGAACAAAACTTAGCAGGAATGGTCCTTAGGTGGTCCTCTTCAGAATCATATCCAATTTTCACCCGTCTTCCAAGATGGCCTCTACTGCCAAACATAGTTTAACAAAGAACCCAATGTGGAATTTAATTAACCACTGGGCCAATAGGTAGAAAACTGGGCAGCAATGGTCCCTAGGTTTGAATTGTATCCGATGACCCGGCCGCCAGAGCCGAACATAGTTAAAATATGACTTATAGGGTCCTCTTTCGGAATTATATCCGATAATCCCACCCTTAATCCAAGATGGCCACCAGAGCCAAACAGTTTTACATGGGACCTGATGGGGAATTTAAAGATCTTCTTGTCTGAAACCACTTGGCTAATTGGAACAAAACTTAGCAGCAATGGTCTCTAGGTGGTCCACTTTCAGAATTATATCCGATGATCACAACCGTCATCCAAGAAGGCCGCCAGAGCCAAACAGTGTTTAAAATAGAACTTAATTGGAAAAATCGGTGAAAAATCTTCTTGTTTGAAACCAGTGAGCCAGTTGGAACTGGACAACAGTGTCCAGGTTATCGATACAGGCTCCTGGGAGCCTCCAGTTGGTTTTTAGTGTTGTTTGTTAATTTGTCCTTTGTCGTCTTTTTGTGTTACCGGTTATGATTTTTGTCCACGGACTTCCCCTCTTTTTACACATCTGTATTCATTCTTTTTCTTAATATAGAAGATGAAATGGGGAGAGGAAAATAGAAGGAGATGGAAAATTTGTTTTCGTATGAATCATTACTACAGTATTCATGCATATACGAAAAAGTACTCTGAAAATAATGTTCTTAACATGCTGGAATTCTACTGGCACTATATTCTTTGAGTTTGGGAAAGAGGTTTTAACAGAAGGTTTGAAATCAAATGGGGAGAACATTTTCGCCTCTTTGACCTATCTATTATTTTTGATGTATGAAGATTTTACATACGAAAGAAAGTAAACTAGCACAATTCTTAAATCATTCAGTTTCCGCTGTCATTCAATAATTCTAGCTTAAAGGATTACTAGGAACTTGCCTATCCCAGTGAAAATTAAAGAGCCCATAGACAGTCACTTTTACTCCATATCTATACTTGCGCCTAAATATTTTCTATTAAGCTCGATTGAAATCAAAACTATATATGTAAAACGTTATAATTTAATTTATCTGTTTGTGAACTTCTCCCTCCCTAGCGGTAATCTGGCAAAATATCCTGTATATGGTGAGAATATTTCACAGTGATATGTAAGATTATCTTTCTAGGAAAGCCAAGTTACTGTTACAAACTAAGACAGGGTTATATTTAAATCATCACTAAAGGAATATTACGTCGTTTATAAATTTTTGGCCGATATGGGCCTCGTTTTCACCCTCCAGAGGTCAGGTTAAAGTTTCTAGATTAGGTCTGTTCAAGGAGGGACATATACTTCACGCAACCAATCTACATATTAATTGTAGTTACCATACCATGTACAATTATTGAGAAACAGACCGAATCTAAAAACATGTACCCACAACTGGAGCGTTAAGGAAGACAAATATACCAAAATGAGCAAACCAAAAGACGCAATCCATTAGACAGACAAACCCGGTAAGACAAATGAACAACCACAAGCACAACAAATAAACACTGAAAACTAAAAGCCAATGACAACACGAGCCCCAATATTAACCAGGAGTAAACTCGGGTGCTCCGGAAGGGTAAGCAATTCCTGTCCCGTATCTATTAACTGTGTCGGTAATGTGTATGACTGTTTTGACTCAAGACAGGAAAGACCCTGAAAATAATAAAAAAAATGAATGATTCTGTTTACAATTGATAAAGGTAATGTTGTTGATAAGTTATTGTAAATATATAACAAAAAAAGTTTAGCAATATTCAAAAGTATAAATTAAGGACATTTTCCGTTCGTTTTCATTCTGAATATTTTTGATAATAAGTGAAATCACGAAACTAACACTGCTTGAAGCACACATAAACTTAAAATTTATTGACGTTTTGTGTTTCCAGTGTTCCCTACGTAATACTCTTGGTCACGACAAAAATCAGTGAAAAGGTGGGATTTGCTGAAAATGTCATGGTTTTCGTTTTTTGGTGAACTTTAACTGTAAAACTTTCTTGATGGGCAAAACTGGTCATCTAATGATATCAAAAACGTTATTTTGGTCCCATTTGTGATACGAAAAAAATCCTATGGAAAGTTGGACAATGGTGTTTTTCAAGCCACATTTTCTGTTGGTCGTCCTATAGGTTTTATTGACAAAATGAAGAAATGGTTCTTCTATAGAAGAGAGGTTTATGGTAGACACTTAAGATAAAACTGAAATTTTCCACTATTTTTTCTTTTAAGGAATATTTTAATATGGTCAAATATGTGTTGAGTATATATATTGTTTACATATATTCTACATTCTTTAATAACAAAAGGGAATATTATCGTGAAAAATTATACACATATAAAAATCCAAACTTTACACTATTTAATAAAATATTGAGAATACTGTCTTACAAGAAAGTTATAACATACACAAGAATTTATCGATTCGGTTTAGAACAAAACTAATGAAAAATCTAGTTACTTTTGAGTTTTACAGCACTTTGAAGTTATATTTTAAAAAGAGTTTACAAATTTAAAAAAATATGACAGTAATAAAAATAAAGGATGACCCGCAGAATCTTTCCACTTGTATTTAAGGGGGTACAGAACACCCAAGGGAGTTAACTCTTTAAAAATCAGCTGAACGTTCTCATTACATACCACATGTACTAATAAGGAGAAATTAAGCTTCAAAATTAGTGTTTGTTCAACTGCTATATATCCAAAAAAAAATGTTTCCCGTGAATTGTGTGGTTCAAATTTCTTGAACTTTTTATATTTTTGTAAACAGGTCACAGTAAATATTTCGTCGAAATTTGATGAAAATTAAACGAGCCAAATCTATTTTAGTCAAAGTGCGTACCCCCCTTAAGTACAAACTATATGTCATAATTCGACAAAATATGCTTATATTGTGCATTAAAATTCTTTTATCATAGAATATGCAATTGGATTATCCCCCTTGAAACGTATGTATCGAATGTATATGGCTTTGGTGCAAGGAGAGAATCCTATCCATCAGCGATTAGAATTGGAATTTATCGGAAATTTGTACATTATTCTTTGGCTTGTGGCGACAGATAAATTCATGGTCAACGTCCTGGACCATATCAGAAATTTATCGGGTCAGTACACAAGTTGACATGCGCCAACCGCCGCGGATATATCTATACATTGTAGGTCAATGTCGTATCTTACGTAAACAATGACGCAACGTTAAAACGGAAGTAATTTATAAATCACAGTTGTTTACAATAAAAGGTCCAATTAAATGTAATAAATTAATTTAAAGATAATACATTAAAAAAATATATATTAGTCCCAATTTACAATACACAATATTTGAGAGATTTTAATTGGGAAATCGTATGCTAAAATAAACAAATAAACAAAATGGACTCCTAAACGAAAATTTACAGCCGCCTTACGATATTGATATCAATCTACCAACCTTTGATGTTCAATACAACGTACCATCAATTAATTACTTCAGTTTTAAATCCATTATCAAAATTCATCAGTAAATTCTTCCGAAAATCCAACCATGCGATCATCTTAACTGGAAATAAAGCGAGCGCTTCCATGGAATGAATAACGTTTTATTTCTCAAATACGCCAAAAAAAAATAGCTAAAAAAATCACTTATTTAACAAACAAATTTTTTTGTGATCTTTTCTATTTGTTTAATGTAGATAACGGATAAACAAAAGTAACCCCCTATATAGCAGTATATATGGACGTGCAGCTGGAATGGGTCTACTTTTTGAGCCATCAATTTAAGTATATGACTGGGTAGGATATAAAGCCTTAGATGTATATCAATGGGTGGTAAATTGAGAATAAATAGTATATCAATGGGTTATCAATCCTTAGTTTATGAATGGATCTGATTTTGAAACATCTTTTATATGAATAGGTCTGGTTTTGAAGTATCTAGTATATGAATGGGTCTGGTTTTGAAGTATCTAGTATATGAATGGGTCTGGTTTTGAAGCATCTGGTATAGAAATGGGTATGTTGTTTGAAAAATTCAAGTATATGAATGGGTAAGGTCATAAAAGTTCGTTCTACACGTTTGTACTCAAACTTAGGCCAAGTTACTCCCCCCACCCCCCAACGGTTGTACGTTTTGTTGTGTCTTCTCAGTGTTGTACGTTTTGTTGTGTCTTCTCAGTGTTGTACGTTTTGTTGCGTCTTCTCAGTGTTGTAGGTTTAGTTATGTTTTCGAGATCAGATAAATAATGTATTTGCTGCTTTTAACAGTAAGAGCAGAGAATGGAAGACATAAACATTCGATAATTTAACTATCGATAATCCTCGAGTAACTTATCGATTCGAGAAATCCGAACATAAAAAGCTTATGATCATTTGTCTTAACCAAACATCGACCGAGACCCTTGGCAATCTTAACCAATCATCGACCGAGACCCTTGGCAACCACACGTTGACTATATTTTTGATAAACAACGGGTTCAGAAAGGGTTAAATTGACAAAGGAGTCCAAAAAATGTATATTCATTTTCTCTTATAAAACAATTAGTAATTATAATAAAAAGGTATTGATATCGGTATCATCACGGTAGAAAATACAGCTGACAATGTTTTCAGGATCGTATATGCAAGTTTCCTTTAAGTATATATTATAAAAAAATCAGTTGTAAGGCAAGATATCAAGCACGAACAGCTGGTTCTCAAAATTTTGACATCTCAGAAGTAATTTTTCTAAGTAAGAGGCAGAGGCAGAGGTAGTTAAATTCCCCACGAAATACAGAGAGTTGTGGCCTTTACAGGGTGTTTTCTATGGAGTCGTTGGGTGTAAATTTCCTCATTTCAACACCCGGACCATGTAATGTGGAGGGCGTGTCATGAACCAGAAGTGAATGTCTTCACCTAGCGCATGTTTGTGCATGCTTAATAAATGATGGCAACTGTACAACACAAAAAAATTTCGAACATTTTACCGTCGCTATCAGTAAGGTCAGCGAGGGAACAGGCTGCGGAAAAATATGCCAAGAAAATTCTATTTCATTTCCAAATCTGTCAGAGTCATGAAATTACTTTATGTCTTGCGTACCGTTGTCTCGGCTCTTTATTCAGACGTCTCCTTTTCCGTCATTTTGTAGAGGTTTCGATTGCATATTTATATCCGCACCTTTGAATGGAATTTCCGAGGATGTTGTTTGTTCTTATAGGCCTTAAAAGAATTAAAGTCATATGGATGAAAAGGGGGTATTATCAAGGAACGTACCATAGTTATTATAGGACTTGAAAGAGTTAAAGTCATATGGATGAAAGAGGTATTATGAAAGAACGTACCATAGTAATTATGGGTCTTGAAAGAGTTAAAGTCATATGGAAGAAAAAAGGTATTATCAAGGAACATACCATAGTGATTATGGGTCTTGAAAGAATTAAAGTCATATGGATGAAAGAGGTATTATCAAGAACGTACCATAGTAATTATAGGTCTTGAAAGAATTAAAGTCATATGGACGAAAGAGGCATTATCAAGGAACGTACCATAGTTATTATATGTCTTGAAAGAGTTAAAGACATATGGATGAAAGAGGCATTATCAAGGAACGTACCATAGTCATTATAGGTCTTGAAAGAGTTAAAGACATATGGATGAAAGAGGCATTATCAAGGAACGTACCATAGTCATTATAGGTCTTGAAGGAGTTAAAGTCATATGGATGAAAGAGGCATTATCAAGGAACGTACCATAGTTATTATATGTCTTGAAAGAGTTAAAGACATATGGATGAAAGAGGCATTATCAAGGAACGTACCATAGTAATTATGGGTCTTGAAAGAGTTAAAGTCATATGGATGAAAAAGGTATTATCAAGAACGTACCATAGTAATTATGGGTCTTGAAAGAGTTAAAGTCATATGGATGAAAAAGGTATTATCAAGAACGTACCATAGTAATTATGGGTCTTGAAAGAGTTAAAGACATATGGATGAAAGAGGTATTATCAAGGAACGTACCATAGTAATTATGGGTCTTGAAAGAATTAAAGTCATATGGAAGAAAAAGGTATCATCAAGGAACATACCATAGTTATTATAGGACTTGAAAGAGTTAAAGTCATATGGATGAAAGAGGTATTATCAAAGAACGTACCATAGTATTTATATGTCTTGAAAGAATTAAAGCCATATGTACGAAAGAGGCATTATCAAGGAACGTACCATAGTAATTATAGGTCTTGAAAGAGTTAAAGTCATATGGATGAAAGAGGTATTATCAAGAACGTACCATAGTAATTATATGTCTTGAAAGAATTAAAGTCATATGGATGAAAGAGGCATTATCAAGGAACGTACCATAGTCATTATAGGTCTTGAAAGAGTTAAAGTCATATGGACGAAAGAGGTATTATCAAGGAACGTACCATAGTAATTATAGGTCTTGAAAGAGCTAAAGCCACATGGATGAAAGAGACATTATCAAGGAACGTATCGTAGTCATATTTCTTTTTTTTGATACTATAAAAAATTGAAACCTTAAAAAACAATATACAACAATTCAATAACAGACTTAATTACACCAATTGGAATCGCTACAGATATCAATTTGCGAACAAGCACTAGTATACAATTGATTTTAATAATATTATAAAGATTAGTATAGGGAAATGGTGTCTGTTGTTTTTCATTTTGATGCCAATGGTGGCTTTTGTATAAATATTAGTAAGCATAATATGTTTATACCTTGTTTTACCTGCAGTTCGCCGTTTAATTCCTAAGCAATATGATAAAATTGATATATTCTCAACGAATTAAAACAAATGTCAAAGTGCGTTAAAGTGGTCTCGATTTTAACGCAGTTTGATCATTTTTTTCAATGAGGAACCAGAGTGAGTTATCTTTTCCTAACCAATGTAGGTAAGGGAGATAATTAAATTCTCTCCCTTTTGTCCTGAGGCTAAAAGGGAGACAAATTTATTATCTCCCTTACCTACATTGGTTAGGAAAATATAACTCACTCTGGTTTCTCATTGACTTGGTCCAAAATTTTGAATGTTTTTTCGAAATTTGACACACTTTAAAAATATTTTGAAAGTCCGTAATCTTTTTCATTTGTAAAAAAGCTTTATTATAATTCATCTCACTTCTTCAAAGCGTAGGAATTTGTTTTGTTGTTTTTTTTATGTTAAAATGGTAATTAAAGCATTTTAAAAAGTTCTATGTATCAATCTGAAGAAGAAGGAAATAGAAAAAAATGTGATGTAGAAATAAAATCTAAATAAAACTGCTTTAGATCTGACATTTATTACTGTAGTGTAAACCGATTCATCACCATTTTTTTTCTTATATATGAAAGTTTATTTTTCGGCTCACTAGATCAGTGAAGTCGCGTGCATTGATCAACTGAAGTTATGAATTTCAGTCTTTCAATCCTATCACTATAATTGTACTTTTTTTAAAAATATGAAGTGATCATTAATAAAATTATTATAAATCTTATTAAGAGAAAACCAAATGATATCAGAACAAGATATGCCGGGTATAAAAAAAACAGTAAATTCTATTGATGGAAAATAAATAGAACAAAAAATCTAACGAAAGAATAACGAAAAAAAACCCATAATCTCGTCAAATCGAAAATATAAAAATGTAAATTAACCCATATTTGAAACCATTTTTTTACTAGTAAGTCCTTCACTGTTAACATTGCCTATAAGATTAATAATTACACAATCAAGAACATTCGTAGGTATTAGACGTATAAAATAACCTATTCATGCAAGCTATGGAAGGATATTTACATGGAACATACGCGTTTTGATAAACATCCGGGCTTATTGAAGTTGAATAACTAAAATGTGCTTTTTGGTTTTTTTGGTTTTTTAAGTCTAAGGATAGGACCAAGACAAAGGATGACCCCCTAAGGACTATTTATGACCAGAGTTATGTCTAAAGTATCCCAAAGGTTTCCAGGAGAGTAGATATTTATGTTTTAAGCTGTCAGTAATATTGGGGGAAGGTCCAACCAAAGGACATATTTGAAATGAAACCATCTAAGGACCATTCTGTCAAAGTTTGGTCTTATCTACCTGTAGAGTAGTTTCATATATTGTAATTAATAATTCGATATGTAAGTCGGAGATCTGGACCCCAAGACACAATTTTAAAATGGACCACCAGGAAACCAACACAGTTTAATTTTAATTACCGTAGTAGTTTAAGAGGGGAGACTTAAATATATTTTGTTGATTTTCTAGTTATAGTATCATCGGTCATATTGAAGTCTAGACCCCCAGAAACATAGTATCATCGGTAATATTGAAGTCTAGACCCCCAGAAACAATTTTGAGAGGGGACCATCTAAGGAAAATGTCACCAAAGTATATTCCCAATTGCTCTGGTAGCTACAGAGGAAATTTCTAATGGAACGTTTACGTCCTCGTGGTCAAGGTAAAAAAATTAAGATAAGTAAAATTCCAGGATAGCTTAATAACTCCCCTATGCCCACCCGACCAAAAAAAAAAAAAAAAAAATAAATAAATAAAAGAAGAATGTGTCTATGGGACACGGATGTCCCTGCTTACAAATATGCAAGAGTCAATGTACTAATTTAGCCTATTGACGTTTAGTTTTCTTGAAACTTAAAAGTCATAGAGTGCGCAAAACGGAAAAAAATTCTCAATTAATAAGGGGGAATAACCCAAAGACTATTAAAGTGAGTTGCCACTCAAATTTGAATTTGATCCGTGTTTGATGGTAATAAGCATTATGTATAAGTTTCATAGCATTTGGTTGAGGCAAAGTAAAGGCAGACTGCAACGATGCCAAATTCGGCAGTTAAAACATTTATAAAGGAACATAATTTGAGAAGGGTAAAATTGACGCCACCCAAATTCAAACTTCAACTGAGTTTGGGGGGTAAAAAGCATTGTGTATAAGTTTCAAAATATTTGCTTGATGCAAAGTAAAGTTAGAGTGCGGAAACGGCAAATTCAACAATTTTTTCATTTATAAATGGGCATAACTCCAGAACGGTGAATATAACCCCACAAAAGTTCAAATCGATCTGTGTTTGGTGGTAGTAAACATTATTGTGTATAAGTTTCATAACGTTTGGCTGAGACAAACTAAAGTTAGAGAACGGAAACCAATTTAAGGATGATCGTTGGAAATAAATAGGATTTGAAATAGGTGTTTTAGTTTGAGAGAACAAATGAATAGTAAACAAATAAGCAAGAAAAAATATAGGTTCATGTGCTCATTTTAGAGCCATAAGGCCTTGAAAATTTGCAGGAAATGGGTTTTCTCTGGATTTTTCATTGTCTTTTCATTGACAACTTCAGTCTATCAAAGATGTATGAAAAAATAAAAAGGATTTCATAAAATTTTGTCAAATACCATTTTAAAGTATATATGATTGAATTATAAAAGAAAAAGCGGGGGTTCATGGGCAAAAAATTTCATGTTTAAGAAATGGATAAAACCCGAGGATTCCGAAAATCTGACAAAAAGACCAAAACATGACCAGCGAGCATCCTTAAGGACGTATGCCTAGCGGCGGGGGCATACAAAATCAATTAGTCGTCTACCTTTGGGACATAAATTTGTTTCGGGTATTCTTCTTTGATTTTGACATAGATATATAAAAATTCTGCTACACATATAGCTAAGAAGGGTAAAAAAGGACAAATATACCTAAGGAGCAATACAAAAAACGTAATCCATTATACATACAAAACCCGGGAAGACAAATGAACAAACCACAAGCACAACAAATACACACTGAAAACTGAAAAACAATGAACAACACAAACTCCTATAAAACCAGGAGTGAACTCAGGTGCTCTGGAAGGGTTAGCAGTTCCTGCTCCGTATACGGCACCCGTCGTGAAGTTCAACACAGTCGATCCTATGTCTACCATTTAGTATGGTACGAAAATTTAATAGGATTAAGTTTACATACATGAGTACTTTATGGGGGGGAGCAAAAATATAAGAAGACAAAAAGGGTATGGATAAAGTTATGGAGGCTATAGATATGGTTGGAATAAAGATTACGATTATGCTAAATAGAAAGATTAAAAGAATGAGTATGAATATAGAGACAATACAGATGGTAAATACGCAGGAAATAGTCATTCTGTCGGACCAACAAACGTACTTGGTATTTGAAGAGAGTTTTGTAAGAATATTATATATTAAGTCTTGTTACACCCAGTTTTTGACAGATCCCTTATATATCTGAATGCCAATTTCCACTCATAAAAATCTCAAAATTTAAAATAAATGTGACATGAGGAGTCATTTTTCAGGAGGCGAAATTGTTAAATATCAAACACTGTATAACAATACAACCCCCCCCCCCCTTCCAAACCGGAGTTTATGTCACCTGCTTAGATTCATAACGTCAAAATGTGCTCCCTGTGGAATATGGAATCTAATATTTGAAATATCAAAATTCTAAAACCTCATTGAGCATCTATATTTACACACAGTTTATGACAATACTATACATAAAGTAAAGTAAAACATTATAGAGTAGTTTTGGTAAAAAGCTTAATTACCCAGTGTAAAATTCGACCCCCCCTGTATTCCCCCAATTCTTGAAAATAAAAGAGAAAACCTGACATCGTATCTACAAACGGTGTAGGACAATACTGTACAGAAACATAATACATCCAGTAAAATATGGAAGAAGAGTTAGGTCACAATCTAAATTTTACAATTTTCGAAATTTTCATGTTTTGAAAACCTTGCATGCACATACATACGATTTATAACAAAACACAATGAAATAAAATTCATTAAATTAAAGATCGAACGAGAAGGCTTAGGGCACAAAAATATGTGAAAGAGGCGGAAAAATATATGGAGACGCTAACTATAACTTTCTTCTTTGTGCTGTTATAGCTACTTTTCGGATGCTTGTATATGCATGTGACAAAATCCGGTTAACAGATAAAAAAGAAAAAAGAATATTTGTACCTAATCACAATAAATGATCATTATAAGAAAACCTATTTTTATTGTAAGTTCATTCATTCATTCAAGTTGTTTGTATACTATAAACAATTATGTAGTGTTAAACATGACAAAGTATAAAAAATGTACTTAAAGACAAATATCCATTTACTCAATATCTTTTGTTTGCTTTATATGCTGGTTTATATTTACCTCAAACGGCGTTTTCATACCTATAAATACAAATAAATTGTTTTTATTAAAGAAAATTCATTGTACCATCTATACCAATCTCCGACACAGAGTTCATATCCGTTCCGTACATGCTTCGCAATACTGCACTTTATATGACCTCGAGTCCATATTGTGTAGTGGTGCGTAGTGGAACGGAACGGATATGAACTCTGCGCCGGAGATTGCATCTATACCATAAAAGGTTTATTCCCATTTGTCCAACATTTGAAAAAAACAGTCCTAGTTGTTCTGCATGATTTTTGTGATTAATTAGGTAGTTTTTTGTTTTTATAAGGTATTAACATCATTATAGTCTTTTCCACAAAATTAACGTAAACTAAAACTTAAAAAATGTAGTTTGGGACGAAAAATAGTACTTAAAATAATTAAAAAATAAATATTTTATCAATATTAATTATTTAATATGTTCAAGAAATAATTTCAATATTTAATATTCAAACCAGAGAATATAAATCTCTAATTCTTAATAAGCGAGTGAAGTTGTCAGTATTTAGTAATGTGTTTGGGATAAAAAGTGAAAGGAAAAAGACACAATATATATTTTGCAAGAAAATGGTCCCTCATATGTAGAAAAAAGACACAGTATGTTTTGAATGAATATGGTCACACATGCATAGGAAAAATATATAGTTTGCAAGAAAATGGTCAGACATATATAAGGAAATTATGAATATTGGGATTTTCTCATAAACTGGCATAGGCTTAATAATGCGCTTGCTTTCTTCTTTTGATATTGGTAAAATGTCACATAAGCCTGTGAATATCATTTCAAAGACTTCACAAGATCAAAATTAAAATGGCTTTGGATATTGTTCAGTAGATGTTTATACATACTCGAAACAATATACATGCGTGCTTCAATCTGCAACACAACCATACAGCTTCCAACTTAATACATCTTGGTTAGAGAAAATAATTATTTTGTGACATTACATTTTATCCCCAGCTTAGTTGCTAGTATTTCGATACTAGCTCGAAATTGATAGTTAAAATTTACTGTTACAAAACTGTTAAATTTGTGAAAACTTAAGAGCACCTCCCTCGTGCATAGCTCTGTCCTTAGATGGTTTTGGTTTTACAGTTTTTTAGGATCATTTTGGCAGTTTTTAATTTGCTCTTCAATTTTTTTATTGTTATTTTTGTTTTTCAATATTTCAGGCTTTGAGTACAACTGTAAATCGACAAAATGTGCACAACTTGTGGACTTGCGGACTGAAATTTTCTAGCCGGTTTACCTCCGAGCTGACGATCGTCAGAAATATTATATAATAATAAATAGTTTATGCATGTAATAAACTTTCTAATTTCGTATATAGTAATTGATTTAATTAACGTAGCTTAATTTGATAAACCCAAAATATCCTTGATTCGAGTCCAGTGGTTAGGGGGCTACGCACAGTGTGTGGATAAGATATACGTACATTCAAAGGCTTGCGGTCATTGTGAAGTGAACCAGGCCTCCTCGAACGCGAACGTGTCCGAAAGAAAGCAACAACAAAATGTAGAAAAGATAAAAACAACTATTTCGCATTGGACATAGAATTTAACATTTAAGTAGGTGTAAAATTTGCACGGGAGGAGGGTCGCTACAAATGATTTTGGTACGGGGATCCTGCTGGAAGTCTGAACCCTCTCTCACCCCCCCCCCCCCCCCCCCAATCATATACCATACGCAGTTACATATTTCTTGCATCATCCAGATAAGATATATCTTATAATAGGCTAACTTGACACTTGATTATCCAATTATTTGGGGATTAAATGGTCAGATTCCCTGTATAGGAGATCGACTATAAGATAACATAAATTAGTTGATTTTCTTATTAATCAAAAGTAAGACGCAATCATATATCATCGCCCTAAAAATTATCCTCACTAACATATCTTAATGTGAAATTTCCATCCCAGTCATATATTTGACAGCTGACAAAATGGACCGAATCAATGGACCGTGTAGCTCGAACAGTCATTTCATGCGCAAAAGCTACCATTCTTGACTGCAAGTAAAGAAAAACTTAAAAAAAACTGAAAACTGAATAAAAAGTATACAGTCAAACCTGTATTTAGCAGCCACCAAAATGGTCACTTAAGATAGGTGACAAATTTATGTCAAATACTTTAGGACAATTCTAGTGAACATAATATTTAGACATTACACATAAGTATCCTGCTAGCAATCTAGGGGAGACAACCCCAGTCCATATTGGTGAATACAAAGAAAAACCTGCACAGATATGACTAAATAGTTGACAGACAATTAAAAGAGAATGTCATAGACCTCAATACAAATCAATATTTCTATTTCAACAATAGCTGGAACCATTTATTAGAATAAACTAACTAGCATGTACAAACAAAACAGAATCTACACATCTTTTGCATCAAAATTGGTATCAACGAATACATTTTTTAAAGAGAAAGTGTTTTAAAATTGCAATGAAGCGTTGGTAGAATTTTACTACTGGACACGTACCAGATTTAATGTTTTTCTGTTCACCGTTAGGCAGAATTTGGAAAATATACCAGCTTGAAAATAGCCGTTATATGGCAAATTTGGCACGACCAATAATTTTATATTTCCCTGGTCTTTATAAATACAGGTATTTATGTCAAAATTTATCCGGTTAATAATTTACTACAGATTTTAAAGTCAATATGGAGACAGGGCAATATGGAATTCCACACGGACAGGTAATTAGGAAACAGGGCAACATGGAATTTCATACGGACCGGCTATATGGACTGGCCATAGATTATTTAATAAAAGTGTTGCAAACTTGCTGATTCTGTAGTGGTCCTGTATTGATTCTGCGGGTCTCGGGACTAATACAGCTAAACTTGAATCAATACAAGGGTCAATAAAGAATTTAGTAACACTTTTTTTAATATACAATTTCATCTATAAACTGATGAAATCCATTTAGTAGAATAAAATATCCTCAATTTCCTCCCGTAGGAACAAATATCTTTGCAAAGCGTTGTAATATTGAAAACCCGGACACTACAAGCGACACATATTTGTAACAGATTGGTAAAATTTGACCAAAACCGATTTTTGCTACGACATCTTAAGATACTCTTTTGCAGATATTATTGCAAATATTGATAGTTATCGGCAAACGAAAACTGACGAGAAAAGACAAGGCGAATCCATTAGAACAATTTGAGTGGAATTTAACTATGAAATACAATTTTTAGATAAAAAGTATATATAAATACCTCAGATCGACTCTAAAGTAGTAAATAAATTCAAACACACATTTCGGTACATGCGATAGGTAATTTTTATAAATGACCAATTAAAGACGAGGTAGACAAACGACTACCAAAGAGAGTCGAACTTGTGATACACACACATACACATATATATGTACCCTTTACACATCAATGACGAGAATTTCTATGGTTGGACGTATTCTTCCTCAAAATGAAAGTTAATTGCAAAACCCATTTACAAACAAGGTATCTTTAATGAGTTCACATTGCCAGTAATTTAGTTTCATTGATGTCTCGTTCTAATTTTGTTTCGTTAATTATGTTTTTTATACTTTAATTATACATGTATTCTTGTGGTACTTCTTTGTTATGTTGCGGTATTCGTCTGTCATGTTCTGGTATTTGTCTGTCATGTTGCGATAATTCTCTGTTATGTTGCGGTATTTGCCTGTTATGTTGCGGTATTTGTCTGTTGTGTTGCGGTATATGTCTGTTATGTTGCAGTGCGTGTCTGTTATGGTGGTATTGTCTGATATGTTGCGGTATTTGTCTGTTGTGTTGCAGTATTTGTCTGTTATGTTGCGGTGTTTGTCTGTTATGTTGCGGTATTTGTCTGTTATGTTTCAGTGCGTGTCTTTTATGGTGGTATAGTCTGATATGTTGCGGTATTTGTCTGTTGTGTTGCGGTATTTGTCTGTTATGTTGTGGTATTTGTCTGTTATGTTGCAGTATGTGTCTGTTTTTGTGAGGTATTTGTTATGTTGCAGTAGTTGTCTGTTATGTTGCGGTATTTGTCTGTTATGTTGCGGTATTTGTCTGTTATGTTGCAGTATGTGTCTGTTTTTGTGAGGTATTTGTTATGTTGCAGTAGTTGTCTGTTATGTTGTGTTAGTGGTCTGTTATGTTGTGGTATTAGTCTGTTATGTTGTGGTATTTGTCTGTTATGGTACGGTATTTGTCTGTTATGTTGCAGTATTTGTCTGTTATGGTACGGTATTTGTCTGTTATTGTGAGGTATTTGTTATGTTGTGGTATTTGTCTGTTATGTTGCAGTATTTGTCTGTTATGTTGCGGTATTTGTCTGTTATGTTGCAGTATTTGTCTGTTATGGTACGGTATTTGTCTGTTATGTTGCAGTATTTGTCTGTTATAGTGCGGTATTTGTCTGTTATGTTGCGGTATTTATCTGTTATATTGCGGTATTGGTCTGTTATGTTGCAGTATTTGTCTGTTATTGTGAGGTATTTGTCTGTTATGTTGCAGTATTTGTCTGTTATAGTGCGGTATTTGTCTGTTATGTTGCGGTATTTGTCTGTTATATTGCGGTATTTGTCTGTTATGTTGCAGTATTTGTCTGTTATTGTGAGGTATTTGTTATGTTGTGGTATTTGTTTTTTATGTTGCGGTATTTGTCCGTTATGTTGCAGTTTTTGTCCGTTATGTTTCATTATAATGAATTTATCATGCCTTTGGATTTAGATCTTATGGACTTCTCCCACTGCTTTATCGCTTCAGTTTTAATAAAAAAAAAATTATCCTCAGTTTTTCATCAAATTTTACGAATGTGTTGTTCGTCTTTTTTTAAATACTAAATAGTTATTGAAGTCTATAACTATAAACAAGAAAAAAAAAACATGATGTAAAATTAAAATTTAAAGCAAAGATTGCCTGACATTTATTACTAAATTTTTAAGCGATTCATCACCGTTTTCTTCTCTTTACGTTAAAACAAATAAAATTTATTCTCTTTGCACGTGGCTATACATAAATCAAATTAAAACAAATCCAAATTTGTGTAATTGTTATCCAATTCGGCATAAAAGTCTAGCTATTTTTATTTTTAAGGATATGAAAAAAACCAAAATCATTTACGGAAAGAGCTATGTACGAGGCAGATACGCCTTAGTTAACGAAAAAAAAACAACATTTAGTTTAAAATGTATTACACACCACTTCTCCGTGTCTTTACTACGCCAGACTAGTCAAACAATTTCGATACCCCCTTTACGGCCATTTGTTTTCATTGCAACTGATTTTTTAATAAGTGTTTGAATTTATAATGATTAGGTCCTTACATGATAAAAATTAGTCCAGACATGTGCATTTTAAAGTTCATAGAATATTTTTCTGACTACCACTAAGGATTTGAATTGATTAGTTTAAACATATTTTATTTACTCAAATAAAGTAAAAGGGATCAGACACAAGTTAAACAAACTTAGATCGTCTTCTCCCTATATACGATTTATATCATTACAATTTTAGAGCATGTACAAAACATAATAAATATTAATTTAAGCCTTTATACATACTAGAGGAAAATGAATCAAAATATAAAGATACATAAGAGAAGAAAAGAAGTAAGAGATAAATTGATAGAAAGGAAGTATTGAGACATAATGGTAATGCAAGTGTGTGTGTGTGGATTCTCTCGGGGTTTGTTCATTTTTAAGTTATCAGGAATCTGTTTGATTTTTTTATATAGTCAAAAGTCTTTTTAAATATATTCTCGTTTTGTTCATTTGTTAGTAAACTATTCCGGCTGTTAATAGTTTTAAATCAAGCTTTAGGCAATCGGGTAACCAGACCAATCCATCAAATAAAGAGTTGCGTAAGTCATTATACAATTGACATTCGAAGAAGAAATGGAAGGAGTCTTCTCTTTTAGCTCTACATCTACAGGAAGGGTCCGAAACGATTTTAACTTTGTAAAGGTCATAATTCAGGAAAGTGGCTTTGAATTGATATGAGATCATAACTTCGAAAATGACATAATTTTTGAAAAAAATCAGTTGATTGAAAATAGTAGAATTTTATTCAACTCAATATTTAAATTCATTCAGGAAACATGGATAAAGTTGACCTAAATTTAGGCCACCCTGATGAGTATGTTTACTTGTATTCATCAAAATATTTTGGATGATTTTTTGGCTTTCAAACATGTGAGGACGTGTAAACCGGAAATGCGCACTGTATCTGAGTTTAGTTTTCTTATGGCCCTAATGTGCACCAATTAAAAAATTCTTCCATTACTTGTTTACTGCCGAATGTCATATTTACAGTACTTTCTTAGGCAAGTGCGACATTTCTTATAAAATTTAGGGCTAATAATATAGGAAAGCATTGCTATTTCTATAAACTCAGTTCGTTAAATGGATTTTTGGCACTTTGAAAATCTAAATGTTAGAATTTATAAGACAATTTTGTCGTCATTGGTCGTGGTTAATTATCCTTGTTGAGCCGTCCGAGAAAAGATAAAACTTTCGAAATTTTTCATAAAGATTATATTGGTACAAATTGATTCTGAATGTGGAATGTTCAATAGAAAAATTTGTGCATTTGAAAATTGAAAAAAATAAAACTTTTAATTGTCCAGCTCAGAACAATCCTAAAATGCTTAAAACCATTATAGTTCTAAATATTTTCAATGGACTTTATGCATATTTTATGCAACACAGAGATGTAAAACTTTAATATAATAAAATCTGATAGGAAGAGCTATCTCCCTTTTTTATAATTCCATAAGCGAAAGTATTTGTTTCTCAAACAAGCTGATTGATCAAAACTACAAGTTTTAGTTACTACTAAGCTAATTACATCTGCCAGCTATGGTATTAGACAATTCACATCAAATAAGGTACTCAAATTTTGCAAAATCCATCCCGCTCACTGAGCTGTACTAACAGTATTGTACACGAGACAACAGAACGGTCATTTATCATTAAACCACGAGTCAGGTTCATCTTGGTGTTATGAAGCTATAACATATATAACTGATGAAATACGTCTGACCTCAATGGCCTCGGAAAGATCTTTTAAAATGATGAGCTGTACAAAACATAGTTGTACTGAAATGGACAGAAAATCAAGCAATCCTTTGTTATATTTTCTCTCAGTTGATAAATTCATTGCCCTGTATATATGCACTTGTAAAAAGTTTTGGAAAGATTTTTTAATCGAGAATAAGTAATAACTATCGATTAATTTATATTTAAAAAGAAAGGGTTCGAAGATTTTTCATTAGAGATTAATCAATAATTACTAATTAGATTATTTATTTAAAAAAAAAAATTTGAATTATATTTCATAATATTTCATTTTTTCGATATCCTAAAGAATCAATTTCAGATACATATTGAAATTTCTCAATTTTGACGATTCAAAGTTTCTGTAGGATGTAACCTTAACCTTTCACTTCGTGACATTTTAAATATCATTGTCAAGTTATAACCCGGTACTACATTGGTACCTGTTGTCAATCATTTACCATATACCATTCTCAAGTTATAACCCTGTACTACATTGGTGGCTGTTGTCAGTCATTTACCATATACCATTCTCAAGTTATAACCCTGTACTACATTGGTGGCTGTTGTCAATCATTTACCATATACCATTCTCAAGTTATAAACCTGTACTACATTGGTGGCTGTTGTCAATCATTTACCATATACCATTCTCAAGTTATAACCCGGTACTACATTGGTCCCTGTTGTCAATCATTTACCATATACCATTCTCAAGATATAACCCGGTACTACATTGGTGGCTGTTGTCAATCATTTACCATATACCATTCTCAAGTTATAACCCTGTACTACATTGGTGGCTGTTGTCAATCATTTACCATATACCATTCTCAAGTTATAACCCGGTACTACATTGGTGGCTGTTGTCAGTGATTTACCGTATACCATTCTCAAGTTATAACCCGGTAATACATTGGTGGCTGTTGTCAGTGATTTACCGTATACCATTCTCAAGTTATAACCCGGTACTACATTGGTCCCTGTTGTCAATCATTTACCATATACCATTCTCAAGTTGTTACCCAGTACTACATTGGTGGCTGTTGTCAGTCATTTACCATATACCATTCTCAAGTTATAACCCGGTTCTACATTGGTGGCTGTTGTCAGTCATTTACCATATACCATTCTCAAGTTATAACCCGGTACTACATTGGTCCCAGTTGTCAATCGTACCATATACCATTCTCAAGTTGTTACCCAGTACTACATTGGTGGCTGTTGTCAGTCATTTACCATATACCATTCTCAAGTTATAACCCGGTTCTACATTGGTGGCTGTTGTCAATCATTTACCATATACCATTCTCAAGTTATAACCCGGTACTACATTGGTCCCTGTTGTCAATCATTTACCATATACAATTCTCAAGTTATAACCCGGTACTACATTGGTGGCTGTTGTCAATCATTTACCATATACCATTCTCAAGTTATAACCCTGTACTACATTGGTGGCTGTTGTCAGTCATTTACCATATATCATTCTCATGTTATAACCCTGTACAACATTGGTGGCTGTTGTCAATCATTTAGAATATACCATTCTCAAGTTATAACCCTGTACTACATTGGTGGCTGTTGCCAATCATTACCATATACCATTCCCAACTTATAACCCGGTACTACATTGGTGGCTGTTGTCAATCAATACCATAAACCATTCCCAAGTTATAACCAGGTTCTACATTGGTGGCTGTTGTAAATCATTTACCAGATACCATTCTCAAGTTATAACCTTGTACTACATTGGTGGCTGTTGTCAATAATTTACCATATACCATTCTCAAGTTATAACCCTGAACTACATTGGTTGCTGTTTTCAATCATTTACCATATACTATTCTCAAGTTATAACCCAGTACTACATTGGTGGCAGTGTCAATCATTTACCATATACCATTCTCAAGTTATAACCCTGTACTACATTGGTGGCTGTTGTCAATCATTTACCATATACCATTCTCAAGTTATAACCCTGTACTACATTGGTCCCTGTTGTCAGTCATTTACTATATACAATTCTCAAGTTATAACCCAGTACTACATTGGTGGCTGTTGTCAATCATTTACTATATACTATTCTCAAGTTATAACCCAGTACTACATTGGTGGCAGTGTCAATCATTTACCATATACCATTCTCAAGTTATAACCCGGTTCTACATTGGTGGCTGTTGTCAATCATTTACCATATACCATTCTCAAGTTATAACCCGGTACTACATTGGTGGCTGTTGTCAGTGATTTACCGTATACCATTCTCAAGTTATAACCCGGTAATACATTGCTGGCTGTTGTCAGTGATTTACCGTATACCATTCTCAAGTTATAACCCGGTACTACATTGGTCCCTGTTGTCAATCATTTACCATATACCATTCTCAAGTTGTTACCCAGTACTACATTGGTGGCTGTTGTCAGTCATTTGCCATATACCATTCTCAAGTTATAACCCGGTTCTACATTGGTGGCTGTTGTCAGTCATTTACCATATACCATTCTCAAGTTATAACCCGGTACTACATTGGTCCCAGTTGTCAATCGTACCATATACCATTCTCAAGATATAACTCTGTACTACATTGGTGGCTGTTGTCAATCATTTACAATATACCATTCTCAAGTTATAAACCAGTACTACATTGGTGGCTGTTGTCAATCATTTACAATATACCATTCTCAAGTTATAACCCTGTACTACATTGGTGGCTGTTGTCATTCATTCACAATATACCATTCTCATGTTATAACCCTGTACAACATTGGTGGCTGTTGTCAATCATTTACCATATACCATTCTCAAGTTATAACCCGGTACTACATTGGTCCCTGTTGTCAATCATTTACCATATACCATTCTCAAGTTATAACCCTGTACTACATTGGTGGCTGTTGTCAATCATTTACCATATACCATTCTCAAGTTATAACCCTGTACTACATTGGTGGCTGTTGTCAATCATTACCATATACCATTCCCAAGTTATAACCCGGTACTACATTGGTGGCTGTTGTCAATCAATACCATAAACCATTCCCAAGTTATAACCCGGTTCTACATTGGTGGCTGTTGTAAATCATTTACCAGATACCATTCTCAAGTTATAACCTTGTACTACATTGGTGGCTGTTGTCAATAATGTACCATATACCATTCTCAAGTTATAACCCTGAACTACATTGGTTGCTGTTTTCAATCATTTACCATATACTATTCTCAAGTTATAACCCAGTACTACATTGGTGGCAGTGTCAATCATTTACCATATACCATTCTCAAGTTATAACCCTGTACTACATTGGTGGCTGTTGTCAATCATTTACCATATACCATTCTCAAGTTATAACCCTGTACTACATTGGTCCCTGTTGTCAGTCATTTACTATATACAATTCTCAAGTTATAACCCAGTACTACATTGGTGGCTGTTGTCAATCATTTACTATATACTATTCTCAAGTTATAACCCAGTACTACATTGGTGGCAGTGTCAATCATTTACCATATACCATTCTCAAGTTATAACCCGGTTCTACATTGGTGGCTGTTGTCAATCATTTACCATATACCATTCTCAAGTTATAACCCGGTTCTACATTGGTGGCGGTTGTCAGTCATTTACCATATACCATTCTCAAGTTATAAACCGGTTCTACATTGGTGGCTGTTGTCAATCATTTACCATATGCCATTCTCAAGTTATAACCCTGTACTACATTGGTGGCTGTTGTCAATAATTTACCATATACCATTCTCAAGTTATAACCCTGTACTACATTGGTGGCTGTTGTCAATCATTTACAATATACCATTCTCAAGTTATAACCCGGTTCTACATTGGTGGCTGTTGTCAGTCATTTACCATATACCATTCTCAAGTTATAACCCGGTACTACATTGGTCCTTGTTGTCAATCATGTACCATATACCATTCTCAAGTTGTTACCCAGTACTGCATTGGTTGCTGTTGTCAGTCATTTACCATATACCATTCTCAAGTTATAACCCGGTTCTACATTGGTGGCTGTTGTCAGTCATTTACCATATACCATTCTCAAGTTATAACCCTGTACTACATTGGTCCCAGTTGTCAATCGTACCATATACCATTCTCAAGTTATAACCCTGTACTACATTGGTGGCTGTTGTCAATCATTTACAATATACCATTCTCAAGTTATAACCCAGTACTACATTGGTGGCTGTTGTCAATCATTTACAATATACCATTCTCAAGTTATAACCCTGTACTACATTGGTGGCTGTTGTCAATCATTTACAATATACCATTCTCAAGTTATAACCCTGTACTACATTGGTGGCTGTTGTCAGTCATTTACAATATACCATTCTCAAGTTATAACCCTGTACTATATTAGTCCCTATTGTCAATCATTTACCATATACCATTCTCAAGATATAACCCTGTACTACATTGGTGGCTGTTGTCAATCATTTACCATATACCATTCTCAAGTTATAACCCTGTACTACATTGGTGGCTGTTGTCAATCAATTACCATATACCATTCTCAAGTTATAACCCTGTACTACATTGGTGGCTGTTGTCAATCATTTACAATATACCATTCTCAAGTTATAACCCTGTACTACATTGGTGGCTGTTGTCAGTCATTTACAATATACCATTCTCAAGTTATAACCCTGTACTATATTAGTCCCTATTGTCAATCATTTACCATATACCATTCTCAAGATATAACCCTGTACTACATTGGTGGCTGTTGTCAATCATTTACCATATACCATTCTCAAGTTATAACCCTGTACTACATTGGTGGCTGTTGTCAATCAATTACCATATACCATTCTCAAGTTATAACCCTGTACTACATTGGTGGCTGTTGTCAATCATTTACCATATACCATTCTCAAGTTATTACCCAGTACTACATTATAGAAGTCAACATCCTTATGGCATAACTCAAGAAAAATGACATGAAATGGCTTGAACCAAATCTGTATCTCAACGTAATTCCAAACCTTTTCACTACTATTTAATTGAAAATATGTCAAAGGAAAATAAGTCCTCTACAGAAACTACTTCTAAATTAAAAGATTCTTTACGAATGAACTTAAGACTTTTACTGTAATATAACTAATCTCGAAATGCGAATACCTAAAAATCTACAATGACTTACCGAACAACATATTAGTTCACGAATGCACGAAGTGCATGGGTCGATTATTAATGTTTTTCGGTCAGTAGTTGTAGATTGTTGGTATTAAAATTTCTAGATAAGTTATTCTGTTTATTACATTCATATATTCCGTGTATTCAGAAAATGTAAAGAGAAAATACAAGGGATTATTTTTTTTATGTGACTACGCGTCGACTTTGTATAGCAACGGCAATTTATATTGTTTCTTTGTTTAGTTGGGGTTTTACGCCGTTGTCCGAACATTTTGCTATTTCGCGGCGGCCAGTTTTTATTGCTGGAGGAAACAGGAGTACCCGGAGAGAACCACCGACCTTCGGTAGGAAAATTAGCAATCCCTGCCACATGCTAGATTCGAACTCACAACCTCAGTGTTGACAGGATAGTGATCATTAGTAGTCACGACGAACTACCTTGACCACTCAGCCACCGAGACCCAAAGATCATATATAAAGTCGATTTATGTCGTTTGCAAAGCATTGTGTATCCCTTTTTGGAATATTGCAAAGAAGGAAACTCAGAACAAAAACCCACTCTACTGTCACATGAAAGGAGATAAGCAAAAAAAAACCTAGTTTTGGTTCTGAGGGTCCCTCATAAAGTGAAAAAATGTCTACAGACGTTAAATGGGCAAATTTGTGTTAAAACCTCAAAGCTATATTTAGGCATGGGGAAAATGTTTATTAAATTATTAATTAGGTATCATCTGCAAATATTAAGAGAAAATATACCACGTTATGCGCAAAGAGATTTTGAGAGGCATTTAGCAACTTTTGGAAATTGGCCCTAGAAGTGAAATAAATGCAGGGGAAAATTCCTTAAAATACAACATTTTAGTAGTACTTAATGATAGCTGTAAGTTTCTCATTACATTTTGATTTTTGAATTCAAGGGGCCAAATATCAGGCTAAATCATATCATGTCCTGTAGATGCACATGATGCACGAAAATTCAATATTTGTAGTTGAGCATGAGCGTTTGCACTTGAGTAATCTTTAATTTAAAATTGCTTAAAATTTTGATACTTAAAATTTACAGTAACTGTTATAAAACTGAAAAATTTATGAAAACTAAGGAGTATCTCCCTCGTGTATAGCTCTGTCTTTAGATGGTTTTGGCTTTACAGTTTTTCGTCATTTTGGATTTTTTGAATTTGCTATTCAACTTTTGGATTGCTATACTCCCGCAAACATCTTTTTTATTGGGTGGGGGGGGGATATATGTATCCCCCTGTCCGTCCGTCCATCTGTCTGTCCATATGTCTTATAAGCGCAACTCCTAAACCGTTCAATGGATTGTTATGAAACTTTATATGAAGTTTCGGCATCATATGTAGATGTGCATGAAGCTGTACAATTATCGCCGAATAATCGCAAAGGGAGATGATCCAAGTTAAGGGTTTTACATGTTTAAAGCTTGTAAGCGCAATTCCTCCTAAAACATGGATTTCGATGAAACTTTATACGAAGGTTGGGCATCAATGATGCTATGGTTTTACATAATTAAAGCTTGTAAGCGCAACTCTAAGTATAGCAAAGTGGGTGTTATCACTCATTGAGGTCACTCACAGTTCAAGTGTTATAATTGAGAAAAGTGAAAACCATCAAAGGACAGAGCTGCTCAGTAGGTAGATACATGTAACCATGTAAGATTTGTTCCTAGCTGGATATTTGCTCATAGAACTTGAGAACATGTTTTTTTAGAAAATATTATGGGCTGTGGTATGATGTTAATTTTTTGTCCATCCATTTATTTATCTGTCTATAACACTGGTTTGTGGATGATGTTTAAAAAGCATACTTGATCAAATCTCAATAAATTTTCACAGTTTTATGAAACACAAAACTTTTCAAACTGAAGTTTAGATGTTCTGCTAGACAAACCTTAAAATTTTAACAAAATGTCGGGAAAGTGGGTGGAGTGTTGACCAAGTATCCAGATATTTCATCAGGCCCTGTCAGATGTTTTTAAACAAATAGATATTGTTTATAGATAACTAGAGGCTCTCAATAGCCTGTATCGCTCACCTGCATTTAACTTTTCACCTTTAGCAGACCTAAAAATTTAAGTGTTGCAGTCAAATTGGCTAGTTTTTCTATAGGATTCTATGTTAAACTAATTTCAGCTGTGGCAGTCATCTTGGTTGACAGTCCAGGTCAACGGATACATTTCTAAAAAAGAACCATCTAAGGACCATTTCTGCTAAGTCTTGTTCCAACTGGCTAAGCGGTTTCAGACAAGAAGAATTTTAAATGAATTTTCCTATAGGGTCCAATATTTAACAAAGTTCGGTGTGGCAGCCATCTTGTTGACAATCCGGGTGATTGGACAAATTTCTGAAAGAGGACCTCCTAAGAACCAATGCTGTCAAGTCTGGCTCCAATATGACAAGTGGTTTCAGACAAGAATATTTTTCAATGAATTTTTCCATAGCGAACTATGTTAAACTAAGTGTGTGGCGGCCATCTTGGTTGACAGTCTGGGTCATCTAAGAGGACCATCTAAGGACCATTGCTACCAAATCTAATTCTAATTGGCTTAGTGGTTTTAGACGAGAAGATTTTTTAAGTGAATTTCCCATAGGGTCCTATGTTAAACAAAGTTCTGCTGTGGCGGCCATCTTGGTTCAAAGTCGACAAAATCAGACACATTTCTGAAAAAGGACCTCATAAGGGCCAATTCTGCCAAGTCCTGGTCCAATATATCAACTGGTTTCAGACAAGAAGATTTTTCAATGAATTTTCCTATTGGGCCCTATGTTAAACTAAGTTCAGTTGTGGCGGCCATCTTGGTTAACAGTCCGGGTCATTGGACATTTTTCTGAAAGAGAACCTCCTAAGAACCATTACTGCCAACTTTGGTTCCAACTGGCCTTGTAGTTTCATATAAGAAGATTTTTGAAATTCACCCCCTTTTGTTTTCTATTTTTAGTAACAGCAGTCATGTCTGTTGGACGTCGGGGATGCCAGACAAAATTTGGAAGGGGGCCATTCCACCAAAGTGTGGTCTCAATTGGCCAAGTGGTTTGAGAGGAAAAGATCTTTAAAGGGAAGTTTACGCTGGATGGCGTCTTTAAAGGGCAAAAACTTCTATAAGGGGTCAATCAATGATTTTGGTATGTTGACTTTTTTGTAGATCTTACTTTGTTGAACATTTTTGGTGTTTACAATTTGTCTTGATCTATAATAATATTCAAGATAATAACCTAAAACTGCAATATTTCCTTAAAATTAACAATTCAGGGGCAATAACCCAACAAAGAGTTGACCGATTCTTCTAAGAATTTCATGGCAGGTAGATCTTGACCTGATAAACAATTTTACCCTGTCAGTTTTGCTCTAATTGCTTTAGTTTTTATGATATAAGACAAAAACTGCAGTTTACCCCTATGTTCTATTTTTAGCCATGTCGGCCATGTTGGTTGGCAGGCAGGGTCATCGGACACAATTTTTAAACTAGATACCCTAATGATGCTTGTGGCCAAGTTTGGTTTAATTTGGCCCAGTAGTTTCAGAGGAGAAGATTTTTGTAAAAGTTAACGGACGACGAGGTGAGCTAAAAAGGTATATGAAAATTTTTTATTGTTGAATCGTTTAATAGAAATAGAAAAAAAGAAGAAAAACGATGAAATGAAAAGAATTTAAAATCCAGAATGTCAAATAGGAATAATGCTATTGGTTAATTGCAAATACCTAAGCTGGTAAATTTCCATACTCTACAACTTCAAGGGTAGTAAATTTTTATAACTGAAAAACCCTGGGCTAGCGTTTTAATCACATACTATTAGCAAAGAGAAATCAAGCTTCTCAATGACCAAAATTAGTGTTTGTCAAACAGCTATATATCCAATGAAATTATTCCCGTAAATTGTGTGGTTCAAATTTCTTGAAATTTTCATATTTTTGTCAACATGTCAAAGTTAATGTTTCGTCAAAATTTTATGAAAATTAAACGAGCCAAATCTATTTTAGTCAAAGTATTGGGTACCCCATTAAACACGACTCATAATAAAATTTTCTTAATATTATTCCTCGCCGTGCCAACTTTAAACCCCAGGGTGAAATGATTCACATTGTACTCTAGTTGTTTTGGTTTTCAACATTTTATGTCTTGAGCATAACTGATGAGTCGTAAATCTAAGAAATTTGCACATCTTGTGCATCAAAATTGGTTTCAAGAATTTTATTTTTACCACTTAGTTGATGCCTCTGCTGGTGGACTCCAAGTCCCCGAGGGTATCCCCAGCTCAGTTGCTAGTATTTCGACACTAGCTCAAAATAGATACTTACATAGATTTGTAATTTAACCACATTTTCCATCAGTGATGTATGACTTTGTCTTTTTTATTCTAAAGTAGTTAAAGTCTTTTTAAAAGTATTTTATTGGCACCATAAATCTACGAACATGCATTTTCACGTGATGTACATAAATTATTTTCCGGTTTACTAACCAGGGAGATTGCTCGCCATCGTAGAGTGTAGTCATGTCTCCCGGTATATTGGTATTTCTGTTCTTAGCATTATGCTTGTCCCTATGTTTTGGAGAATATAAGAAAGCACATGATGGCTACGAGGACGAAAAGAAATACAAGGAAAAAGAATACGGGTATGACGATTATGATTTCCGAGGTCGTAGCGGCGGTAGGTCAGGATCAATGAAACTGGCGAGAGATTTGATAATGCTTAAACGAGCCATGGATTTGTATTATAATCAGTATGGAAATGTTGATTATGGCTACGGGTATAGCAAAAAAAATTACGGGTATGGTGAAAAGAAAAAATATGGGCATGATGGAAAGAAGAATTACGGGTATGGTGAGAAGAAAAATGGCGGATATGGCGGATATGATGAAAAGAAAGATGGCGAATATAGTGAAAAGAATGGTTACAAAGATGTCAATGAGAAAGATTACGGTGATAGGTACAAGACAGCTTATAAAGATGATGACAAGAAAGATTATGATTATTACAATAACAAAGAATATGATTATGGAAATAAAGGTGAGTATTTTTAACATTTTTTAATATCATTTATAACTGTGAAAAATCTATCGTTAACAAATATTTAGTATAAAACATGGGTTCCTTGGAAGCCGCACGAGAATTAAAGATTTTTTGTAAAACAGATTATCGTACTTATTTCTATATAATATATTTTTAAACATGGTAAAATGTCAATTTTATTAAATATTGAATAAAGCCAATTTTGATGCACAAGATGTGTAAATTTTGACGATTAACGACTCATCAATTGTACTCAAAGCCTAAAATATAGTAAGCCAAAAACAAAAACCCCACATAATGATATAAAAGGTCAGAGTTGGTTGATCGCTATTTAAGGATGGTCACTTGTTATTGACCCTTGAGGAACACCTGTAGATGTATATTTTATGTCAGAATGTTGTCCATTTAGCAGAACTCTTTGTGATCTGTTTTAAAGGTATTATTAATCCAATGTAGAAGTGCACCAAACTGGTTAACGTTTTTCTTGCATTGTTATTCCAATAATCAGTTAAGGATGATCGCTGGTCTAATAGGAAATAAATAGGATTTCAAATAGGTGTTTTAGTTTGAGAGAACATATGAATAGTAAGCGAATAAGCAAGAAAAAATATAGGTTCATGTGCTCATAGAGCTATAAGGCCTTGAAAATTTGCAGGAAATGGGTTTTCTCTGGATTTTTCATTGTCTTTGCATTGACAACTTCAGTATCTCAAAAATGTATGAAAAAATAAAAAGGATTTCATAAAATTTTGTCAAATACCATTTTAAGGTATATATGATTGAAGTATAAAAGAAAAAGTGGGTTTCATGGGCAAAAAAAAATCATGTCTAAGAAATGGATAAAACCCGAGGATTCCGAAAATCTGACAAAAAGACCAAAACATGACCAGCGAGCATCCTTAAATGTGTTCTGTTTAAAAGGTAGTCACTACTCCAATGTAGAAGTGCACCTTCTTTACCCAAACTGGTTAACTTTTTTCTTGCATTGTACTTCCAATAATCAGTTAAGATTAATCTCTGTAAAAAAATAGTTGAAATAAATCAAACATTTTCTATCGCTAGACGAAGTATCACACATTGATATTCTTCATAAAAAAAACCGAACTTTTACTAATTGTTTGTTACTTTATAAAGCGGTCATTTAAACAGCGAAAATAGGGCCCACATCGGTCAAACTTAGTTAATTAGTTACTTTTTCAAGAATATATCTTATCTGTATGTATTTATTCTATCTTATATTGTTTAACCCCCATGGGTATAATTTACAACAAAGTTCATCATTTTAAAAAACTTACACAGCAAGCTAATGTAGCAGGGGTACTACACGGGGAATTACTCAAAGTGGAAGATGTCGATATGTTAAATTTTATGTTCAAAACAACTAAATAAGAATAACAATTGTACAGATATTATTATAGTTCTATTGAATGTTTATAAAATGTCCAATAACAAATCGTTCTAATGGTAACTTCCCACTGCCTGGGTCATGATAACAGTATTAATCTTTGAGTGTTTTCGTACGGTAATGTCCGTGTACCTTGTCTGTTGGTTTCAAATTAATGTAACGTAACATGATTAACGCAATAGCAGATGGGCTCCAGGGTGAATTATGTAACATTACATTATGATTGTCTATACTTAGCTCGGAGGCGGGGGGAGGACGGGGGTAACCTAATGATATTTAGGGTCAGGATTTTTTGACACACTGGAGAATTCCTGTCAGGATTTTAAAACTTTCTGCACATTTTTATAAAGCACTGAGGAGAATACAGGTTGACTTTTCACAATTAAAGGCCGATCAAAAGAAAAGACATACATATTAAATATATAAATATGTCTCATCATGATAACTTCCTTTTATTATTTTTGGATAATTTAAGGTGTGTAATTTTAGCTTTCCTGGATATTTTCGGGTCCCAAATTCAATATAACGTGGATAGTTTCGGGTAGGGGTTTCAAGTTCATCGACGCACCACCCGTCATAAAACAGTCAAGTTTTTGATCTCGAGCACTGCTGATGAGTTGTAAGTCGACGATATGGCCATACAGTGCATCAAATTTATTTCTGTATGTTGTTATATATTTTGTAAAGACATAATAAAAGCAATGAAAAAACACAGAGCTGATTATTGAGAATAAAACACTAACGCAGCAAGCATATACCATAAAGATGATAAAGACATTATCAAAGGAATGAAAAAAAAAAACACATCTAACTATTGACATGATTGAGAATATAAAACTAACGCAGCAAGCATATGTGATAAAGATGACAAAGACATTATAAAAGGAATGAAAAAAAAACACATAGCTAACTATTGAGAATAAAACACTAGCGCAGCAAGCATATACCATAAAGATGATAAAGACATTATAAAGGGAATGAAAAAAAAACACACACACACAGCTAGCTATCGAGAATATAAAACTAACGCAGCAAGCATATGCCATAAAGATGATAAAGACATTACACAAGGACTGAAAAAACACATGGCTAGCTATTGAGAATATAAAACTAACGCAGCAAGCATATACCATAAAGATATAAAAGGAATGAAAAAAACACATACCTAACTACTGAGAATAATAAAAAGAAGCACAAAAACTAAAGCACTTAAAAGAATAATTTTATTGATTTGAAGACCAGACCTTGATCTTTTATCAATCAAGAATAAACAAATAACAAACACATTTTGAACACAACAACAACCAACAGTGAAAAACAAATTTGATAAATGACAGTAGACATAGCAGAGACATAGACATAGAGGAGAAATAGCATATCTACTAGTTATCTTTTTTAATCATACAACTACATGTACATATTAAAAGAACTTGATGTCAAAAAACGTTTCATGTAGCTTATTTAAATGATTACTGAAAATCGTAACATCATGGTTCTTTGGATGGGTAAGCATGTCATGCTCTGTTAACGAGAATATCATGCCATTAATATTATCTCAAATATTCAATATTCACTAGCCTGTCAGCACTGAGGTTGTGAGTTCAAATCTCACCTGTTGGGGGTGAGGGAGCAGGAGTGTTCGACTCTGATATTAATTGACAAGGATTGCCAATTTTCATACCGAAGGTCGGTGGCTGTCTCCGGGTATTACGACTTCCTCAAGAGATAAAAAACTGGCCGCCGCGAAATAGCCAAAAGTGCTGCAAACGGCGTATAACCCCAACTAATCAATCCGCAAAGTATTAAACATTTGATAAATGAAATTGTTATGTTTTCAGGTCAGTGGTTTTGTAAATGTAAACCATCCTGCGATATGCATGAGAAATTGGTAAATGTCTGTCCCCATTTTCATTGGTGGAAGGTGTGCTGTAAATGGGTCACATGGAAACCATGGAAACAATATTACGAGAAAGATGACAATAAAAAGACCTATGTGCATGAGAAGGAGTCACCATACGACAATAAAAAGACCTATGCTTATGAGAAGGAGTCACCATACGACAATAAAAAGACCTATGCTTATGAGAAGGAGTCACCATACGACAATAAAAAGACCTATGCTTATGAGAAGGAGTCACCATACGACAATAAAAAGACCTATGCTCATGAGAAGGAGTCACCATACGACAATAAAAAGACCTATGCGCATGAGAAGGAGTCACCATACGACAATAAAAAGACCTATGCGCATGAGAAGGAGTCACCATACGACAATAAAAAGACCTATGCGCATGAGAAGGAGTCACCATACGACGATAAAAAGACCTATGCTTATGAGAAGGAGTCACCGTACGACAATAAAAAGACCTATGCTTATGAGAAGGAGTCACCATACGACAATAAAAAGACCTATGCTTATGAGAAGGAGTCACCATACGACAATAAAAAGACCTATGCTTATGAGAAGGAGTCACCATACGACGATAAAAAGACCTATGCGCATGAGAAGGAGTCACCATACGACGATAAAAAGACCTATGCTTATGAGAAGGAGTCACCATACGACAATAAAAAGACCTATGCTTATGAGAAGGAGTCACCATACGCTTATAATCCTAAGTCGTACAATTACAATAAGTTGAAAAACCTGACATATTAGTGAGTATTCATAAAAAAGTTTCCTCCAGTCACATACTGAAATTTATTAACAAAACTTGAAAAACTAATATGAACAAAATTAACCACTCAAAGAATATAACACGAAACATAACATGTTGATTGAAAGTCATTATAACAAAATGGCATAGGTAGTCGGTAGTGAATTCAGGTGCTCCAGCAAAGAAAGCAAATGCCGTTCCAAATGCGTGACCCATCGCCAAAATGACCGCCATTAAAACTTTAGTGATAATTAGGGAATAACCGTGTTGTGTTTTATGTCGTTCCTGAGTAAAACGTAGATTTTAATGTCGTAAATTTAGTTTGCGGAGCCAGATGAACGGATATTTGCGACAGTAAAATAGAGTTTTACGCAGGAACCACTTCAAATACAACACTGTTATTCCCATTCTAATGCAATCTAATAAATACAATTTTTAATATCCTCAATTTATAGGTTAAAACCAAAAAGTGCGTGAAATTGCATGTGCGAAGTTCTGGCAAAACATCGTCACTGATGGGCTGAAAGTTTGAACAAAGGAATTGGATAATTTTTTAACGTCACGCTCGCTTCGAAATGGAATAAGATTTAATTGAATAGCATTTCCAAAGTACAGTTTTCGATTGTTTTTTCTTGTTGTCCAATATTCAAATCCTCCGAAATTTATATTTTCAAAATGGCGACCATGCTTGGCTACAGACAGGTGTAGAACGCATATTTTGCCAATTTTATTGCTTATTACATTCTCCATGCATTAGAATTATGATTTGTGACTGTAGATAAAACAAAATATGAACGTAAAAATACTGTTAATGGTTGAAGATTAATACAGATAAGAACCTAAATACAAATTAAACCAATGAAATAAATAGTCAACTTTTCGAAGAGACATAACTCGTGCTACTCTACGTTTTGTTGGAAACGGAAAAAAAGACATGCCCTTTGTTTTAAAAGTGATTAGTGCCTAGATAACTGTTATTAATTATAACATAAAGGTACCTGCAAAACAGTGTAATATTCCGCAATGAACAGCTAACACCACTAAAATTGTGATATTGGTTAGTCGGGTTGATACGGCATGTGATATTGGTTAGTCGGGTTGAAATGGCATATGATATTGGGTAGTCGTGTTGATACGGCATGTGATATTGCTTAGTCGGGTTGATACGGCATGTGATATTGGTTAGTCGAGTTGATACGGCACGTGATATTGGTTAGTCGGGTTGATACGGCATGTGATATTGGTTAGTCGAGTTGATACGGCATGTGATATTGGTTAGTCGGGTTGATACGGCATGTGATATTGCTTAGTCGGGTTGATAAGGCATGTGATATTGCTTAGTCGGGTTGATACGGCATGTAATATTGGTTAGTCGGGTTGATACGGCTTGTGATATTGGTTAGTCGGATTGATACGGCATGTGATATTGGTTAGTCGGGTTGATACGGCATGTGATATTGGTTAGTCGAGTTGTTACGGCATGTGATATTGGTTAGTCGGGTTGATACGGCATGTGATATTGCTTAGTCGGGTTGATACGGCATGTGATATTGCTTAGTCGGGTTGATAAGGCATGTGATATTGGTTAGTCGGGTTGATACGGCATGTGATATTGGTTAGTCGGGTTGATACGGCATGTGATATTGGTTAGTCGAGTTGATACGGCATGTGATATTTGCTAGTAGGGTTGATACGACATGTGATATTGGTTAGTCGGGTTGATACGGCATGTGATATTTGCTAGTCGAGTTGATACGGCATGTGATATTGGTTAGTCGGGTTGATACGGCATGTGATATTGGTTAGTCGGGTTGATACGGCATGTGGTATTGGTTAGTCGGGTTGATCCTGAATGTGATATTGGTTAGTCGAGTTGATACGGCATGTGATATTGGTTAGTCGAGTTGATACGGCATGTGATATTGGTTAGTCGGGTTGATACGGCATGTGATATTGGTTAGTCGAGTTGATACGGCATGTGATATTGGTTAGTCGGGTTGATACGGCATGTGATATTGGTTAGTCGGGTTGATACGGCATGTGATATTGGTTAGTCGGGTTGATACCGCATGTGATATTGGTTAGTCGGTTTGATACGGCATGTGATATTGGTTAGTCGGGTTGATGCTGCATGTGATATTGGTTAGTTGGGTTGATACGGCATGTGATATTGGTTAGTCGAGTTGATACGGCATGTGATATTGGTTAGTCGGGTTGATACGGCATGTGATATTGGTTAGTCGAGTTGATACGGCATGTGATATTGGTTAGTCAGGTTGATACGGCATGTGATATTGGTTAGTCGGGTTGATACGGCATGTGGTATTGGTTAGTCGAGTTGATACGGCATGTGATATTGGTTAGTCGGGTTGATACGGCATGTGATATTGGTTAGTCGAGTTGATACGGCATGTGATATTGGTTAGTCGGGTTGATACTGCATGTGATATTGGTTAGTTGGGTTGATACGGCATGTGATATTGGCTAGTCGGGTTGATATGGCATGTGATATTGGCTAGTCGGGTTGATACGGCATGTGATATTGGCTAGTCGGGTTGATACGGGATGTGGTATTGGCTAGTCGAGTTGATACGGCATGTGATAAGGATGTTGCCATGTATTATTCTCTATATATTACATAGCCTGTTTTGTATAATTTCCAGTACAACTGCGATCACTCGAACACAAGACAAAAAAAACATTCAAACTTGAACAGAAGGCTCGTTCGTGGTCAAAAGATAGTATCCAGAGGAAAATTTTTGATATTTCCCCCCATTTTTCCGTATTTCACTTATAAAAGGACTTAGTTTTTCTACCAGTTAACATTACATACAGTCTGCAGTTAAGGTTTTTAAAACCATCCTGGATTTTTATCAAACGTGGACAGAAGTATGTTCATGATCAAAAGATAGTATCCAGAGGGAAATTTTGTAACAATTTTTTTTCCATTTTTCTTTATTTTACTTATAAACGGAATTAGTTTTTTTCTCCCAGTTAACATTACACACAGCCTGCAGTTAAAGTTTTTAAAACATTAATTAATTTCTTAAACCATCCTGGATTTTTATCAGACTTTGACAGAAACTTGTTCATGATCAAAAGATAGTATCCAGAGGAAAAATTTGTAATAATATTTTTCCAATTTTTCCATATTTTACTTATAAATGGAATTAGTTTTTTCTCCCAGTTTACATTACATACAGTCTGCAGTTTTTAAAATATAATTACTATCTTAAACCATCCTGGATTTTTACCAAACTTTGACAGAAGCTTCTTCATGATCAATCATTAACATGTGGAGAAAAATTATGTACATTCAACTATTACACTGAAAACATAGACAACAACAAAAACATGCAAGAATGGGTTCCGTTGAACCCGTACGAATTTTCTGAAGAAAAGTTTACTATTTTTTACGGTCTGAATAATTTAGTTCATAAAGTAGAGAAATACTATTGAAAGAAATGAAAAACGTAGTCCGAGGTATTTAATTGATGATAGGTGAGGTATTGAAATTACAGTGGGTGAGCATTTTCTACATGTTGAAGGTCTTCCAGTGACTTCAAGGTGAAGAAGAGCAGTACAAGCAATTATTATCAGTTGTTTGGACTTTTACATATATACAGTCAAAAATATGTTTTTAAAGGGCACCTCTATATAACAAATCACTGTCTATAAAGGGCACTTCGAAAAGGTCCCATTCATGAACATGTGAAATTGACCTGTGTATAGACGGCACCTGCTCATAAAGGGCTTTGTTTTCTGACCCCTTATACACAGGTTAGACTGTATAAGGACATTGTGTCAAGAATCAATCCACCAAAATATATGACTCAAAGAAACTAACTTCTTTGACACCAATTTTGATGCACAAGATGTGCACATTTTGCGACACATAAGTTGTGATCAAGGCCAAAAATTCAAAACAATAATTCAAAAAGTTGAAGAGCAATTCAAAATGACCAAAATGGAATGTTTACATATTTTATTAACAAGTCTATATATATCATAGTTACTAAACATGTGATAATTTATTTTTCAGGCTTTTTTCCGACTATTCTTTTGCAGGTTAATTTACCAATAAAGAATAGGTATAATGTCATTGTTTTTGTTTATGTAAAAAAAAAAAATAAATCAATAACATTAATAAGAGAATTAGTTATTTGGTTTATCTTCCAGTACAATTACTTGGTTGAATGGGACTAACCCAGTGTGAGTGAAAAAAGACCCTAAGTCTAGAGACAGGATCAGTGTGTTTAGATTGGAGACCCAATGAATCTGTTTAAAGCGACTTGATTAATTCATCGATTTGGGTCAAACTGTTAAGGTCATTAAGGTCAAGCTCTATTTGGATGATGCTAGTTTCATTTGACTCGCATATAACTCAATAAGACAATAACAATGGTTCGTTAGGTCAAAGGTCATACATTGATTTATTACTGCTTACATTATTGAATTCATCCTGGCAACTCACACATACTTCCAAGTTTGACTTGACTGTATCTGGTATTTTTTTAAATTTTATTTTCTAAGACTTGTTAATACAAACTAGCAGATCGGAAGGCTGATCGTATTCGATGTGTATATTTACTCAGGGTATTTTGACTCTATAGCGTATATGTTTGTGTTTTGCCGTTTTATTTTGTATTGGAGTTTTGAAAATGGTGCATCATCTGTTGAATTTTATATTTCCTGTTATTACTTTTCTATAAATGTGCATAAAATAGAGTTCCAGAAACTTTCACCTTTAATGTCGATTTATTCGAATTTGAGAAACAGCGGGTTCACCACAATACTGCAGGCATGCAGAAATATGATTTTGTTTTTCCCTATGTATATTACATAAAAAAAATAAAATACCTTTCGAAATATTTTACCTTACCTTTACAGATTGGAAGCTGTTTACATCATTTTCAGTAATCATGGCGGCGTCCAATAATTATGGTCATTTAATGTTGTTGTGACTTTTAACACTGTATTTGTTGTTGTTTCTCCGACACTATTTCAGATATTGAAGAAAATATTTTAGTGCATTAGTTTATGTGCATTAGTTTATGTGCTGTCTTGCTGTAGTTTTGTTGAGTTTAGTATACGATTTATATTCGTTTAGTTATACATGTATCCTTGTGGTGTTTGTTTGTTGTGTTCCCTTCTTCCGACTTTGTCTTTTCCGTGGAAATCGACTTTGTGGACCTTTCCCGGAGTTCGGTGTCGCTTCGTTATTCTTTTGCAGATATTTTATAATCGTTAACTGATTGAAAAACGATCGTCGGATAATAACCCTGGCAACACCATGTTTGGATTATGGACGATATTTTGATAATTTCAGTTGACAAATTGTGAGTTTCTGCTAATTTAAAGAAGGGTTTCAACGTTCTTACGGAAAAGTTGAGATTACCTGGATTGTACCTTGCTAGTTTGTCTCGAGCGTATATGTGGCCAGAAATGCGTATAAAATGCAGGGAATTTGGGACTGTTTACTCTTCCGGAGCACCTGAGTCTACCCCCGGTTTTTTGCTGGGGTCCATGTTGTTCATTTGTTTTTAATTTTTAATTGTAGTGCTTGTATTGTTTTGGTCTTGTCTTCGTTATTTTCCGGAGTTTGTCAGTTGTTTCGATTTTCCCCTTCTTCGAATATCCCTTTGGTATTTCTTGATTTTACTTATTATTCTGCATTGTTTGTTTAAATGTGAATAGTCCACCAAGGTTTTTTTATATGGCTAATAGAATTATATCTGTTAAAAAAATTATTACAAAACTAAAACATCTCAATTGTATTACGTATGCACAACATTTTGTCTTACAACGGAAGTATTAAGGATGCTCGCTGGTCATGTTTTGGTTTTTTTGTCAGCTTTTCGGAGTCCTCGGGTTTTATCCATTTCTTAAACATGAAATTTTTTGCTCATGAACCCCCACTTTTTCTTTTATAATTCAATCATATATACCTTAAAATGGTATTTGACAAACTTTTATGAAATCCTTTTTATTTTTTCATACATCTTTGAGAGACTGAAGTGTCAATGCAAAGACAATGAAAAATCCAGAGAAAACCCATTTCCTGTAAATTTTCAAGGCCTTGTAGCTCTAAAATGAGCACACGAACCTATATTTTTATCTTGCTTATATGTTTACTATTCATATGTTCTCTCAAACTAAAACACCTATTTCAAATCCTATTTATTTCCTATTAGACCAGCGATCATCCTTAATACTTCCCACTAAACAGTTACGAAAATGTTGAAAGCAAAAACAAAACCAACGAAAAGCGACAGGAACGGTGCATATACCAGAGGACACATCTTTAATATGAAAAGTCTGAAAGCATTGGAACAGACAGCTCTATAGTATTGATTATAAACCAGTTTCAAAATTCAGTCCCAAATACTGAAGGTAGAGTTAGATGAATTTGGACCCATTCAGAAATATGCCCCAAGGATTAAATAATAATTCAAACTCTATAGGACAAGTTTACATACAAACTGTGAGTTGTGATTTATGTCCCTAATAATTCAGAGATTTCGCATTTTACTAGATAATTCAAAATACATGTTCCCTCATATTTCTGGCCTCATGGCAAATATCATAATTTAAAAAATTTCGGCACAGACAACTCTTATAATAGCAATCACACATGAATTGTCGTTGTTCAATCTCAATTATTTTAAGAGGAGTTCGAGGACAATCAGTTTTTCGCTCCCCCCCCTCTCCTTTTCCTAAGGTAAATGCCATTGGGGGTCGAATGAAAATAGCATCGCGAATGATCAAATTGGCATGCGATTTAAGTTTCAGCTTTCTATCCGTAGTAAGTTTTAATTGATTTACTTGATATCACGATTTCTTTTTTGTCCATAATTCTGTCCTTAGAGCAGATATCAAAATTCAGAAACCTCTGACACAATCTATGCCACGTTTCAAGATTCTCTGATTTTTGGTTGCCGAGATAACCCTTGACATAACGTAAATATGTTCATTCGCATGTCAAACGATCAAAAGATAGGGTAAAGCCATCGAAAAACAGGGCCAAATTATATATTTTTGTAACATTAAATTTTAAGTATCATTAACTTAAAGAACCAATATTTCAGTATACTTAATTACGTTGCACCGAACTGAGTCTCTTAGTTTTCGATAAATATCAAGAGCTTGAAGGCTTAATGAGTAAAATTATTGACAAATTTCTGAAAATGGAAGTTACCGCTATATTTATTCTTAACTATTTAACTTTGTCCATTGTAAATATAGGGACTAAACTTATTGCCCCCCCCCCCTCCAAATAAAAAAAAAAATAAAAATGAAAGGTTGCTTCCGTATATGAAACTTTTAATTTATGAAATATTGTCATTATCAACTTCGATTAAAACATAATATATATATATGTATTCGTTAACTCATATAATAGTATACGCCGGTAGCTTTCATAATTCTTTAAAGAAAGTTCTGTTGATACAGACTAGACAGAACATGTCATTCCTTGATACTTCGTACAAAATACGGTACCCTTTTGAAAAATCGGTTGTTCCAACTAAGAGCTGTTAGAAAGTTGAATTTATACTGTATACCACAAACTTGGGTTAGTATAGGATTAAGCAGAAACGGGTAAAAGTGACAGGTAGTTTTGGAGAACATTTTTTCCTAATTTTTACAAACGTGTATTGCTATAGACTGCGAAAAATACAAACAAATGTACAGTTCGGTGCAGCGTAATTTAAAATGAAAGTACCATATTTCTATTTTACAATAAATATACAATATTCCAGTGTTAAATAAAATTACAATACTTATATTGAAAAAAAAACAATATTACGGTCATAAAATGAATGTGCAATATTTCCGTCTTAAAATAAAAGTACAATATTCATATTTCAAAATAAAAACACAATATTTCAGTCTTACAATAAAGTATAATAGTCTTTTAACTAAATCACAATATTCCAGTCTTACAATAAAGCACAATCAGTACGTCAGTCTTATAAATAAAGCACAATATTTCAGTCTTAAATAAAAGTACAATTATATTAATGTTGTAAAAAAATAATAAAAATACAATATACAGTCATAAAATGAATGTACAATATTTCCGTCTGAAAATAAAAATAAAATATTCATATTTCAAAATAAAAACACAATATTACAGCTTTACAATAAATATAGATTCTCCTTCAGGTACAAGTGAGTTATGGAATTTCTCCACCCGAGATAGTTAAATTTTCGATTTTCGACACGCGAGCCTTTAGCGAGCTTGTTAAAATCTTAACTTTAACTATTGAGGGTGGAGAAATTCCATAACTCACGAGTAAATTGAAGGAGAATCTGTTTCTCCTATGATTTTAGACAAAAACCTCAAGAAAATGTCGTTGCTATGTTGTTTGTTTACATAGACGTCATTTCGGAACTTCTCTAGTTTATCGTTCCAATAACTGTGGAAAAAATGGCGGGAATTCCAACGTAGAAATTTAATCAGCGGGAAGTGGTTAAAAATAGGTATTTTTATCCCACCGATTAAACACGCCATATCGAGGCGAAACTGGTTAATTGAAAACTGCAAGTAAAACATAATATATAAAAATTGAGCTAAAGAATAACTTTCACATAAATACAATAATATAAATATCACAGTCATAGCTAATGAAAAGTAGACATTAACAATTTAGAAATAAATAAATCACGTAACATTTTTCAATGAAAGAACAACCTTTGTTTTTCAATAAAAGTACAATATTTCCTTTTCAATAAAGTACAATATATTTGTCCTCCAATATTTTCTGTTTTACAATAAAATTACAACAATCCAGTTCATTAAAAAATTATTTAAATTTCACAACTAAAATACAATATTTGTTAACAGATGAGAAGAAATGTCAATAGAAGAGAGAATGGAAACGGGGAAAGTGTCAAAGAGACAACAAACCGACCAAAGAGCAGAAAACTCAAGGTTACCAATGGGTCTTCAACGCAGCGAGAAAATCCTGCTCCCGGAGGCCGGCTTCAGCTGGCCCCTAAACAATAATGTATACAAGTTCAGCAATATGGACGGCACACTTAACTCCGAAACATAAAAATGAACCAAAATTAAAGAACACACAAGACTAACAAAGATAAACAAATATGACACACCAGCCAATGAACGCCATCAAATTGGCAGAAACTGAGAAAAAACACAACAGAAAAAGCATAAAACGCAGACATTGAAACAAAATAGAGTCAGGATAGTACTACTTGGTAACCATCACAGAAAAAAAACTGACACTAATACCTATATTTATACAGGGAAAGTACGAAATGATTTATTTTGTAAACACCAGATCCAAACAACGTCAGTGTTTGTACCAAGTCAGACTATCCCGACTCTCTGTTGTGTTTATGTTTGTGTATTGTGCTCTGTTATGTTATTTAAGAGATAACTGTATTGTATTTTCAAATTTCACGGCATCAATTGGAGATTTGATGGTCGCAAATTGAGTTTACTGGCGACGCGTCAGCGGAGCCAGTAAACGGGTATTTGCGACCATCAAATCGACAATTGATGCCGTGAAATTTTAAAATACAATACTGTTATCTCGATTCTAATGTAACTGTACGAAAAGACGTTAAAAATACGATTTTAAAATCCCAAAAATACAAGTGCGCATGCCTTGCAAATTTCACACCATCAATTGTGTAATTGATGCCGTGAAAATTTGGACGTCATCCAATCAAAATAGACGTTACATACAGTGTTACATTAGAATTTTTGTCCTAAGTTCTGTCAGTTCTCACAAACGAGAATTCTGTCAGAAAGTCAGAAATAAACAAAATAGACATCACGATTGTTTTAAAAATTTCTCTATTTATATATATACAGATATATATACAGTATTCCCTGCTTGCAGAGTTCGGGATGCATACGTATTTTATCATTATTTGACAGAGCTATCGTTCCTCGCAGCAGGTGTGATTTCGAGGTCACTCGTGGCATTTCACCAGAATTGAATGAAAAAGATTGAGGTATTCGAAAGAAAAACGGAATTCCCTACAAACAATGTTTAACTGTGCAATCGAGAACCTAAGGCTTTTCCATTTTTTCAACTGGTAAGACATTGAAAATTTTCATATGTATCACACCTATATAAAATTGACAGCACATCCTGTATAATGAGGAATTCCCTTCACCTTTCGGGGTTTCCTGTTTTATAATTCAGATTGAAAGATAAATCGGCGTGTTCCTAGTGTGACACCTGCTGTAAAGAACAACTTCTGGCGGGATAGTCAACCGCAAGTCAGGAATAGATCCATTCAAATTTTCTCTTTTCAAAATGTTAATTTAAGAATTATTCTAAATTTTTAATATAACATCTCTCTTAGCATATAGGCTCTGTCAATTACAATAGTTACAGTCCACACAAAAGTTTAAGAACAGAACCCGTTCAAATTAAAAATTAACATGAATAAAAAACGGCTACAATCATTTAGATATTAAGATATTCAGCTAGGGTTCTAGTTGAATCTTATAAAGAAGATCATATGTACATTTGAAATTAAAAATGGTTTCAAAATAATTACATTTTTACAAAATATAGGTATATCATTTTTCACCGAAAAGGCTAATGATTAGAAATAACAGGAAGTTGTGATCTGTAGTCAGGTTGTACACATTAAAACAAATCTGTTTAATTAAATGAGAGCATTATTGAAATTAAAGTTTTGTTTACTATTAGAATAACATTGATTGTATTAACTAAAATTTGGATGGTTAAAAATAATGAAATGAAAAATTCTGAATTACGCTCCTTGTATAATTGGCAGAAATTGACAATTTTCTTAATAAAGTGAGGAAAATGAATTTTAGGTTAACATAGCTGATAAAGACATAAGACGAATATTCTTTAAATTTTAAAACCGTAGCTGGAATGTCTACAAAATTGTTATCCTAGATATTTATTTTTACTCATAAATAATTCATTTATTTTTTCAATGTTCAGACTTTTCGTACCATCATATATGTCGTCTTTAGTGAAATTCTCCCTTTACTGAAGGAGTTCCAGTGACTAGAATTATCTGTTTCTACTGCGAAGGTATAGTAAAAGCCATTCAGATCAGAATACCCACAATTTTTAAACCACCAACCACCTAAATGGTGAACTGGATTACAAATTCCGGAAAAGCCGTCGTTATCGGCATCATTAGTACTAAGTTGTTGACCGGAAACTATAATCAAACTGTCCCCTATGTACAAGAAAATATATTATTATTAAAACATTGATCATTCGCTGTGTTAATAGATAAGTTCATAAGAAACCGGGCTGAACTCAGTTAGTAAGAAAAGCAGTCCTCAAATGAAATTAGAATGGAATTTTAGATCGAATTTTGAATTCACTATTACAAAGCTAGAGTGACTACATAAGGTACAGAGTACATGTAGATATATTTGGTTACAACGAGGAAGAAAGAGGATGAGAAAATGTCTTGTTCTAGTTTAGTTTAGTTTTTTATATGTTTTTATTTCTTTATAGATATAAATCTATCCTTGAGACATTTGTTTGTTATGCTTCATTCTCATGACCAGGGTTGCTTTCCATTATGCGGTTCGTACCGGTACGTACCGACTTTCACTAATTCTACTTCCGGTTCGTCTGGTTCGTCATTTCTAAAGAACCACTGTGGTACGGACCAATAATGGAACACGAATCTTTGGTTCAATTGGAACGTACCGCATAATGGAAAGCACCCCTTGTCTTGTCTTTGAATGTCGATTTTACGGACTTTTCCAACTTTTTGTCCCTTCGGTATTCTCTTGCTGATATATAACGTCGGATGAGAGAAAAGTTTTGTAGCTTTAACACACAGGAACGAATTTTGTGCACTGAAGTCTCGTTTGATCTATTCACTACCTGGGCGATTTGGGTTCCGCTCCAAAATCACGGAACCACGCGACCTTTGAGTCGCTGCTGGCAGAAAATCAATAAGTGTATACACGCCAAATGTATGTGTGGAAAACACTTGTGTATTCTACTTGTTCAATAATAAAAATAAACAATGTTCTTGTAACAGTTTCTCCGCAATGGTCGGAAAACACCCTCCGAACTGGGCGAATTGGGTACCCCGACGTTACATAAAAATGTAAATTGATACAAAATAAGATATTTAAGAAATGTTTGTAATTTTTGAACAGGTTATACGATATAACGCATAATACGAATGCTGTAAACTGACCCAAACCAGGTTAGTGAAGTATAACATTCCTTATTTAATTTCTAAACGGAAGTACAGTGATTGCTGGATTCAAGTATCAATAATGACATGGACCTATTTGAGTTTATAAGTGGCAGATTAGTCCGTTGGTGACGTCACAAGACCAAACCAGATTATACAGAATAACCAATGTTGCTCTTTGCTGTTCAGCCAATTAAAATGCAGTATTCAAATCAAATTAAATTATATAGAATTATTAGTAAAAAATCCAGCCCTTATTCTGCACGCTTTCTTAAGTCGCTATAAAGTTGAACGATGAGATACCTTACAATAAGACGTTTGGCCATTTCTATTAACAAAAGGGGTAAAATTTGTGATTTCGTTTTTATAAGTGTTCGATACATAATAATTTTATTAAGATTTCCAATGAAACTGAAGAAGTAATTGAGAACGTTTTTATGTAGTTCTTGATTTAGTGTTTTGGTAATTTGTTCTTTTTTAATGTACCTGCTGTTCCACTGAATCCAGAAACAGAAAGTCGGTATTTATCTACTTCATTGCTTATCTGAAAATTGGCATAACGCGCATGCTTCCAAACCCCATCCCAGTCTTCCATCAAAATCAGCAGTTCGTTGATGCCAGATCTGGTAAGCTCAAATATAGCGTCGTTACCTACATTGTAAATGAAATAAATACTTGTAAATAATTCAAATTTAAATATATAGATAATGATCTCTACAAGATTTGAGTTTCAATATCAAAAGTTTGAAATTCGAATTCCGACATTCAATATCTTACGAATTTTTAAATACCAAATTTGAGATTTAATATTTAAAATCCGAAATTTGATATCTTAATTCGAGATTCGAAATTCAACATCTAGAATAACCAATCAGAGGAAAGCTTCTTACCCTGAAGTTGTTAATATTAGTAGGACAATTATATTCAACATCTGGAACAAAATTCAATTACTTTTTTTTCAATTTAGAAAACTGACAATTTAAACAAAAGTTCATATACACATAGAATTACAGCAGTGGTAGACATTTTTTCTCTCACATTCACTAAGAAACAATACTAAAAGACAACAGCTAAATATTCTACAATTATAGCATGTTAGTAGTATATACAGTGTATGCGGTTCTAAAGTCGGATTTATGAGGAAGTGCTGAAGTGGTGCCGGAAGTGACGTCACCAGAACCGGAAATGACGTCACCGGAACAGGAAGTCACGTGACCGAAACATGAAGTATCTGGAAGTGGTTTGCGCGCATGCGCAACCGGAAGTAGTGTTTTCGCACCATTTTCCATGACTTGTTTACGGAAGTGACGTAAGTCAGGTGCCGGGACCCGGATGTGCCGACGGTGCATTCGTGACCTGAACCGGAAAAGCCCGGAAGCAGATGCGCAACCGGACATGATGTGTTTTCCATGATTTGTTTACGGGAGTGACGTCAGTCACTAGCTGAGACACATATGTAAAAGATATTGTCTTAGTTTCAATTTTGCTCAGTTATTTTGACCAATCATAGTATTTTGTAGGACGTATCTAGAATATTTCCAATTAAGCAATTATGATTCATTTGTTTCACGTAACGAAAGTCCTTTTGCTTGGCACAAATGGTTTTTGCAAAGCAAAAGGACTTTCGTTTTTTGCCAAGCAAAAGGACTTTCGTTAAGTGAAACAAATGAATCATAAAACAAAAAATGTTTCTTATCATTCACACTTTTTAAACTTTATTAAACTATTAATTATATGGTATAATTAATAGTATAAGAAAGTTTAAAAACCTGAGTCTTACACCCAGAATAAAATAAAATTCATAAAATACATCCCGAATAAATATTTGGAGAATTGAACCATAACAAACAAAGGCAACAAAGATGCATGTTTAACTAAAAGAATTAGAAACGTATAATAAACTAAACAAAGCTAAATCACTAGCAATGTGAAATCCCATAAAAACCGAAAGTGCAATCAGGTGCTGCGGAAGGGTAAGCATGAGTGATATATCGGTAAAAGCTTAATACCGATCCAATATTCTGTACTAGCGTCTCCAAAACCATTCTTATAGCCGATCCAGTTCTGACTAAAGTCAACAGTGCCATCCTTTCGTCTTTGTATGGACTGCCAAAAGATGAATAGAACATAATAAATATTCATGCATGTTAAATAATAACACTTCCGCTAAAAAAAGTATAAATTAAACACTGCGCAGAAAAATTCTTCTCGTAAAATATTTAATAATAAGAGGAAAAACTACCACAAACGGAAAAAGGGTAATATAAATATTCACTCAAACACACGCAATAGAGTTATAAAGGATATTGTGATACCTTATTTTAATAACTATTCCCGACAGCCAGTTTTAGTTAATGTGGGAACCATACACTAGTAATTCCGTTTTGATCTAAGCGGCCATTCTGATCTTATTAATTCCTACTTTGTCTTGATTTTCCGCATCATCAAACGTTCAAACGGAATCAAGGTAGCATGACTAAAAAGACATCTCGAAATCAACATCAGTCAAAACATGATTAAATCAAGACATGTTGTTTCAGTCAAGATCGGTCAAAGCATGTTTAGATCAAAACAGGTTGTTTCAGTTAAGATCAGTCAAAACGTGTTTAGATCAAGACAGTCATGTTGTCGCAGTCAAGATCAGTCAAAACATGTTACGATCAAGACAGTCAAGATTGGTCGACAAGTATAGATCACGACAGTCCACCAAGATCAGTCATGACAACTTTAGATCAAACATGTTGTCTCAGTCAAGATCAGTCAAAAACTGTTAAGATCAAGACATCTATCAGTCAAGATCGGTCAAAGCAGTTCATATCTAGACATGTTGTCTCAGTCAAGGCATGTTTAGATCAAGGCAGTCAAGGTTGGTCAAGACAAGTTTAGATCAAGACATCTCTCCGTCAAGACCAGTGAAGACAAGTTTAGTCCAAGTCATTTTGTCTCAGTCAAGATCAGTCAAAACGTGTTAAGATCAAAACATGTTATCTCAATCAAGATCAAAGCATGATTAGATCAAAGCATGTTGTCTCAGTTATGATCAGTCGAAGCATGTTTAGATCAAGCAATGTTGTCTCCGTCTAGATCGGTCAAGAAAAGTTTAGATCAAGACATTTTATCCCAGTCAAGATCAGTGAAAGCATGTTAAGATCAAGACATGTCTCAGTCAAGATCGGTCAAAGCAGTTCATATCTAGACATGTTGTCTCAGTCAAGGCATGTTTAGATCAAGACAGTCAAGATTGGTCAAGACAAACCAGATATCCACTCGGTGATATAAGCAAACATTCCATCGTACCAGATACATGTATCCACTCGGTGGTAAAAGCAAACGTTCCATCGTACGAGATATCAACTCGGTGGTATAAGCAAATATTCCATCTTACAGATATTTACTCGGTAGTATTAGCAAACATTCCATCGTACCAGATATCCACTCGGTTGTATAAGCAAACAATACATCGTACCAGATACAAACTCAGTGGTATTAGCAAACATTCCTTCACACCAGATATCCATTTGGTGGTATTAGCAAACATTCTATCGAACCAGTTATACACGCGGGGGAATATGCCCCAATCTATCGTTCCAGATATCCACTCGGTAGTATAAGCAAACATTCCACCCTACCAGATATCCACTCGTTGATATAAGCAAACATTGCATCGTACCAGATATCCACTCGGTGGTATGAGAAAACATTCCATCGTATCAGATATCCACTCGATGATATAATCACACATTCCATAGTACAAGATATCCACTCTATGGTATAAGCAAACATTATATCATACCAGATATCCACTCGGTGGTATAAGCAAACATTCCATCGTACCAGATACATGTATCCACTCGGTGGTAAAAGCAAACAATACATCGTACCAGATACAAACTCGGTGGTATTAGCAAACATTCCTTCATACCAGATATCCATTTGGTGGTATTATCAAACATTCTATCGTACCAGATATACACTCGGGGGAATAAGCACCAATCTATCGTTCCAGATATCCAATCGGTGGTATTAGCAAACATTCCATCGTACCAGATATCGACTCAGTGGTATTAGCAAACATTTCATCGTATCAGATATCACCTCGGAAGTACAAGCAAACATTCCTTCGTTTCAGATATCCACTCGGTGGTATAAGCAAACATTCCATCGTACCAGATATCCACTCGGTGGTATAAGCAAACATTCCATGGGTACCAGATATCCACTCTGTGGTATTAGCAAACATTCCATCGTGCCAAATATACACTCGGTGGTATGAGGAAATATTCCATCGTGCCAGATATCCACTCGGTGGTATAAGCAAACATTCCATCGTACCAGATATCCACTCGGTGGTATTAGCAAACTTTCCATTGTAACATTTATTTATCAGTAATTAAACAATTTTTGTATGTCACTTGAACTTGAACAGTCTAATGTTGTATGAATAATACAAATAACATAATGAGATATTAGGAAATAGAAAATATTAGAGATCGTACTTGCTCACAAATAAAACAAAATATTATTGTCAAGAATTTTATTAGTCAATTTATAAATAACAAATCGATTTTATGCTAGCGTCATAAAAGTTCTCAAACTGATATTTTCCTCAAAGTTTAAAATTTCCGTCAATCTGATTGGTCGGTATTTAAGTTGGGAATAGATTGAAGAAATCACCAAATTTGAGGTTTGTTGTGAAACCCGGGTCTGGTTATGTCAAACCAACCAGTTTCTTTGACCTAAAAGCCAATTTGGATCAAAAGTAGTAAATTTTTACAGATATTACTATTGTGATTGCAAACAATTGTTTTTACACGAAATGGTAATTTAAATGTGTTTCGGACAATGACCGTCGAATGTGAAACATATCTGCAAAAGAATATCAAAGCTAAAAAACAGAGCGAAAATACAAAGACAAAGCAAATTTGCTTATATAGCAAACAAATACTATGAAGGCACAGCCAAATGAGTAAAATTATATTAGCAATTGCACTGAGAACCCCCCAAAAACCGGGATTAAAAGCAGGTTCTCTGGAATGGAAGAAGTTAAAACGTAGATAGAGAAATAGGTTGTCTCTCTATCTTTTGATTTTGCATGAGTAAGGCATGATTAGAATTACATTCATTAGTATCTCACAGTTTTCATTTTAAACGACCATTCTGGTTTTATTTATTCTTAATTTGAATTCATTTACTACAACACTATATTTTCACAACAAATAAGTACATGATAAAAAAGGGTACACTAGAGAATAGAAAAAAACATAGATGGAGTTGGAGGGAAAATGTTTGAAAACAATTATTTATGGATATCCAGAAATCGAATTATAGAAGTCCACAAATATTTCAGAAGCTCCTGAAATCGAATTAAGAAATAATTTATTTCTGTCATATTTTATTGTTATTTACATATGGGTAGGCATTATATTCATGAATATTTAACCCCGAGCGATAGCGAGGGGTTAAATCTCATGAATATAATGCCTACCCATATGTAAATAACAATAAAATATGACAGAAATAAATTATTTCGATTCTAATAGGACATTACGGTAATTTTTATACTGGTAAATACGGTATAGATGTGTGATTATCAAGTGGCTGTTCCAACTTCCCAGAATCCAACGACTCAATGATGTATTGATTAACAGAGTTCTGGGGTCTATAGTAATTAATAATTTTGTAGTAACTGCCCTCATGTTCAACTTTAAGTCCAATTTTCAACGGCGTATTCCCTACAGCGGCCATTGCAGACGACAATTCTAATGTGCTTTTACGTGGGGGTATGCTGGAACAGCCACAACAATGTTGTGGAAAAGGTCACGGACATTGAAAATATCACATTTTAATATTACACATTTATGTTTTTAGCTTTAAGATTATAAGATTAGGCTTTTATTCGACGCTAACGCTTAAATTTTCATAAGAATATTGCTCAAATGAAAGTTATGTAGGAAATGTTGAATGGCATCATTGCGCAAGTGCTAACTATATTTTATTGTTGTTTACGTATAGTTTTATTTATATAGCGAATGCAGGGCGTCATATTAGAATTGTGAAATTATACATAATTGTAAAGTAAACTCACCGTCCACCGACCACCATCTAAGGTAAGTTCGCACCAAACATCAACTGTAATGGCTGATGATGGTTTAATTGTATATACCCCAGTGCAACTATAACCCAGACTCTGGACTTCAGAACAGTCAGCAGCTGTTGTTATAATTTTACTCCCTTGACAATTATTTCCTGAACCATATAAAGAAACAAAGAAAAAATATAAATGCGTTGAAGAGATTCGCTTGTTTGCAGGTTTTGTAAAAAAAAAATTATTTCTCATAAAGTACACATGCCTTAATTACATTGTACCAGTGCAGCTGGTGCACCGTACTTTTTCGATATTTAATCTTAAATTTACTGTCATAAAAATAATAAATTTTCTGGAAAGTAAGGAGTATCTCCCTTGTGACTAGATGCATTTATGTCCTTAAATGGTTTTAGATTTACAATTTTTAAAGCGATTTCCGCATTTGATTTTTTTCAGCGTCTTCGGTTATTCTTTCGCCATTTCAATGCCTTGATTTCAACTAAGTTTGCGCATCAAAATTGGTATGAAGAAATATAATGAAGTTTTTCAGTCAGCAATTAATTGTTGAACAACAGGTACCTCTACTGATTTGAGGTTTTGTTTGAATGGGAACTATCGTTGATTTATGTTGTTTTTATTGGACAATCGGAACATTGGTCGGCCATTCCGACAAAGATCGATAAAGTGACACTTTACGACGCTATGCGGAAATAAACGAGGATGACCGATTGTTTTATAGGAATGTCTCCGTCCGTTCGTCAAACCTTCTTGTGACATGCTCCTCCTTCTAGAAATTTAATTTCTATATAGAATGGTTGCATACTACCTGTAGATGCGCAATACGGCATTAGTATTTTTGATTTTCTAAAATTGGGATCGATCTTCGAAAATTGTGAATTTAAGCTTGTGACTTAAACTTCTATTCCATTTTTCAATTTCTACATTTAATTTCTTTACCGTGTTATCACATACCATATGTAGATGTGCAATAAGGCCTCAGAATTTTGATTTTCAAAACTTGAGGCCCACGGGGCCGATTTTTGATTTTTAGTTTTCCAAATGTTTTAATGCTGCTGATGAGAGGTAACTCCTTGAAATGCGTCGTATACAGCATAGTATAAATTTACTATATCTAATATTAGTATCTTTGGATTGTTATTTTTTTAACTTCGTGACCTAATAAGTAGTCTTTCTTTTGTAATTTATACATTCCATTTCTATATTTGTCATACACCATATCTAGATACCCAATAAGGTTTAGAATTTTAATTTTTCGAAACTTGGGGCACATAGGGGTCAAATTTTAAAAAATTGTGAATTTAAGCTTGTACTGCTCCATTATTTAGTTTATTAATTTTATTTCTTTACAGTATTATCGTACACCGAATGTAGATGAGCAATAAGGTTTTAGAATTTTGATTCTCAAAAATTGAGGCCCACATGAATTGGAATTAGAAATTCATGAATTTAAGCTTGTCATCTAAGCTTTTTTCAGTGGATTTAGTTATTTAGTTTTTTCACAGAATTATTGCATAACATCTGTATATGGGCAATATATTTTTTGATTTATGACTTTGGGTAAGTATCTCAACAGTGTGGATCATCTCTACTAATTGCAGGGAGTGCAGAGATCACAATCGATTCCGAACGTTTTCTAGTTTAAGATGGTATCAGATGTCATTCCTTTTTGTCCAATTTAGTTCTAAAACTGCTTGTCTTTCCATAGAAAAGCTGTCTAAGGCTTCTAAATGAATATTACGTTATATAAATAACTTTCTACTTGAAGAACCCAAAACAACGTATTTGAGACGTGTAAAAAACTTGATTATAATTAACTATACCTGATAAAATATCATAGTGTTCCCAGCCATCTTGAATGGGACCCATTACTGGTTTGATATTAAAGTCTCTATTATACGTCTGACATCTACCGTCAATAGTATTGAATGCGACAGAATGACAGTCGATATTATCTGCACATAACCCAACGCATTTGAATATTCCTCTGGTAACAGTTATTCTCAGTTCATTATCTGTCTTGTATAAACCATGGAATGCAGTATTGTGATTTCCTATTTTTATTCTGACAGTCAAAACTGGCAGAAAACTATGAGAGCTTATTACCATTATCAACAGAAATCTTTCAATAGGTTGTTCCAACATAATGACAGCCAGGTAAAAAAGATGTTGCAGATCTGGTGAAAATTCAGTCGTCATTAATTTCAAATTCTTTCAATTATACGTACAAATAACGTTCATTTGATACACAATGTGATGCCATTAAATTATTTTGCATACTGAGTAAAACAACCGCTTCTACTCAAGTATTTGTCCTAAGAAAATACTCAGTATCGATATCTTCAAAATTTATCTTTCCGAAAATATATAAAATTCTGGATATCTATGAATTTCAAAGCATTAAAATAACGCTTAACTAAAAAAATAAAACTTATCGTTTATATATCATGATGACAAGAAATTGGCCTGTCCTGTGGACCTATCAAAAACTACTTCCTCATAGGGCTAGAATAAAAAAAATGCTTGTTCCTATTTGATGTTAACAATAAAACAAACACTTAATGAAAATCAAAGCAAAAAAACCTCGAATTATCATTTGCTGATCATTTGTCGTCCAAAGAGAACGATGAGCATATATTTGACATCTAATTGCATTACATGTACAAACAGAGTTTTTTTTAAATTTTTGTTTGCCGACAAATACTGCAATGTATAGAATTAAGCTTTTTATTCGACGGAGGAAAAGATCGATCATAAATATTGCATTGTAAAGGATAAAAAGGTTTGGACTTGAAACTTCAGTAAACATTCTAATTATGTTTATATAACGTGTCTATATATCAACAGATATCAAATCAAAACAAATGATACGTTACCCCTCGTTGTCTATTACTGTTAGACTAGACTAGAACATAAAAAAATTTAAACGGGAAATACGTAGGTGAACTAATTAAGTAACAAAAAACTGAAGGTTGAAATTTAACTTATGTTTACAATTCTACAGATTTTAATTGCCGAATGCGAATAGTTTCAGAGATCGAATGGGGAAGGCCTTATTAAAACAAGCGATATAATGTATTGAGGAACAAAAAAGACCAACGTTTCAATTAAAAAAATTCTTGAGTAGGAATATACCAGCATCGCCTGCATATGACGTCTACGTTTATCCAAGGGCATGCGTGAGTTACCCTGACTTTCGACACAGAGGATTACAGCTATCATAAAAGCTTCTTAACCGGGGTTTAATCAAGGATAAGTTGATGTCATCACTTAGAAAATTTTACGGTCGTCATCACGAATTGATTGACCATTACAGTGTTCCAAGATCTAAGATGATGTTGGATCTGTTCCCATTGTCGTAACATAATGTACCGCCATCATTTTTTACTTCCACCGGATTGACTTTGTTGAACTTCACGTCAGGTGCCGTACACTGAACAGGAACTACTTACCCTTCTGGAGCATCTGGGTTCACTCTTGGTTTTTATAGGAGTTCGTGTTTATTGTTTTTTTTTAATTTTCATTCTTTATTTGTTGTACTTAGGATTGTTCGTTTGTCTTTCCGGGTTTGTCTGTCCAATGAATTACGTTTTTTGATTTACTCCTTAGGTATTTTTGTCCTCTTTAAACAATAATTTTGAAAGTTTTCATAAATTTTAAATATAATATTATATATATTGTATATTTATATAGATTAATGATCTAATTGTGTTTTGTTCTGACTTACAAAGGTTACAGCATTCAGTCAAGTTTCGTCAAAAGGAACAAGTTTGTTAAAAACAAATTACACATTATGGCAGAAAACGTAGATGGTAATAAAAAATGGAACCTACAATTATGAGAATTCAAACAGAATTGTATTTGTATACAAAATTAAAAAAAAAAAACATTTTCTCATACTTTTATCAATCAATTTAACCATTTGTCAATGGCCAAAGCGGATTCCTTTTTCAAACCGCTTGTATATGAACCTGTACATTGTAAACTTAGGCAACAAAACGATGTCTTTTTTAAATAAAAGATTAAAAATCATTTATCAGAAAATTGATAAATCTCGGACTTTTCTCACTTGATCATAGCATAAACACAATACAAATGTGGCTTCAATTGGTCATTCTACATAACAAGTAAACTCGTTAGCCAATTTCATCAATGAATTGGTACGTTTGGGCACATGTCGATGGTAAAAAGAAATTGGACACAGAAGAAGATGACTTAGAGCAGTCAGTAGAACTGTTCTAAGTTAACTTGGTGAGATGTGTACCCAACGGTATATAGTAGACATGCGTTCCGAATCTCGGGACAGTCGGTGTATGTATTATACTGCTCTATAATAGAACAATAAAATGGATAACATGAAACCTATCAATCTAAACCACCAGACAAAATCCCGGGCAAACAATAAAATTAAAAAGTACAAAACACAAACATAAGAACAGGGAGTCAGGATAGTCCAACGTGGTACAGACACTGTGAAGTAAGATAAGTTATGGGTACCCAAACCTCTACATATCTATCCTGACACTATGATGTATAAAATATACCATAAACACCAAATTGAATACAGTATTTCCAAAAGATAGCTAGAAATGTAAAAAAAAAATGATTGGATGGTACACAATTTAGAAATCAAAATGTTTAACTGTAAAACTAGCTAAGGTTCTCATAGTGATCAGGTAATGTTGCTCTATTAAACGAAATAGTCAGATATAACTCTCCCATAAGGAGTGTGATGTGGTATCTCGTCAACGGAAATCGGTAAAGTATAGAGGACAGTATAGATTTTAAGTCTTCAAGTATTGGCAGAAAAAGCAGGAGGGATGTTTGAGAAATAATTCACGGTGGCTTCAAAATATCCTGATTTTACCACGGGTAGGCTATTTATGCCAAATATTTTGCCACATGGTAAAATCATGATATTTTCAAAGCACCGTGAATTATTTCCATTCTAATAGGACAGTTTCTGCGACGACATTTTGAAAAGCGGCAATATAGGTATTCGGACAAGAAGACATCATTACACAATAACGCAAGTTATACTGTGACGTCGTTAATGCTTGTGGAAAACTTCACTGTGACGTTGGAACCAATACATCCATGTTTTACCACGGATGTAGACCGAAAGCGTTTGAAGCAGGTATTACTAGAATTACAGATTTACATTTCATATTTGTTGAATGAAGATCTTAAGGTACATGTACTTCATGTTTCTGTGAGCCATTGGTAAGCCGTTTGTATTTGATTAAATTGCAGTTATAGATCTAGAGTTTCTTTCACTCTAAATATAGTTATGAAATAAAATCGGGTGACCCATAATACAATTTATATCAATATATAAAACTTTTCAATGAAAATAATATATCATCTTTTAAAAAAAAAATTCTCGGGACAGGATTTCAAGAAATCCTAATTTAAATTCTAAAGATTTGATTTTGTGCAGTAGTATCGATATCGATGTACATTCTACGTACATGTATCTACATATTCGCAAAAAAGTGATTAGGCCATATAGTTGAATGATTGAGGAAATGATACTGTAGGGTGCATTTAAAACTTCATAAATATCCGTGAGAGACCTTAATTAGCTCATCAATATCATTATTTCTTACGGCTCAGAATTGTATAAAACATACACTTTTGCGAATATGTAAATATACTACAAACATTCTCACATATTTATAATCTATATACTTTAAATGTTGCCAAATCTGCAATTATATAAATGTAAAAATGTACTGTAAAGCTAACAATTTATTACATTTATTGTTATCTGTATGAAACCCTGAACATACAGATATTAATACAGCAGGGTACTTTGTTGGTAAAAGCTGTAAGCAGCAAAGTCATTGTTAACAGCTTTAGTGCAGTAAATTTGTTTTGAATTGTTAAAAAAAACATATACTTTTCTCCTGTTTCAATTAGACCCCAACAATAGGGAGCACATGATTGAACACTATTACACTGATACACAGTGTATGCTTCAGCAAATATTTGTAATGTGTCACAGAAATATAAACATTACATTATTGTACTGAGTGATTTCGATAATTGAACTTGTTTGATGCTTTCATTTGTATTTTTATGTTACTGGGCAAAGAAATGAATGTTGAAATAGATACAATGATTGCTTATTTGTATGAAATAGAACATAATATTTTGGCTGATATTTTGAAGTAAAAAAAATTGGCTTATTGGCTTCAATAACCTGTCTGTTTAACTCCGAAGAGGCCATGCTTTCAAATACCACTTTTTTTTACGCTCTCTTGTGGTATTCCCCGCCACGTATAACTTTCATAGATTTATCGTTTCAGTGTCTACAATTGCTGAAACTTTTGTTTCTTTAATTGCGAGTTTTGTTTTCATGTTTTTGGAAGTTATTTAGTTGGACAAAAATAAACTAAGATTGCATATTGCTTTAATTTGACCCTCTTTATATGTAAACGAAACATTATTTTTGGCGAACTCTTCGAACATACCGTTTCCTGTCTTTTCTTCTCATGCCAATTGTCTAACATTGATGTGAGTTTATCGTCAAATCTGTGAAATTATCGATTGGCATCTTATAATCTAATGCCTCACCCCACTCATGTTTTGATCTGTTTACTCATTTGATTTATTAAATTGACTAACAGTTTTTATTTTAGAGTAAACAGTATTTTCTCCAAAAAGTCCGGAATAATGATTCTCATTTTAAAAATTCCGATCATTTTCACTCGGTCAGTTTATCGTTGGACTTTTTAACATCACATTATAACAATAAATATTTATTTGTATCTTTTATCTCGCATGTGACTGAATTTTATGGCACCCTTTATATAACCAGTAGGTGGAACTTGAAACATTTCACTTAGTGGTAAGTCTTCCAGGGAAGATATGTGTCGCCTGCGTACTTCTGCATACTGATGCTCTCTGCCAAATATCAGAAGCTAACCTGTGTGTTCCTGAGAAAAATGTGACAACAGGAAATTGACATGCGCAGATTCGAATCTGCCTTACACGATACAGTTTTCCATACTGATCTTCTATGCCAAATATCTTTATGCCTAACACAGGCGACAAAATAATTATTGCCGTACAAATTCACAGAATATTAATAATATTTTAAGGCACCAGATGTGCACTTTCAGTCGGTTTATAAATCATCAGTGTTGTTCATTGTCTGAAACATTGACAGGCAAATTAATATCCTACTCAAAACGGAATAAATCAAAATGCCAAAATAGCCAAAAGGAAGGTAGAGATATAAGTGGACTTGGTGTATAGCATTATTTCAGTTCTCCAGTCAAATGCAGGGTATTTAGCAAAATATGAATTTTCCCCAAATATATAATCACTCTTAAAATATTTCCAAAGAGTTGATTATCATTGCAGATTAACAGTACTGTAATCAAACTTAAAATAAAAATCGAATATTAGTTGTCTTGAAACCAAAACAAAATTGGGAATATTAAAATTTTTGATTATCTACAGGAATAAACATTAAAAAATTAATTAACAGCTTGAAACACCGTAAAAAATCACCCAGTATCACATTTTCGTTATTTTATCATACAACCAACAATTTATGTCCATGGAAATTGGTGATCATGCATAATTTTAATAAATTTTCAGTCTTGAAAAAACTTTACTGCCTGTTACTTTTCGACTCAGTTAAAACATTAGTTCAAGTTAACTTCATGTTAACATGATATGTGGTTAAAATATCGGGTCTAGCACCAAAAATCGGAGTTTAGAACAGCTAAGACCAGTCCTGTGACTGGTCAACAAGAGATTTAAAAGAAGAGATTATGACAGGTTCAAATCTCTGGTCCGACCAGGCATAATCTCTTCCTTTTTGATTTTTCACATCTTTGGTCCAATTTATTGATATAGAGTTTAGTAGATTCATAAATATCAGATTTCCCGTCTGCAATAATGGAAATATCATATTACTGAAATATAAACATTTCGTTTGTTAAGGTCAAACAAAGATACACACGGAAAGTCGTTTAGTGCACAACAAACATGTGAAATATACATTTATGTTTTTTTTAAAATGCCGTATTTTGGCACAAAATGTAAATTTTTTAATTAATTCATTTTTCGGGAAAATATTATTTAAATAACTATTATAAAAAAAACACGTAATAATCGTAATAAGCGTCATTACTTCCGGTGAAGAAAAATAAGGACCTTCATCCACTTTCACTCCTGGTTCTTATAGGATGTCGTGTTGATCATTGTTTTTCAGTTTTCAGTGTTTATTTGTTGTACTTTTTGTTGTTCATTCGTCTTCCCGGGTTTTGTCTGTCTAATGGATTTTGTTTTTTTTTGTATTGCTCCTTAGGTATATTTATCCTCCTTATTGAAGTTGACTAACTTTGGCTGAACATACACATTGATGTACGCGTTCAGTATTTAAGTTTGAGCGTGAACTTAACGTCTGTCCTATTAGCTGTAATATTGATTAATTGTTATTTAACACCGTGTAGACAGTATGAAGTTCTATAAAGTTGGGGGTGAACCTAAGGTCTGTCCTGTTAGCTGTATTATCTATCAGACAAAAAGTTATTGGCACTATTTGTTTACTGCCTAGTCCTGTGGGGACACCGCTTAGTTTGTATCAAGTTACATTTATAAATACTGCTGCATGTAAAGGCAGAATATCTTCTTAAAGTTGCAGAAAGTATGAAAAATGTTGTTGTGTTAACATGTAGCATACGTGGACATTTATTGATTTTTATAGTCACTATTTTGTCGTTATTTTAATATGAAATTATTCTATACTTTTTGTTATCGTCTAAGGGATCTTTCATATTAAATTACCACTTTTTCAGGCCTTATAGTTCACAAATATTAAATTTTATTGCAACCTGTTTCTTGGCATCAAATATACTATATTTTTAGGGTACTGCAACAATGAAACGTCTGAATTATTGATTCAAATAGTGTTAATTAATAATTTATACATTATAACAGCAAAAATTAATTAAAAAAGGACAAAAGACAGTATACGCAATTACATAATGCCAAATGAGTTGACAATCTATATCCCCAACATGTTGCCCAAAAATTAATAATATGCATCATATTTGGATGGCTGAAAGTATATATAAGTGAGAAAAAAAAAACAACAGTACGAATACAGCTGAGTATATTCCATGTAATTACTCTGAGGTAGGTAATTTTTATTTTATCTATATGCCGATGTTTTGTTAACTATAACCGCGTTCAGCCAGGTCCTGACAACAATAAATAGTCATATCATGCATTTCGTGCAATTGAAGCGTACAGACTAGATGTACCCAAGTTAATTAACTGAAGGTTTAAATTTTCTCCTAGAACAAAACTAAAGATTATTGAAAAACGCAGTGATGGATTACAGTGATAAACCCACAGTTGTATGAAGGGCCGTTCGGGTCATAATTCATTTTGTTACACGTACGTAGAGGCACGCGTAACAGGTCGTTCACGTACCCTAGAGGTACACGTAACACTTTGTTCACGTAACCTAGAGGTACACGTAACACTTTGTTCACGTTCCTAGAGGTGCAAGTAACAGTTTGTTCACGTACCCTAGAGGTACACGTAACTGTTTGTTCACGTATGCGGAATAACCTTTATACCCTATACACAATGAACTCGTCTGCTAGAGAATACTAATTGACCAGGGCACGTGAACAAACAGTTACGTGTACCTGCAGAGTACGTGAACAAACTATTACGCTCACCTCTAGGAACGTGAACAAAGTATTACGTGTACCTCTTGTGTACGTGAACAAAGTGTTACGTGTACCTCTAGCGTACGTGTATCAAAATGAATTATGATCCGAACGGCCCTTAATACATTTGTGGGTGTCAAAATGACTGAATGTAGACCATAGTTGGTGGTGTGTTTGGAGAATTCAGTTAATTTCGAGAAAAGCGTTGGTTTATGGCCGCTGCAGAAGAATAGATTATTGGTGCATCACCAACTCTCCTAATTTTTCAAGTGGCATTTTGTCTCATTTTAGCATACGACGTGTTGAACTGATCATGTCAACATAGACCAATCAATAATCATTTATTTTGAACTATTTTGTTTACTGTAAATTCAGAATTAATGCGTGCATTTATTATTGCGATTTTGTCATTTTAGACCGAAATGCGGTTTTAAGTTTTGCCATATTGAGAGAAAAATCCCGCTTTATGCAAATAAAAAATTCAAGTTTAAATTATTGAGATTACAACCCTGTCGCATATTTCGCAATAATAAAAACATCGCAATAATTTCCAAAATTACAACTGTATACGTTAGAATATCTCAATAAATATCATGTCTTAATGACAATTATATTAATAAAATGGACTTTTTTTATGATATATGTTTTCTTTTTTTTATTATTTTATACATGTATGCACTTGTTTTTATTAGGAACATGTTTAACAATATTCCAGGAATGCTTTCTGCTTAAAATGCTTATATTTTATGTTCCCAAAACAATTCGTTGCACCTCCCTGTCCAATCCTCTTTCAAAATTGAACAAATATCAAATTTTCGGAATGTTTGTCAAACACAAGTAAAAAAAACTCAACATTTACTGTTAATTAGAAGGGATTCATGAAGTAAATACAATTCTTTGATACCAATTTTGATGAATAAAATGTGTACATGTCGTTGATTTACGAATAATCAGTTGTGCTCAAGGCCTAAAATGTTGAAAACAAAAACAACAATCCAAGAGGGTTGAAGAGCAAATTAACAAAGACGCCAAAAGGTCCAAACGGGGTAAAGCCAAAACCATCTAAGGACAGAACTATGAACGAGGCAGATGATCCTTAGTTAATAAATTTTACAATTTTGTAACAGTAAATTTTAAGTATCAATTTCAGAAATATATGTACTAGCAACTGAGCTGGGGATACCCTCAGAGACTTGGAGTCCACTAGCTGTGGCATATAGACTCAATGACCAAGATATTTCAAGATTAGGGGTGCGTTCCTTTATGCAAGTTCAGCTGGTTTATACCGAAATCTGGTACTTTTCAACTGTTTGCTCATGATTGGCGGGCCGATTTTCAAGGTTCGAACCGGATGATGGAAAATACCCTAGGTTATTTTTCTGATGTAATATTTAATTTTTCATTATTTATTTTGAGTGATTAAAAAAATTATTACCCGTGTATTGTAAACTTGCTGTTATATTTTGTTCGACATACTCAATTATTTTTTTTTTATCACACAGGAAAATTATTTGAATTCGGATATGACGGACAGAAAGATAAGAAATGAAATTTTTTTGTTTACAATAAATTTGTTAGGTATGTATAATTTAATTTCAATTGTAACATACATTTTGATTGGTTGTAATTGGTTGAGCAAGTTAGGGAATATTGTATAATCTACTTTTGGTACAGTGACGTCACCGACGTTAAATATTCCTGGGTTTATTAGTTATTCGCATGATTATACCTGCAATTGGATGAAATGTTTTTAAAAATTAGATTATATGTTTTGTTATGAATTTTGGAGAGGATTATACTTTGGAATTTGGAATTGTTAAATTCACCCACTCTGTTCATACTTCGATGTTCTGTTTCAAAAAGTTGCTGTTGTTGTTGTATAGAGGACATTTCGCATTCTTGTACTGTTTCCTATAGTTGTTGTAGCATAGAGACAAGTCGTTATGTCAAACCTTTCCAATAGTTGTTGTTTTAGCATAGATGACAAGTCGTTATGTTGTATATTTCCGATAGTTATTGTTGTAGCATGGATGACAAATCGTTTTGTTATACCTTTCCGATAGTTGTTGTAGAGAGGAAAAATATACCTAAGGAGCAATTAACGTAATCCGTTTGAAGACAAATGAACAACCACAAGCACAACAGATAAACACAAAAAACTAAAATACAATGAACAACAAGAAATCCTATAAAACCAAGGAGTGAACCCAGGTGCTCCGGAATGGTAAGCAGTTCCTTCCCCGTATACGACACCGTCGTGAAGTTCAACAAAGTCAATCCGATGGACGTCACAAATCGGTGGAAGCACATGAAATGTTACGACAATGGGAACAGGTCCAACATCATCTTAGATATTGGAACACTGCAACGGTCAACCAATTCTTGATGACGACCGTAATATTTCCTAAGTGATTACATCAAGTTATCCCTGATAAAACCCTGGTTAAGAAGCTTTTGTGTGACATCAGTAATCCTCTGTGTCGAAAGACATGGTAACTCACGCATGCCCTTGAAAATCGGATAAGCTGAGAAACGTAGATGTCATATGCAGGCGATACTTGTATTTTGAAGTCATCATGTTTGTCATAAAGTTCTTCAAATGTCCCTCATTGTCTATTTTAAGAAACAAATCCAAATATGAAGCAGAATTTGGTGTATCTGTAGTATCCCTTACTTCTAGCCAACTGGGGTACACACATGTAGATGACATGTAGAAAGTCTTGGAATTTGTCGTTGTTTAACGACAACACGTCATCTATATAACGAAAACTAGAACTGTTGAATGTAGCCAAATATTTTAATTTTAGATATTGTAGTAATTATTTGAGTTTTTTAGAATCTGTTTGACGCCAGTGGTGGAATATAATGTTCAGTAATTCTGAAGGCTCTCTTTAATACATGTCACTATGAATGTTTGTACATAGATGACAAGTCGACGACAAGTTATGTTGTACTTTTTCCCATAGCTGTTATAGCATAGAGGACAATTCGTTTTGTTGTACTTTTCCCGATAGTTATTGTTGTTGTAGCATGAATGACAGGTATTTATTATGTTGTATCTATCCGATAGTTGTTGTAGCACAGATAAAAAGTCGTTATGTTGTATCTTTCCAATAGTTGTTGTTGTTGTAGCATAGATGACAAGTCATTATGTTGTACCTTGCCGATAGTAGTTGTTTTAGCATAGAAGACAAGTTGTTTTGTTTTCCCTTTTCCGATAGTTATTGTTGTTGTAACAAAGAAGACAAGTCATTATGTTGTATCTTTCCGATAGCTGTTGTTGTAGCATAGATGACAAGTCATTATGTTGTACCTTTCCGATAGTTGTTGTTTTAGCATAGAAGACAAGTTGTTTTGTTTTCCCTTTTCCGATAGTTATTGTTGTTGTAACATAGATGACAAGTCATTATGTTGTATCTATCCGATAGTTATTGTAGCATAGATAAAAGTCGTTAAGTTGTATCTTTCCAATAGTTGTTGTTGTTGTAGCATAGATGACAAGTCATTATGTTGTATCTTTCCGATAGTTGTTGTTGTTGTAGCATAGATGACAAGTCATTATGTTGTATCTTTCCGATAGTTGTTGTTGTTGTAGCATAGATGACAAGTCATTATGTTGTACCTTTCCGATAGTTGTTGTTTTAGCATAGAAGACAAGTTGTTTTGTTTTCCCTTTTCCGATAGTTATTGTTGTTGTAACATAGATGACAAGTCGTTTTGTTTTATCTGTCCGATAGTTGCTGTAGTTGTTGTTGCATAGAGGACAGGTCGTTTTGTTGTACTTTTTCCGATATTTATTGTTGTTGTAGCATAGATGACAAGTTGAACACAGCAGAGAAGACAATGACTGTTACATGTTTTATTTGTTGCAGCTTGTACCATTGTATTTGTTTCATCTGAGGTATCAACAGACAAATGCGATAATGAAATGGATTCTTCTGGTAATTAAATGTATTAACGGATTATCGCCATTTCTTGCAAGAGAGTATCTTGTATTTTTAGATATATAAACCAATAAACCTAGATGCAAACAAACATTTATCTTTTTATTTTCATATATGTTTCGTAAAGAGAGATTAATTCAATTCAATGCAATTATTTATTGATCATAGAATCCAACATAGGATTATCATTCAACTACAATATAATACAACAAATAAAATTATATGATCAAAATAGACACAACATTAAACAGAGTTTTAAATGATTAAATGTGAATATCTCGGATGAGTACCTGAAACGTTTTTATAACATTATTATTATTATTCTTATTATTATTATTATTATTTTTTTTTTAACCATCCAATACTATCTTTTATTATTACATTTTATAATTAATAATTACTTAGATTCATTGTATAAATTAGAATATAGATTAGAATGTCTCAAAACTGTATAAATTCTTACATGATTATGGGATATATTTCATTGACACCTTAAAATTCGATATTTTAACTATCTGAATTTAATTAATCCGATAATCCTATAGTAACGATGTAACACTATGTTTCTCTAATAACTAGTAAGTAAATTTTCTTAAGGATGTTCGCTGGTCATTGTCAGATGTTCACAATCATCTGGTTTTGTCCACTATCAATATTTACCAGTGTTATGAAAAGCTTGTTATTTTAGAAACTGAGCGTTGTGGTTATGTTTGTGTTTTGCGCTTTTTTTTGTTTTCTGTCCTGGGTTCTGTCTAGTGGCGTTGATTAATTGGTATGTCATTATTTACCTTTCCTATTATCCATTTTGCATTTTGTTGTTTTATCTGAAACCTATATTGTGTTCATATAAAACTCAGATAAAACCATTATATACTAACATTTCTTTTTCATTCCACAGGAATTACATTTTATGGTGAAGCAGCCGATAAAATCATTGACCTTTTGTCTGATACATGTAGCTGCAAATGTAGTTCAGGTTAATAATGGTTTTGTCTGTATATTTACTTTTTTACCTTTGATTGATCAATATTTGTTTCTGTATATTCGTCCTACGATTTGAATAGCCAACCCTGAAAATATATTTATTTTCGCTAGTTATCCAAAACGTTACGCTGTTTCAGCCATTTTCAAATTTCGTGTAAAATTTTCTTCATCCTTCTTGAAAAAAGTACACTTTATGGTTAAATATGATTCTCACAAAAGATATTCCTAAATGATTTTTTAGTTTGATATTATCAACATTGTTTTGTTAGTATCACACCCGAGAGACTGCAGTGACCTTCAGAAGACATCTAGGAGTGGGATATACAAAATCTATCCAGAGAAAATATCCGAGTTTAATGTGTATTGTGATATGGATCAAGATGGTGTTTGTTGGACGGTATGTTTTTAACATTTTAAAAAAGCTGTTATATTTTGAATTAGAAACAAATGATTCAAATCTGTCCGTTAATTGACTGAATCATTGCTACTAAGAATTGTGCTCTAAATTATTTAATAATTCCCCTTCTAAACTATGTACACAATGTATCATGGAATAAGATGACAAATAAGTATGCAATGTCTCCTAACCATAAAGAATTTTTACCTTAGTTTTCATGACTTAAATGAATGTTTATTAATATGGTTAATTTGTTAATACAATTTTGTATCATATTTTTGTTACATCAGGTAATTCAACGGCGTATGAATGGAAAAATCGACTTCTTAAGAGATTGGCAGAGCTATAAGAAAGGCTTTGGTGATTTGAACCAGGAATTTTGGCTAGGTTGGTAATGTAATAGACAAGTTAATTATTTTGTTCTTTATGCTTTAGCAATTAAATGTTACAGTCATGGCGAAAAAAAAGATATATTGTCGGAATCTCATTCCGCCACTGGTTCGACACTTACCTGAGTCAATAAAAAACAAACCTTATTTCTAATCTACAGATAGTATGCATCATGCAAGAAGCAAATCACAAAACCCAATGAAAACAAAGCTATTATCTGGATCGATCGTGATCCCTGTGCCACACGTAAGACGTTGGAACACTTATTCAAAGTATAAAAGTACGAAACATTATTTTTAGATAGTATGTGAACATTCTGTAGAGGAATTAATTCCCGTAACCGCATAAGAGAAAAATAGGTTTGTGGCTTAATTTCACAGGTTTAGAAATTCGACCACTGTGGATCAAAATGCATGTACTTTAAAAGTTTCTGTGTCAAGCTTGAATTCACAATTTTTTAAATCCGGCCGCTGTGGGTTCCTAATTGTGAAAATCAAAATTATAAGACCGTATTGCGCAACTCCATACAGTCTGTGGCAATACTGTATAACAATACGATTCCTAAAATACAATTTGATCGATTGTTGCTTAACATCCAATGGCAAATATTTCATGCTTCTTCAGGACGAGAACCAATTCAACAATTTATCAAAGACAATTCAAATAGGGACGTAACGGGACACAGAGGGGAACCGATTTTGACTGCCACTGAAAGGTTTCATAGTTGGGAAGGGTCGGATAAGTTAGCCTTCTGTAGCGGCCATTGGCGTGCTCTTTTAAAAAAAATTACCGAAATGGGTCTTTAGCGTGCAGGTGTGGAATTTTCCAAATACGTTACCTCCTATGGTCCGCGGTCAGGTTTCCTGTCGTATGACCAGACAAAAGCCCAACGAGAGGGTCTCCCCTATCCGCCAATTGGCGACGCGGTATGCAGATCTGTGGTAAAATACAAATTGAAAGATAATGCTTACCTGAACAATGTATACTTACTTTACGACCAGAATAAACTTCCTCAATACAACAACAAATTTTTCCCACAAAGTCGTATCGAAACAGAAAAGACCAAACTGTATGTCGAAATCCTTGGACCTTATTAGAATATATATTCGCTGAATAGTTCAATTCAATTGTCTTTATATTTTGTTAAATCATTTAAAGGAAATGATCATATCCATCAGCTTACTAAACAAGGGACCTACATGTTAAGAATTGAGATGGAGGATTTTGAAAATAATAAGAGGTATGCAGAATACAAGAAATTTTCAGTTGGCAGTGAAAGTTCCGGATACAAAATAGAATTAGGAAAATACAGCGGAGATGCTGGTAAGAATTGATAAATAAACTTTTGTTAAATGTCTTCCTTAGTAATAAACATTCCTTGAATTGGATCCATCTCCGTACAATTTCAATACAACTGCAAATTGTGACGAATTTCTTAAAGACTTTAATTTGCATCCACAACAAAATCCTTTTCTCAATTTTACCAAAATTTAGCTAGATACATCACAGCACAATGCACAATTTAATTGTCTAAATTAACATTCAGATTGAGACTTTATTTGTACAGTATTTTGCATTTTTGATTCCAGACGAAATAATCGACAGAACAGAATTTGGACCGTTATACTTAGTTCGAGAAAATAAACCATTCCCTTCTATAATTTAATATGACAATATTAGTTTGGGATTGGCTTCGGCACAAAAGTGGTCTAGCATAAATTAGATTACAGGTGTCATAACAGTAAAATAATAGTAGGTTCGTGGAAGTTTATCTAAAGGACCACTAAATTCAGACGGACTGGCGATGAAGTTGCATCTTTTCAGAATGACCATATACATGTATCTGTGTTTCCAAAAAATCTTGTTCAATCATTGTGGTAGAACAGGTCGCTTGTCATGGTTTTGATTTTTTTTGTCACATGTTAAGAATCATCTGGTTTTATCCATTTGAATGCCATAAATTATTTTCCCGCCAAATTTTCAATTTTCTCGAAAGCAAGCACACGGACTTATAATTTTTTTCGCTCTTTTATTTCCGTTATTAATCCACTATCAATATTTACCAGTGTTATGAACAGCTTGTTATTTTGAAACTGAGAAGCGAACATCCTTAAGAAATATATGTATTTTCTTACAGGAGACTCATTTTCTTATCACAACGGAATGAAGTTCTCTACAAAGGACAAAGATAACGATAAATGGTCAGGTAACTGTGCCACATTGTTTAAAGGGGCCTGGTGGTACAAAGATTGCACCTACTCAAATATTAACGGACTCTATCTGAAAGGCAAACCTAAATCGCCTGCTGACGGAGTATACTGGCAACACTTCTCACTGAAGAAAACAGTGATGATGATACGTAGAATCTGAAGAAGCATCTCAGTCAAATAAATAATAAGATATATTGTTTTCTTTATTTAAAAACTGTGAATGGGAATTCTTTGTTTACAAATTTCTTCCTTGGCCCAAAATATTTCATTCCGTCTTGATTATATCAAGGGTCCTGCTTTGGTACCATAAAACGTCTCTTATAGCATTAAATAAGAGAAATAAAATGTGACATTTTACATATGTAGAATTAAAATGACATGATTTAAACTGCTACTGTATTACTGATTACAATTTAAGGAGTTTTGAGCTTTCATTACAATGATATCATGTATACATTTACCACTACTTAATTACAAATATATCTCTTTTTCTAATTTGTGGCTTCTCTACTATTGGTTTTAAATTAAATCCAGGAGAAAAAAATCTATTTTAATATGCAAAAAACAATAGCACCTAGAATGCAATAAATTTGAATGATAGTGAGTGTAGATTGTACATGTAGGTTCTGATAGAATATAAGAAATCCGGTAGTTACTTCTTTTGTTATATTTTATTGAGTCTGTATGTTATACGTTTCAATATTGTTTAGCTTTTCATTTACATTTGCCTGTAATAATGTTTTCTTGAAACTGTTTCAAAATATATAGAGGCTAAGGGGAAAGTTTTCGCCACTGACCTTGAAGTTTTGTTTTCTTTTTCCAGTGTTTAGCTTGAGGCAACAAAGTGAATTTTTAAGATGACATATGGTGATTCAAAAGGATAAAATCTGCTTAAGAACACTATTTTCCAATGTTTACATCGAAGAGTAATAATATAGTCGGATGTTGACTTATCAATGATGATAAATTGAAACAAGGGGTATTAGAAACGGCACCATTTTGCATCTTGCATAAGCAGTCACACCCAATGCTGTAAAAATGTACGTTAAATTGCTGTTGAGCGCATTTAGTCGATATTGCACTACATGATTGCATCTACATGTAGTGTTCATTTCTTATATTTTGAATTTGTAATCGATCCACTGGTGAATAGCTGTTTAATTGTTTATTATTCATTCCTACCTATCCGGAATATCTGATGGCATTCTTGGTTTTTTTGACAGTTTTATTTTGTTTCCGTTTGGTTTGCTTGGGAAATAACAGGTGGCTTGAAAATATCCTGATTTTACTATAGGTAGGCCCTTTATGCAATATATTTTGACACAAGTCACTGTGAATTATTTCTATTCTAACGGGACAGTTTCTACATTGTGAAACGCCGCAATATAGGTATGCAGACACCAAGACGCCATTACACAAGGCAATTTATACTATCCCATCGTTAAAGATTTGATTTAATGGCCCAGCATGCCCAATACTTTACGTTAGCGGGCAATGATATATGGAAGTTTTGATGTTGCTGTCTTCAGTTTTTTTAGAAATAGACCCTGTAAAAGTATTAATTTTCGTTGGGTTAAAAGTTCGCGGATTCATTTCTAAAATGTATTCGTGGATTCAAATTTAACAACTATAGATTAACTAAGGGGTCATATTACCATGATTACGTTTTGGATCAATTTTCATTGTTTATATATAGATTCTGCTTCAGGTACGAGTGATTTATGGAATTTATCCACCCGAGATAGTTCAATTTTCGATTTTCAACACGCCAGCTTTTGCGAGCGTGTTAAAATCTAAAATTTAACTATTGAGGAGATTGAAATTCCATAACACAAGAGTAAACTGAAGGAGAATCTGTTTCTCCTATGATTTTCGACAAAAACCTCAAGAAAATGTCGTTACTATGTAGTTTGTTTACATAGACGTCATTTCGGGACTTCTCTAGTTTATCGTTCCAATAACTGTAGAAAAAACGGCGTTAATTTCCACGTAGAAATTTAATCACCGGGAAGTGGTTAAAAATATTATGTATTTTTATCCCACCGATTAAACACGTCAAGAATAGGAGAAAAACTTATCCATGAAATAAACAAAATTAAACCCCAGCGAAAAGTTCCGATTTTATAATATATAGTGGAGAAATCTAGATCACTGTATTGTTTCTGATACATCTAGTGACAAAGAACCATAAATGTTTAGACAATTTTTAGTTGACGATGAACACTTACATTACTAAGGACGTTAATATATCTACATGTCCTACAAGCATACAACTGTATGTAACATATACCTTGGAGTTTCTGACTGGGACAGGTAATATTAATATATATATTATTATTTTTATTTTTAGAAAATTTCCAAAAAAATAATCTAAAGTAATTGGAATCCAGGGATTATACATTCAAATAATCAAGTATTTTTATTGGATAAAACACATATAATATAATGCGTATTCCAAGTGTACAACATATAAAACATTAGAAATAATGTAAATACAATGTACAACATAATACATTACATGACTGTAATAATAGCTATATATATATCACAATACTTATGGTAGACCAACTGACATTAAATTTTTATTATGAAGTTCAAAAGCTTGGCTCAAATAATTACATATCTGTTTCGTGTTAATCAAATTAACTGGAAAAATTAAATTCATAATCATTTAATGTCATCATCTTTAATGAGAATTTTGAAAATACTAAACTTCTTTCGAATGTCTTTATATAGAGGATAATATAAAGAATGTGTTTCATCTCCCTTTTTGTTTCTGCAAAATTTGCAGTATCTTTCGTTTGCTAAAATCTTTGGTTTATTGTATCTCCCAGTTTCAATAACAAGTGAATGTGCGCTAATTCTAATTTTTGTGAGCAGTGGTTTCTCATATTTTTGTATATCAAAGCTCAGGTAAGCTTTAAGTCAAATGATATTGTATTGTATGACTATGAATTTCGTTAATATTATCACTTAGCTTTAAAGTTTAGCGAATCCTCAGTAAAGAGAAATAATACTTAGTAAGTGCTGTCAAAATGATGTCTTTGTTGCAACTTTATCATATATTTGAAATGTAGTTTAAAAAATCACAAATTCAATGATTATACAAACGTGAGATTTACTCACTTTCCAAAGCATTACTACATGTACCATTATTCTGGCAACTAATAAATATATTATATGTAATTATGTTGTACAGAATGGTCACTTTTGATATGTCTTACGAAAAACTTGGAGTGTAATATTCGCTGAAAACCTGAATTTTAACTCATGTTGATGTAAAAACAAAAGCATATCCACAAATAAAATCAACCTAGACACCCCTGTCATTTTAAGCATTTGTTTCGTTCACGTATTGTAAACTAAAGAGTCCAACATTCCCCTGATACCATTAAATAACGTTCAGTTCCCGAATCTTGTACTGTATAAACGTTCTTTAGTGTTAACGCACTGGTTTCTAATTCGATCAGAATACATTTTTAAGCTCAAAAATTAAAAATACTGGCCCCGTATTTGGTTTTCTTATGCTCCGTTTGTTATTATATCAAACTTAAACAACTCGATTTGATATCGAGCGATATCTAGTTCTCACTCATTGCGAAACCTATAATTAATTGTGGAACTGTGATTTTGTTCATGGTAATAGCCAACAAAAAGGGTAAAAATTGATGAAAAATAGGAAAATCATAAAAAACGGGGTACTTTCAAATGACCGTAGCAAAAAAAAAAAAAGGAAGTGCACTACCATATGAATTTACTTTCCAACAGTCATTTAAACTCAAATATCAGGCTCCTCCGGTATGTACATCTTTAACAAAAGCCCTTTTTCTTGGGAAAACCATATAACTAATAGTATAACAAAGTTTAAAAACCCCAGTCTTACACCCAAAATAAAATAAATTTCATAAAATACACCCGAATAAATATCAGGAGAATGGACCATAACAAACAAAGGCAACACGAATACATGTATTACTGAAAGAATAAAAAAACGCATAATAAACTAAATAAAACTAGAGCCACAGAGCTAAAGCACTAGCAATGTGAGCTCCCATAAAAAAACGGGAGTGACACCAGTTGCTCTGGAAGAGTTAGTATGAGTGGTATATTGGTAAAAGCTTAATACCGATCCAATATTTTGTACTAGGGTCTACAAAACCATTCTTATAGCCGATCCAGTTCTGACGAAAGTCAACAGTGCCATCCCTTCGTCTTTGTATAGTCTGCCAAAAGATGAATATAACATAATAAGTATTCATCCATGTACATTTCCGTCAAAAACCGTTCGGAAGACCTCTCAGAGTTTTACATTGTCATTTGAGAAAAAGACTCTAAATTTTTGACGCGTTAATTATGAAATTTATCCCCTCTCGATAATTAAATTTTCATTTTTTAAACTACTGGGACAAGCCTCGCGGTTTAAAAATGAAAAGTTATTATCTTGAGTTGATAATTTTCACAATCAACTGGTCGTCGTTGTAGAATATATATATATATATATATATATATATATATATATATATATATATATATATATATATATATATATATATATATATATATATATATATATATTATATACACGTGGCATATTGTCTTCATTTTATCACAAGTAAGGTACATTTATGTTAAATTTATACTGACAGCATCCGATAATTTGACTTCAACCTGGACCAGTTTTCTATAAAAAGTATAGAAAGTCTATCCATTGAGTTATTATACCAAGGATTGTACTTATGTCAATGTATCAAATACATAACAGCTCAGTGGTACATGTAGTTGTTGTGGTAATGGGGGATGCTGAGTTTGGTAGCTTTGCAGATTTGTTAACTTGTACACTTCAGATCATTTTACTTCGTTTTGCCTACTATATCAACACAAAACCCAAAGGCATGAAGACATTCCTGAAAGGATCTGTGTCCGTCCAGAACTTGGTATATGTATAATCGGTAACAAATCTTTTAGAAATAATAATATATGTTGAGATGTGGTTTTACACATAAAATATAAGAAAAGATATTGAATAAAAATCACCACATTTGAAAGGTAAAAATATAAATATACACCGAGGTATAATAAAACAATAAAAAAAAAAAGAAAATTAAAAAGAGGACACAAATTTTCGGCCCGAGGAGCCTTAAGCTTTTTGAGGGAAGATGGAGAATTCAAAATCGGCCGACAGCACTGATTGTCAAAAGTTATTTTATATTGTTATACAAGATGTATATTTAGACAAATTATGTGTTATCCGCGTAATTGGAGGTAAAAATTATTGACAGCCAATAAAAATGATAAAACACTATGCATAACAAAACATACATCTCCAAATGACAAAAATGTAACCAAAACCAGCGAATGACAGACTAATGAATGTAACAGATTCCACCCGGAGGATAACGGGGTCGTCAATAAATAACACAAAGAAAGCAACCAATCGATCAAACAAAAACTGAAAACAAATGGCAACGGGAGAATACTGATAATTTAATTTGTCAAATTTACCTCTTCAATGAACATCCTGATAAAAAATCTCGTGATTATGCTTAAATTAACCTCTTTTAAAATAACGGGGTCGTCAATAAATAACACAAGGAAAGCAACCAATCGATCAAACAAAAAGTGAAAACAAATGGCAACTATGAAGTTAATATACTTCCATAATGAAAATTTATTATCTTGAGTTGATAAATTTCACAATCAACTGGTCATTAGGTAGAATCCATATATATATATATATATATATATATATATATATATATACATATGGCATATTGTCTTTATTTTATCACAAGTAAGGTACATTAATGTTACATGTATACTGACAGCATCCGATAGTCTATCCATTGAGTTATTATACCAAGGATTGTACTTATATCAATGTATCAAAAACGTGACTGCTCAGTGGTACGCGTAGTTCGTTTTTCATACACTTTAGATATTTTTACTTCGTTTTGCGTACTACACGTATATCGACACAAAACCCACAGACATGAAGACATTCCGAAAATGATTTGTGTCCGTCCAGAACTTGGTATATGTATAATCGGTAATAAATCTTTTAGAAATAATGATATATGTTGCCCGAGGAGCCTTAAGTTTTTTGATGGAGAATGCGAAATCGGGCCGACAACACTGATTGTCAAAAGATATTTTATATTGTTGTACAAGATGTGTATTTAGACAAATTATGTGTTATCCGCGTAATTGGAGGTAAAACACATTGACAGCCAATAAAAATAATAAAACATTATGCGTAACAAAACTACATCTCCAAATCACAAAAATATAACCAAAACCGGCGAATGACAGACTAATGAATGTGAGAGATTCCTCCGGGAGAATACTGATAACTTAATTTGTCAAATATGCTTCTTCAATGAATATCCTGATAAAAAGCTATTGATTATGCTGAAATTCTCCTCTTTTGAAATAACTGGGTCGTCATTGAATAACACAAAGAAAGCAACCAATCTGATCAAACAAAAAGTGAAAACAAATGGCAACTATGAAGTCAATATACTTCGGTATCTGATCATTGATAAACAATTTCGGACTTTAGAACAATTCTGTACATATAAAATAATAATTTGGTACATGTATGTCTTAAGAGCAAACAGTGATCAAATGTTTTTTTAAACAAAAATTGCACATTTTAAGAGATGTCAAATTTGTTTTTACTGAAGAAAAATTTTCCAATGCATTAAACACTGCGCAGAAAAATTCTTCTCGTAAAATATTTAAGGTCTTTCATAAGAGGAAAAAACTACCACAAACAGAAAAAAGGTAATATAAATATTCACTAAAACACACACAATAGAAAAACCACAAGATACTGTAAGAGTTTTAAAGCATATTTTGATACCTAACTTTTATAACTATTCTAGAAGACCAGTTTTAGTTAATGTGGGACCCATACACTAGTAATTCCATTTTGATCTTAAGCAGCCAATATGATCTTATTGATTCCGACTTTGTCTTGATTTTCTGCATCATCACACGTTCAAACGGAATCAAGGTAGCAGGACTAAAAAGACATGTTGTCGCAATCAACATCAGTCAAAACGTGTTTAGATCAAAACAGGTTGTCTCAGTCAAGATCGGTCAAAACATGTTTAGATCAAAACAGGTTGTTTCAGTTAAGATCAGTCAAAACTTGTTTAGATCAAGACAGTCATATTGTCTCAGTCAAGATCAGTCAAACCATGTTACGATCAAGACAGTCAAGATTGGTCGACAAGTTTAGATCAAGACAGTCCACCAAGACCAGTCATGAAAACTTTAGATCAAGACGTGTTGTCTTAGTCAAGATCAGTAAAAAACTGTTAAGATCAAGACATTTATCAGTCAAGATCGGTCAAAGCAGTTCATATCTAGACAAGTTGTCTCAGTCAAGGCATGTTTAGATCAAGGGAGACAAGATTGGTCAAGTCAAGTTTAGATCAAGACATGTCTCAGTCAAGACCAGTCAAGACAAGTTTAGTCAAAGTCATTTTCTCTCAGTCAAGATCCGTCAAAACGTGTTAAGATCAATCAAGATCAAAGCATGATAGGATCAAGGAATGTTGTCTCAGTCATGTTCAGTCGAAGCATGTTTAGATCAAGCAATGTTGTTTCTGTCTAAATCTGTCAAGAAAACTTTAGATCAATATATGTTATCCGAGTCAAGATCAGTGAAAGTATGTTTAGATCAAGACATGTTGTCACAGGTAAGATCAGTCAAAGCATGTGAAGATCAAGTCATGTTGTCTCAGTCAAGATCAGTGACAGCATGTTTAGATCAAGGCATGATGTCTCAGTCAAGATAAGTCAAGACAACTTTAGATCAAGACATTTTGCCTCAGTTAAGATCAGTCGAAGCATGTATAGATCAAGACAGGTTGTCCCAGTAAAGATCATTCAAAGAATGTTTAGATTAAGAGATATTGTCACAGTCAATAGTGCTCAAGACAAGTATTGATCAAGAGATGTTGTCGCAGTCAAGATCAGTCAAACCATGTTCAGATCAAGGAATGTGGTCTTAGTCAGGATTATTCAAAGAATGTTTAGATCAAAACAGGTTGTCACAGTCAAGATCAGTCAAAGCACGTGAAGATCAACACAGGTTGTATCAGTCAAGAGCAGTCAAAACTAGTTTAGATCAGTTCACGAGAGGAAAAGTTTAATAACTTTTAATTCATTTTGTGCTATGATTATACCTAAGTATGTATATTCTATATAAAAAACCATTTTAGATAATTTTTAAAATATTTAATTATTAGTTTTATGACTACAGCATATGCTGCTACGCTTCGGGACAATAGTTGATAACTCAAGGACACTAGAATTAGTTTTTCTCTCATACATAGTCAATAAGAAATTATAAAAAATCAAGACAATCACGATTAAATAAGAAAGAGGCATCACCAGATTTTACAATAATAAAGTATTCATGTATCATCTCATACTGCACAGAGATAATAAAAACTGATATCATGTTGGTATCAAAATTGATCATCTGAGATATCTGATTGGGGGTATAAGCAAACATTCCATCGTACCAGATACACACTCTGTGGTATTAGCAAACATTACATCGTACCAGATATACACTCGAGGGAATAAGCATCCAATCTATCGTTCCAGATATCCACTCGGTGGTATTAGCAAACATTCCATCGTACCAAATATCCACTCTGTGGTATAAGCAAACATTCCATCGTACCAGATATCCCCTCGATGGTATAAGCAAACATTTCTTCGTACCAGATATTCACTCAGTGGTATAAACAAACATTCCATCGTACCATATATCCACTCGGTGGTATTAGCAAACATTCCATCGTACCAGATATCCCCTCGGTGGTATAAGCAAACATTCCTTCGTACCAGATATCCATTCGGTGGTATAAGCAAACATTCCATCGTACCAGATATCCACTCGTTGGTATAATCAAACTTTCCAGGGTACCAGATATCCACTCTGTTGTATTAGCAAACATTCCATCGTACCAGATATACACTCGGTGGTATGAGGAAATATTCCATCGTACCAGATATCCACTCGGTGGTATAAACAAACAATCCATCGTACCAGATATCCACTCGGTGCTTTAAGCAAACATTCCATCGTACCAGATATCCACTCGGTGGTATAAGCAAACAATCCATCGTACCAGATATCCACTCGGTGGTATAATCAAACGTTCCAGGGTACCAGATATCCACTCAGTGGTATTAGCAAGCATTCCATCGTAACAGATATACACTCGGTGGTAAAAGCAAACATTCCATCTTACCAGATATCCACTCGGTGGTATTAGCAAACTTTCCATTATAACATTTATTTATAAGTAATTAAACAATGTTTAAAAAAAATATAAATGCGTTGAAAAGAGATTCGCTTGTTTGCAGGTTTTGTCCAAAAAAAATTATTTCTCATAAAGTACACATGCCTTAATTAAATTGTACCAGTGCAGCTTGTGCACCGTACTTTTTCGATATTTAATCTTAAATTTACTGTCATAAACATAATAAATTTCGTGGAAAGTAAGGAGTATCTCCCTCGTGACTAGATGCATTAATGTCCTTAAATGGTTATAGATTTACAATATTTAAGCGACGTCAGTTATTCTTTCGCCATTCCAGTGCTTTGATTTCAACTAAGTTGATGCATCCAAGTTGGTATGAAGAAATCTAATGAAGTTTTTCAGTCAGCAATTAACTGTTAAACAAGAGGTACCTCTACTGATTTAAGATGTTGTTTGAATGGGAACTATCGCTGATTTATCTTATCTTTATGGGAAAGTCGGCCATTTCCGACAAAGATCGATGAAGTGACACTTTACGAAGATATGCGGAAATAACCGAGGATGACCGATTGTTTTATAGGAATGTCTCCGTCCGTTCGTCAAACCTTTTCAACCTCACATTATAACAATAAATATTTATTTGTATCTTTTATCTTGCATGGGACTGAATTTTATGGCACCCTTTATATAACCAGTAGGAGGAACTTGAAACTTTTCACTTAGTGGTAAGTCTTCCAGGGAAGATATGTGTCGCCTGCGTACTTCTGCATACTGATGCTCTCTGCCAAATATCAGAAGCTAACCTGTGTGTTCCTGAGAAAAATGTGACAACAGGAAATGGACAAAATAATTTTTCAGGGCTCCCGGAAAAGTAAACTGATTTCCTAGAAAAACTGTCTAATCAACGTATTTATTGTGACAAGTATTCGATAAACATTCCACCTAGAAGTATTTATCTTGAAGTAATGGTAAAAATGAGTAAAAAAGAGTCCTTTAATGAAAACTCTGAAAGTGACCAAACAATAACAACAAAAATGGCGTCGTATGCGGATGCCTCAAAAACTGAAAATGATAAAAGTAAAGCTCAAAACAGCGATAACGGGTTCTCTGCAGCCAAACCCGTATTTATATTAGAGACTGATCTCTTCGGAAAACCAAAACCTGTAAACTTTTTAAATCACGCAGAGTTGTACAGTGATATTGGCCATGTAGTGGGAGAAAGCCATTTGAAAGGTCTTCAAAGGGTTAATGGAATGTGGCGGATTTATCTTGATAGTGAGTCAGATAGGGAACATTTGATAGCTAATGGTCTCACTATCAGGAAAAAACACATACATGTATATGATAGAAACCCAAAATTTGTAGTTAAAGAACACATCAACTATTTACGCATCCGCATAAAAAACGTACCCTTATCTGCAGACGATAACCAAATTGGTAGATATCTTGAGACCGAACATGATCTCAAAATTCACAACTTTAAACGGGAAAGGCTACGTATCAACGGATTTCTTACCAACTGCCAAACCGGAGACCGGTTATTCATGGTAAGTCCAGTACCTGGTATAAAGCTACCTAGATTTATCAGTATAGGAAAATACAAAGCGCTACTCATTCACAAAGACCAAATTGTAGTAAATCCCTATGTTAAATGTAACAAGTGTTTACAAATGGGACACAAATAGGAGACCTGTGACAATGACTGGGTGTGCAACTCCTGTGGCAAATCAGGTCATAAAGCCAAAGAACAACCGATGAACGATCCAACAGCAGATCAAGATCAGTCTGAGAATGGTGATTCGAATGTTCCTGATAGTGTAACTGAAGCTGCTAACGTTGACAACGCTCAAGATGAAACTAAAGATAAGCAATTTGCAAATGAAAGTAGTGATGATTCAAATGATGACAGCGAAGATGATGAACAACAAATAGTAGTCTCAAAAGAGCGTAAACAAATTACTATGAACAATGAGCAGACAAACAAAAAAAAACAAAAAGACTAATAAAAAAAAATCAAACAAAAATAAATCAAACAAACAAAATCTGCCCAAGTCAGTTTCTGGACCCATGGATCACTATATGAACTTTAATGATCCGAAAACTCCAAACCAATCATCTGGGAAAGGGCAAGCAACAACACCGACCGATGAATTACATAAACGAGTAGTAGAGCCGACAAAACAGAAGACAAATCCCTAACCAGTGTCCTGGTTAACTTTAATGTACAGTAGTGTGTTTTGCAATGCACAGTTTTTGTGCATATGTATATATGTTAGTTATATGTTTATCTTAACTGAAAAATGTGAAAAAAAATAATTCATTGTGTGATACAATAATATTAGATTGTATACACTCTGTAAGGAAAAATATATTAAATGTTGATATGAAATATTTTATTATGATCATCATGAAAACAAATGAACATGATCAAATAGTTGATCCATTGAAGGTTATTGTCATCTTTTTGTTAACCAAGAATCAATTCAAAACACGTGTAAATCCCAATCTGAATGGTTCCTGTATGATTGGTACACTTAGTTGATGAAATCACTCCCTTGAAATATAAAATCCATGATAATAAATGTCTCAATTCCTCACTTGTATGTAACAGGAATAACATTAGAACTGCTCAAGATCTGCCATATACATGCACATTGTCTCACTTAGTTCACCTGGACACAATTAGTATCAATTTCAAAGATTGGCATATTAAAAACACCAATATTGCCTTAGGTATCCAAAAACTGAAAATTAACTTCTTCTACATAGTTCATGTATTTTTTGTACAAGCTACTTCCACATCCATGGTGATTGCCACTCTAAAATACCTGAAAAGAATTGAAACATATGTAAATAAAAGTTATTTGTTTGTTCTTTTACAATATAGTTTATATCAAACGCACACATCAATAAACAACTATTTAAGTCGGTCAATCAATGAAGTCGTCAATGTAAACATGTATTGTCTGTCAAATACAAACATAACAAAGTATCTGCAAATATTTTTAAACGTTCAAAAATATTTTCTCTTTTTAATTTGCATTATCGTCATACATGTGACATACCTAACTAAAAACAGTATAACTACAGTTATATTCATGCAGACCCTATTTCAAAAATCCACAAACTTCTCGGTTTTCACCCAATCTAAAAATAGATTGCTCGATAAAACAATTCAGAGATCGTTGGGAATCATGATAGCGTCTTTCCTGATTGTTGGAAAAGAGCACAGTTATTTGAATGATATATTTGTATATTTAAATACACTTATGCTTTGTTATTCTCATATTAGATACACAGTATTGATATGTAAAAAAACAAAATTTAGCTCGAAAGTGGCTACCCAGCAGGCAAAAGACGTCACTATGACGTCTTTTTTAGGTTGAATTATGGTCGCGACGTCATATTACCAAAAATCGACGTCAAAAAGACGTCTTTTTTAGACGTCTTAAAGACGTCAGGAAAAGACGTTGTATTTACGTCTTTTTTATGGTATGGTCACGATGCTAACATAAGTATGACGTCCCTTCTGTGGCATAATTTCAACGTCATATCAAAGACGTCACATTGACATCTTTTTGCAAACTATATAATTAATATTTCTCCTATTCTTGACTCAGATTCTTGACGTGTTTAATCGGTGGGATAAAAATACATAATATCTTTAACCACTTCCCGGTGATTAAATTTCTACGTGGGAATTACCGCCCTTTTTTTCTACAGTTACTGGAACGATAAACTAGAGAAGTCCCGAAATGACGTCTATGTAAACAAACTACATAGCAACGAAATTTTCTTGAGGTTTTTGTCGAAAATCATAGGAGAAACAGATTCTCCCTCAATAGTTAAATTTTAGATTTTAACACGCTCGCTAAAGGCTCGCGTGTTGAAAATCGAAAATTTAACTATCTAGGGTGGAGAAATTCCATAACTCACTTGTACCTGAAGGAGAATCTATATATCTACGCGTATACGCAAACTGTTACTTTTTCTGAGTAATATTGTATATAAATCAAATCAATTTTTACTGGACCCCTCCCAGCAGGCACAAGAACATTGAATCAAAGTTGGATATTGGTTGTTCGGTTGTTCAACAAATATTCAACATTGAATCAACGTTATGGTTTTCAACCAAAAACAATAACATTGTTTCAATGTTGATCCAACGTTTGTAAAATAACGTTGAAAATTACAACAGTGTTTCAGCGTTATTTTTTTCCGTCCATCTTGGACATTGTTTCAATGTTGTTACAATATTTGGATATAGGCCAATCTGAATAGGTCATATATTAATTTCAACATCCATCATATAGCACTTAATCCTGAGGCTCTCATGCAAGTTGACTGGATTTCGTTACGTCTAATGTTACATGTACGTTGCAAATTTTGATTTAATTAATTTTATTCTGGACCAAATAATTCTAAGTCTTGCTATATAAGACCCCTGTTTTATGTGAATGTGATACGATTTAATCCCATTAAGTTCCAATAAAGTGCAACTACAGGACAGCGTTTTTTATAAATTTCCATTGATATAGAGAAAACAAGACTTTTATGATTTTTTAAAGAAATAAATTAAACCCCCCAAAAATGTACCTCAGCATGTTGAGCAAGAAATATTGACCCCCTCTCGTTCCCATTACAAATTGACCCCTCCCCCCGATTTTCCAATATTCACAAAATACTATTCTTAATATATAGTACACTACTTGATTTATTATTGTACATTATCATATATTTCCAAGTTTCTGCTTTTCTTCCAGAATATGCATGGCGAGTGCAAGATTGAGTACCTTTCGGAGATATACTCAACCAGTAAAGAAAATAAGTACATGTAAAACGAAAAATACCCCCCCCCCCACACACACACACACTTTTGTTTTAGAATTAAAAAAATGACCCCCTTCATTCATAACACCCAAATATTGCCCCCTTTAATGTCTTCTTGGAAAACATTTATTCCTCAAGAGGTGAGGATCAACCCTCTCCCCCCTCCCTTGCCAGTATTAATGATGAGTCCCAGCTTTGGTTATTCGATCCCACTTTTTTCCAAACCTAGTATGTTACACTCTGGTAGAAATTATCACAATGAACTTTTAAGAAAACTTCATCATTACTGTGTATAAAATGTTTATTTGCTTTTGTGATTAACATAAACGCGGTTGTCGGCGTTTTGAATTTTCGCGGTTATGCAACCGGAAACCAGTTAATATGCGCATGTGCAGGAAATTAGGAGTTTTTCAAATTTGGCGGAAACTACGATTGAGTGTGTTTACAGAGTGTGTACAGAGGAGTTATTTTGCACATTTAATTCAATATTATTTCAGAGTGTGCTACAAACAGGTAAATTTATTGAATGACGTTTCTTCTAGTCTTCAGGGTTAACAGGGTTGGATCCAGCCATTCCAGGATTTTGTTGGTAGTTTGTAATAAAAACACGGGGAGGGGGAGGGTCACTAGTCCTTTATTATTAGCTACAATAATGTAGCTCCTGTGACAACTTTTGACTGGGCGGAGCTACAAATCAATGGTATAAATTTGATGTTGGTCAAAAGTTTACATTTCTTAAAGAAAGTTTCTCAAAGCCTTTGAAGCATGTCATAAGATTATAACAAAAAAAAAGTCATCAATGACAGAGGTTTGGCATGCCAATATGCTTGTTAATGTTGTCATGCACGTTTTGTTTTAGTTGGGGTTTTACGCAGTTTTCAGCACATTTGGCTATTTCGGGGCGGCCAGTTTTTATACACCCGTCAATTTTGACGGGATGTACATGTATTATCCAAATTACATGAAACTTAACAGTTGTTTCTTATGATGGTTAAACGATCTGTATACTTTTTGGTGAAAATAACAGGGGTTTATCCAGTGTTATTGGGAACGGTTGTTTTTGGCCTATTTTGGGAAAAATTTTGGTCAATTGGGAGCAAAAATTAGAGGTGTAAGTTAACATTTTTGGGAATTCTGCATGATTTTAAAATATTTTCCATTGGGAATGGGTCATTTTACCGGACCCAGCTGAATGGTAGAAAAATCCATGAATAAGATTAAAACTTTTTGAGTTACGGGACTTTGTAACTAAAACAGGGGTGTGTTTTTTTCACATGTCGCGCCGTATCTCAAAAACGATTTAAGATTATTGCTTAATACTTTACACACTTCTTAGTTATATTAATCTAAAGATCTGTATACTTTTTGGTGATGATTCAAAATTTTAGAGTTGAGTTTTTGTAAAAACAAAGGGGGGGGGGGGGGTTTCACATGTCGCGTCGTATCTCAAAAACTATTTATGATTATTGCATAAAACTTCACACACAATTGTTAGTTATATTAATCTGAAGGTCTGTATACTTTTTCGTGGTGATTCTTTATTTTATTTTTGAGTTATTGAATTTTTATTGAGCTTTTTGGTAAAAAAGGTAGTCTTTTTTGGTCACATTTCGCGCTGTATCTCTATTGCTTAAAAGTTTACATGCTTATGTTTTGCCAGGTTTCCATATACATCCGACCAGCAGCTCCACTAAATAAAGGGGGATTCCAAAAACATTTATTATGTTTTTTTCACAAGACGACGGGCGTATCATGCGCTCGTATCAGAAGAAGTACAATTTTTTTTTCTTTCTATTACAATGTAAGTGGTGTACTCTATTTTTAGCTCACCTGGCCTAAAAGGCCATGTGAGCTATTCTCATCACTTTGCGTCCGTCGTCGTTAACAATTTTTCAAACATCTTCTCCTCTGAAACTACTGAATGGATTTGGATAAAACTTACAAAATGTAGCATGATGAGAGCTACCTGTGTGCTGATTTTTGTGAAAATTTCTCGACTGATGTTAGAGTTATTGTCCTTTTTTGACATTTTTGATTTTTTTTTATGTTATTATTTCAAAAATCTTCTTCTCTGAAACTACTAATCAAAATCAAATGAAACTTGGTAAGATTGTGCCTTAGGGTATCCAGCAAAAAGTTAATGCCTAGATTTTTGATTGGTCAAAAAACATGTCCGCCCTTACTAAAAATAGACCATAGGAATCAAAATGCTGTTTTTTGCTATTTTTTCCTGAATTATAGAAAGAAAATGAAGATGAAAGCTACTTTCAAGGTAAACATGGTATCCAGAGTTGAATGGTGATGATAAAAGTTTGTTTTGGACGGCCATTTTTAAAATGGCTGCCATTTTCCCCGCCATTTTTTACAATTGCTCGGATTTCAACAATATTTGGTTTTTAAAGTAAACATGGTATTCTTAGTGAATGGTGATGATGAGATTTAGTTTATAGTGCATTGTTTGCCAGGTGAGCGATTCAGGCTCGAGAGCCTCTTGTTTATTGAGAAATTCTATTTCTCCAAAGAACAGTAATTTTGTGCACTGTTTCATGTAATTTTGACTTGTGCATTGTTTTTTATTAAAAAATTAATAAACATCACACAAGATATATATTAAAAAATTTCCTAAATTGCCAGAAGTTTCCATTTAGCTATGCACTGTGTAATTCATTTCTTTACTTATTTGATAACATTATTTATATAATTTTTTTACTGTTTTTAGGGTGATGACAAATGAGCTGATGTCAAAGTTTAATATAAATGGTAACAGGGGCAAATTTCTGTTTAAAGATTAGACAATTTTCAAGATAATTAGAGGTAAATTATAATACTAATGAGGTCGTTAATTTGTTGGGCTTTTATATATGATTGGTTATTAAAATGACACTCCATCATGTTCCCTTTGACACCATTCAGAGATGAATTTTCCGTGTAACCATTTAGATCTCTAAAACACTATGATTTTGTATCTTTCTATTAATTATAGAATTATGTTATGTTTATCATTGACTATGCAAAAATACTTGCCTAGGTTTAAGACTATGGTGGAATGAACGGAAGGGGGGTGCACTTTGTCTTCAACCGAGGATACTTTATTGCAGTCAGCGGTAAACCCAACATTAATCTTATTATTATAATACTAACTGTCAATTATTATACTTTCTGTAAGAATGTCTTTTCATGTTAAAGATGCTTTATTTTGGCATAGTTTTTAAATGAATTACTTAGGAAAAGAAGTTCCTTATAGTCAACAAAACTGTCTTTAAATAATGCTTGCACTGTCAACAGTATGCACCACATGAGTAGGCACTCGCTTAGTCTGCCGTTCAAGTGCTTTATGAAAAGTTATAACTGCATTATTATTATTAAAGTGAATATTTAACTGATATCGTATGTATTTGGTCTTATTTCTTGATCAGTTAGTACAAATTTAAATATAGTGCTATAATTTAGTTTAATGCAGAAAAATTCAAAATTGTACTATGTAGCACAATTACTCTTTCTTATTTCAAAGCCTAAATAAATAATGTAGGATGAATTACAGAGTATTTCTATAAAGACTTTTCATCACAGTTTCAGACCAAAGTCACCACAGGGAATTATAATGTTTATAATTTCCTGGTTTACGATAATGATAACTTTTATGTTATTCCCACACTATTTTTTTACCTTCCTCTGCTATGCATGTGGCTTAAAAGATTGGAAAGAAATACTCAAATGCCACAAGACAACGTCACTGTATATTGAAAGAAGTGTTGACAACGGAAGCGCTATCCAAAATATATCCTAAATAATCGGGACTGTATGTACATTGTTATATTTCTGTTTCTTTTTTTATTACAGATGTTGCAACCAGGGCCTTCAATGGGACAGAGAAGGAAGTAACGGATTGTATTGCCAGGACTCTAATAGGCCCCAGACAGATTGGGGGGAGGGGGAAGAAAGAAATAAATTTTATTCCATTCTTTTTTTTTTATTTCTTTGAAATTGACCTAAGATCCATTAATGACTTCATATAATGATCAGTGATAAAACAGCTTTTCTATAAAAGCATGCAAAGCAAACCTTTGATCGACTTTCTTGCTATGCTTGCTTGGATGTTTGTAAACAAGAGGGTAGGCGGGGTTTCAGTCTGTTTAATATATACTGGTATTTGATTGGACAATAAAAATTGACATATAATTTGAAACTTAACATTTAAATGAAGTTAATGTTTATTGTCCAATCAAATTCCAGGATAAAGTAAACAAACTGAAGTATACTACCTACCTGTTGTTTACAAACATCCGAACAATCATAGCAAGGCAGTTTGGATTATTGTCATTATAATGCATCTGCCAAGGTCTTTGTCCATTAACTTTTTTTCACGTCATCTTTGAAGCAACTTGGAGGACGAACAAAAATTTGTATTTGCATGGAATTAACAGATTTTCAATCCAGGGACTTGATCCCAGCTATTAGGAATAGAATACAGATGTCATTAACAGGTTTTTTGCAATTATCTCAAAAAACAATTACATTTACGTTCAGCAAAATCCTTACGAGTCTGATATTTTGTTTCCTTGGATGGTTATGTTGTATGAAGCTGGCTATGGTGGATGCCCTTTCTTTGATCAGGCTACATGTTTGTCCATTTGTAGACTTTTCTATTGTGTGTTATAACTTCTGCAGTATGTATTGATGGATCTTGATCAAATTTATACACATCAATAAGCAACGCAAGAAATACATGTTAAAAAATCCTTAGAATTTATTATGTAAATGCAAAAAAGGGGTCACAATGATAAAGGCACCACAAAAAAAATAGAAGTTGAAAAGACATCACAAAGAAGACATTGGAAAGACGTCACAAAACAGACGTTGAAGAGACATCACTTAAAAGACGTTGAAAAGACGTCACTTTAAAGACGTTGTAAAGACGTCACTTTAAAGACGTTGAAAAGACGTCACAAAAAGACGTCATTTCACCTTTCAAATTCAACGTAAAAAAGACGTCATTCTGACGTCCCATAAAGACGTCTTTTCAACGAAAAAACAACCAAATTTGCCAGCTGGGTAGCATATTAATCAAATCTGTTATTTATTTTATGTTATACTGTTATAATAGTCATTTCTTACAATTATCTTTCTTTAAAATGATATTTTTATTACTATATTATGTCTTTGAAAAAAAGAAGTTAACAGTGCATTTAACCTTGTGTATATACAAACATGTAAAGAATGTAATAAGACATGTTGTTCTAATAATAGTCCCATTTACATGTACTGTTGGGTGGGTTATTACACTAATTATGAGAACCATAATTGTACTGTTACATTTAATGTATAAAATTGAATATTTCCTAGGTAAAAGCAATGAGTGACAATATACATATTATATCCTTAAACTGTCAAGGTTTAGGACAGAAAGAGAAAAGAGAGAGATTATATTTGTGGAATAAACATCAAAAATGTAATATATTATTTATACAAGAATCCCATCTAATAGAGAAAAATGAACATATTATTAATAGTGAAGTAAAAGGTAAATTTTTTCATAGCTATGGAAGTTCCCAATCCAGAGGCGTTTCAATAATGATTAAAGACAGTTTAAATTATAAACTAATAAATGAAGTTAAAGATAATGATGAGAGAATTATTTTGATCAACATTGAAGTTAACGATAACATTTTTACCTTAATAAATGTATATGCTCCCAACATCCATACTAACAGAAACAATTTTTTTAAAAGCGTAAATAACATCATAGAAAATAATCGCTTAGGTATCTTAATTTTAGGAGGGGACATGAATGAAACCCTATTAAAGATAGATAGGAAATCAAATAGCTCTCATAAATATTACAAACCAGTAAATAGTCTTAAACAGCTTATTCAAAAAAACAAATTAATAGATATATGGAGGGAAATAAATCCAAACAAAATTCAATTTACATGGAGAAGGAAAAATAATACGAATATAACAAGCAGAATAGACTTCTTTTTGATCAGTCCAGACATAAGGCCACACATAATCAATTCTGATATAAGACCTGCTATGATATCACATACTGATCACCAAGCCATTTCGTTAAAAATAAGACAAAATCTCCATGGCAGAGGAAGAGGTTTCTTTAAAATAAATAATAGTATTTTAATAGATGATAATTATAAAAACCATATAAACAACCTTATCTTAAAATATAAAGAAAAGGCACTTACAAGAGATCCTAGAGATATTTGAGATATCTTCAAATCTGAAGTAAGGGACATAACTGTAATGTATTGTAAATACAAGTCATCTGAAAAGAAAAATAAAATAAAAGATTTAGAAATGAACTTACAAAGATTAAATAATAAAATTAATCCTTCAAAAGAAACTAAAGATGAAATAGAAAAAATTGAAAAAAATCTAGAAAATCTTTATAAAAATGAAGTTAAAGGTGCACAAGTAAGATCCCGAGTGAAATGGTTAGAAGAAGGGGAAAAAAACACAAAATTCTTTTTAGGTTTAGAAAAATCAAGACAAACAAAAAAAAAAATATTTCGGCATTGAAAGATAAGCAAGACAAAATTATAACAGAGCCATCAGAAATTTTAAATTTAGAAAAATGTTACTATGAAAATTTATATAAAAGTGCAAATCCAGATGTTAATAATATTAAGCAATATGTTAAAGAAACAAAAATAGATCATAAATTAACTGATGACGAGAAAAGCTCTCTAGGCGGCAACATCGCAATAGAAGAATGCACAGAAGCCATTTTTAATATGAAGCTAAACAGATCACCAGGTATAGATGGTCTAAGTGTTGAATTCTATCGCGCATTCTGGGACAATATAAAAGAACTAGCTATAGAAGTTTTCAATAAGTGTTATGAGAAAGAAGAATTAACAACATTACAAAAAATAGGAATAGTATCTTTATTGTACAAAAAAAATGACCCACTATCCCTAGACAATTATAGACCTATAACTCTACTAAATGTAGACACCAAATTAATAGCCTACACTTTACCCCAACGGTTAAAACCTGTTTAATCGAAAATAATAAATAGTGATCAGAATGGATATGTAAAAAATAGGTACATTGGTTTCAATATCCGACAAATTCAAGATATCATAGATTACTCTGAAACTTTTAATATAGATGGTGCTTTATTATTTATAGATTTTTCAAAAGCTTTTGATTCGTTAGAATGGTCATTTATGTATGAAGCTCTTTTAAAATTTGGTCTCCCGCATTCGTTTATTAAATGGGTTAAAACCCTATATAATGGTGTTAAAGGTTGTATGCTCAATAATGGGTGGATTTCTGAAACCTATAGCATTTTTCCTGGTATTAGACAATGGTGTCCCTTGAGTTCGATTATTTTTGTTATAGCTGTAGAGATTCTGGCATGTAGAATAAGACAAGATACAGGTATTAAAGGATTTCAAATCAAACTTGATTCTAAAACACATAGTCTTAAAATCTCACAACTTGCAGACGATACTACACTTTTTCTTAAATCAAAACAAGAAATAAGCCTGGCATTAAATTTAATTGAAGAATTTGGAACTCTTTCTGGTCTAAAACTTGATAAATCAAAAACTGAAGGAATATGGCTAGGTAAATTAAAACATTCTAAAGAACTAGAACCACAGAACTAAAGCACTATCAATGTAAGCTCCCATAAAAAAACGGGAGTGACACCAGTTGCTCTGGAAGGGTTAGTATGAGTGGTATATTGGTAAAAGCTTAATACCGATCCAATATTTTGTACTAGGGTCTACAAAACCATTCTTATAGCCGATCCAGTTCTGACGAAAGTCAACAGTGCCATCCCTTCGTCTTTGTATAGTCTGCCAAAAGATGAATATAACATAATAAGTATTCATCCATGTACATTTCCGTCAAAAACCGTTCGGAAGACCTCTCAGAGTTTTACATTGTCATTTAAGAAAAAGACTCTAAATTCTTGACGCGTTAATTATGAAATTTATCCACTCTCGATAATTAAATTTTCATTTTTTAAACTACTGGGACAAGCCTCGCGGTTTAAAAATGAAAAGTTATTATCTCGAGTTGATAATTTTCACAATCAACTGGTCGTCGTTGTAGAATCTAGAGAGATATATATATATACACGTGGCATATTGTCTTCATTTTATCACAAGTAAGGTACATTTATGTTAAATTTATACTGACAGCATCCGATAATTTGACTTCAACCTGGACCAGTTTTCTATAAAAAGTATAGAAAGTCTATCCATTGAGTTATTATACCAAGGATTGTACTTATATCAATGTATCAAATACATAACAGCTCAGTGGTACATGTAGTTGTTGTGGTAATGGGGGATGCTGAGTTTGGTAGCTTTGCAGATTTGTTAACTTGTACACTTCAGATCATTTTACTTCGTTTTGCCTACTATATCAACACAAAACCCAAAGACATGAAGACATTCCGGAAAAGATCTGTGTCCGTCCAGAACTTGGTATATGTATAATCGGTAACAAATCTTTTAGAAATAATAATATATGTTGAGATGTGGTTTTACACATAAAATATAAGAAAAGATATTGAATAAAAATCACCACATTTGAAAGGTAAAAATATAAATATACACCGAGGTGTAATAAAACAATAAAAAAAAGAAAATTAAAAAGAGGACAGAAATTTTCGGCCCGAGGAGCCTTAAGCTTTTTGAGGGAAGATGGAGAATTCAAAATCGGCCGACAGCACTGATTGTCAAAAGTTATTTTATATTGTTGTACAAGATGTATATTTAGACAAATTATGTGTTATCCGCGTAATTGGAGGTAAAAATTATTGACAGCCAATAAAAATAATAAAACACTATGCATAACAAAACATACATCTCAAAATGACAAAAATGTAACCAAAACCAGCGAATGACAGACTAATGAATGTAACAGATTCCACCCGGAGGATACTGATAATTTAATTTGTCAAATATACACACCCCTTCAATGAACATCCTGATAAAAAGCTCGTGATTATGCTTAAATTAACCTCTTTTAAAATAACGGGATCGTCAATAAATAACACAAAGAAAGCAACCAATCGATCAAACAAAAACTGAAAACAAATGGCAACGGGAGAATACTGATAATTTAATTTGTCAAATTTGCCTCTTCAATGAACATCCTGATAAAAATCTCGTGATTATGCTTCAATTAACCTCTTTTAAAATAACGGGGTCGTCAATAAATAACACAAGGAAAGCAACCAATCGATCAAACAAAAAGTGAAAACAAATGGCAACTATGAAGTTAATATACTTCCATAATGAAAATTTATTATCTTGAGTTGATAAATTTCACAATCAACTGGTCATTAGGTAGAATCTATATATATATATATATACATATGGCATATTGTCTTTATTTTATCACAAGTAAGGTACATTAATGTTACATGTATACTGACAGATCCGATAGTCTATCCATTGAGTTATTATACCAAGGATTGTACTTATATCAATGTATCAAATACGTGACTGCTCAGTGGTACGCGTAGTTCGTTTTTCATACACTTTAGATCTTTTTACATCGTTTTGCGTACTACACGTATATCGACACAAAACCAACAGACATGAAGACATTCCGAAAATGATGTGTGTCCGTCCACAACTTGGTATATGTATAATCGGTAATAAATCTTTAGAAATAATAATATATGTTGCCCGAGGAGCCTTAAGTTTTTTGATGGAGAATGCGAAATCGGTCCGACAACACTGATTGTCAAAAGATATTTTATATTGTTGTACAAGATGTGTATTTAGACAAATAATAAAACATTATGCGTAACAAAACTACATCTCCAAATCACAAAAATGTAACCAAAACCGGCGAATGACAGACTAATGAATGTGAGAGATACCTCCGGGAGAATACTGATAACTTAATTTGTCAAATATGCTTCTTCAATGAATATCCTGATAAAAAGCTATTGATTATACTGAAATTCTCCTCTTTTGAAATAACTGGGTCGTCATTGAATAACACAAAGAAAGCAACCAATCTGATCAAACAAAAAGTGAAAACAAATGGCAACTATGAAGTCAATATACTTCGGTATCTGATCATTGATAAACAATTTCGGACTTTAGAACAATTCTGTACATATAAAATAATAATTTGGTACATGTATGTCTTAAGAGCGAACAGTGATCAAATGTTTTTTTTAAACAAAAATTGCACATTTTAAGAGATGTCAAATTTGTTTTTACTGAAGTAAAATTTTCCAATGCATTAAACACTGCGCAGAAAAATTCTTCTCGTAAAATATTTAAGGTCTTTCATAAGAGGAAAAAACTACCACAAACAGAAAAAAGGTAATATAAATATTCACTAAAACACACACAATAGAAATACCACAAGATACTGTAAGAGTTTTAAAGCATATTTTGATACCTAACTTTTATAACTATTCTAGAAGACCAGTTTTAGTTAATGTGGGACCCATACACTAGTAATTCCATTTTGATCTTAAGCGGCCAATATGATCTTATTGATTCCGACTTTGTCTTGATTTTCTGCATCATCACACGTTCAAACGGAATCAAGGTAGCAGGACTAAAAAGACATGTTGTCGCAATTAACATCAGTCAAAACGTGTTTAGATCAAGACATGTTGTCTCAGTCAAGATCGGTCAAAGCATGTTTAGATCAAAACAGGTTATTTCAGTTAAGATCAGTCAAAACTTGTTTAGATCAAGACAGTCATATTGTCTCAGTCAAGATCAGTCAAACCATGTTACGATCAAGACAGTCAAGATTGGTCGACAAGTTTAGATCAAGACATTCCACCAAGACCAGTCATGAAAACTTTAGATCAAGACGTGTTGTATTAGTCAAGATCAGTCAAAAACTGTTAAGAAGACATGTATCAGTCAAGATCGGTCAAAGCAGTTCATATCTAGACAAGTTGTCTCAGTCAAGGCATGTTTAGATCAAGGGAGTCAAGATTGGTCAAGTCAAGTTTAGATCAAGACATGTCTCAGTCAAGACCAGTCAAGACAAGTTTAGTCAAAGTCATTTTCTCTCAGTCAAGATCCGTCAAAACGTGTTAAGATCAATCAAGATCAAAGCATGATAGGATCAAGGAATGTTGTCTCAGTCATGTTCAGTCGAAGCATGTTTAGATCAAGCAATGTTGTTTCTGTCTATATCTGTCAAGAAAAGTTTAGATCAAGATATGTTATCCCAGTCAAGATCAGTGAAAGTATGTTTAGATCAAGACATGTTGAAACAGGTAAGATCAGTCAAAGCATGTGAAGATCAAGGCATGATGTCTCAGTCAAGGTAAGTCAAGACAACTTTAGATCAAGACATTTTGCCTCAGTTAAGATCAGTCGAAGCATGTATAGATCAAGTCATGTTGTCTCAGTCAAGATCAGTGACAGCATGTTTAGATCAAGGCATGATGTCTCAGTCAAGATAAGTCAAGACAACTTTAGATCAAGACATTTTGCCTCAGTTAAGATCAGTCGAAGCATGTATAGATCAAGACAGGTTGTCCCAGTAAAGATCATTCAAAGAATGTTTAGATCTAGAGATATTGTCACAGTCAATATTGCTCAAGACAAGTATTGATCAAGAAATGTTGTCGCAGTCAAGATCAGTCAAACCATGTTCAGATCAAGGCATGTGGTCTTAGGATTATTCAAAGAATGTTTAGATCAAGACATGTTGTCACAGTTAAAGCATGTTCGGATCAAGACAGGTTGTCTCAGTCAAGATTAGTCAAAGTATGTTTAGATCAAGACAGGTTGTATCAGTCAAGAGCAGTCAAAGTATGTTTAGATCAAGACATGTTGTATCAGTCAAGAGCAGTAATAACTAGTTATTAGTCAGTTCACTAGAGGAAAAGTTTAATAACTTTTAATTCATTTTGTGCTATGAATATACCTAAGTATGTATATTCTATATAAAAAATCATTTTAGATAATTTTTAAAATATTTAATTATTAGTTTTATGACTACAACATATGCTGCTACGCTTCGGGACAATAGTTGATAACTCAAGGACACTAAAATTACTTTTTCTCTCATACATAGTCAATAAGAAATTGTAAAAAATCAAGACAATCAAGATTAAATAAGAAAGAGGCATCACCAGATTTTACAATAATAAAGTATTCATGTATCATCTCATACTGCACAGAGATCATAAAAACTGATATTATGTTGGTATCAAAATTAATCATCTGAGATATCAGATTGGGGGTATAAGCATACATTCCATCGTACCAGATACACACTCTGTGGTATTAGCAAACATTACATCGTACCAGATATACACTCGAGGGAATAAGCATCCAATCTATCGTTCCAGATATCCACTCGGTGGTATTAGCAAACATTCCATCGTACCAAATATCCACTCTGTGGTATAAGCAAACATTCCATCGTACCAGATATCCCCTCGATGGTATAAGCAAACATTTCTTCGTACCAGATATTCACTCAGTGGTATAAACAAACATTCCATCGTACCATATATCCACTCGGTGGTATTAGCAAACATTCCATCGTACCAGATATCCCTTCGGTGGTATAAGCAAACATTCCTTCGTACCAGATATCCATTCGGTGGTATAAGCAAACATTCCATCGTACCAGATATCCACTCGTTGGTATAATCAAACTTTCCAGGGTACCAGATATCCACTCTGTGGTATTAGCAAACATTCCATCGTACCAAATATACACTCGGTGGTATGAGGAAATATTCCATCGTACCAGATATCCACTCGGTGGTATAAGCAAACAATCCATCGTACCAGATATGCACTCGGTGGTATAAGCAAACATTCCATCGTACCAGATATCCACTCGTTGGTATAAGCAAACAATCCATCGTACCAGATATCCACTCGGTGTTATAATCAAACAATCCATCGTACCAGATATCCACTCGGTGGTATATTCAAACGTTCCAGGGTACCAGATATCCACTCTGTGGTATTAGCAAGCATTCCATCTTACTAGATATCCACTCGGTGGTATTAGCAAACTTTCCATTATAACATTTATTTATAAGTAATTAAACAATGTTTAAAAAAAATATAAATGCGTTGAAAAGAGATTCGCTTGTTTGCAGGTTTTGTCCAAAAAAAATATTTCTCATAAAGTACACATGCCTTAATTAAATTGTACCAGTGCAGCTTGTGCACCGTACTTTTTCGATATTTAATCTTAAATTTACTGTCATAAACATAATAAATTTCGTGCAAAGTAAGGAGTATCTCCCTCGTGACTAGATGCATTAATGTCCTTAAATGGTTATAGATTTACAATATTTAAGCGACGTCAGTTATTCTTTCGCCATTCCAGTGCTTTGATTTCAACTAAGTTGATGCATCAAAGTTGGTATGAAGAAATCTAATGAAGTTTTTCAGTCAGCAATTAATCGTTAAACAAGAGGTACCTTTACTGATTTAAGATTTTGTTTGAATGGGAACTATCGCTGATTTATCTTATCTTTATGGGAAAATCGGCCATTTCCGACATAGATCGATGAAGTGACACTTTACGAAGATATGCGGAAATAACCGAGGATGACCGATTGTTTGATAGGAATGTCTCCGTCCGTTCGTCAAATCTTTTCAACCTCACATTATAACAATAAATATTTATTTGTATCTTTTATCTCGCATGGGACTGAATTTTATGGCACCCTTTATATAACAAGTAGGAGGAACTTAAAACTTTTCACTTAGTGGTAAGTCTTCCAGGGAAGATATGTGTCGCCTGCGTACTTCTGCATACTGATGCTCTCTGCCAAATATCAGAAGCTAACCTGTGTGTTCCTGAGAAAAATGTGACAACAGGAAATGGACAAAATAATGGACAAGGAACGTAAGGGACCTCGATTAAATGTCCACGGACTTTTCAGGGCTCCCGGAAAAGTAAACTGATTTCATAGAAAAACTGTCTAATCAACGTATTTATTGTGACAAGTATTCGATAAACATTCCACCTAGAATTATTTATCTTGAAGTAATGGTAAAAATGAGTAACAAGAGTCCTTTAATGAAAACTCTGAAAGTGACCAAACAAAAACAACAAAAATGGCGTCGTATGCGGATGCCTCAAAAACTGAAAATGATAAAAGTAAAGCTCAAAACAGTGATAACGGGTTCTCTGCAGCCAAACCCGTATTTATATTAGAGACTGATCTCTTCGGAACTATAAAACCAAAACCTGTAGACTTTTTAAATCACGCAGAGTTGTACAGTGATATTGGCCATGTAGTGGGAGAAAGCCATTTGAAAGGTCTTCAAAGGGTTAATGGAATGTGGCGGATTTATCTTGATAGTGAGTCAGATAGGGAACATCTGATAGCTAATGGTCTCACTATCAGGAAAAAACACATACATGTATATGATAGAAACCCAAAATTTGTAGTTAAAGAACACATCAACTATTTACGCATCCGCATAAAAAACGTACCCTTATCTGCAGACGATAACCAAATTGGTAGATATCTTGAGACCGAACATGATCTCAAAATTCACAACTTTAAACGGGAAAGGCTACGTATCAACGGATTTCTTACCAACTGCCAAACCGGAGACCGGTTATTCATGGTAAGTCCAGTACCTGGTATAAAGCTACCTAGATTTATCAGTATAGGAAAATACAAAGCGCTACTCATTCACAAAGACCAAATTGTAGTAAATCCCTATGTTAAATGTAACAAGTGTTTACAAATGGGACACAAACAGGAGACCTGTGACAATGACTGGGTGTGCAACTCCTGTGGCAAATCAATTCATAAAGCCAAAGAACAACCGATGAACGATCCAACAGCAGATCAAGATCAGTCTGAGAATGGTGATTCGAATGTTCCTGATAGTGTAACTGAAGCTGCTAACGTTGACAACGCTCAAGATGAAACTAAAGATAAGCAATTTGCAAGTGAAAGTAGTGATGATTCAAATGATGATAGCGAAGATGATGAACAACAAATAGTAGTCTCAAAAGAGCGTAAACAAATTACTATGAACAATGAGCAGACAAACCAAAAAAAAAAACAAAAAGACTAATAAAAAAAAATCAAACAAAAATAAATCAAACAAACAAAATCTGCCCAAGTCAGTTTCTGGACCCATGGATCACTATATGAACTTTAATGATCCGAAAACTCCAAACCAATCATCTGGGAAAAGGCAAGCAACAACACCGACCGATGAATTACATAAACGAGTAGTAGAGCCGACAAAACAGAAGACAAATCCCTAACCAGTGTCCTAGTTAACTTTAATGTACAGTAGTGTGTTTTTCAATGCACAGTTTTTGTGCATATGTATATATGTTAGTTATATGTTTATCTTAACTGAAAAATGTGAAAAAAATAATTCATTGTGTGATACAATAATATTAGATTGTATACACTCTGTAAGGAAAAATATATTAAATGTTGATATGAAATATTTTATTATGATCATCATGAAAACAAATGAACATGATCAAATAGTTGATCCATTGAAGGTTATTGTCATCTTTTTGTTAACCAAGAATCAATTCAAAACACGTGTAAATCCCAATCTGAATGGTTCCTGTATGATTGGTAAATTGACTAACTGTAGCTGCGTTCTACAGCACTTAGTTGATGAAATCACTCCCTTGAAATATAAAATCCATGTTAATAAATGTCTCAATTCCTCACATGTATGTAACAGGAATAACATTAGAACTGCTCAAGATCTGCCATATACATGCACATTGTCTCACTTAGTTCACCTGGACACAATTAGTATCAATTTCAAAGATTGGCATATTAAAAACACCAATATTGCCTTAGGTATCCAAAAACTGAAAATTAACTTCTTCTACATAGTTCATGTATTTTTTGTACAAGTTACTTCCACATCCATGGTGATTGCCACTCTAAAATACCTGAAAATAATTGAAACATATGTAAATAAAAGTTATTTGTTTGTTCTTTTACAATATAGTTTATATCAAACGCACACATCAATAAACAACTATTTAAGTCGGCCAATCAATGAAGTCGTCAATGTAAACATGTATTGTCTGTCAAACACAAACATGACAAAGTATCTGCAAATATTTTTAAACGTTCAAAAATATTTCCTCTTTTCAATTTGCACTATCGTCATACATGTGACATACCTAACTGAAAACAGTATAACTACAGTTATATTCATGCAGACCCTATTTCAAAAATCCACAAATTTCTCGGTTTTCACCCAATCTAAAAATAGATTGCTCGATAAAAAAATTCAGAGATCCCTGGGAATCATGATAGCGTCTTTCCTGATTGTTGGAAAAGAGCACAGTTATTTGAATGATATATTTGTATATTTAAATACACTTATGCTTTGTTATTCTCATATTACATACACAGTATTGATATGTAAAAAAAACAAAATTTAGCTCGAAAGTGGCTAGCATAATCAAATCTGTTATTTATTTTATGTTATACTGTTATAATAGTCATTTCTTACAATTATCTTTCTTTAAAATGATATTTTTATTACTATATTATGTCTTTGAAAAAAAGAAGTTAACAGTGCATTTAACCTTGTGTATATACAAACATGTAAAGAATGTAATAAGACATGTTGTTCTAATAATAGTCCCATTTACATGTACTGTTGGGTGGGTTATTACACTAATTATGAGAACCATAATTGTACTGTTACATTTAATGTATAAAATTGAATATTTCCTAGGTAAAAGCAATGAGTGACAATATACATATTATATCCTTAAACTGTCAAGGTTTAGGACAGAAAGAGAAAAGAGAGAGATTATATTTGTGGAATAAACATCAAAAATGTAATATATTATTTATACAAGAATCCCATCTAATAGAGAAAAATGAACATATTATTAATAGTGAAGTAAAAGGTAAATTTTTTCATAGCTATGGAAGTTCCCAATCCAGAGGCGTTTCAATAATGATTAAAGACAGTTTAAATTATAAACTAATAAATGAAGTTAAAGATAATGATGAGAGAATTATTTTGATCAACATTGAAGCTAACTATAACATTTTTACCTTAATAAATGTATATGCTCCCAACATCCATACTAACAGAACCAAATTTTTTAAAAGCGTAAATAACATCATAGAAAATAATCGCTTAGGTATCTTAATTTTAGGAGGGGACATGAATGAAACCCTATTAAAGATAGATAGGAAATCAAATAGCTCTCATAAATATTACAAACCAGTAAATAGTCTTAAACAGCTTATTCAAAAAAACAAATTAATAGATATATGGAGGGAAATAAATCCAAACAAAATTCAATTTACATGGAGAAGGAAAAATAATACGAATATAACAAGCAGAATAGACTTCTTTTTGATCAGTCCAGACATAAGGCCACACATAATCAATTCTGATATAAGACCTGCTATGATATCACATACTGATCACCAAGCCATTTCGTTAAAAATAAGACAAAATCTCCATGGCAGAGGAAGAGGTTTCTTTAAAATAAATAATAGTATTTTAATAGATGATAATTATAAAAACCATATAAACAACCTTATCTTAAAATATATAGAAAAGGCACTCACAAGAGATCCTAGAGATATTTGGGATATCTTCAAATCTGAAGTAAGGGACATAACTGTAATGTATTGTAAATACAAGTCATCTGAAAAGAAAAATAAAATAAAAGATTTAGAAATGAACTTACAAAGATTAAATAATAAAATTAATCCTTCAAAAGAAACTAAAGATGAAATAGAAAAAATTGAAAAAAATCTAGAAAATCGTTATAAAAATGAAGTTAAAGGTGCACAAGTAAGATCCCGAGTGAAATGGTTAGAAGAAGGGAAAAAAACACAAAATTCTTTTTAGGTTTAGAAAAATCAAGACAAACAAAAAAAAAAATATTTCGGCATTGAAAGATAAGCAAGACAAAATTATAACAGAGCCATCAGAAATTTTAAATTTAGAAAAATGTTACTATGAAAATTTATATAAAAGTGCAAATCCAGATGTTAATAATATTAAGCAATATGTTAAAGAAACAAAAATAGATCATAAATTAACTGATGACGAGAAAAGCTCTCTAGGCGGCAACATCGCAATAGAAGAATGCACAGAAGCCATTTTTAATATGAAGCTAAACAAATCACCAGGTATAGATGGTCTAAGTGTTGAATTCTATCGCGCATTCTGGGACAATATAAAAGAACTAGCTATAGAAGTTTTCAATAAGTGTTATGAGAAAGAAGAATTAACAACATTACAAAAAATAGGAATAGTATCTTTATTGTACAAAAAAAATGACCCACTATCCCTAGACAATTATAGACCTATAACTCTAGTAAATGTAGACACCAAATTAATAGCCTACACTTTAGCCCAACGGTTAAAACCTGTTTTATCGAAAATAATAATTATCAAGTGATCAGAATGGATATGTAAAAAATAGGTACATTGGTTTCAATATCCGACAAATTCAAGATATCATAGATTACTCTGAAACTTTTAATATAGATGGTGCTTTATTATTTATAGATTTTTCAAAAGCTTTTGATTCGTTAGAATGGTCATTTATGTATGAAACTCTTTTAAAATTTGGTCTCCCGCATTCGTTTATTAAATGGGTTAAAACCCTATATAATGGTGTCAAAAGTTGTATGCTCAATAATGGGTGGATTTCTGAAACCTATAGCATTTTTCGTGGTATTAGACAATGGTGTCCCTTGAGTTCGATTATTTTTGTTATAGCTGTAGAGATTCTGGCATGTAGAATAAGACAAGATACAGGTATTAAAGGATTTCAAATCAAACTTGATTCTAAAACACATAGTCTTAAAATCTCACAACTTGCAGACGATACTACACTTTTTCTTAAATCAAAACAAGAAATAAGCCTGGAATTAAATTTAATTGAAGAATTTGGAACTCTTTCTAGTCTAAAACTTAATAAATCAAAAACTGAAGGAATATGGCTAGGTAAATTAAAACATTCTAAAGATAAATATGAAAACATTAGTTGGAATAAAAGCCCCATTAAAAGTTTAGGTGTATATTTTGGAACTAATAAAGTTGAATGCAATAAATTAAACACAGAAAATATTTTGAGAAGTCAGAAAAAGCAATCTCAAATTGGAAGAAAAGAAAGCTTACAATGATTGGACGAATAACAGTAATAAAAACATTAATTATACCAAACATAACCTTTTTGGCATCAGTAACCAATTTATCGAGAGACTTTCTAACACAATTTAAAAAACTAATATTTAACTATATATGGCAAAACAAAAATGAGAAAATCAAGAGATCTACTCTATGTAACGATTATCAGGAAGGAGGTCTGAAAATGATTGATATAGATATTTATATAACTTCAATTCATATATCTTGGGTTAAAAGGTTAACAACAGAAGAATTTTCAAATTGGAAGGTTATACCTTTATATTACTTTAACAAATTTGGAGCTAATTTCGCTCTATTTAACATGAACCCTGAAAATATATATGACATACCAAATTTTAAAAAATCTATGCCAGAATTTTATTTAGAAATATTAAAAAGTTGGTATAAAGTACATAATAGTGCCAAGATAAGCAAGGGGTTAAATTTCAAAAGTGTAAGACAGCAATTTATTTGGGGTAATCAATCAATTAAATTAAATGGTAAAAGTCTTGTTTTTCCAAACTGGATAGAAAGTGACATTTTATTTATTAATGATATCATTGATAAACAAGGTAATATCTCCCAAAAAGTAATCTTAAATAAATTGAAAGAAAAATCAAACTGGATAGCAGAACTTTCTAAACTAAAATCTGCAATCAAAAAGGAATGGAAAATCATGTTAAAATCAAATCAATCAATTTCAACTAAAGTTCAAATAGATAGAAATCTTTACTTAGACATGTTAGAAGCAAAAACAAAGCCAAATCAATTTGCATTAAAAAATTAAAAGCTAAAGATATATATGATTATATCAAAGGTATAGAAAGTGACACACCTATTGGCTTCATAAAATGGAAAAAAATATTTAATCTAAATTCCTCAAATCAATTACATGATATATTAAACTTTACATTTCACCAGTTAAATGATAACAAACTAAAAATGTTTAGGTGGAAATTGATCAATTATATATTACCATGTAAGCAACTGCTTTTTCAATGGAAAATAATGAAGGATAATCAATGTCATATATGTCACCAAGTAGACAATTATAACCATTTTTTTAAAGAGTGTGAATTTTTACAAGAATTTTGGATTAAAGTTGGGGTACTACTAGACAAAATAAAAATAGGTACACACATTTTATCAATGCAAAATTTAATACTTGGATACAAAATTCATGACAGTTCATATTTTGATATTAATGTGTTGTTAACAATAGTTTTATTTGCTGTTTACAAAAGTAATTATGCATCAGAGTTAAAAAACAAGTACATAGATGTATATAGTTTTTTAAATTAGAATTCTTAGAATGGTATGAAAATAGTATACTCTTAGAAAGAAAATGTAGTAAATTTTTGAAAGAAACATTTAAATATATCTAATTAACCGTAATGTAATTCAATGGGTGAGGTGTGCAAGTTCTCACGGTTGGGTAGTTGTGTGACAGGGAGTGTGTGTGTGCAAGTTTGTGATTAAGTTTTTGTGTAGGTATATGTGTGTGTCTCTGCTTATGTGAAAGTTAAGACATTATACTCGTAGAGCAATATTAGGTTTCTCATTTATGTTTTATGCATATTATTTCTCTGTTTACACGAAACGATTGGCAATACTTTATATAAAGTATCAACAAAACTAAAAAAAAAAAAAATAATGGACAAAATAATTATTGCCGTACAAATTCACAGAATATTAATAATATTTTAAGGCACCAGATGTGCATATTCAGTCGGTAAATAAATCATCAGTTGTGTTCATTGTCTGAAATATTGACATGCAAATTAATATCCTACTCAAAACGGAGTAAATCCAAATGTCAAAATAGCCAAAAGAAATGTACAGTCAAAAGTTTCTAAGGAAGGCAGAGATAAAGTGAACTTTCCGTCAACATTCTGACTTGGTGTGTAGCATTATGTCAGTGCTCCAGTCAAATGCAGGGTATTTAGCAAAATATGAATTTTTCCCAAATATATAATCACTCTTAAAATATTTCCAAAAAAGTTGATAATCATTGCAGATTAACTGTAATCAAAATTTAAAATACAAATCGGGTATAAGTTGTCTAGAAAACCAAAACAAAATTGGGAATATTAAAATTTTTGATTACCCACAGGAATAAACATTAAAAAATTAATTAACAGCTTGAAACATCACCCAGTATCACAATTCCGTTATTGTATGATGCGACCAACAATTTATTTCCATGGAAATTGGTGATCATGCATAATTTTAATACATTTTCAGTCTTAAAAAAAACTTTACTGCCTGTTACTTTTCGACTCAATTAAAACATTAGTTCAAGTTAACCTCAAATTAACATAATATGTGGTTCAAATATCAGCTCTAGCACCAGATATCGGAGTTTAGAAAAGGTAAGACCAGTCCTGTGACTGGTCAACAAGAGATTTGAAAGAAGAGATTATGACAGGTTCAAATTTCTGGTCCGACCAGGCATAATCTCTTCCTTTTTGATTTTTCACATCTTTGGTCCAATTTATTGATATAGAGTTTAGTAGATTCATAAATATAAGATTTCCCGTCTGCAATAATGGAAATCTCATATTACTGAAATATAAACATTTCGTTTGTTAAGGTCAAACAAAGATACACACGGAAAGTCGTTTAGTGCACAACAAACATGTGAAATATATATTTATGTTTTTTGAAAATGCCGTATTTTGGCATAAAATGTAATTTTTTTAATTAATTAATTTTTCGGGAAAATATTATTTAAATAACTATTATAAAAAAACACGTAATAATCGTAATAAGCGTCATTACTTCCGGTGAAGAAAAATAAGGACCTTCATCCACTTTCACTCCTGGTTTTTATAGCAGTTCGTGTTGTTCAATGTTTTTTAGTTTTCAGTGTTTATTTGTTGTGCTTTTTGTTGTTCATTCGTCTTCCCGGGTTTTGTCTGTCTAATGGATTTTGTTTTTTTTGGATTGCTCCTTAGGTATATTTATCCTCCTTATAGAAGTTGACTAACTTTGGCTGAACATACACATTGATGTACGCGTTCAGTATTTAAGTTTGAGCGTGAACTTAACGTCTGCCCTATTAACTGTAATATTGATTGATTGTTGTTTAACACCGTGTAGACAGTATGAATTTCTATAAAGTTGGAGGGTGAACCTAACGTCTGTCCTGTTAGCTGTATTATCTATCAGACAAAAAGTTATGTGCACTATTTGTTCACTGCCTAGTCCTGTGGGGACACCGCTTAGTTTGTATCAAGTTACATTTATAAATACTGCTGCATGTAAAGGCAGAATATCTTCTTAAAGTTGTAGAAAGTATGAAAAATGTTGTTGTGTTAACATGTAGCATACGTGGACATTTATTGATTTTTATAGTCACTATTTTGTCATTATGTTAATATGAAATTATTCTATACTTTTTGTTATCGTCTAAGGGATCTTTGATATTAAAGTACAACTTTTTCAGGCCTTATAGTTCACAAATATTAAATTTTATCGCAACCTGTTTCTTGGCATCAAATATACTATATGTGTAGGATACTGCAACAATGAAACGTCTGAATTATTGATTCAAATAGTGCAATTAATAATTTATACATTGTAACAGCAACAAATAATTAAAAAAGGACAAAAGACAGTATACGCAATTACATAATATCAAATGAGCTGACAATCTATATTCACAGCATGTTGCCCAAAAATTAATAATATGAACCATATTCAGATGGCTGAAAGTATATATAAGTGAGAAAAAAACAACAGTACGAATACAGCTGAGTATATTCCATGTAATTACTCTGAGGTAGGTAATTTTTATTTTATCTATATGCCGATGTTTTGTTAACTATAACCGCGTTCAGCCAGGTCCTGACAACAATAGTCATATCATGCATTTCGTGCAATTGAAGCGTACAGACTAGATGTACCCAAGTTAATTAACTGAAGGTTTAAATTTTCTCCTAGACCAAAACTAAAGATTATTGAAAAACGCAGTGATGGATTACAGTGATAAACCCACAGTTGTATGAAGGGCCGTTCGGGTCATAATTCATTTTGTTACACGTACGTAGAGGTACGCGTAACAGGTCGTTCACGTACCCTAGAGGTACACGTAACACTTTGTTCACGTTCCTAGAGGTGCGAGTAACAGTTTGTTCACGTACCCTAGATGTACACGTAACTGTTTGTTCACGTATGCGGAATAACCTTTATACCCTATGCACAATGAACTCGTCTGCTAGAGAATACTAATTGACCAGGGTACGTGAACAAGCAGTTACGTGTACCTCCAGGGTACGTGAACAAACTATTACGCACACCTCTAGGAACGTGAACAAAGTGTTACGTGTACCTCTAGGGTACGTGAACAAAGTGTTACGTGTACCTCTAGGGGACGTGAATAAAGTGTTACTTGTAGCCTTTCTACTTAAAAAAAATGAAATTGTATTAATAAGTATATGAAAATAATTTTTCTTATTGTTCCAGTGTAAATATTCATAATTATTCTAAAAAACTTTAATCATCGTTACTTAAATGGTGAAAAATGGTTTCGAAATATTGCCAAGTTCTTTGTATCTGTGATCAGAGTTTTAAAGTTGCTAAAAAGACTGGTACAAGAATCACTAGACTTATCTAGTGACATTTCCTTAGACTCATTTACTGTTACCTGATGAATGTCAGATGTTGTTCTGGAGTTAAGTCGCCTTGTCCATAAAAAAATCAAATATGCACGAAAAATCACAAAATTAGCAATTTTCGGGTAAATTAAAAAACGTGTCGACTTAGATGGGCTCAATATATCTTGTTAAAATTTGAAACATAGTTTGTTGAGATAAGTATCTTTCAATGGTCAACTGCTAATCAATGCTAAACATATAGCTTCAACTCCTATTTTGTGTTTTAATTTAACGAAGTTTACCCTTGGCTTAATGAAAAACGTCAAGTAAAAAGCCTACTTGTACCTCTAGCGTACGTGTATCAAAATGAATTATGACCCGAAAGGCCCTTAATACATTTGTAGGTGTCAAAATTCAAAATGACTGATCGTAGACCATAGTTGGTCGTGTGTTTGGAGAATTCAGTTAATTTCGAGAAAAGCGTTGGTTTATGGCCGCTGCAGAAGAATAGATTATTGGTGCATCACCAACTGTGCTAATTTTTCAAGTGGCATTTTGCCTCATTTTAGCACATGAAGTGTTGAACTGATTATGTCAACATAGACCAATCAATAATCATCTATTTTGAACTATTTTGTGTACTTTAAATTTGCATTTATTATTGCGATTTTGTCATTTTAGACCGAAATGCGGTTTTAATTTTTTACAATATTGAGAGAAAAATCCCGCTTCATGCAAATAAAAAAATGCAAAATGCAAGTTTAAATTATTGAAATAACAACCCAGTCGCATTTTTCGCAATAATAAAAACATTTCAATGATTTCCGAAATTACAACTGTATACGTTAGAATATCTCAATAAATATCATGTCTTATTGACATTTATATTAATAAAATGGATTTTGTATGATATTATTTCCTTTTTTTATTATTTTATGCATGTGTCCACTTGTTTTTATTAGGCACATGTTTAACAATATTCCAGGAATGCTTTATGCTTAAAATGCTTATATTTTATATTCCCAAAGCAATTCGTTGCACCTCCCTGTGCAATCCTCTTTCAAAATTGAACAAATATCAAATTTTCGGAATATTTGTCAAACACAAGTAATCAAAACTCAAAATTTACTGTCAATTAGAAGGGATTCATCAAGTAAATACAATTCTTTGATACCAATTTTGATGAGTAAAATGTGTACATGTCGTCGATTTACGAATAATCAGTTGTGCTCAAGGCCTAAAATATTGAAAACCAAAATAACAATCCAAAAGGGTTGAAGAGCAAGTTAAAAAAGATACCAAAAGATCCAAACGATGTAAATCCAAAACCATCTAAGGAAAGAACTATAAACAAGGGAGAAGATCCTTAGGTTTAATACATTTTACAATATTGTAACAGTAAATTTTAAGTATCAATTTCGGAAATATGTGTACTAGCAACTGAGCTGGGGATACCCTCAGGGACGTGGAGTCCACTAGCTGTGGCATCGACTCAATGGCCAAGATATTTCAAGATGAGGGGTGCGTTCCTTTATGCAGGTTCAGCTGGTTTGTACCGAAATCTGGTATTTTTCATCTATTTGCTCATGATTGGCAGGGCCCCAGTAACGTACCGATTTTCAGGGTTCGAACCGGATAATGGAAAATACCCTAGGTTAATTTTCTATTGTAATATTTAATTTTTCATTATTTATTTTGAGTGATTAAAAAAATTATTACCCGTGTATTGTAAACTTGCTGTTATATTTTGTTCAACATACTCAATTATTTTTTTTTTTTTTATCACACAGGAAAATTGTTTGAATTCAGATATGACGGACAGAAAGATAAGAAATGAAATTTTTCTGTTTACAATAAATTTGTTAGGTATGTATAATTTAATTTCAATTGTAACATACATTTTCATTGGTTGTAAATGGTTGAGCAAGTTAGGGTATATTGTATAATCTACAGTAGGTACAGTGACGTCACCGACGTTAAATATTCCTGGGTTTATTAGTTATTCAAATGATTATACCTGCAATTGGATGAAATGTTTTTGAAAATTAGATTATAAGTATTGTAATGAATATAATTCTTGTACTGTTTCCTATAGTTGTTGTCGTAGCATAGAGACAAGTCGTTATGTTAAACCCTTCCGATAGTTGTTGTTGTAGCATTGATGACAAGTCGTTATGTTGTATCTTTTCGATAGTTATTGTTGTAGCATAGATGACAAGTCGTTTTGTTATACCTTTCCGATAGTTGTTGTAGAGAGGACAAATATATCTAAGGAGCAATTAAGGTAATCCGTTGGAAGATAAATGAACAACCACAAGCACAACAGATAAACACAGAAAACTAAAATACAATGAACAACAAGAAATCCTATAAAACCAAGGAGTGAAACCAGGTGCTCCGGACGGGTAAGCAGTTCCTGCTCCGTATACGACACCGTCGTGAAGTTCAACAAAGTCAATGGAAGTCACAAATCGGTGGAAGCGCATGAAATGTTACGACAATGGGAACAGGTCCAACATCATCTTAGATATTGGAACACTACAACGGTCAACCAATTCTTGATGCCGACCGGAATATTTCCTAAGTGATGACATCAAGTTATCCCTGATTAAACCCTGGTTAAGAAGCTTTTGTGACACCAGTAATCCTCTGTCGAAAGGCATGGTAACTCACGCATGCCCTTGAAAATCGGATAAGCTGAAAAACGTAGATGCCATATGCAGGCGATACTGGTATTTTGCTACTGAAGAAAGAAAAGTTAACAATAGGAAAGTTGAAGTCATCATGTTTGTCATTAAGTTCTGTCTTCAAATGTCCTTCATTATCTATTTCAAGAAACAAATCCAAATATGAAGCAGACTTTGGTGTATCTGTAGTATCCCTAACTTCTAACCCACTTGGGTAAACACATGTAGATGAGATGAAGAAAGTCTTGGAAGTTGTCGTTATTTAACGACAGGTTCATCTATATAACGAAAACTAGTTTCTTTTTGTTTTCACTTAGTAGCCCTTAAATGAAGTCCGCTTCATAGGAGTACAGAAACAGATCGGCGAGGAGAGGAGCACAGTTGGTTCTCATTGAAATGCCTATTGTTTGTTGAAAAATTAGACCGCCAAAATCAACAAATATGTTGTCTATGAGAAAATATAACATGTCTATAATTTCATCTTCAGAATACTTTTTGTCAAAATCAGAGTGGTTCTTCATGAAATAAGCCTTTTCTCTACCTAGAACTAGAAATTTATACCTGCGTGTGCCAGTTTGCTTGAAAAACATTGATTAACTAGTTGTTTTAAGCGATCTTTTCATTGAGAATGTGGTTTGGTAGTGTAGAGTGTAGAGATGTTTTTATGCTGTTGAATGTAGCCAAATATTTTGATTTTAGATATTGTAGTAATTTTTTGAGTTTTTTAGAATCTGACGCCAGTGGTGGAATATGATGTTCAGTAATTCTGAAGGCCCTCTTTAATACATGCCTCTATGAATATTAAAATCTTTGTACATATTGTACCTTTCCGATAGTTGTTGTTTTAGCATAGATGACAAGTAGTTTTGCTGTACTTTTTACGATAGTTATTGTTGTTGTAACATAGATGACAAGTATTTATGTTGTATCTTTCCGATAGTTGTTGTTATAGCATAGATGACAAATCATGTTATTATTGTTACAGTATAAAGGGCAAGTGGTTATGTTGTACTTTCCCGATAGTTGTTGTTTTAGCATAGATGACAAGCCGTTTTTGCTGTACTTTTTACGATAGTTATTGTTGTTGTAGCATAGATGACAAGTCATTATGTTGTACCGTTCCGATAGTTCTTGTTTTAGCATAGATGACAGGTCGTTTTGTTGTACTTTTTCCGATAGTTATTGATGTTGTAGCATTAATGACAAGTCGTTATGTTGTATCTTTCCGACAGTTGTTGTTGTAGAATAGATGACACGTCATTATGTTATTGTTGTTACAGCATAAAGGGCAAGTGGTTATGTTGTACTTTTCCCGATAGTTATTGTTGTAGCATAGATGACAAGTCGTTACGTTGTACCATTCCGATAGTTGTTGTTGTTGTTGTTGCATAGAGGACAGGTCGTTTTGTTGTACTTTTTCCGATATTTATTGTTGTTGTAGCATAGATGACAAGTCGTTATGTAGTACCTTTCCGACAGTTGTTGTTGTAGCATAGATAACAAATCAATTAAAACTTATGTTGTACCTTTTCCAATGGTTGCTGTTTTAACATTGATGACAAGTTGAACACAGCAGAGAATACAATGACTATTATATGTTTTATTTGTTGCAGCTTGTACCATTGTGTTTGTGTCATCTGAGGTATCAACAGACCAATGTGATAATGAAAAGGATTCTTCTGGTAATTAAATGTATTAACGGACTATCGCCATTTTTTGCAAGAGAGTATCTTGTATTATTAGATAAATAAACCAATAAACCTAGATGCAAACAAACATTTATATTTTTATTTTCATATATGTTTCGTAAAGAGAGATTAATTAATTCAATGCAATTAGTTATTGATCATAGAATCCAACATAGGATTATCATTCAACTACAATATAAAACAAGAAATAAAATTATATGATCAAAATAGACACAACATTAAACAGAGTTTTAAATGATTAAATGTGAATATCTCGGCTGAGTACCTGAAACTTTTTTATAACATTATTATTATTATTATTATTATATATTATTATTATTATTAACCATCCAATAATATCTTTTTATTATTACATTTATAATTAATAATTACTTAGATTCAATGTATAAATTAGAATATAGATTAGAATGTCTCAGAACTGTATAAATTCTTACATGATTATGGGATATCTCATTGACACCTTAAAATTTGATATTTTAACTATCTGAATTTAATTAATCCGATAATCCTATAGTAACGATGTAACAATATTTTTCTCTAATGACTATTACGTAAATTTTCTTAAGGATGTTCGCTGGTCATTGTCAGATGTTCAGAATCATCTGGTGTATCCACTATCAAAATTTACCAGTGTTATGAAAAGCTTGTTATTTTAGAAACTGGGAAGCGAACATTCTTCATTCTCCATCGGGTGCCTTCGCATTGCTGATTGTTATGTGATACACTTCATTACAAGATGTTTATTTGTTGGTATGGCGTTATTGATCAATTCCTATAAATACGAACGTAAAAGTCATTCTGACGGGTTATGAACTTTTGTTTTATCATCGACTGAGAGCATTGGCAACCACATGCTGATTTAGTTTTTTGATAAACCACTGAAACGTCCTATAGACCTAAAACAAATGAATGAAGGAATAAATTCATTTTATCATGAATATGCTATTGGCGTTGATGGTATGTTTTATACAAAAGAGTGCCAGAATACATAAGGGGGAGGAAACAGTTTTAACCCCACCACTGTCCAATGTATGTACCAAGTCAGACTATTCTGACTCTGCGTTGTGCTTATGTTTGTGTTTAACCCCACCACTGTTCAATGTATGTACCAAGTCAGACTATTCTGACTGCGTTGTGCTTATGTTTGTGTTTAATCCCACCACTGTTCAATGTATGTACCAAGTCAGACAGTTCTGACTCTGCGTTGTGCTTATGTTTATATTTAACCCCACCACTGTTCAATGTATGTACCAAGTCAAACTATTCTGACCTTGCGTTGTGCTTATGTCTGTGTTTAACCCCACCACTGTTCAATGTATGTACCAAGTCAGACTGTTCCGACTCTGCGTTGTGCTTATGTTTGTGTTTAACGCCGCCACTGTTCAATGCATGTACCAAATCAGACTATTCTGACTCGGCGTTGTGCTTATGTTCGTGTTTTAACCCACCACTGTTAATGTATGTACCAAGTCAGACTATTCTGACTCTGCGTTGTGCTTATGTTTGTATTTTGCGCTTTTTTTGTTTTCCTGTCCTGGGTTCTGTCTAGTGGCTTTGATTAATTGGTATGTCATTATTTACCTTTCCTATTATCCATTTTGTTGTTTAATCTGAAACCTATATTGTGTTTATATAAAACTCAGATAAAACTATTCTATACTAACATTTCTTTTTCATTCCACAGGAATTACATTTTATGGTGAAGCAGCAGATAAAATCATTGACCTTTTGTCTGATACATGTAGCTGCAAATGTAGTTCAGGTTAATAATGGTTTTGTCTGTATATTTACTTTTTTACCTTAGAATGATCAATACTTGTTTCTGTATATTCGTCCCACGATTTGAATAGCCAACAATGAAAATATATTTATTTACGCTAGTTATCCAAAACGTTACGCTGTTTCAGCCATTTTCAAATATCGTGTAAAATGTTCTTCATTCTTCTTGTTAAATATGATTCTCACAAAAGATATTCCTAAATGATTTTTTAGTTTGATATTATCAACATTGTTTTGTTAGTATCACACCCCGGAGACTGCAGTGACCTTAAGAAGACATCTAGGAGTGGGATATACAAAATCTATCCAGAGAAAATATCCGGGTTTAATGTGTATTGTGATATGGATCAAGATGGTGTTGGTTGGACGGTATGTTTTTAACATTTTAAAAAAGCTGTTATATTTTGAATTAAAAACAAATGATTTAAATCTGTCCGTAAATTGATTAAATCAGTGCTACTTAGAATTGTGCTCTAAATTATTTAATAATTCCCCATCTAAACTATGTACAAAATGTATCATGGAATAAGATGATGAATAAATATGCAAGGTCTCCTAACCATAAAGAATTGTTACCTTAGTTTTCATTACTCAAATGAATGTTTATTAATATAGTTAATTTGGTAATACAATTTTGTATCATATTTTTGTTACATCAGGTAATTCAACGGCGTATGAATGGAAAAATCGACTTCTACAGAGATTGGCAGAGCTATAAGAAAGGCTTTGGTGATTTGAAGGAGGAATTTTGGCTAGGTTGGTAATGTAATAGACAAATTATTATTTGTTCTTTATGCTTTGGCAATTAAATGTTACAGTCATGGCAAAAAAAAGATATATTGTCGCAATCGCATTCCGCCACTGGTTCGACACTTACCAGAGTAAATAAAAACAAATCTTTCTAATCTACAGATAGTATGCATCATACAAGAAGGTATATCACAAAACCCAATGAAAACTAAAAAGTTATTATCTGCATCGATCGTGATCCCTGTGCCACACGCAAGACGCTGGAACACTTATTTTAGATAGTATGTGAACATTCTGTAAAAGAATTAAATCACGTACCCCATAAGAAAAAAATAGGTTTGTAGCTTAAAGTCACAGGTTTAGAAATGCATGTACTTTAAAAATTTCGGTATCTAACTTGAATTCACAATTTTTGAAATCGCTGTGGGCTCCAAATTGTGAAAATCAAAATTATAAGACCGAGTTGCGTAACTCCATACAGTCTGTGGCAATACTGTATAACAATAAGATTCCTAAAATACAATTTGGTCGATTGTTACTTAACATCCAATGACAAATATTTCATGCTTCTTCAGGACGAGAACTAATTCAACAATTTATCAAAGACAATTCAAATAGGGACGAAACGGGACACAGAGTGGAACCAATTTTGACTGCCACTGAAAGGGTTGATACTTGGGAAGGCTCGGATAAGTTAACCTTCTGTAGCGGCCATTGGCGTGCTCTTTTAAAAAAATTACCGAAATGGGTCTTTAGCGTGCAGGTGTTGAATTTTCCAAATACGTTACCTCCCATGGTCGACGGTCAGGTTTTCTGTGGTATGACCAGACAACAGCCCAATGAGAGGGTCTCCCCTATCCGCCAATTATTAGGATATATATTCGCTGAATAGTTCAATTCAATTGTCTTTATATTTTGTTCAAACATTTAAAGGAAATGATCATATCCATGGGCTTACTAAACAAGGGACCTACATGTTAAGAATTGAGATGGAGGATTTTGAAAATAATAAGAGGTATGCAGAATACAAGAAATTTTCAGTTGGCAGTGAAAGTTCCGGATACAAACTAGAATTAGGAAAATACAGCGGAGATGCTGGTAAGAATTAATAAATAAACTATCGTTAAATTTTTTTTAGTAATAAGTTTTTGGGATTCCTTCAATTTGATCCATCTCTTTCGTACAATTTCAATTCAACTGCAAATTGTGACGACTTTTTTAAAGACTTTAACTTGCATCTACAACAATATCTTTTTCTCAATTCTACAAAAATTTAGCTAGATACATCACAGAACAATGCACAATTTAATTGTCTAAATTAATTATGACAATATTACTTCGGGATTGGCTTCTCCACAAAAGTGGTATAGGATTAAATTAGATTACAGGTGTCATAACAGTAAAATAATTGTAGCTTCGTGGAAGTTTATGTAAAGGACCACTAAGTTCAGACGGACTGGCGATGAAGTTGCATCTTTTCAGAATGACCATAAACATGTATCTGTGGTTCCAAAAAATCTTGTTCAATCATTGTGGTAGAACCAGATCGTTGATTGTTTTAATGTCGCATGTCATGGTTTTGGTTTTTGTCAGATGTTCAGAATCATCTGATTTTATCCATTTGAATGCCATAAATTATGTTTCCCAGTAACACCCATATTTCTTTCAATAAATCTTTTGCATTCAGAATAATAAGCCATTTGTAAAAATATTATAAAACCCTTGTTATTATTTAATGGTTTTTGAGAAATAAAATTTGTCACTGATAAAGCTATGTATAATCAAGAGAGCATATTTTCCCCGCCAAATTTTCAATGGCTTATATCTCGAAAGCAAGCACACGGACCTATAAGTATTTTTTTCGCTCTTTTAGTTCCTTTATTAATCCATTATCAATATTTACCAGTGTTAAGAACAGCTTGTTATTTTGAAACTGAGAAGCGAACATCCTTAAGAAATATATGTATTTTCTTACAGGAGACTAATTTTCTTATCACAACGGAATGAAGTTCTCTACAAAGGACAAAGATAACGATAAATGGTCAAAAAACTGCGCCGCAACGTATAAAGGGGCATGGTGGTACAACGTTTGCCATCACTCAAATATTAACGGACTCTATCTGAAAGGCAAACATAAATCGTATGCTGACGGAGTAATCTGGTACCACTTCAAAGGCCATCATTACTCACTGAAGAAAACAGTGATGATGATACGTAGAATCTGAAGAAGTATCTCAGTCAAATAAATAATAAGATATATTGTTTTCTTTATTTAAAAACTGCGAATGGGAATTCTTTGTTTACAAATTTCTTCCTTGGTCCAAAATATGTCATTCCATCTTGATTATATCAAGGGTTTTGCTTTTGTACCCTAAAACGTCTCTTATAGCATTAAGTAAGAGAAATAAAATGTGAAATTTTACATATTACATAGAATTAAAATGACATGGATTAAACTGCTACTGTAACACTGATTACAATTTAAAGAGTTTTGAGCTTTGATTACTATGATATCATGTATACATTTACCACTACTTGATTACAAATATATCTCTTTTTCTAAGTTGTGGCTTTTCTACTATTGGTTTTAAATTAAATCCAGGAGAAAAAAATCTATTTGAATATGCAAAAAACGATAGCACCTAGAATGCAATAATTTTGAATGATAGTGAGTGTAGATTGTACATGTAGGTTCTGATAGAATATAAGAAATCCGGTAGTTACTTCTTTTGTTATATTTTATTGAGTCTGTATGTTATACGTTTCAATATTGTTTAGCTTTTCATTTACATTTGCCTGTAATAATGTTTTCTTGAAACTGTTTCAAAATATATAGAGGCTAAGGGGAAAGTTTTCGCCACTGACCTTGAAGTTTTGTTTTCTTTTTCCAGTGTTTAGCTTAAGGCAACAAAGTGAATTTTTAAGATGACATATGGTGATTCAAAAGGATAAAATCTGCTTAAGAACATTATTTTCCAATGTTTACATCGAAGAGTAATAATATAGTCGGATGTTGACTGATCAATGATGATAAATTGAAACAAGGGGTATCAGAAACGGCACCATTTTGCATCTTGCATAAGTAGTCACACCCAATGCTGTAAAAATGTACGTTAAATTGCTGTTGAGCGCATTTAGTCGATATTGCTCTAGATGATTGCATCTACATGTAGTGTTCATTTCTTATATTTTGAATTTGTAATCGATCCACTGGTGAATAGCTGTTTAATTGTTTAGAATAGGAATGACCATCTTTATTATTTATTATTCATTCCTATCTATCCGGAATATCTGATGGCATTCTTGGTTTTTTTGACAGTTTTATTTTGTTTCCGTTTGGTTTGCTTGGGAAATAACAGGTGGCTTGAAAATATCCTGATTTTACTATAGGTAGGCCCTTTATGCCATATATTTTGACACTAGTCACTGTGAATTATTTCTATTCTAACGGGACAGTTTCTACATTGTGAAATGCCGCAATATAGGTATGCAGACACGAAGACGCCATTACACAAGGCAATTTATACCATCCCATCGTTAAAGATTTGATTTAATGGCCCAGCATGCCCAATACTTTACGTTAGCGGGCAATGATATATGGAAGTTTTGATGTTGCTGTCTTCAGTTTTTTAAGAAATAGACCCTGTAAAAGTATTAATTTTCGTTGGGTTAAAAGTTCGCGGATTCATTTCTAAAATGTATTCGTGGATTCAACTTTAACAACTATAGATTATCTAAGGTGTCATATTACCATGATTACGTTTTGGATCAATTTTCATTGTTTATATATAGATTCTCCTTCAGGTACGAGTGGTTTATGGAATTTATCCACCCGAGATAGTTAAATTTTCGATTTTCAACACGCCAGCTTTTGCGAGCGTGTTAAAATCTAAAATTTAACTATTGAGGGTGGAGAAATTCCATAACTCAATAGTAAACTGAAGGAGAATCTGTTTCTCCTATGATTTTCGACAAAAACCTCAAGAAAATGTCGTTACTATGTAGTTTGTTTACATAGACGTCATTTCGGGACTTCTCTAGTTTATCGTTCCAATAACTGTAGAAAAAAACGGCGTTAATTTCCACGTAGAAATTTAATCACCGGGAAGTGGTTAAAAATATTATGTATTTTTATCCCACCGATTAAACACGTCAAGAATAGGAGAAAAACGTATCCATGAAATGAACAAAATTAAACCCCAACGAAAAGTTCCGATTTTATAATATATAGTGGAGAAATCTAGATCACTGTATTGTTTCTGATACATCTAGTGACAAAGAACCATAAATGTTTAGACAATTTTTAGTTGACAATGAACACTTACATTACTAAGGACGTTAATATATCTACATGTCCTACAAGCATACAACTGTATGTAACATATACCTTGGAGTTATGTTTTTTCTCATTTATACATGGCAGTCTTGAAGAAATTCCTTGAGATATGTTGACCACTGTTTACTGATTTAACTGATCAGTCGGTTGTTTTCGTAAACGGCTACTCATTTTCGTAAACCAACCCAGATTTATAGCAACTCTCATATAAGTGGAAGGTTTGGCATTGTTTAACTCACCATTTTTTTTTGGAAAATGCCTGTACCAAGTCAGGAGTATGACAGTTGTTTTGGATGTTTGCTTGTCTCCCGACCTTGCCAGTTATTTGTACTTTAATTATGACATTCCCTTGTGGTTCCATGTTTTAATATGAAAGTTTATTATCTAAGACAACACTAAATACAAAGATGTCTCGAATAGTAAATGGGATATCCACTTAAATTAATTTGATATTGATGATCTGAATTGCAACAGCTTAAATTGAATATTTTAATCTCAGTCGGTAAGATAATGTTTCCTTAATATGGTTCATTATATTAGTATCTTTGATGTTACCGATTCAAACTACATTTAAATAAGTTATTTTTTGTTCTTGTTTTTTGTTGGTTTTTTTTTTAATTTAATATAATGATATTAATAATTTTTTTATAATTTATTTTGTTATCAAACACAGAACATGATTTTGTAAATTTACAATAACACAGGGCTTATATAAACATACACAAATATATAATCTTCATTAATGGTAAATTATTAAAAAAAAACAAAAAAGTAATCATATTTTATACAGAAAAGGTAATTCTAGATTAAAGGAGAAAAAATTGGTTTCTGACTGGGACAGGTAATATTAATATATATTATTATTTTTATTTTTAGAAAATTTCAAAAAAAATAATCTAAAGTAATTGGAATCCAGGGATTATACATTCAAATAATCAAATATTTTTATTGGATAAAACACATATAATACAATGCGTATTCCAAGTGTACAACATATAAAACATGACAAATAATGTAAATACAATGTACAACATAATACATTACATGACTGTAATAATAGCTATATATATATATATATATATATCACAATACTTATGGTAGACCAACTGACATTAAATTTTTATTATGAAGTTCAAAAGCTTGGCTCAAATAATTACATATCTGTTTCGTGTTAATCAAATTAACTGGACAAATTAAATTCATATTCATTTAATGTCATCATCTTTAATGAGAATTTTGAAAATAATAAACTTCTTTCGAATGTCTTTATATAGAAGATAATATAAAGAATGTGTTTCATCTCCCTTTTTGTCTCTGCAAAATTTGCAGTATCTTTCGTTTGCTAAAATCTTTGGTTTATTGTACCTCCCAGTTTTAATAACAAGTGAATGTGCGCTAATTCTAATTTTTGTGAGCAGTGGTCTCTCATATTTTTGTATATCAAAGCTCAGGTAAGCTTTAAGTCAAATGATATTGTATTGTATGACTATGAATTTCGTTAATATTATCACTTAGCTTTAAAGTTTAGCGAATCCTCAGTAAAGACAAATAATACTTAGTAAGTGCTGTCAAAATGATGTCTTTGTTGCAACTTTATCATATATTTGAAATGTAGTTTAAAACATCACAAATTCAATGATTATACAAACGTGAGATTTACTCACTTTCCAAAGCATTACTACATGTACCATTATTCTGGCAACTAATAAATATATTATATGTAATTATGTTGTACAGAATGGTCACTTTTGATATGTCTTACGAAAAACTTGGAGTGTAATATTCGCTGAAAACCTGAATTTTAACTGATGTTGATGTAAAAACAAAAGCATATCCACAAATAAAATCAACCTAGACACCCCTGTCATTTTAAGCATTTGTTTCGTTCACGTATTGTAAACTAAACAGACAATAATGAAGTCCAACATTCCCCTGATACCATTAAATAACGTTCAGTTCCCGAATCTTGTACTGTATAAACGTTCTTTAGTGTTAACGCACTGGTTTCTAATTCGATCAGAATACATTTTTAAGCTCAAAAATTAAAAATACTGGCCCAGTATTTGGTTTTCGTATGCTCCGTTTATTATTATATCAAACTTAAACAACTCGATTTGATATCGAGCGATATCTAGTTCTCACTCATTGCGAAACCTATAATTAATTGTGGAACTGTGATTTTGTTCATGGTAATAGCCAAAAAAGGGTAAAAATTGATGAAAAATAGGAAAATCATAAAAAACGGGGTACTTTCAAATGACCGTGGCAAAAAAAAGGAAGTGCACTACCATATAAATTTTTCTTCAAAATTACTTTCCAACAGTCATTTAAACCCAAATATCAGGCTCCTCCGGTATGTACATCCTTAACAAAAGCCCTTTTTCTTGGGAAAACCATATAACTAATAGTATAACAAAGTTTAAAAACCCCAGTCTTACACCCAAAATAAAATAAATTTCATAAAATACACCCGAATAAATATCAGGAGAATGGACCATAACAAACAAAGGCAACACGAATACATGTATTACTAAAAGAATAAAAAAAACGCATAATAAACTAAATAAAACTAGAACCACAGAACTAAAGCACTATCAATGTAAGCTCCCATAAAAAAACGGGAGTGACACCAGTTGCTCTGGAAGGTTAGTATGAGTGGTATATTGGTAAAAGCTTAATACCGATCCAATATTTTGTACTAGGGTCTACAAAACCATTCTTATAGCCGATCCAGTTCTGACGAAAGTCAACAGTGCCATCCCTTCGTCTTTGTATGTCTGCCAAAAGATGAATATAACATAATAAGTATTCATCCATGTACATTTCCGTCAAAAACCGTTCGGAAGACCTCTCAGAGTTTTACATTGTCATTTGAGAAAAAGACTCTAAATTCTTGAGGCGTTAATTATGAAATTTATCCACTCTCGATAATTAAATTTTCATTTTTTAAACTACTGGGAAAGCCCTCGCGGTTTAAAAATGAAAAGTTATTATCTTGAGTTGATAATTTTCACAATCAACTGGTCGTCGTTGTAGAATCTATATATATATATATATATATATATATATATATATATATATATATATATATATATATATATATATATATATATATATTATATACACGTGGCATATTGGCTTCATTTTATCACAAGTAAGGTACATTTATGTTAAATTTATACTGACAGCATCCGATAATTTGACTTCAACCTGGACCAGTTTTCTATACAAAGTATAGAAAGTCTATCCATTGAGTTATTATACCAAGGATTGTACTTATATCAATGTATCAAATACATAACAGCTCAGTGGTACATGTAGTTGTTGTGGTAATGGGGGATGCTGAGTTTGGTAGCTTTGCAGATTTGTTAACTTGTACACTTCAGATCATTTTACTTCGTTTTGCCTACTATATCAACACAAAACCCAAAGACATGAAGACATTCCGGAAAGGATTTGTGTCCGTCCAGAACTTGGTATATGTATAATCGGTAACAAATCTTTTAGAAATAATAATATATGTTGAGATGTGGTTTTACACATAAAATATAAGAAAAGATATTGAATAAAAATCACCACATTTGAAAGGTAAAAATATAAATATACACCGAGGTATAATAAAACAATAAAAAAAGGAAAATTAAAAAGAGGACACAAATTTTCGGCCCGAGGAGCCTTAAGCTTTTTGAGGGAAGATGGAGAATTCAAAATCGGCCGACAGCACTGATTGTCAAAAGTTATTTTATATTGTTGTACAAGATGTATATTTAGACAAATTATGTGTTATCCGCGTAATTGGAGGTAAAACACATTGACAGCCAATAAAAATAATAAAACATTATGCGTAACAAAACTACATCTCCAAATCACAAAAATGTAACCAAAACCGGCGAATGACAGACTAATGAATGTGAGAGATTCCTCCGGGAGAATACTGATAACTTAATTTGTCAAATATGCTTCTTCAATGAATATCCTGATAAAAAGCTATTGATTATGCTGAAATTCTCCTCTTTTGAAATAACTGGGTCGTCATTGAATAACACAAAGAAAGCAACCAATCTGATCAAACAAAAAGTGAAAACAAATGGCAACTATGAAGTACTGATCAAACAAAAAGTGAAAACAAATGGCAACTATGAAGTCAATATACTTCGGTATCTGATCATTGATAAACAATTTCGGACTTTAGAACAATTCTGTACATATAAAATAATAATTTGGTACATGTATGTCTTAAGAGCGAACAGTGATCAAATGTTTTTTAAAACAAAAATTGCACATTTTAAGAGATGTCAAATTTGTTTATACTGAAGAAAAATTTTCCAATGCATTAAACACTGCGCAGAAAAATTCTTCTCGTAAAATATTTAAGGTCTTTCATAAGAGGAAAAAACTACCACAAACAGAAAAAAGGTAATATAAATATTCACTAAAACACACACAATAGAAAAACCACAAGATACTGTAAGAGTTTTAAAGCATATTTTGATACCTAACTTTTATAACTATTCTAGAAGACCAGTTTTAGTTAATGTGGGACCCACACACTAGTAATTCCATTTTGATCTTAAGCGGCCAATCTGATCTTATTGATTCCGACTTTGTCTTGATTTTCTGCATCATCACACGTTCAAACGGAATCAAGGTAGCAGGACTAAAAAGACATGTTGTCGCAATCAACATCAGTCAAAACGTGTTTAGATCAAGACATGTTGTCTCAGTCAAGATCGGTCAAAGCATGTTTAGATCAAAACAGGTTGTTTCAGTTAAGATCAGTCAAAACTTGTTTAGATCAAGACAGTCATATTGTCTCAGTCAAGATCAGTCAAACCATGTTCAATCAAGACAGTCAAGATTGGTCGACAAGTTTAGATCAAGACAGTCCACCAAGACCAGTCATGAAAACTTTAGATCAAGACGTGTTGTCTTAGTCAAGATCAGTCAAAAACTGTTAAGAACAAGACATGTATCAGTCAAGATCGGTCAAAGCAGTTCATATCTAGACAAGTTGTCTCAGTCAAGGCATGTTTAGATCAAGGGAGTCAAGATTGGTCAAGTCAAGTTTAGATCAAGACATGTCTCAGTCAAGACCAGTCAAGACAAGTTTAGTCCAAGTCATTTTGTCTCAGTCAAGATCCGTCAAAACGTGTTAAGATCAAAACATGTTATCTCAATCAAGATCAAAGCATGATTGGATCAAGGCATGTTGTCTCAGTTATGATCAGTCGAAGCATGTTTAGATCAAGCAATGTTGTTTCTGTCTAGATCGGTCAAGAAAAGTTTAGATCAAGGCATGTTATCCCGGTCAAGATCAGTGAAAGTATGTTTAGATCAAGACATGTCTCAGTCAAGATTGGTCAAGACAAGTATTGATCAAGAGATGTTGTCTCAGTCAATATCAGTCAAACCATGCTTAGATCAAGACATGTGGTCTCAATCAGGATTAGTCAAAGAATGTTTACATCAAGACATTTTGTCACAGTTAAGATCAGTCAAAGCATGTGAAGATCAAGTCATGTTGTCTCAGTCAAGATCAGTGACAACATGTTTAGATCAAGGCATGATGTCTCAGTCAAGAAAAGTCAAGACAACTTTAGATCAAGACATTTTGCATCAGTTAAGATCAGTCGAAGCATGTATAGATCAAGACAAGTTGTCCCAGTAAAGATCATTCAAAGAATGTTTAGATCAAGAGATATTGTCACAGTCAATATTGGTCAAGACAAGTATTGATCAAGAGATGTTGTCGCAGTCAAGATCAGTCAAACCATGTTCAGATCAAGGCATGTGGTCTTAGTCAAGATTATTCAAAGAATGTTTAGATCAAGACAGGTTGTCACAGTTCAGATCAGTCAAAGCATGTGAAGATCAAGACAGGTTGTCACAGTTCAGATCAGTCAAAGCATGTTTAGATCAAGACAGGTTGTCTCAGTCAGGATTAGTCAAAGTATGTTTAGATCAAGACATGTTATATCAGTCAAGAGCAGTCAAAACTAGTTTAGATCAGTTCACTAGAGGAAAAGTTTAATAACTTTTAATTCATTTTGTGCTATGATTATACCTAAGTATGTATATTCTATATAAAAAATCATTTTAGATAATTTTTTAAATATTTAATTATTAGTTTTATGACTACAGCATATGCTGCTACGCTTCGGGACAATTGTTGATAACTCAAGGACACTAGAATTACTTTTTCTCTCATACATAGTCAATAAGAAATTGTAAAAAATCAAGACAATCAAGATTAAATAAGAAAGAGGTATCACCAGATTTTACAATAATAACGTATTCATGTATCATCTCATACTGCACAGAGATCATAAAAACTTATATTATGTTGGTATCAAAATTGATCATCTGAGATATCCGATTGGGGGTATAAGCAAACATTCCATCGTACCAGATACACACTCTGTGGTATTAGCAAACATTACATCGTACCAAATATACACTCGAGGGAATAAGCATCCAATCTATCGTTCCAGATATCCACTCGGTGGTATTAGCAAACATTCCATCGTACCAAATATCCACTTTGTGGTATAAGTAAACATTCCATCGTACCAGATATCCCCTCGATGGTATAAGCAAACATTTCTTCGTACCAGATATTAACTCAGTGGTATAAACAAACATTCCATCGTACCATATATCCACTCGGTGGTATTAGCAAACATTCCATCGTACCAGATATCCCCTCGGTGGTATAAGCAAACATTCCTTCGTACCAGATATCCATTCGGTGGTATAAGCAAACATTCCTTCGTACCATATATTTATTCGGTGGTATAAGCAAACATTCCATCGTACCAGATATCCACTCGTTGGTATAATCAAACTTTCCAGGGTACCAGATATCCACTCTGTGGTATTAGCAAACATTCCATCGTACCAGATATACACTCGGTGGTATGAGGAAATATTCCATCGTACCAGATATCCACTCGGTGGTATAAGCAAACAATCCATCGTACCAGATATCCACTCGGTTGTATAAGCAAACATTCCATCGTACCAGATATCCACTCGGTGGTCTAAGCAAACAATCCATCGTACCAGATATCCACTCGGTGGTATAATCAAACGTTCCAGGGTACCAGATATCCACTCTGTGGTATTAGCAAGCATTCCATCGTAACAGATATACCCTCGGTGGTATGAGAAAATATTTCATCGTACTAGATATCCACTCGGTGGTAAAAGCAAACATTCCATCTTACCAGATATCCGCTCGATGGTATTAGCAAACTTTCCATTATAACATTTATTTATAAGTAATTAAACAATGTTTAAAAAAAATATAAATGCGTTGAAAAGAGATTCGCTTGTTTGCAGGTTTTGTCAAAAAAAATAATTTCTCATAAAGTACACATGCCTTAATTAGATTGTACCAGTGCAGCTTGTGCACCGTACTTTTTCGATATTTAATCTTAAATTTACTGTCATAAAAATAATAAATTTCGTGGAAAGTAAGGAGTATCTCCCTCGTGACTAGATGCATTAATGTCCTTAAATGGTTTTAGATTTACAATATTTAAGCGTCGTCAGTTATTCTTTCGCCATTCCAAGTTGGTGCATCAAAGTTGGTATGAAGAAATCTAATGAAGTTTTTCAGTCAGCAAGTAATTGTTGAACAAGAGGTACCTCTACTGATTTGAGATTTTGTTTGAATGGGAACTATCGTTGATTTATCTTATCTTTATGGGAAAGTCGGCCATTTCCGACAAAGATCGATGAAGTGACACTTTACGAAGATATGCGGAAATAACCGAGGATGACCGATTGTTTTATAGGAATGTCTCGGTCCGTTCGTCAAACCTTTTCAACCTCACATTATAACAATAAATATTTATTTGTATCTTTTATCTCGCATAGGACTGAATTTTATGGCACCCTTTATATAACCAGTAGGAGGAACTTAAAACTTTTCACTTAGTGGTAAGTCTTCCAGGGAAGATATGTGTCGCCTGCGTACTTCTGCATACTGATGCTCTCTGCCAAATATCAGAAGCTAACCTGTGTGTTCCTGAGAAAAATGTGACAACAGGAAATGGACAAAATAATGGACAAAATAATTATTGCCGTACAAATTCACAGAATATTAATAATATTTTAAGGCACCAGATGTGCATATTCAGTCGGTAAATAAATCATCAGTTGTGTTCATTGTCTGAAATATTGACATGCAAATTAATATCCTACTCAAAACGGAGTAAATCCAAATGTCAAAATAGCCAAAAGAAATGTACAGTCAAAAGTTTCTAAGGAAAGTAGAGATAAAGTGAACTTTCCGTCAACATTCTGACTTGGTGTATAGCATTATATAAGTTCTCCAGTCAAATGCAGGGTATTTAGCAAAATATGAATTTTTCCCAAATATATAATCACTCTTAAAATATTTCCAAAAAAGTTGATAATCATTGCAGATTAACTGTAATCAAAATTTAAAATACAAATCGGATATAAGTTGTCTAGAAAACCAAAACAAAATTGGGAATATTAAAATTTTTGATTATCCACAGGAATAAACATTAAAAAATTAATTAACAGCTTGAAACACAGTAAAAAATCACCCAGTATCACAATTCCGTTATTGTATGATAGACCAACAATTTATTTCCATGGAAATTGGTGATCATGCATAATTTTAATACATTTTCAGTCTTAAAAAAATCTTTACTGCCTGTTACTTTTCGACTCAATTAAAACATTAATTCAAGTTAACTTCAAATTAACATAATATGTGGTTCAAATATCAGCTCTAGCACCAAAAATCGGAGTTTAGAACAGGTAAGACCAGTCTTGTGACTGGTCAACAAGAGATTTGAAAGAAGAGATTATGACAGGTTCAAATTTCTGGTCCGACCAGGCATAATCTCTTCCTTTTTGATTTTTCACAACTTTAGTCTAATTTATTGATATATAGTTTAGTAGATCCATAAATATAAGATTTCCCGTCTGCAACAATATAAATCTCATATTACTGAAATATAAACATTTCGTTTGTTAAGGTCAAACAAAGATACACACGGAAAGTCGTTTAGTGCAGAACAAACATGTGAAATATACATTTATGTTTTTTGAAAATGCCATACTTTGGCATAAAATGTAAATTTTTTAATTAATTCATTTTTCGGGAAAATATTATTTAAATAACTATTATAAAAAAAACACGTAATAATCGTAATAAGCGTCATTACTTCCGGTGAAGAAAAATAAGGACCTTCATCCACTTTCACTCCTGGTTATTATAGCAGTTCGTGTTGTTCAATGTTTTTTAGTTTTCAGTGTTTATTTGTTGTGCTTTTTGTTGTTCATTCGTCTTCCCGGGTTTTGTCTGTCTAATGGATTTTGTTTTTTTTTTGGATTGCTCCTTAGGTATATTTATCCTCCTTATAGAAGTTGACTAACTTTGGCTGAAATACACATTGATGTACGCGTTCAGTATTTAAGTTTGAGCGTGAAATTAACGTCTGCCCTATTAGCTGTAATATTGATTGATTGTTGTTTAACACCGTGTAGACAGTATGAATTTCTATAAAGTTGGAGGGTGAACCTAACGTCTGTCCTGTTAGCTGTATTATCTAACAGACAAAAAGTTATGTGCACTATTTGTTCACTGCCTAGTCCTGTGGGGACACCGCTTAGTTTGTATCAAGTTACATTTATAAATACTGCTGTATGTAAAAGCAGAATATCTTCTTAAAGTTGTAGAAAGTATGAAAAATGTTGTTGTGTTAACATGTAGCATACGTGGACATTTATTGATTTTTATAGTCACTATTTTGTCATTATTTTAATATGAAATTATTCTATACTTTTTGTTATCGTCTAAGGGATCTTTGATATTAAAGTACAACTTTTTCAGGCCTTATAGTTCACAAATATTAAATTTTATCGCAACCTGTTTCTTGGCATCAAATATACTATATGTGTAGGATACTGCAACAATGAAACGTCTGAATTATTGATTCAAATAGTGCAATTAATAATTTATACATTGTAACAGCAAAAAATAATTAAAAAAGGACAAAAGACAGTATACGCAATTACATAATATCAAATGAGTTGACAATCTATATTCACAGCATGTTGCCCAAAAATTAATAATATGAATCATATTCAGATGGCTGAAAGTATATATAAGTGAGAAAAAAACAACAGTACGAATACAGCTGAGTATATTCCATGTAATTACTCTGAGGTAGGTAATTTTTATTTTATCTATATGCCGATGTTTTGTTAACTATATCCGCGTTCAGCCAGGTCCTGACAACAATAAATAGTCATATCATGCATTTCGTGCAATTGAAGCGTACAGACTAGATGTACCCAAGTTAATTAACTGAAGGTTTAAATTTTCTCCTAGACCAAAACTAAAGATTATTGAAAAACGCAGTGATGGATTACAGTGATAAACCCACAGTTGTATGAAGGGCCGTTCGGGTCATAATTCATTTTGTTACACGTACGTAGAGGTACGCGTAACAGGTCGTTCACGTACCCTAGAGGTACACGTAACACTTTGTTCACGTTCCTAGAGGTGCGAGTAACAGTTTGTTCACGTACCCTAGATGTACACATAACTGTTTGTTCACGTATGCGGAATAACCTTTATACCCTATGCACAATGAACTCGTCTGCTAGAGAATACTAATTGACCAGGGTACGTGAACAAGCAGTTACGTGTACCTCCAGGGTACGTGAACAAACTATTACGCACACCTCTAGGAACGTGAACAAAGTGTTACGTGTACCTCTAGGGTACGTGAACAAAGTGTTACGTGTACCTCTAGGGGACGTGAATAAAGTGTTACTTGTAGCCTTTCTACTTAAAAAAAATGAAACTGTATTAATAAGTATATGAAAATAATTTTTCTTATTGTTCCAGTGTAAATATTCATAATTATTCTAAAAAACTTTAATCATCGTTACTTAAATGGTGAAAAATGCGTTCGAAATATTGCCAAGTTCTTTGTATCTGTGATCAGAGTTTTAAAGTTGCTAAAAAGACTGGTACAAGAATCACTAGACTTATCTAGTGACATTTCCTTAGACTCATTTACTGTTACCTGATGAATGTCAGATGTTGTTCTGGAGTTAAGTCGCCTTGTCCATAAAAAAATCAAATATGCACGAAAAATCACAAAATTAGCAATTTTCGGGTAAATTAAAAAACGTGTCGACTTAGATGGGCTCAATATATCTTGTTAAAATTTGAAACATAGTTTGTTGAGATAAGTATCTTTCAATGGTCAACTGCTAATCAATGCTAAACATATAGCTTCAACTCCTATTTTGTGTTTTAATTTAACGAAGTTTACCCTTGGCTTAATGAAAAACGTCAAGTAAAAAGCCTACTTGTACCTCTAGCGTACGTGTATCAAAATGAATTATGACCCGAAAGGCCCTTAATACATTTGTAGGTGTCACAATTCAAAATGACTGATCGTAGACCATAGTTGGTCGTGTGTTTGGAGAATTCAGTTAATTTCGAGAAAAGCGTTGGTTTATGGCCGCTGCAGAAGAATAGATTATTGGTGCATCACCAACTGTGCTAATTTTTCAAGTGGCATTTTGCCTCATTTTAGCACATGAAGCGTTGAACTGATTATGTCAACATAGACCAATCAATAATCATTTATTTTGAACTATTTTGTGTACTTTAAATTCAGGATTACTGCGTGCATTTATTATTGCGATTTTGTCATTTTAGACCGAAATGCGGTTTTAATTTTTTACAATATTGAGAGAAAAATCCCGCTTCATGCAAATAAAAAAATGCAAAATGCAAGTTTAAATTATTGAAATAACAACCCAGTCGCATTTTTCGCAATAATAAAAACATTTCAATGATTTCCGAAATTACAACTGTATACGTTAGAATATCTCAATAAATATCATGTCTTATTGACATTTATATTAATAAAATGGATTTTTTTATGATATTATTTCCTTTTTTTTATTATTTTATGCATGTGTCCACTTGTTTTTATTAGGCACATGTTTAACAATATTCCAGGAATGCTTTATGCTTAAAATGCTTATATTTTATATTCCCAAACCAATTCGTTGCACCTCCCTGTGCAATCCTCTTTCAAAATTGAACAAATATCAAATTTTCGGAATATTTGTCAAACACAAGTAATCAAAACTCAAAATTTACTGTCAATTAGAAGGGATTCATCAAGTAAATACAATTCTTTGATACCAATTTTGATGAGTAAAATGTGTACATGTCGTCGATTTACGAATAATCAGTTGTGCTCAAGGCCTAAAATATTGAAAACCAAAATAACAATCCAAAAGGGTTGAAGAGCAAGTTAAAAAAGATACCAAAAGATCCAAACGATGTAAATCCAAAACCATCTAAGGAAAGAACTATAAACAAGGGAGAAGATCCTTAGGTTTAATACATTTTACAATATTGTAACAGTAAATTTTAAGTATCAATTTCGGAAATATGTGTACTAGCAACTGAGCTGGGGATACCCTCAGGGACGTGGAGTCCACTAGCTGTGGCATCGACTCAATGGCCAAGATATTTCAAGATGAGGGGTGCGTTCCTTTATGCAGGTTCAGCTGGTTTGTACCGAAATCTGGTATTTTTCATCTATTTGCTCATGATTGGCAGGGCCCCAGTAACGTACCGATTTTCAGGGTTCGAACCGGATAATGGAAAATACCCTAGGTTAATTTTCTATTGTAATATTTAATTTTTCATTATTTATTTTGAGTGATTAAAAAAATTATTGCCCGTGTATTGTAAACTTGCTGTTATATTTTGTTCAACATACTCAATTATTTTTTTTTTACCACACAGGAAAATTGTTTGAATTCAGATATGACGGACAGAAAGATAAGAAATGAAATTTTTCTGTTTACAATAAATTTGTTAGGTATGTATAATTTAATTTCAATTGCAACATACATTTTCATTGGTTGTAAATGGTTGAGCAAGTTAGGGTATATTGTATAATCTACAGTAGGTACAGTGACGTCACCGACGTTAAATATTCTTGGGTTTATCAGTTATTCAAATGATTATACCTGCAATTGGATGAAATGTTTTTGAAAATTAGATTATAAGTATTGTAATGAATTTTGGAGAGGATTATACTTTGGAATTTGGAATTGTGAAATTCACCCACTCTGTTCATACTTCGGTGTTCTTTTCAGAAAGTTGCTGTTGTTGTAGTATGGAGGACATTTCACATTCTTGTACTGTTTCCTATAGTTGTTGTCGTAGCATAGAGACAAGTCGTTATGTTAAACCCTTCCGATAGTTGTTGTTGTAGCATAGATGACAAGTCGTTATGTTGTATCTTTCCGATAGTTATTGTTGTAGCATAGATGACAAGTCGTTTTGTTATACCTTTCCGATAGTTGTTGTAGAGAGGACAAATATATCTAAGGAGCAATTAAGGTAATCCGTTGGAAGATAAATGAACAACCACAAGCACAACAGATAAACACAGAAAACTAAAATACAATGAACAACAAGAAATCCTATAAAACCAAGGAGTGAAACCAGGTGCTCCGGACGGGTAAGCAGTTCCTGCTCCGTATACGACACCGTCGTGAAGTTCAACAAAGTCAATCCGATGGAAGTCACAAATCGGTGGAAGCGCATGAAATGTTACGACAATGGGAACAGGTCCAACATCATCTTAGATATTGAAACACTACAACGGTCAACCAATTCTTGATGCCGACCGGAATATTTCCTAAGTGATGACATCAAGTTATCCCTGATTAAACCCTGGTTAAGAAGCTTTTGTGACACCAGTAATCCTCTGTCGAAAGGCATGGTAACTCACGCATGCCCTTGAAAATCGGATAAGCTGAAAAACGTAGATGCCATATGCAGGCGATACTGGTATTTTGCTACTGAAGAAAGAAAAGTTAACAATAGGAAAGTTGAAGTCATCATGTTTGTCATTAAGTTCTGTCTTCAAATGTCCTTCATTGTCTATTTCAAGAAACAAATCCAAATATGAAGCAGACTTTGGTGTATCTGTAGTATCCCTAACTTCTAACCCACTTGGGTAAACACATGTAGATGAGATGTAGAAAGTCTTGGAAGTTGTCGTTATTTAACGACAGGTTCATCTATATAACGAAAAGTAGTTTCTTTTTGTTTTCACTTAGTAGCCCTTAAATGAAGTCCGCTTCATAGGAGTACAGAAACAGATCGGCGAGGAGAGGAGCACAGTTGGTTCTCATTGAAATGCCTATTGTTTGTTGAAAAATTAGACCGCCAAAATCAACAAATATGTTGTCTATGAGAAAATATAACATGTCTATAATTTCATCTTCAGAATACTTTTTGTCAAAATCAGAGTGGTTCTTCATGAAATAAGCCTTTTCTCTACCTAGAACTAGAAATTTATACCTGCGTGTGCCAGTTTGCTTGAAAAACATTAATTAACTAGTTGTTTTAAGCGATCTTTTCATTGAGAATGTGGTTTGGTAGTGTAGAGTGTAGAGATGTTTTTATGCTGTTGAATGTAGCCAAATATTTTGATTTTAGATATTGTAGTAATTTTTTTAGTTTTTTAGAATCTGACGCCAGTGGTGGAATATGATGTTCAGTAATTCTGAAGGCCCTCTTTAATACATGCCACTATGAATGTTAAAATCTTTGTACATATTGTACCTTTCCGATAGTTGTTGTTTTAGCATAGATGACAAGTAGTTTTGCTGTACTTTTTACGATAGTTATTGTTGTTGTAACATAGATGACAAGTATTTATGTTGTATCTTTCCGATAGTTGTTGTTGTAGCATAGATGACAAATCATGTTATTATTGTTACAGAATAAAGGGCAAGTGGTTATGTTGTACTTTCCCGATATTTGTTGTTTTAGCATAGATGACAAGCCGTTTTTGCTGTACTTTTTACGATAGTTATTGTTGTTGTAGCATAGATGACAAGTCATTATGTTGTACCGTACCGATAGTTCTTGTTTTAGCATAGATGACAGGTCGTTTTGTTGTACTTTTTCCGATAGTTATTGATGTTGTAGCATTAATGACAAGTCGTTATGTTGTATCTTTCCGACAGTTGTTGTTGTAGAATAGATGACACGTCATTATGTTATTGTTGTTACAGCATAAAGGGCAAGTGGTTATGTTGTACTTTTCCCGATAGTTATTGTTGTAGCATAGATAACAAGTCGTTACGTTGTACCATTCCGATAGTTGTTGTTGTTGTTGTTGCATAAAGGACAGGTCGTTTTGTTGTACTTTTTCCGATATTTATTGTTGTTGTAGCATAGATGACAAGTCGTTATGTAGTACCTTTCCGACAGTTGTTGTTGTAGCATAGATGACAAATCAATTAAAACATATGTTGTACCTTTTCCAATGGTTGCTGTTTTAACATTGATGACAAGTTGAACACAGCAGAGAATACAATGACTATTATATGTTTTATTTGTTGCAGCTTGTACCATTGTGTTTGTGTCATCTGAGGTATCAACAGACCAATGTGATAATGAAAAGGATTCTTCTGGTAATTAAATGTATTAACGGATTATCGCCATTTTTGGCAAGAGAGTATCTTGTATTATTAGATAAATAAACCAATAAACCTAGATGCAAACAAACATTTATATTTTTATTTTCATATATGTTTCGTAAAGAGAGATTAATTAATTCAATGCAATTAGTTATTGATCATAGAATTCAACATAGGATTATCATTCAACTACAATATAAAACAAGAAATAAAATTATATGATCAAAATAGACACAACATTAAACAGAGTTTTAAATGATTAAATGTGAATATCTCGGCTGAGTACCTGAAACTTTTTTATAACATTATTATTATTATTATTATTATATATTATTATTATTATTAACCATCCAATAATATCTTTTTATTATTACATTTATAATTAATAATTACTTAGATTCAATGTATAAATTAGAATATAGATTAGAATGTCTCAGAACTGTATAAATTCTTACATGATTATGGGATATCTCATTGACACCTTAAAATTTGATATTTTAACTATCTGAATTTAATTAATCCGATAATCCTATAGTAACGATGTAACAATATTTTTCTCTAATGACTATTACGTAAATTTTCTTAAGGATGTTCGCTGGTCATTGTCAGATGTTCAGAATCATCTGGTGTATCCACTATCAAAATTTACCAGTGTTATGAAAAGCTTGTTATTTTAGAAACTGGGAAGCGAACATTCTTCATTCTCCATCGGGTGCCTTCGCATTGCTGATTGTTATGTGATACACTTCATTACAAGATGTTTATTTGTTGGTATGGCGTTATTGATCAATTCCTATAAATACGAACGTAAAAGTCATTCTGACGGGTTATGAACTTTTGTTTTATCATCGACTGAGAGCATTGGCAACCACATGCTGATTTAGTTTTTTGATAAACCACTGAAACGTCCTATAGACCTAAAACAAATGAATGAAGGAATAAATTCATTTTATCATGAATATGCTATTGGCGTTGATGGTATGTTTTATACAAAAGAGTGCCAGAATACATAAGGGGGAGGAAACAGTTTTAACCCCACCACTGTCCAATGTATGTACCAAGTCAGACTATTCTGACTCTGCGTTGTGCTTATGTTTGTGTTTAACCCCACCACTGTTCAATGTATGTACCAAGTCAGACTGTTCTGACTCTGCGATGTGCTTATGTTTGTGTTTAACCCCACCACTGTTCAATGTATGTACCAAGTCAGACTATTCTGACTCTGCGTTGTGCTTATGTTTGTGTTTAACCCCACCACTGATCAATGTATGTACCAAGTCAGACTATTCTGACTCTGCGATGTGCTTATGTTTGTGTTTAACCCCCTCCACTGTCCAATGTATGTACCAAGTCAGACTATTCTGACTCTGCGTTGTGCTTATGTTTGTGTTTAATCCCACCACTGTTCAATGTATGTACCAAGTCAGACAGTTCTGACTCTGCGTTGTGCTTATGTTTATGTTTAACCCCACCACTGTTCAATGTATGTACCAAGTCAAACTATTCTGACCTTGCGTTGTGCTTATGTCTGTGTTTAACCCCACCACTGTTCAATGTATGTACCAAGTCAGACTGTTCTGACTCTGCGTTGTGCTTATGTTTGTGTTTAACGCCGCCACTGTTCAATGCATGTACCAAATCAGACTATTCTGACTCTGCGTTGTGCTTATGTTTGTATTTTGCGCTTTTTTTGTTTTCTGTCCTGGGTTCTGTCTAGTGGCTTTGATTAATTAGTATGTCATTATTTACCTTTCCTATTATCCATTTTGTTGTTTAATCTGAAACCTATATTGTGTTTATATAAAACTCAGATAAAACTATTCTATACTAACATTTCTTTTTCATTCCACAGGAATTACATTTTATGGTGAAGCAGCAGATAAAATCTTTGACCTTTTGTCAGATACATGTAGCTGCAAATGTAGTTCAGGTTAATAATGGTTTTGTCTGTATATTTACTTTTTTACCTTAGAATGATCAATACTTGTTTCTGTATATTCGTCCTACGATTTGAATAGCCAACCATGAAAATATATTTATTTACGCTTGTTATCCAAAACGTTACGCTGTTTCAGCCATTTTCAAATATCGTGTAAAATGTTCTTCATTCTTCTTGTTAAATATGATTCTCACAAAAGATATTCCTAAATGATTTTTTAGTTTGATATTATCAACATTGTTTTGTTAGTATCACACCCCGGAGACTGCAGTGACCTTAAGAAGACATCTAGGAGTGGGATATACAAAATCTATCCAGAGAAAATATCCGGGTTTAATGTGTATTGTGATATGGATCAAGATGGTGTTGGTTGGACGGTATGTTTTTAACATTTTAAAAAAGCTGTTATATTTTGAATTAAAAACAAATGATTTAAATCTGTCCGTAAATTGATTAAATCAGTGCTACTTAGAATTGTGCTCTAAATTATTTAATAATTCCCCATCTAAACTATGTACAAAATGTATCATGGAATAAGATGATGAATAAATATGCAAGGTCTCCTAACCATAAAGAATTGTTACCTTAGTTTTCATTACTCAAATGAATGTTTATTAATATAGTTAATTTGGTAATACAATTTTGTATCATATTTTTGTTACATCAGGTAATTCAACGGCGTATGAATGGAAAAATCGACTTCTACAGAGATTGGCAGAGCTATAAGAAAGGCTTTGGTGATTTGAAGGAGGAATTTTGGCTAGGTTGGTAATGTAATAGACAAATTATTATTTCTTCTTTATGCTTTGGCAATTAAATGTTACAGTCATGGCAAAAAAAAAGATATATTGTCGCAATCGCATTCCGCCGCTGGTTCGACACTTACCAGAGTAAATAAAAACAAATCTTTCTAATCTACAGATAGTATGCATCATACAAGAAAGTATATCACAAAACCCAATGAAAACTAAAAAGTTATTATCTGCATCGATCGTGATCCCTGTGCCACACGCAAGACGCTGGAACACTTATTTTAGATAGTATGTGAACATTCTGTAAAAGAATTAAATCACGTACCCCATAAGAAAAAAATAGGTTTGTAGCTTAAAGTCACAGGTTTAGAAATGCATGTACTTTAAAAGTTTCGGTATCTAACTTGAATTCACAATTTTTGAAATCGCTGTGGGCTCCAAATTGTGAAAATCAAAATTATAAGACCGAGTTGCGTAACTCCATACAGTCTGTGGCAATACTGTATAACAATAAGATTCCTAAAATACAATTTGGTCGATTGTTACTTAACATCCAATGACAAATATTTCATGCTTCTTCAGGACGAGAACTAATTCAACAATTTATCAAAGACAATTCAAATAGGGACGAAACGGGACACAGAGTGGAACCAATTTTGACTGCCACTGAAAGGGTTGATACTTGGGAAGGCTCGGATAAGTTAAACTTCTGTAGCGGCCATTGGCGTGCTTTTTAAAAAAAAATACCGAAATGGGTCTTTAGCGTGCAGGTGTTGAATTTTCCAAATACGTTACCTCCCATGGTCGACGGTCAGGTTTTCTGTGGTATGACCAGACAACAGCCCAATGAGAGGGTCTCCCCTATCCGCCAATTATTAGGATATATATTCGCTGAATAGTTCAATTCAATTGTCTTTATATTTTGTTCAAACATTTAAAGGAAATGATCATATCCATGGGCTTACTAAACAAGGGACCTACATGTTAAGAATTGAGATGGAGGATTTTGAAAATAATAAGAGGTATGCAGAATACAAGAAATTTTCAGTTGGCAGTGAAAGTTCCGGATACAAACTAGAATTAGGAAAATACAGCGGAGATGCTGGTAAGAATTAATAGATAAACTATCGTTAAATTTTTTTTAGTAATAAGTGTTTGGGATTCCTTCAATTTGATCCATCTCTTTCGTACAATTTCAATTCAACTGCAAATTGTGACGACTTTTTTAAAGACTTTAACTTGCATCTACAACAATATCCTTTTCTCAATTCTACAAAAATTTAGCTAGATACATCACAGAACAATGCACAATTTAATTGTCTAAATTAATTATGACAATATTACTTCGGGATTGGCTTCTCCACAAAAGTGGTATAGCATAAATTAGATTACAGGTGTCATAACAGTAAAATAATTGTAGCTTCGTGGAAGTTTATCTAAAGGACCACTAAGTTCAGACGGACTGGCGATGAAGTTGCATCTTTCCAGAATGACCATAAACATGTATCTGTGGTTCCAAAAAATCTTGTTCAATCATTGTGGTAGAACCAGATCGTTGATTGTTTTAATGTCGCATGTCATGGTTTTGTTTTTTGTCAGATGTTCAGAATCATCTGATTTTATCCATTTGAATGCCATAAATTATGTTTCCCAGTAACACCCATATTTCTTTCAATAAATCTTTTGCATTCAGAATAATAAGCCATTTGTAAAAATATTATAAAACCCTTGTTATTATTTAATGGTTTTTGAGAAATAAAATTTGTCACTGATAAAGCTATGTATAATCAAGAGAGCATATTTTCCCCGCCAAATTTTCAATGGCTTATATCTCGAAAGCAAGCACACGGACCTATAAGTATTTTTTTTCGCTCTTTTAGTTCCGTTATTAATCCATTATCAATATTTACCAGTGTTAAGAACAGCTTGTTATTTTGAAACTGAGAAGCGAACATCCTTAAGAAATATATGTATTTTCTTACAGGAGACTCATTTTCTTATCACAACGGAATGAAGTTCTCTACAAAGGACAAAGATAACGATAAATGGTCAAAAAACTGCGCCACAACGTATAAAGGGGCATGGTGGTACAACGTTTGCCATCACTCAAATATTAACGGACTCTATCTGAAAGGCAAACATAAATCGTTTGCTGACGGGGTAATCTGGTACCACTTCAAAGGCCATCATTACTCACTGAAGAAAACAGTGATGATGATACGTAGAATCTGAAGAAGCATCTCAGTCAAATAAATAATAAGATATATTGTTTTCTTTATTTAAAAACTGCGAATGGGAATTCTTTGTTTACAAATTTCTTCCTTGGTCCAAAATATGTCATTCCATCTTGATTATATCAAGGGTTTTGCTTTTGTACCCTAAAACGTCTCTTATAGCATTAAGTAAGAGAAATAAAATGTGAAATTTTACATATTACATAGAATTAAAATGACATGGATTAAACTGCTACTGTAACACTGATTACAATTTAAAGAGTTTTGAGCTTTGATTACTATGATATCATGTATACATTTACCACTACTTGATTACAAATATATCTCTTTTTCTAAGTTGTGGCTTTTCTACTATTGGTTTTAAATTAAATCCAGGAGAAAAAAATCTATTTGAATATGCAAAAAACGATAGCACCTAGAATGCAATAAGTTTGAATGATAGTGAGTGTAGATTGTACATGTAGGTTCTGATAGAATATAAGAAATCCGGTAGTTACTTCTTTTGTTATATTTTATTGAGTCTGTATGTTATACGTTTCAATATTGTTTAGCTTTTCATTTACATTTGCCTGTAATAATGTTTTCTTGAAACTGTTTCAAAATATATAGAGGCTAAGGGGAAAGTTTTCGCCACTGACCTTGAAGTTTTGTTTTCTTTTTCCAGTGTTTAGCTTGAGGCAACAAAGTGAATTTTTAAGATGACATATGGTGATTCAAAAGGATAAAATCTGCTTAAGGACATTATTTTCCAATGTTTACATCGAAGAGTAATAATATAGTCGGATGTTGACTTATCAATGATGATAAATTGAAACAAGGGGTATCAGAAACGGCACCATTTTGCATCTTGCATAAGTACTCACTCCCAATGCTGTAAAAATGTACGTTAAATTGCTGTTGAGCGCATTTAGTCGATATTGCACTAGATGATTGCATCTACATGTAGTGTTCATATCTTATATTTTGAATTTGTAATCGATCCACTGGTGAATAGCTGTTTAATTGTTTAGAATAGGAATGACCATCTTTATTATTTATTATTCATTCCTATCTATCCGGAATATCTGATGGCATTCTTGGTTTTTTTGACAGTTTTATTTTGTTTCCGTTTGGTTTGCTTGGGAAATAACAGGTGGCTTGAAAATATCCTGATTTTACTATAGGTAGGCCCTTTATGCCATATATTTTGACACTAGTCACTGTGAATTATTTCTATTCTAACGGGACAGTTTCTACATTGTGAAACGCCGCAATATAGGTATGCAGACACGAAGACGCCATTACACAAGGCAATTTATACTATCCCATCGTTAAAGATTTGATTTAATGGCCCAGCATGCCCAATACTTTACGTTAGCGGGCAATGATATATGGAAGTTTTGATGTTGCTGTCTTCAGTTTTTTAAGAAATAGACCCTGTAAAAGTATTAATTTTCGTTGGGTTAAAAGTTCGCGGATTCATTTCTAAAATGTATTCGTGGATTCAAATTTAACAACTATAGATTAACTAAGGTGTCATATTACCATGATTACGTTTTGGATCAATTTTCATTGTTTATATATAGATTCTCCTTCAGGTACGAGTGGTTTATGGAATTTATCCACCCGAGATGGTTAAATTTTAGATTTTCAACACGCCAGCTTTTGCGAGCGTGTTAAAATCTAAAATTTAACTATTGAGGGTGGAGAAATTCCATAACTCAAGAGTAAACTGAAGGAGAATCTGTTTCTCCTCTGATTTTCGACAAAAACCTCAAGAAAATGTCGTTACTATGTAGTTTGTTTACATAGACGTCATTTCGGGACTTCTCTAGTTTATCGTTCCAATAACTGTAGAAAAAAACGGCGTTAATTTCCACGTAGAAATTTTATCACCGGGAAGTGGTTAAAAATATTATGTATTTTTATCCCACCGATTAAACACGTCAAGAATAGGAGAAAAACTTATCCATGAAATAAACAAAATTAAACCCCAACGAAAAGTTCCGATTTTATAATATATAGTGGAGAAATCTAGATCACTGTATTGTTTCTGATACATCTAGTGACAAAGAACCATAAATGTTTAGACAATTTTTAGTTGACGATGAACACTTACATTACTAAGGACGTTAATATATCTACATGTCCTACAAGCATACAACTGTATGTAACATATACCTTGGAGTTATGTTTTTTCTCATTTATACATGGCAGTCTTGAAGAAATTCCTTGAGATATGTTGACCACTGTTTACTGATTTAACTGATCAGTCGGTTGTTTTCGTAAACGGCTACTCATTTTCGTAAACCAACCCAGATTTATAGCAACTGTCATATAAGTAGGAGGTTTGGCATTGTTTAACTCACCATTTTTTTTTGGAAAATGCCTGTACCAAGTCAGGAGTATGACAGTTGTTTTGGATGTTTGCTTGTCTCCCGACCTTGCCAGTTATTTGTACTTTAATTATGACATTCCCTTGTGGTTCCATGTTTTAATATGAAAGTTTATTATCTAAGACAACACTAAATACAAAGATGTCTCGAATAGTAAATGGGATATCCACTTAAATTAATTTGATATTGATGATCTGAATTGCAACAGCTTAAATTGAATATTTTAATCTCAGTCGGTAAGATAATGTTTCCTTAATATGGTTCATTATATTAGTATCTTTGATGTTACCGATTCAAACTACATTTAAATAAGTTATTTTTTGTTCTTGTTTTTTGTTGGTTTTTTTTAATTTAATATAATGATATTAATAATTTTTTTTTTAATTTATTTTGTTATCAAACACAGAACATGATTTTGTAAATTTACAATAACACACGGCTTATATAAACATACACACATATATAATCTTCATTAATGGTAAATTATAAAAAAAAAACAAAAAAGTAATCATATTTCATACAGAAAAGGTAATTCTAGATTAAAGGAGAAAAAAATGGTTTCTGACTGGGACAGGTAATATTAATATATATTATTATTTTTATTTTCAGAAAATTTCAAAAAAAATAATCTAAAGTAATTGGAATCCAGGGATTATACATTCAAATAATCAAATATTTTTATTGGATAAAACACATATAATATAATGCGTATACCAAGTGTACAACATATAAAACATGACAAATAATGTAAATACAATGTACAACATAATACATTACATGACTGTAATAATAGCTATATATATATATCACAATACTTATGGTAGACCAACTGACATTAAATTTTTATTATGAAGTTCAAAAGCTTAACTCAATAATTACATATCTGTTTCGTGTTAATCAAATTAACTGGAAAAATTAAATTCATAATCATTTAATGTCATCATCTTTAATGAGAATTTTGAAAATACTAAACTTCTTTCGAATTTCTGTATATAGAGATAATATAAAGAATGTGTTTCATCTCCCTTTTTGTCTCTGCAAAATTTGCAGTATCTTTCGTTTGCTAAAATCTTTGGTTTATTGTACCTCCCAGTTTCAATAACAAGTGAATGTGCGCTAATTCTAATTTTTGTGAGCAGTGGTCTCTCATATTTTTGTATATCAAAGCTCAGGTAAGCTTTAAGTCAAATGATATTGTATTGTATGACTATGAATTTCGTTAATATTATCACTTAGCTTTAAAGTTTAGCGAATCCTCAGTAAAGAGAAATAATACTTAGTAAGTGCTGTCAAAATGATATCTTTGTTGCAACTTTATCATATATTTGAAATGTAGTTTAAAAAATCACAAATTCAATGATTATACAAACGTGAGATTTACTCACTTTCCAAAGCATTACTACATGTACCATTATTCTGGCAACTAATAAATATATTATATGTAATTATGTTGTACAGAATGGTCACTTTTGATATGTCTTACGAAAAACTTGGAGTGTAATATTCGCTGAAAACCTGAATTTTAGCTGATGTTGATGTAAAAACAAAAGCATATCCACAAATAAAATCAACATAGACACCCCTGTCATTTTAAGCATTTGTTTCGTTCACGTATTGTAAACTAAACAGACAATAATGAAGTCCAACATTCCCCTGATACCATTAAATAACGTTCAGTTCCCGAATCTTGTACTGTATGAACGTTCTTTAGTGTTAACGCACTGGTTTCTAATTCGATCAGAATACATTTTTAAGCTCAAAAATTAAAAATACTGGCCCCGTATTTGGTTTTCTTATGCTCCGTTTATTATTATATCAAATTTAAACAACTCGATTTGATATCGAGCGATATCTAGTTCTCACTCATTGCGAAACCTATAATTAATTGTGGAACTGTGATTTTGTTCATAGCCGATCCAGTTCTGACGAAAGTCAACAGTGCCATCCCTTCGTCTTTGTATAGTCTGCCAAAAGATGAATATAACATAATAAGTATTCATCCATTTCCGTCAAAAACCGTTCGGAAGACCTCTCAGAGTTTTACATTGTCATTTGAGAAAAAGACTCTAAATTCTTGACGCGTTAATTATGAAATTTATCCACTCTCGATAATTAATTTTGATTTTTTAAACTACTGGGACAAGCCTCGCGGTTTAAAAATGAAAAGTTATTATCTTGAGTTGATAATTTTCACAATCAACTGGTCGTCGTTGTAGAATCTATATATATATATATATATATATATATATATATATATATATATATATATATATATATATATATATATATATATATATATATATATATATATATATATATATATATTATATACACGTGGCATATTGTCTTCATTTTATCACAAGGAAGGTAGATTTATGTTAAATTTATACTGACAGCATCCGATAATTTGACTTCAACCTGGACCAGTTTTCTATAAAAAGTATAGAAAGTCTATCCATTGAATTATTATACCAAGGATTGTACTTATATCAATGTATCAAATACATAACAGCTCAGTGGTACATGTAGTTGTTGTGGTAATGGGGGATGCTGAGTTTGGTAGCTTTGCAGATTTGTTAACTTGTACACTTCAGATCATTTTACTTCGTTTTGCCTACTATATCAACACAAAACCCAAAGACATGAAGACATTCCGGAAAAGATCTGTGTCCGTCCAGAACTTGGTATATGTATAATCGGTAACAAATCTTTTAGAAATAATAATATATGTTGAGATGTGGTTTTACACATAAAATATAAGAAAAGATATTGAATAAAAATCACCACATTTGAAAGGTAAAAATATAAATATACACCGAGGTGTAATAAAACAATAAAAAAAAGAAAATTAAAAAGAGGACAGAAATTTTCGGCCCGAGGAGCCTTAAGCTTTTTGAGGGAAGATGGAGAATTCAAAATCGGCCGACAGCACTGATTGTCAAAAGTTATTTTATATTGGTGTACAAGATGTATATTTAAACAAATTATGTGTTATCCGCGTAATTGGAGGTAAAAATTATTGACAGCCAATAAAAATAATAAAACACTATGCATAACAAAACATACATCTCAAAATGACAAAAATGTAACCAAAACCAGCGAATGACAGACTAATGAATGTAATAGATACCTCCGGGAGGATACTGATAATTTAATTTGTCAAATATACCCACCCCTTCAATGAACATCCTGATAAAAAGCTCGTGATTATGCTTAAATTAACCTCTTTTAAAATAACGGGGTCGACAATAAATAACACAAAGAAAGCAACCAATCGATCAAACAAAAAGTGAAAACAAATGGAACGGGAGAATACTGATAATTTAATTTGTCAAATTTGCCTCTTCAATGAACATCCTGATAAAAATCTCGTGATTATGCTTAAATTAACCTCTTTTAAAATAACGGGGTCGTCAATAAATAACACAAGAAAAGCAACCAATCGATCAAACAAAAAGTGAAAACAAATGGCAACTATGAAGTTAATATACATCCATAATGAAAATTTATTATCTTGAGTTGATAAATTTCACAATCAACTGGTCATTAGGTAGAATCTATATATATATATATATATATATATATATATACATATGGCATATTGTCTTTATTTTATCACAAGTAAGGTACATTAATGTTACATGTATACTGACAGCATCCGATAGTCTATCCATTGAGTTATTATACCAAGGATTGTACTTATATCAATGTATCAAATACGTGACTGCTCAGTGGTACGCGTAGTTCGTTTTTCATACACTTTAGATCTTTTTACATCGTTTTGCGTACTACACGTATATCGACACAAAACCAACAGACATGAAGACATTCCGAAAATGATTTGTGTCCGTCCAGAACTTGGTATATGTATAATCGGTAATAAATCTTTAGAAATAATAATATATGTTGCCCGAGGAGCCTTAAGTTTTTTGATGGAGAATGCGAAATCGGGCCGACAACACTGATTGTCAAAAGATATTTTATATTGTTGTACAAGATGTGTATTTAGACAAATAATAAAACATTATGCGTAACAAAACTACATCTCCAAATCACAAAAATGTAACCAAAACCGGCGAATGACAGACTAATGAATGTAAGAGATACCTCCGAAGGATACTGATAACTTAATTTGTCAAATATGCTTCTTCAATGAATATCCTGATAAAAAGCTATTGATTATGCTGAAATTCTCCTCTTTTGAAATAACTGGGTCGTCATTGAATAACACAAAGAAAGCAACCAATCTGATCAAACAAAAACTGAAAACAAATGGCAACGATGAAGTCAATATACTTCGGTATCTGATCATTGATAAACAATTGCGGACTTTAGAACAATTCTGTACATGTAAAATAATAATTTGGTACATGTATGTCTTAAGAGCGAACAGTGATCAAATGTTTTTTTTTAAACAAAAAATGCATATTTTAAGAGATGTCAAATTTATTTTTACTGAAGAAAAATTTTCCAATGCATTAAACACTGCGCAGAAAAATTCTTCTCGTAAAATATTTAAGGTCTTTCATTAGAGGAAAAAACTACCACAAACAGAAAAAAGGTAATATAAATATTCACTAAAACACACACAATAGAAAAACCACAAGATACTGTAAGAGTTTTAAAGCATATTTTGATACCTAACTTTTATAACTATTCTAGAAGACCAGTTTTAGTTAATGTTGGACCCGTACACTAGTAATTCCATTTTGATCTTAAGCGGCCAATCTGATCTTATTGATTCCGACTTTGTCTTGATTTTCCGCATCATCACACGTTCAAACGGAATCAAGGTAGCAGGACTAAAAAGACATGTTGTCGCAATCAACATCAGTCAAAACGTGTTTAGATCAAGACATGTTGTCTCAGTCAAGATCGGTCAAAGCATGTTTAGATCAAAACAGGTTGTTTCAGTTAAGATCAGTCAAAACTTGTTTAGATCAAGACAGTCATATTGTCTCAGTCAAGATCAGTCAAACCATGTTACGATCAAGACAGTCAAGATTGGTCGACAAGTTTAGATCAAGACAGTCCACCAAGACCAGTCATGAAAACTTTAGATCAAGACGTGTTGTCTTAGTCAAGATCAGTCAAAAACTGTTAAGAACAAGACATGTATCAGTCAAGATCGGTCAAAGCAGTTCATATCTAGACAAGTTGTCTCAGTCAAGGCATGTTTAGATCAAGGCAGTCAAGATTGGTCAAGTCAAGTTTAGATCAAGACATGTCTCAGTCAAGACCAGTCAAGACAAGTTTAGTCCAAGTCATTTTGTCTCAGTCAAGATCCGTCAAAACGTGTTAAAATCAAAACATGTTATCTCAATCAAGATCAAAGCATGTTTAGATCAAGCAATGTTGTCTCAGTCATGTTCAGTCGAAGCATGTTTAGATCAAGCAATGTTGTTTCTGTCTAAATCTGTCAAGAAAAGTTTAGATCAATATATGTTATCCCAGTCAAGATCAGTGAAAGTATGTTTAGATCAAGACATGTTGTCACAGGTAAGATCAGTCAAAGCATGTGAAGATCAAGTCATGTTGTCTCAGTCAAGATCAGTGACAGCATGTTTAGATCAAGGCATGATGTCTCAGTCAAGATAAGTCAAGACAACTTTAGATCAAGACATTTTGCCTCAGTTAAGATCAGTCGAAGCATGTATAGATCAGGACAGGTTGTCCCAGTAAAGATCATTCAAAGAATGTTTAGATCAAGAGATATTGTCACAGTCAATATTGCTCAAGACAAGTATTGATCAAGAGATGTTGTCGCAGTCAAGATCAGTCAAACCATGTTCAGATCAAGGCATGTGGTCTTAGTCAGGATTATTCAAAGAATGTTTAGATCAAGACAGGTTGTCACAGTTCAGATCAGTCAAAGTATGTTTAGATCAAGACATGTTGTATCAGTCAAGAGCAGTCAAAACTAGTTTAGATCAGTTCACTAGAGGAAAAGTTTAATACCTTTTAATTCATTTTGTGCTATGATTATACCTACGTATGTATATTCTATATAAAAAATCATTTTAGATAATTTTTAAAATATTTAATTATTAGTTTTATGACTACAGCATATGCTGCTACGCTTCGGGACAATAGTTGATAACTCAAGGACACTAGAATTAGTTTTTCTCTCATACATAGTCAATAAGAAATTATAAAAAATCAAGACAATCACGATTAAATAAGAAAGAGGCATCACCGGATTTTACAATAATAAAGTATTCATGTATAATCTCATACTGCACAGAGATCATAAAAACTGATATTATGTTGGTATCAAAATTGATCATCTGAGATATCCGATTGGGGGTATAAGCAAACATTCCATCGTACCAGATACACACTCTGTGGTATTAGCAAACATTACATCGTACCAGATATACACTCGAGGGAATAAGCATCCAATCTATCGTTCCAGATATCCACTCGGTGGTATTAGCAAACATTCCATCGTACCAAATATCCACTCTGTGGTATAAGCAAACATTCCATCGTACCAGATATCCCCTCGATGGTATAAGCAAACATTTCTTCGTACCAGATATTCACTCAGTGGTATAAACAAACATTCCATCGTACCATATATCCACTCGGTGGTATTAGCAAACATTTCATCGTACCAGATATCCCCTCGGTGGTATAAGCAAACATTCCTTCGTACCAGATATCCATTCGGTGGTATAAGCAAACATTCCATCGTACCAGATATCCACTCGTTGGTATAATCAAACTTTCCAGGGTACCAGATATCCACTCTGTGGTATTAGCAAACATTCCATCGTACCAGATATACACTCGGTGGTATGAGGAAATATTCCATCGTGCCAGATATCCACTCGGTGGTATAAGCAAACAATCCATCGTACCAGATATCCACTCGGTGGTATAAGCAAACATTCCATCGTACCAGATATCCACTCGGTGGTATAAGCAAACAATCCATCGTACCAGATATCCACTCGGTGGTATAATCAAACGTTCCAGGGTACCAGATATCCACTCTGTGGTATTAGCAAGCATTCCATCGTACTAGATATACACTCGGTGGTAAAAGCAAACATTCCATCTTACCAGATATCCACTCGGTGGTATTAGCAAACTTTCCATTATAACATTTATTTATAAGTAATTAAACAATGTTTAAAAAAAATATAAATGCGTTGAAAAGAGATTCGCTTGTTTGCAGGTTTTGTCCAAAAAAAATTATTTCTCATAAAGTACACATGCCTTAATTAAATTGTACCAGTGCAGCTTGTGCACCGTACTTTTTCGATATTTAATCTTAAATTTACTGTCATAAACATAATAAATTTCGTGGAAAGTAAGGAGTATCTCCCTCGTGACTAGATGCATTAATGTCCTTAAATGGTTATAGATTTACAATATTTAAGCGACGTCAGTTATTCTTTCACCATTCCAGTGCTTTGATATCAACTAAGTTGATGCATCAAAGTTGGTATGAAGAAATCTAATGAAGTTTTTCAGTCAGCAATTAACTGTTAAACAAGAGGTACCTCTACTGATTTAAGATTTTGTTTGAATGGGAACTATCGCTGATTTATCTTATCTTTATGGGAAAGTCGGCCATTTCCGACAAAGATCGATGAAGTGACACTTTACGAAGATATGCGGAAATAACCGAGGATGACCGATTGTTTTATAGGAATGTCTCCGTCCGTTCGTCAAACCTTTTCAACCTCACATTATAACAATAAATATTTATTTGTATCTTTTATCTTGCATGGGACTGAATTTTATGGCACCCTTTATATAACCAGTAGGAGGAACTTAAAACTTTTCACTTAGTGGTAAGTCTTCCAGGGAAGATATGTGTCGCCTGCGTACTTCTGCATACTGATGCTCTCTGCCAAATATCAGAAGCTAACCTGTGTGTTCCTGAGAAAAATGTGACAACAGGAAATGGACAAAATAATTTTTCAGGGCTCCCGGAAAAGTAAACTGATTTCATAGAAAAACTGTCTAATCAACGTATTTATTGTGATAAGTATTCGATAAACATTCCACCTAGAAGTATTTATCTTGAAGTAATGGTAAAAATGAGTAACAAAGAGTCCTTTAATGAAAACTCTGAAAGTGACCAAACAACAACAACAAAAATGGCGTCGTATGCGGATGCCTCAAAAACTGAAAATGATAAAAGTAAAGCTCAAAAGAGTGATAACGGGTTCTCTGCAGCCAAACCCGTATTTATATTAGAGACTGATCTCTTCGGAACTATAAAACCAAAACCTGTAAACTTTTTAAATCACGCAGAGTTGTACAGTGATATTGACCATGTAGTGGGAGAAAGCCATTTGAAAGGTCTTCAAAGGGTTAATGGAATGTGGCGGATTTATCTTGATAGTGAGTCAGATAGGGAACATTTGATAGCTAATGGTCTCACTATCAGGAAAAAACACATACATGTATATGATAGAAACCCAAAATTTGTAGTTAAAGAACACATCAACTATTTACGCATCCGCATAAAAAACGTACCCTTATCTGCAGACGATAACCAAATTGGTAGATATCTTGAGACCGAACATGATCTCAAAATTCACAACTTTAAACGGGAAAGGCTACGTATCAACGGATTTCTTACCAACTGCCAAACCGGAGACCGGTTATTCATGGTAAGTCCAGTACCTGGTATAAAGCTACCTAGATTTATCAGTATAGGAAAATACAAGGCGCTACTCATTCACAAAGACCAAATTGTAGTAAATCCCTATGTTAAATGTAACAAGTGTTTACAAATGGGACACAAACAGGAGACCTGTGACAATGACTGGGTGTGCAACTCCTGTGGCAAATCAGGTCATAAAGCCAAAGAACAACCGATGAACGATCCAACAGCAGATCAAGATCAGTCTGAGAATGGTGATTCGAATGTTCCTGATAGTGCAACTGAAGCTGCTAACGTTGACAACGCTCAAGATGAAACTAAAGATAAGCAATTTGCAAATGAAAGTAGTGATGATTCAAATGATGATAGCGAAGATGATGAACAACAAATAGTAGTCTCAAAAGAGCGTAAACAAATTACTATGAACAATGAGCAGACAAACAAAAAAACCCAAAAGACTAATAAAAAAAAATCAAACAAAAATAAATCAAACAAACAAAATCTGCCCAAGTCAGTTTCTGGACCCATGGATCACTATATGAACTCCAAACCAATCATCTGGGAAAAGGCAAGCAACAACACCGACCGATGAATTACATAAACGAGTAGTAGAGCCGACAAAACAGAAGACAAATCCCTAACCAGTGTCCTAGTTAACTTTAATGTACAGTAGTGTGTTTTTCAATGAACAGTTTTTGTGCATATGTATATATGTTAGTTATATGTTTATCTTAACTGAAAAATGTGAAAAAAATAATTCATTGTGTGATACAATAATATTAGATTATATACACTCTGTAAGGAAAAATATATTAAATGTTGATATGAAATATTTTATTATGATCATCATGAAAACAAATGAACATGATCAAATAGTTGATACATTGAAGGTTATTGTCATCTTTTTGTTAACCAAGAATCAATTCAAAACACGTGTAAATCCCAATCTGAATGGTTCCTGTATGATTGGTACACTTAGTTGATGAAATCACTCCCTTGAAATATAAAATCCATGTTAATAAATGTCTCAATTCCTCACATGTATGTAACAGGAATAACATTAGAACTGCTCAAGATCTGCCATATACATGCACATTGTCTCACTTAGTTCACCTGGACACAATGAATATCAATTTCAAAGATTGGCATATTAAAAACACCAATATTGCCTTAGGTATCCAAAAACTGAAAATTAACTTCTTCTACATAGTTCATGTATTTTTTGTACAAGTTACTTCCACATCCATGGTGATTGCCACTCTAAAATACCTGAAAAGAATTGAAACATATGTAAATAAAAGTTATTTGTTTGTTCTTTTACAATATAGTTTATATCAAACGCACACATCAATAAACAACTATTTAAGTCGGTCAATCAATGAAGTCGTCAATGTAAACATGTATTGTCTGTCAAACACAAACATGACAAAGTATCTGCAAATATTTTTAAACGTTCAAAAATATTTCCTCTTTTTAATTTGCACTATCGTCATACATGTGACATACCTAACTAAAAACAGTATAACTACAGTTATATTCATGCAGACACTATTTCAAAAAATCCACAAATTTCTCGGTTTTCACCCAGTCTAAAAATAGATTGCTCGATAAAACAATTCAGAGATCGTTGGGAATCATGATAGCGTCTTTCCTGATTGTTGGAAAAGAGCACAGTTATTTGAATGATATATTTGTATATTTAAATACACTTATGCTTTGTTATTCTCATATTAGATACACAGTATTGATATGTAAAAAAACAAAATTTAGCTCGAAAGTGGCTAGCATAATCAAATCATTCTGTTATTCATTTTATGTTATACTGTTATAATAGTCATTTCTTACAATTATCTTTCTTTAAAATGATATTTTTATTACTATATTATGTCTTTGAAAAAAAGAAGTTAACGGTGCATTTAACCTTGTGTATATACAAACATGTAAAGAATGTAATAAGACATGTTGTTCTAATAATAGTCTCATTTACATGTACTGTTGGGTGGGTTATTACACTAATTATGAGAACCATAATTGTACTGTTACATTTAATGTATAAAATTGAATATTTCCTAGGTAAAAGCAATGAGTGACAATATACATATTATATCCTTACACTGTCAAGGTTTAGGACAGAAAGAGAAAAGAGAGAGATTATATTTGTGGAATAAACATCAAAAATGTAATATATTATTTATACAAGAATCCCATCTAATAGAGAAAAATAAACATATTATTAATAGTGAAGTAAAAGGTAAATTTTTTCATAGCTATGAAAGTTCCCAATCCAGAGGCGTTTCAATAATGATTAAAGACAGTTTAAATTATAAACTAATAAATGAAGTTAAAGATAATGATGGGAGAATTATTTTGATCAACATTGAAGTTAACGATAACATTTTTACCTTAATAAATGTATATGCTCCCAACATCCATACTAACAGAAACAAATTTTTTAAAAGCGTAAATTACATCATAGAAAATAATCGCTTAGGTATCTTAGGAGGGGACATGAATGAAACCCTATTAAAGATAGATAGGAAATCAAATAGCTCTCATAAATATTACAAACCAGTAAATAGTCTTAAACAGCTTATTCAAAAAAACAAATTAATAGATATATGGAGGGAAATAAATCCAAACAAAATTCAATTTACATGGAGAAGGAAAAATAATACGAATATAACAAGCAGAATAGACTTCTTTTTGATCAGTCCAGACATAAGGCCACACATAATCAATTCTGATATAAGACCTGCTTTGATATCACATACTGATCACCAAGCCATTTCGTTAAAAATAAGACAAAATCTCCATGGCAAAGGAAGAGGTTTCTTTAAAATAAATAATAGTATTTTAATAGATGATAATTATAAAAACCATATAAACAACCTTATCTTAAAATATAAAGAAAAGGCACTTACAAGAGATCCTAGAGATATTTGAGATATCTTCAAATCTGAAGTAAGGGACATAACTGTAATGTATTGTAAATACAAGTCATCTGAAAAGAAAAATAAAATAAAAGATTTAGAAATGAACTTACAAAGATTAAATAATAAAATTAATCCTTCAAAAGAAACTAAAGATGAAATAGAAAAAATTGAAAAAAATCTAGAAAATCTTTATAAAAATGAAGTTAAAGGTGCACAAGTAAGATCCCGAGTGAAATGGTTAGAAGAAGGGAAAAAAACACAAAATTCTTTTTAGGTTTAGAAAAATCAAGACAAACAAAAAAAAAATATTTCGGCATTGAAAGATAAGCAAGACAAAATTATAACAGAGCCATCAGAAATTTTAAATTTAGAAAAATGTTACTATGAAAATTTATATAAAAGTGCAAATCCAGATGTTAATAATATTAAGCAATATGTTAAAGAAACAAAAATAGATCATAAATTAACTGATGACGAGAAAAGCTCTCTAGGCGGCAACATCGCAATAGAAGAATGCACAGAAGCCATTTTTAATATGAAGCTAAACAAATCACCAGGTATAGATGGTTTAAGTGTTGAATTCTATCGCGCATTCTGGGACAATATAAAAGAACTAGCTATAGAAGTTTTCAATAAGTGTTATGAGAAAGAAGAATTAACAACATTACAAAAAATAGGAATAGTATCTTTATTGTACAAAAAAAATGACCCACTATCCCTAGACAATTATAGACCTATAACTCTACTAAATGTAGACACCAAATTAATAGCCTACACTTTACCCCAACGGTTAAAACCTGTTTTATCGAAAATAATAAATAGTGATCAGAATGGATATGTAAAAAATAGGTACATTGGTTTCAATATCCGACAAATTCAAGATATCATAGATTACTCTGAAACTTTTAATATAGATGGTGCTTTATTATTTATAGATTTTTCAAAAGCTTTTGATTCGTTAGAATGGTCATTTATGTATGAAGCTCTTTTAAAATTTGGTCTCCCGCATTCGTTTATTAAATGGGTTAAAACCCTATATAATGGTGTCAAAGGTTGTATGCTCAATAATGGGTGGATTTCTGAAACCTATAGCATTTTTCGTGGTATTAGACAATGGTGTCCCTTGAGTTCGATTATTTTTGTTATAGCTGTAGAGATTCTGGCATGTAGAATAAGACAAGATACAGGTATTAAAGGATTTCAAATCAAACTTGATTCTAAAACACATAGTCTTAAAATCTCACAACTTGCGGACGATACTACACCTTTTCTTAAATCAAAACAAGAAATAAGCCTGGCATTAAATTTAATTGAAGAATTTGGAACTCTTTCTGGTCTAAAACTTGATAAATCAAAAACTGAAGGAATATGGCTAGGTAAATTAAAACATTCTAAAGATAAATATGAAAACATTAGTTGGAATAAAAGCCCCATTAAAAGTTTAGGTGTATATTTTGGAACTAATAAAGTTGAATGCAATACATTAAACACAGAAAATATTTTGAGGAAGTCAGAAAAAGCAATCTCAAATTGGAAGAAAAGAAAGCTTACAATGATTGGACGAATAACAGTAATAAAAACATTAATTATACCAAACATAACCTTTTTAGCATCAGTAACCAATTTATCGAGAGACTTTCTAACACAATTTAAAAAACTAATATTTAACTATATATGGCAAAACAAAAATGAGAAAATCAAGAGATCTACTCTATGTAACGATTATCAGGAAGGAGGTCTAAAAATGATTGATATAGATATTTATATAACTTCAATTCATATATCTTGGGTTAAAAGTTTAACAACAGAAGAATTTTCAAATTGGAAGGTTATACCTTTATATTACTTTAACAAATTTGGGGCTAATTTCGCTCTATTTAACATGAACCCTGAAAATATATATGACATACCAAATTTTAAAAAATCTATGCCAGAATTTTATTTAGAAATATTAAAAAGTTGGTATAAAGTACATAATAGTGCCAAGATGAGCAAAGGGTTAAATTTCAAAAGTGTAAGACAGCAATTTATTTGGGGTAATCAATCAATTAAATTAAATGATAAAAGTCTTGTTTTTCCAAACTGGATAGAAAGTGACATTTTATTTATTAATGATATCATTGATAAACAAGGTAATATCTCCCAAAAAGTAATCTTAAATAAATTGAAAGAAAAATCAAACTGGATAGCAGAACTTTCTAAACTAAAATCTGCAATCAAAAAGGAATGGAAAATCATGTTAAAATCAAATCAATCAATTTCAACTAAAGTTCAAATAGATAGAAATCTTTACTTTCATTCATTCATTCATTCATTTCTTTATTTCCCCGTAAAACGAGATTACATGAATATGACAACTATAATACAATACAACAATAACAAAATTCAAGACATAGTTGTATAAAGAATGACAAAATCAAAACATATTTACAATGAGGGAAGAGAGCTAAGGGATCAGTAAAGTATGGCAAAAAAAAAAAAAAAAAAAAAAAAAAAAAAAAAAAAAAAAAAGGGGGCATGATATAACAAAATATCACAAGGAAAGTCTGTGATGGGCCCTTGCTGATGATATTGACATATCTACCTTACTCTACGTTCTCTGTTATATTTAGCCGAAGCTTTAACAATGTGCATATAGCAAAGTCGTTGTAATTCTTCCAGTTCGAACGGACTTAGATTAAGCATAGGCTCTTTTCCTAAAAGTATGTGGAATAAGATGTCTTCGCTGGAGGAATCAAGTTCTATGAAAAGCTGTAGCGGAAAGTTTTCTATAATTAAGTCCCAAAAGATATTTCGTAGATCAGCGGTAGATGGGCAGTTAAGACATGCGTGAGCGAACATATCGGTAAATCGTCTATCACAAATTTGGCACAATTGGTATTCGTTATTTGGAACAGTTGAAATCAGTTTTGCAATAAGAAACGCGGTTTTAAGTTCATGGCAATTTTTCGGAAATGTCCATATTTTAGCAACAGATACTGCATTATGAATGTCAATGAAGCGTCGGAAGTCTGAATTCGAATTATACGATTTAACCAGTCCTGATCGTGTTTGAGCATAATAGAGTTCTTTATAATTCGGTTCCATTGTTGCTTTTCAGGAAAGCTTCCGTTTGATGTAAAGTTTGTTAAAAATTCATAAAGATTGTAATTATTCAGAATGTTAATGATTTCTGGAATAAACCCAATCTGATTTCGGCTATCGAGCATACATGTATAAAGTCTCTGTAAGAAAATTTTCTTTGCCAAAGTGTTATTTCCCATTTTACAAAGTTTTCCAAAGAATAGAAGTTTTCTTTTGTCTAATTCACACATAATGTTTCTTAATCCAACCATGCTTTCACATATATCTGAACGAGTAGTCGTAATAAATTTTTGTGCATGTTTCACAATAAAATGTTGTTGTCGGTTGAGCAGTAAAAACAAAGCCAAATCAATTTGCATTAAAAAATTAAAAGCTAAAGATATATATAATTATATCAAAGGTATAGAAAGTGACACACCTATTGTCTTCATAAAATGGAAAAAAATATTTAATCTAAATTCCTCAAATCAATTACATGATATATTAAACTTTACATTTCACCAGTTAAATGATAACAAACTAAAAAGGTTTAGGTGGAAATTGATCAATTATATATTACCATGTAAGCAACTGCTTTATCAATGGAAAATAATGAAGGATAATCAATGTCATATATGTCACCAAGTAGACAATTATAATCATTTTTTAAAGAGTGTGAATTTTTACAAGAATTTTGGATTAAAGTTGGGTTACTACTAGACAAAATAAAAATAGGTACACACATTTTATCAATGCAAAATTTAATACTTGGATACAAAATTCATGACAGTTCATAGTTTGATATTAATGTGTTGTTAACAATAGTTTTATTTGCTGTTTACAAAAGTAATTATGCATCAGAGTTAAAACACAAGTACATAGATGTATATAGTGTTTTTAAATTAGAATTCTTAGAATGGTATGAAAATAGTATACTCTTAGAAAGAAAATGTAGTAAATTTTTGAAAGGAACATTTAAATATATCTAATTAACCGTAATGTAATTCAATGGGTGAGGTGTGCAAGTTCTCACGGTTGGGTAGTTGTGTGACAGGGAGTGTGTGTGTGCAAGTTTGTGATCAAGTTTTTGTGTAGGTATATGTGTGTGTCTCTGTTTATGTGAAAGTTAAGACATTATACTCGTAGAGCAATATTAGGTTTCTCATTTATGTTTTATGCATATTATTTCTCTGTTTACACGAAACGATTGGCAATACTTTATATAAAGTATCAACAAAACTCAAAAAAAAAAAAAAAATAATGGACAAAATAATTATTGCCGTACAAATTCACAGAATATTAATACTATTTTAAGGCACCAGATGTGCATATTCAGTCGGTAAATAAATCATCAGTTGTGTTCATTGTCTGAAATATTGACATGCAAATTAATATCCTACTCAAAACGGAGTATATCCAAATGTCAAAATAGCCAAAAGAAATGTAGTCAAAAGTTTCTAAGGAAGGCAGAGATAAAGTGAACTTTCCGTCAACATTCTGACTTTGTGTGTAGCATTATGTCAGTTCTCCTGTCAAATGCAGGGTATTTAGCAAAATATAAATTTTTCCCAAATATATAATCACTCTTAAAATATTTCCACAAAAGTTGATGGTCATTGCGTATTAACTGTAATCAAAATTTAAAATACAAATCGGATATAAGTTGTCTAGAAAACCAAAACAAAATTGGGAATATTAAAATTTTTGATTATCCACAGGAATAAACATTAAAAAATTAATTAACAGCTTGAAACACAGTAAAAATTCACCCAGTATCACAATTCCGTTATTGTATTATACCCCAACAATTTATTTCCATGGAAATTGGTGATCATGCATAATTTTAATACATTTTCAGTCTTAAAAAAAACTTTACTGCCTGTTACTTTTCGACTCAATTAAAACATTAGTTCAAGTTAACCTCAAATTAACATAATATGTGGTTCAAATATCAGCTCTAGCACCAAATATCGGAGTTTAGAAAAGGTAAGACCAGTCCTGTGACTGGTCAACAAGAGATTTGAAAGAAGAGATTATGACAGGTTCAAATTTCTGGTCCGACCAGGCATAATCTCTTCCTTTTTGATTTTTCACATCTTTGGTCCAATTTATTGATATAGAGTTTAGTAGATTCATAAAAATAAGATTTCCCGTCTGCAATAATGGAAATCTCATATTACTGAAATATAAACATTTCGTTTGTTAAGGTCAAACAAAGATACACACACGGAAAGTCGTTTAGTGCACAACAAACATGTGAAATATATATTTATGTTTTTTGAAAATGCCGTATTTTGGCATAAAATGTAATTTTTTTAATTAATTAATTTTTCGGGAAAATATTATTTAAATAACTATTATAAAAAAAAACACGTAATAATCGTAATAAGCGTCATTACTTCCGGTGAAGAAAAATAAGGACCTTCATCCACTTTCACTCCTGGTTCTTATAGCAGTTCGTGTTGTTCAATGTTTTTTAGTTTTCAGTGTTTATTTGTTGTGCTTTTTGTTGTTCATTCGTCTTCCCGGGTTTTGTCTGTCTAATGGATTTTGTTTTTTTTTTTGATTGCTCCTTAGGTATATTTATCCTCCTTATAGAAGTTGACTAACTTTGGCTGAACATACACATTGATGTACGCGTTCAGTATGTAAGTTTGAGCGTGAACTTAACGTCTGCCCTATTAGCTGTAATATTGATTGCTTGTTGTTTAACACCGTGTAGACAGTATGAAGTTCTATAAAGTTGGAGGGTGAACCTAACGTCTGTCCTGTTAGCTGTATTATCTATCAGACAAAAAGTTATGTGCCCTATTTGTTCACTGTCTAGTCCTGTGGGGACACCGCTTAGTTTGTATCAAGTTACATTTATAAATACTGTTGCATGTAAAGGCAGAATATCTTCTTAAAGTTGCAGAAAGTATGAAAAATGTTGTTGTGTTAACATGTAGCATACGTGGACATTTATTGATTTTTATAGTCACTATTTTGTCATTATTTTAATATAAAATTATTGTATACTTTTTGTTATCGTCTTATGGATCTTTGATATTAAAATACCACTTTTTCAGGCCTTATAGTTCACAAATATTAAATTTTATTGCAACCTGTTTCTTGGCATCAAATATACTATATTTTAGGGTACTGCAACAATGAAACGTCTGAATTATTGATTCAAATAGTGTTAATTAATAATTTATACATTATAACAGCAAAAATTAATTAAAAAAGGACAAAAGACAGTATACGAAATTACATAATGCCAAATGAGTTGACAATCTATATCCCCAACATGTTGCCCAAAAATTAATAATATGCATCATATTTGGATGGCTGAAAGTATATATAAGTGAGAAAAAAACAACAGTACGAATACAGCTGAGTATATTCCATGTAATTACTCTGAGGTAGGTAATTTTTATTTTATCTATATGCCGATGTTTTGTTAACTATAACCGCATTCAGTCAGGTCCTGGCAACAATAAATAGTCATATCATGCATTTCGTGCAATTGAAGCGTACAGACTAGATGTACCCAAGTTAATTAACTGAAGGTTTAAATTTTCTCCTAGACCAGTGATGGATTACAGTGATAAACCCATAGTTGTATGAAGGGCCGTTCGGGTCATAATTCATTTTGTTACACGTACGTAGAGGCACGCGTAACAGGTCGTTCACGTACCCTAGAGGTACACGTAACACTTTGTTCACGTAACATAGAGATACACGTAACACTTTGTTCACGTTCCCTAGAGGTACACGTAACACTTTGTTCACGTTCCTAGAGGTGCGAGTAACAGTTTGTTCACGTACCCTAGAGGTACACGTAACTGTTTGTTCACGTATGCGAAATAACCTTTATACCCTATACACAATGAACTCGTCTGCTAGAGAATACTAATTGATCAGGGTACGTGAACAAGCAGTTCGGTGTACCTCCAGGGTACGTGAACAAACTATTACGCGCACCTCTAGGAACGTGAACAAAGTGTTACTTGTACCTCTAGCGTACGTGTATCAAAATGAATTATGACTCGAACGGCCCTTAATACATTTGTGGGTGTCACAATTCAAAATGACTAAATGTAGACCATAATTGGTCGTGTGTTTGGAGAATTCAGTTAATTTCGAGAAAAGCGTTGGTTTATGGCCGCTGCAGAAGAATAGATTATTGGTGCATCACCAACTCTGCTAATTTTTCAAGTGGCATTTTGCCTCATTTTAGCACATGAAGTTTTGAACTGATTATGTCAACATAGACAAATCAGTAATCATTTATTTTGAACTATTTTGTTTACTTTAAATTCAGGATTACTGCGTGCATTTATTATTGCGATTTTGTCATTTCAGACCGAAATGCGGTTTTAATTTTTGCGATATTGAGAGAAAAATCCCGCTTCATGCAAATAAAAAATTGCAAAATGCAAGTTTAAATTATTGAAATTACAACCCAGTCGCATTCTTCGCAATAATAAAAACATCGCAATAATTTCCGAAATTACAACTGTATACGTTAGAATATCTCAATAAATATCATGTCTTATTGACATTTATATTAATAATATGGATTTTTTATGATATTATTTTTCTCTTTTTATTATTTTATGCACGTGTCCACTTGTTTTTATTAGGCACATGTTTAACAATATTACAGGAATGTTTTATGCTTAAAATGCTTATATTTTATATTCCCAAAGCAATTCGTTGCACCTCCCTGTGCAATCCTCTTTCAAAATTGAACAAATATCAAATTTACGAAATATTTGTCAAACACAAGTAATCAAAACTCAAAATTTACTGTCAATTAGAAGGGATTCATCAAGTAAATACAATTCTTTGATACCAATTTTGATGAATAAAATGTGTACATTTCGTCGATTTACGAATAATCAGTTGTGCTCAAGGCCTAAAATGTTGAAAACCAAAATAACAATCCAAAAGGGTTGAAGAGCAAGTTAAAAAAGATACCAAAAGGTCCAAACGATGTAAAGCCAAAACCATCTAAGGAAAGAACTATGAACAAGGGAGAAGATCCTTAGGTTTAATACATTTTACAATATTGTAACAGTAAATTTTAAGTATCAATTTCGGAAATATGTGTACTAGCAACTGAGCTGGGGATACCCTCAGGGACTTGGAGTCCACTAGCTGTGGCATCGACTCAATGACCAAGATATTTCAAGATTAGGGGTGCGTTCCTTTATGCAGGTTCAGCTGGTTTGTACCGAAATCTGGTATTTTTCATCTATTTGCTCATGATTGGCAGGGCCCCAGTATCCTACCGATTTCAGGGTTCGAACCGGATAGTGGAAAATACCCTAGGTTAATTTTCTGTTGTAATATTTAATTTTTCATTATTTATTTTGAGTGATAAAAAAATTATTACCCGTGTATTGTAAACTTGCTGTTATATTTTGTTCAACATACTCAATTATTTTTTTTTATCACACAGGAAAATTGTTTGAATTCAGATATGACGGACAGAAAGATAAGAAATGAAATTTTTCTGTTTACAATAAATTTGTTAGGTAAGTATAATTTAAAGTGGAACTAAAACGCTTATAGAAAGTTAATTTCTTTTTATAGTACTAAATAAACGTATAAAAACGCAAAAAACCCGATGAAATTTGGTCAAGTAATAACGGAGAAAATAGCGAGTGAAGTTGGATTATTTTTACCTGTGGGAAATCCAATCAACGCTATTTCCGGAAACAGGGTTTCCTCGCTGAGTGACCCCGATTGACCGGAAATGACGTACAGTGCGGGCTACTCTTGAACTTGTTTACATTGACCAGAAGGAATATATTATGGATGAAGACAGCAATGCTAGTGATTTATCGCTGTCATTTCAAAGCTCATCATTTGAAAGCATTGAAGAAGTTGACCGGCCAATTGTTGCAGAAGAAGATATTCAACCATATCAGTTTGAGCCCGAATATTCTGATGGTAACAGCGACGATGGTAGATAATTTGAAACACTGAATGGGGACGACGATATGGAACATAGATTAGGAAATACAAACTGGTAAGTGCATATTTGTACAATATAATTTGTAAAAGATTATTGGCTAAGACTTGCTTCAAAAATACCCGAGATTATAGCAAGATATGACTGAAAATGAATAAAAAAAGGTTATATAATAATTTTTTCACCTTAGTCCAAGTTCAATCATATTTTAACTTAAAAAATACTGTATATTTGTTTTTTCGCCTCTTTTTGTTGCTTTATTTTCATTTCTTTTTTGTGTGCTTTATTTAGATTGGCAAATAACATATTATTTATATATTGGGCAGACAGCTTTCACTTAAAAAGCTATGTAAATAAATTTGTAGGTAAGGTCTCATTTGTCAAAAAAAGCATGGCGTTTTTGACAGCAATTGGAATTGTTTTATCAGAACTTTTCTGAGAAGGCGTTCAATATTTTGACTGGCTAAAACTTTAATAATTTATATTCTTCGTTGGGCATATGAGCATTACTGAAAAACACATTTGTTACTGTATAAGTCTGTACTCTGTAAAACTATTTGTCATCTAGTCTTTTGGTATATTTATCCTAAATTGAAGCATTTTTTACCGTTCAAAAATTTCTTACCAAAAAGTATAGAAACTGGTCATTGCTGGTTGTGCAAATGCTTTTTTAATTTATCGTATCAGTATTTAATTCCTTCAGTTAACTGTTTTCATACCGCATGCTCTTTCTGTTTCTCAAATTTGAAAATTGAACTTTCAGGTGTGACTGTGGAAACTGTGAGTCTATGCCAAAAGCAGAGGAATGCATTTGCTGCCAAGAATTAAGCAGAGTAACTGAAAAAATGGAGGAGCTACCCACACCAGTATCATGCATAACAGAACATCCAGGATTTGAACCAGTGTGCCTTAACCAGTATGTTCTGGAAACTGCATATTTCCAATACAGACAGCAGTATGGAGAAATACAAGTAACAACTGAAGAGTAAGTTATTTATAATTTATTAGCACTTTTCTTTTCTTTATCAATGTATTAATAACTTTTATTACATACCATAAACATCTATACATTATGGCATGAACAGGCAGACATGTGCTAAACAATGATGGAGAAGCAATCAAACAAAACATATTTTATGAAATGTGCAATTATAATTTAAAGTTATTAATCTATGTTTAATAGATCAATATATGAAAAAAAAAATAATATCCAAAAAATAAAATCACGTAAAAACATGTGTTTGATGAATAATTAAATAGTTGTCTAAAAAACAAAGTGAGAAATAATACATCAGATTTTCTTTATAAAAAAAAGTTATGATTATTGCTTCTTTTTTTTAAGGAGAAACCGTTATACAGCCTATCGTCAATTAGCAAGATGGTGTTGGGGATACCTTGGAAAGTCTGTACGTGTTCATCTCCCAGCTTGTGCCACCCATGCAATAAGGAACAAGTTCCCATCAAACCAATACAAAGGTTTTGAAGAAGCATAAACACTGATAGACTATTTACATGATTTACAATGATTAATATGTACAAATTGTTCATTATTTATTACAACCATTAAATGTCATATAAACATTTTTAGCACTTGTATCTTTATTAACAATATTGTCTACATTTCTGCCTTCCTGAATCTTGATTTCATAGCTTGTATGGCATCAGTTTTCTGTGGTCGTGTGAAAGCTGCACACAGTGGTCTTGGTGTTGGCATTGGTACATCTGATGAATTACGAACAGTTGTTACACCAACAATTTTCCCAACAGATCTCATCAGTGTGTTAACGTATCCTGAAAGATAATAAAGTATTATTGGCTACTTAATAAAAATATGATTCAGAAAGAATTATCACAATATACAAGTGCATATGTGTTAAATCAAATTAAAACATACAATAAAATTAATGTTTTAAATATTTTTTCACAGAAATGAAATATATGTCACTAAGTCGGCAACCCAATGACAAAAAGAAAAAAAGAATTCCAATAGACACATCTAGGATACATGTACAATACACAGTCTGAAGAATAGAATGGTTTTAAGCAATATATATGTCTGACACATATTAATTTTTCCTACTATAAATTAGACACTTAAAAAAGATTTGTGGTCATCTTCTCAGGGAGAATGCTGGTTAGATAGCAGTGTTAAATGTTTCTATAACATCTCAAATTGAAAACTAACGGAATGACTGATTGATCTTTTTTTCCCTTGTGATATAGCCGCCACTCTTGTACTTTGGAAAGTTTATGCTGTATCTTGCTACTCCATCTTTTGTAACTGCTTGTGGTCTGCTTGAGTTTTCGTTGAAATGCAGTGCACCAAGAAGCAGTCTGCAATGAAAGGAAATAAATTTCAATGTTTGATATAACAAGTAACAACGAAGGGGTACAAGATTTGGTTTAATACCAGACTTTGAGACACATTTAACATTATTGAACAAATGTTTTAAAAATAACTGACATGGTTTAAAATTAAGTGTTTTCTGTCCCTCTCCATGAGAAAATTATCTGAAGTAGTGTGCTTTATTTAACTTCTATAAGTTAACAAATCCTTATTGTTTGTTTATTTAGTTGGGGTTTAACGCCGTTTTCAGCACATTTTGGCCATTTCGCGGCGGCCAGTTTTTATTGGTGGAGGAAGCCGGAGTACCCGGAGAGAACCACTGACCTTCGGTAGGAAAATTGGCAATCCTTGTCAATTAAGATCGGAGTCGAACACACCCCGCCTCAGGTGAGATTCGAACTCACAACCCCAGCGTTGACAGGCTAGTGATCAGTAGTAGTTATGACGAATTACCTAGACCACTCGGCCACCGAGGCCCCCAAATCCTTATTGAATTCTTAACTTATTTACCTGCAGTGCATCCCATGAAAGGAGAAACCAACCATCTTTGGTGCGAAGTGGTTTATGGTTGAATGAAAGGCTTCAACGTCTGAAGTCTGGTGAAGAGGTGACAGCTTTTTAACGGATGTTATTAGTCGTTTGGCTGTCAACAGCTCTTCCGTCTTAACACAAGCTTTGGTTCCTGAAATAAAAATTAGTAAAAGTAAAATACTATAAAGAAAGAAATTTAATTTTGTCCCCCCCCCCTTTTTTTTTGTTATAAGAAGCTGTGGCATGTACTTAAATCATTGATCATCAAAACAATAGTTTAAAATTATAATATCATTGTAATTTTTTGCACACGTCAAATGTAGTTTTTCATGTTATAATTGAGAAATTTTTTGCTGTAATTTTAATGTGATTATTACCTAAGGATCATACATGTATCTGTCAGTCATCGTGTATCTGATAGAGAGCTGAAATCACGGGGTTGTTAAGACATTCAGGTTTAACAAACATCCAGTTTTTAGCTTGTTTTTTTAAAAAAAGTATAAAACCTTTTCCTATTTCAATTAAATTATAAAAAAATACATATCAATTTTTTTTTATATCTTGACAGGATTTACAACTAAACACTATTATCTAACCTGGTTTTAACCATTTCTTTTTCCTGTCTTGGCCAACTAGTTCCCCGTGCAAACAGTTTGCAACTTGGTCAGAATGTCCTCTGTGCTTGTTCTGCACATGGTTAGCAACAGATAACCATTTTGATACCATTTCTTCACTGTCACCATTTGCAGTGGATGCTGCAACCCAGTACATATGGTTGGTGATGCTTTTGATCCATTCTCCAACTTGTGCACAGTCTTTCTCCTTGCTGATCTTTACCAAATTTTTCTTTAAACCTGTAAGCATAAGGATTTTACCATTATAAAGCAAAAGTGAATAATTCATCTTTGTCTAAATAGCTACATCATTGGAACGATAAATCAACTAAGAGATTTATCTATAATTAAATATAAAAAAAAAACATCATAGTTAATTTTTTAAATAATACAAAGATCATGCATATAGTTTTTTTATTTATCAGTCTGTTGGTTTCCTTGTTTGAACTGAATTTGTTCAAAAAACTTATTTATGGTATTATTAAAAGATTCTAATTGGTGTGGGCTAAAGATCATTGTACATGGCTTTATGTAACCAATACTTGTCTTAGCCCTACATCAACTAAATTTGGTCTGGTGGATAGTTGTATCATAGGCAATCATACCAGATTAATATCATTCTATTTTTAAATCTACACAAACCTTTTGCAACATGCCAGACATCAAAGTAGTGAGTGATGTGTGGTGTCTGTTCTCTCACATATTTTACAATCTGGACATGCTGGTCAGTTATAATGGTTTGGACTCGCAGGTTGTTGTCTTCGAACCATTTTAATGAGCGTATCAACCCTTCTTTCTCCATCGCATTGCTTGAACTCACCTCATTACTCTACAAGAAAAAAATCCATATATTAATCATGCTAATATATATTACAATAAATTAAAAGAATTTTAATATGTTTGTCTCTCATTGCATACTTGAAAATAATGACAGCAAGATACTTATATCCATACATGCATAATGCAGAACCGCATTAAATCATAATCAAGCACTGTCATGACTGTTATTTGTTTGTTTGTCTTTTCTAGTAAATATGCATATTTTTTTTACTTGTTACTTGACCGTCTCAAATATGTGCCGTGTCTTAGAAGCAATTATAATTCACCTTAGTCTAAATGATCAAATTCCTTCAAATAAAGTTTAACAGTGTAATCATTAAAACAATTCTGGGTAAGGAAACCAATTAATATACCATATCTTTGGTATTGATGGGGTAGGTACCTGTTATACATTTAAATTGGTTATAAAATATCATACCTGAACCAGTTGGATGTCTATTACAACACCTTGTTTCAGGTCCATCATTGAGTATGACCCATACTTGGCTGAATGACCTGGGGTATCAGCCCTACCATCACCACCAAGTACTAAGGACTCTGTAGTGTCTCTGTATCTGGCTATGTGTTGCGACTGTTGGTGCTTCCATAACCTTAAAACAGCTGGATATAAAATATGTCTCTGATGATTGAAGAATGTTTGATGAGAAATTGTTGGAATGTTCATGAAGTTCATTAAACGTAGCACTTTTGTTGGTAATGCACCTGAATATAAAATTGCACTTGAAACTGCTAAATTACCAGCTGGAACGGATCCCACAAATGGCTGACTGTACCATGAATAAGTATGATGACACAGTTCACATGTAACATTAACTTTAATTAGAGTCCCCACTGTTTGAGCAATGGATGCATTGGCAGAACCACAACATTTAGGGCAAATCTTGAATAAGTCCATTAGCTGCTCTTCACATACTATGAACTTCTTTTCTTGAAGATGTGTTTCTAATCTGTGAGAATAAAGAATAAGATAAACGTTAGTCACTGAAACCGGATAGGTGGAAAATTATACAACTATACTTTAAATTCAGAAATTATTGCGATGTTTTTATTATTGCGAACAATGCGAAAGGGTTATAATCGCAAAAATCTATAAATCGCATTTAGAAATTTGTATATGAATTTAACAGGATTGTTCTCAATATCGCAATCATTAAAATTGCATTTTAGTCTAAAATGACAAAATCGCAATAATAAATGCACCCAATAATTTCTGAATTTACAGTAATAGATGATTGTTATTTCGTCTCTCAGTCATGTGACTTATAAATTCATGTTTGTCCAACAATTTTGGGGTTTGTAATCACTACACAATGCATATTCAACACCATGTTTACATTAAATCATATCATCAAAAAAAAAAGGTTTAAGATGTGAGTGAGTACATCAAAAGTTCACATTTTATAATTTATTTTACAGTCTATCATCCTTAAATATTTCTGTGATTTTTTTCTGTTTAAAAGACTTACTCATTATGAGAATTATCACTTCCACCACTGTCTGAAGAATCATTTAAAGATGGTTCGTATGATGGATCATTGGTGTCAACTGGTATAACAGGATCCTCATGCTCCATGTGGTCACTATCATTATGTTCTTGATGCCTTTCTACTGTACTGTTCTCATGCTGTGGTTCAACTGGTGTTGGCAGGAGGTTACACTGAATTCCAAAACTACGTTGCCTAGGTTGAAAATCTGCTTGAAAACCTAAATGGAAAATATGCATTTTTTACACCTTTACCTATATAAAGTTAACTTACCTATACTTGCTTACCTTAACTACATTGTGTCTTGAATAGAAAATTGTCTCATTAGCACTCTTACCATATCTTCTTTTTTTTATATTTTGTCAGGGGCCAAATACACTTCTTTCAGCTTTCAATAATAATATGCATTTAAATTGCAATGGGCAGTTGTTATTCAAATGTATTAACTTAAATTAAAACACGAAACAGAGAACTGTGTTCCCGATTATATTATACCCCTATAGAATCACTGAAAGGGCTTAAGTAGGGTACCCCCTTATATCCCAAGGTTCCATTCAATATATGTGTTTGATCACCAAGTCACTTCTTGTCAAATGTGAAAGGTCATAGTTAACATTTTTGTAGGTCTTCGATCCATTTAAATGAAAAGTAACATCAAAGGTTGCAAACATAGCCTTAAAATGCAACAGAGCTGAAAGTATACTTGCATTTCTCTTTTGTTTTTGGACGAGCTTGAATCCTGGCAGATCTGTACTTCTTTTTAGTTGCTACTATTGGTGTTTGATTATCTGCATCTTTCTGGGAATTACTAATGTTGACCTAAAAAAAAATTGTAATTATTTAGAGTATGAACAAACCAGGAAAAGACAACTGTGATTTATTTTTATCAATAGTACCGCTATATTCGACACTAGGATCCGTCTTGACCTAGTTGTAGGGTATGAATGATTTGTTCATTGTTGAAGACCCTCTATCATCTATCAAGATGATTAACAGGAATAAAGCCCTGTTTATTGATAACATTATAACTTTACAAAAACACTGCAGAAGTTAGTATAATAAATGATATACAAACCACTTCAACTTCTGTTTGAGTAGTTCTAATACCATCACTGTTATCATTGTTGAAATTTATTGGAGATGGATCAACATTCATTGGTACATGTATGTTGGACTCTGGTACCTCATCACAACGGTCTACAGATGGGCACGTGCCAGTGTGGATAAGCAAAGCAACCTGATCAACTGTCTCTTTAGGGTCTTTACTCTCTTCAATTGGTGTATTATATAAAAGTTCCTGAAGTACCTGAAAAAAAGGATAGATAATGAAAATCTAGTTCATATGTCACATTTATTACTTATTGCTAAAATTACTTACTTACTTACTTAATCCTCTTCATGTTCTTGAACACATAAGGCATCAAAAAATTAGGTTTAAATAAATAAGTTTATTGTTTATTAGATTTTTGGGAAACTATACTTTTGCTATGTCTTTAAAAAGGGGATGTTGTAATTTTAGAATTATCAGTGCTTACCAATTTGAAATAATAATTTAATTCTAGTAATAACTATAATAGTATAGCCAATAAATTTCAATAAATGCCCCCATATACATATATATATAAAGAATGAAAATGAAATTATAGATATTTTGAAAGGTGTGTATAACATAAATACAAATGGAAGACCATCTTATAGGAATAAAAAGCAAACACTATTTTTTTAAACAAGCAAATATAAGACACAATATTAATTGATAGATTTAAAACAGATGTTTTACAAATAGTGATATAAGATACTGAAAAGTAATATAGATTTTGATGTAGAATTGTAATGTGTTTATTTTTTTATTGAATTGACAGATTCATAAAATTTCAGAATTTTCTTATAAAAATATAATAAATTTCTTAGTTTAATCAGAGACATATATGTAGAGAGGGATAAAGTAAGTTCTTACAATCCTTGTTGTAATAATAAAAATATGTAGAGAATCGTTGGAGAAACTGTACTGTACACCTAAAACTTTAATAAAAGATTTTGATGGATTTTAATAAAAAAAAATTATTCAACTTATAAAATAATTCCCAAATTTGTAGAGTTATAATTTGATTAATATTGGTTATGGGACTTTATGCTCTTTGTGTAATTTGAATTATAATACCAGTCAAAACTGGTTTTCATAACACCTTTCTAATGACTTTGTTACCTGTATATTGATTTACTCCACAGGTGGTAGGTGCATGGCCAAGTTGTTATTTACCTGATTGGAGGGATTAAAACTTTTGTTTGATCTTTATTACTAGATAACAGGATGTTAATTAATAGGTGCTAAGACTTTAACTGTTTTAATTACCAGGATTAAAGGTCATAAATATCCATCCACATGTTTACTAATTTGTTTTATATCATGAACTAGTTTTAATTTTCACAGGTGTTTAATACTATTTAGGGGGAAATTAAAATTTCTTGCACGATTGGAAGTGTCATAGATATATTTTTTTTTATAAATAATGAATAAATAAATACATTTTATTTTAATAAATAATTAGACATTCAAACTTTGCTTTAGCTTTACATTGCCTAATGAAATAGAATGTCTTTAAAAAAAAAGCTACATTTTTACCCAAATTATTTTCTGCATTATCAGGATTATGATCATGTTATATAAATAGAGAGATAGTTATATCATGGAAGTATATGAATTGTTCTATATTGTATTATTTTACCATAGTAAGCAGACTCTTAATATTTGAAATTATTATGGTTACAAATGTATAACTTTTATGCTCATTATAAGAAAGAGAAAAACATTCAGAGGGACATGGGACCAGAATAACTTTTTATGGAGCTACACATTTGGCTATAATAGCCTCTTATTGTACTACAACTTATGTTAGCTTGTTGGCTACATCTTTTCAAAGTCATGCCTGTCAAGGCTCTGCATTTGATATAAGCGGCCTTACATGTACCTTCTACTTACTCCATTAATAATATTTTTAAATAGCCCTATGTTCAGGATGTTGGTAACTGTGGTGGTTTGAAAAGAAGGGGTGTAAATCAAACACAATAACTCTTAAAATACCCTTAAATATACCCTATGTATGATGTAAAGGTACAATATAGTTATACATAAAAAATTTGGATTCAACAGGAGAGGCTGCATAGGCTTAATGTAGGCTTATTCTCACAATGACATTATAATAATGCATACATTTTCAAACATGTGCATATATACACATAAATTTGATGTATATATAAAGACATATACATGTTATATAAAAACAAACAAGATCACACATTTTAGAATTATTTTTTCAAAAGTATTTTGGTGCAGACCGTCACTATACCATGTATACTGGTCATGCTGGTTGCCCATTTTTCACACAAGTAGAAATATATAAAATTATATATATTAAAATAGTATGTTAAAGTCCTCTTATACATATATGAACAAATTTAGGCAAAATATAAATCACAACCCTCCATCCAAGACACAATGTAATAAAAGTGAGCAAACATAGGTTAAGTCTTTATTCAATTAAACTTTTATAATTTTATTATGGCACCAAATGCACATCAGCTGTTTAGCGCAAAGAATTATGACGCTTTATATTATTTCTGAAGTCTCTAGGTATTCAAACTCATGATAGTAATGCCAAGTCAAACTTATTCATATACATTGCTAAGTCTCTGGTGGATTTGCATACATTGTATAATATCACAACTATTTTTTATAAATTTAATATACTTTATATGTATAATAAGTCATAGTATACAACAGATGCAATGGATATGCGTTTAAGTAATGTGCTTATTTATTGAAAAGGGGTGGATAAAAAAATAAATGTTACTATAATGCTGATATGTTCTTAACTTAAATATGCGGCACGTTTCTGCTTCTTTACTATTACTTTTAATAATCTTACCCTGGCCTTCTCTCTTTTCTGTAATGCTTTAGAAGTTTTGAGCTTCTTCTTAGGATCAGTAAGAAATCCTTCATTCAGAACATCTGATGACCTTTTGGGATAAATGCTTGGCACTGAACCTGGCAATAGTCTCTTACCGTTATGAGCAGATAAACCAAATAACTCCTTAAATCTCAACCTGTCAACCTCATAGCATTCTTCTGAGAAGTGTTCTGAACATATGGCTGAGTGTTTAGTTGGCACAGTAAAATCCACACGGGTTAGCTTTACAAAACGAACCCACAAGTTACGTTGTCGGTCATCTTTTGGAAAAGCGTGTTGAGTATGTCCCGTTTTTGCAGAGTTGCTGCATCCCGCAACTGCACAATTCCTTCCCATTGTTGAATTGTAGATTTAAATTAAGTACAATGTTTCATCAAACAAGTGTCGGTGAATATATAAGAAGCACTGTCAATCGATAGCTGTCACCAATAACGTATATAAACAACAATCAACTGAATCTGCTTTCACTTTGCAAATGACCTGTACCTATTTATGTACAAGATCTGAACCGCACAGTACGTCACTTCCGGCGAGTAGTAATATTAGAGTAATATCTCGAAAACTAAGTTACCGAATTTCATCGGGTTTTTTGCGTTTTTATACGTTTTTTTAGTACTATAAAATGAAATTAACTTTCTATAAGCGTTTTAGTTCCACTATAATTTAATTTCAATTATAACATACATTTTGATTGGTTGTAAATGGTTGAGCAAGTTAGGGTATATTGTATAATCTACTTTGGGTACAGTGACGTCACCGACGTTAAATATTCCTGGGTTTATTAGTTATTCAAATGATTATATCTGTAATTGGATGAAATGTTTTTGAAAATTAGATTATATGTTTTGTTATGAATTTTGGAGAGGATTATACTTTGGAATTTGGAATTGTGAAATTCACCCACTCTGTTCATACTTCGATGTTCTGTTTCAAAAAGTTGCTGTTGTTGTTGTATAGAGGACATTTCGCATTCTTGTACTGTTTCCTATAGTTGTTGTAGCATAGAGACAAGTCGTTATGTCAAAACTTTCCAATAGTTGTTGTTTTAGCATAGATGACAAGTCGTTATGTTGTATATTTCCGATAGTTATTGTTGTAGCATGGATGACAAATCGTTTTGTTATACCTTTCCGATAGTTGTTGTAGAGAGGAAAAATATACCTAAGGAGCAATTAACGTAATCCGTTTGAAGACAAATGAACAACCACAAGCAAAACAAATAAACACAAAAAACTAAAATACAATGAACAACAAGAAATCCTATAAAACCAAGGAGTGAACCCAGGTGCTCCGGAATGGTAAGCAGTTCCTTCTCCGTATACGACACCGTCGTGAAGTTCAACAAAGTCAATCCGATGGAAGTCACAAATCGGTGGAAGCACATGAAATGTTACGACAATGGGAACAGGTCCAACATCATCTTAGATATTGGAACACTGCAACGGTCAACCAATTCGTGATGACGACCGTAATATTTCCTAAGTGATTACATCAAGTTATCCCTGATAAAACCCTGGTTAAGAAGCTTTTGTGTGACATCAGTAATCCTCTGTGTCGAAAGACATGGTAACTCACGCATGCCCTTGAAAATCGGATAAGCTGAGAAACGTAGATGTCATATGCAGGCGATACTTGTATTTTGAAGTCATCATGTTTGTCATAAAGTTCTTCAAATGTCCCTCATTGTCTATTTCAAGAAACAAATCCAAATATGAAGCAGAATTTGGTGTATCTGTAGTATCCCTTACTTCTAGCCAACTGGGGTACACACATGTAGATGACATTTGTCGTTGTTTAACGACAACACGTCATCTATATAACGAAAACTAGAACTGTTGAATGTAGCCAAATATTTTAATTTTAGATATTGTAATAATTATTTGATTTTTTTAGAATCTGTTTGACGCAGTGGTGGAATATGATGTTCAGTAATTCTGAAGGCTCTCTTTAATACATGTCACTATGAATGTTTGTACATAGATGACTACAAGTTATGTTGTACTTTTTCCCGTAGCTGTTATAGCATAGAGGACAATTCGTTTTGTTGTACTTTTCACGATAGTTATTGTTGTTGTAGCATGAATGACAGGTATTTATTATGTTGTATCTATCCGATAGTTGTTGTAGCACAGATAAAAAGTCGTTATGTTGTATCTTTCCAATAGTTGTTGTTGTTGTAGCATAGATGACAAGTCATTATGTTGTATCTTTCCGATAGCTGTTGTAGCATAGATGACAAGTCATTATGTTGTACCTTGCCGATAGTTGTTGTTTTAGCATAGAAGACAAGTTGTTTTGTTTTCCCTTTTCCGATAGTTATTGTTGTTGTAACATAGAAGACAAGTCATTATGATGTATCTTTCCGATAGCTGTTGTTGTAGCATAGATGACAAGTCATTATGTTGTACCTTTCCGATAGTTGTTGTTGTTGTAGCATAGATGACAAGTCATTATGTTGTATCTTTCCGATAGTTGTTGTTTTAGCATAGAAGACAAGTTGTTTTGTTTTCCCTTTTCCGATAGTTATTGTTGTTGTAACATAGATGACAAGTCGTTTTGTTTTATCTGTCCGATAGTTGCTGGAGTTGTTGTTGCATAGAGGACAGGTCGTTTTGTTGTACTTTTTCCGATATGTATTGTTGTTGTAGCATAGATGACAAGTTGAACACAGCAGAGAAGACAATGACTGTTACATGTTTTATTTGTTGCAGCTTGTACCATTGTATTTGTTTCATCTGAGGTATCAACAGACAAATGCGATAATGAAATGGATTCTTCTGGTAATTAAATGTATTAACGGATTATCGCCATTTCTTGCAAGAGAGTATCTTGTATTTTTAGATATATAAACCAATAAACCTAGATGCAAACAAACATTTATCTTTTTATTTTCATATATGTTTCGTAAAGAGAGATTAATTCAATTCAATGCAATTATTTATTGATCATAGAATCCAACATAGGATTATCTTTCAACTACAATATAAAACAACAAATAAAATTATATGATCAAAATAGACACAACATTAAACAGAGTTTTAAATGATTAAATGTGAATATCTCGGCTGAGTAACTGAAACTTTTTTATAACATTATTATTATTATTATTATTATTTATTATTATTATTATTATTAACCATCCAATAATATCTTTTTATTATTACATTTATAATTAATAATTACTTAGATTCAATGTATAAATTAGAATATAGATTAGAATGTCTCAGAACTGTATAAATTCTTACATGATTATGGGATATATCTCATTGACACCTTAAAATTTGATATTTTAACTATCTGAATTTAATTAATCCGATAATCCTATAGTAACGATGTAACAATATGTTTCTCTAATGACTATTACGTAAATTTCTTAAGGATGTTCGCTGGTCATTGTCAGATGTTCAGAATCATCTGGTGTATCCACTATCAAAATTTACCAGTGTTATGAAAAGCTTGTTATTTTAGAAACTGGGCATCGAACATCCTTCATTCTCCATCGGGTGCCTTCGCATTGCTGATTGTTATGTGATACACTTCATTACAAGATGTTTATTTGTTGGTATGGCGTTATTGATCAATTCCTATAAATACGAACGTAAAAGTCATTCTGACGGGTTATGAACTTTTGTTTTATCATCGACTGAGAGCATTGGCAACCACATGCTGATTTAGTTTTTTGATAAACCACTGAAACGTCCTATAGACCTAAAACAAATGGATGACGGAATAAATTCATTTTATCATGAATATGCTATTGGCGTTGATGGTATGTTTTATACAAAAGAGTGCCAGAATACATAAGGGGGAGGAAACAGTTTTAACCCCACCACTGTCCAATGTATGTACCAAGTCAGACTATTCTGACTCTGCGTTGTGCTTATGTTTGTGTTTAACCCCACCACTGTTCAATGTATGTACCAAGTCAGACTATTCTGACTCTGCGTTGTGCTTATGTTTGTGTTTAACCCGACCACTGTTCAATGTATGTACCAAGTCAGACTATTCTGACTCTGCGTTGTGCTTATGTTTGTGTTTAACCCCACCACTGTTCAATGTATGTACCAAGTCAGACTATTCTGACTCTGCGTTGTGCTTATGTTTGTGTTTAATGCCACCACTGTTCAATGTATGTACCAAGTCGGACTATTCTGACTCTGCGTTGTGCTTATGTTTGTGTTTAACCCCACCACTGTTCAATGTATGTACCAAGTCAGACTATTCTGACCCTGCGTTGTGCTTATGTCTGTGTTTAACCCCACCACTGTTCAATGTATGTACCAAGTCAGACTGTTCTGACTCTGCGTTGTGCTTATGTTTGTGTTTAACGCCGCCACTGTTCAATGCATGTACCAAATCAGACTATTCTGACTCGGCGTTGTGCTTATGTTCGTGTTTAAACCCACCACTGTCAATGTATGTACCAAGTCAGACTATTCTGACTCTGCGTTGTGCTTATGTTTGTATTTTGCGCTTTTTTTGTTTTCTGTCCTGGGTTCTGTCTAGTGGCTTTGATTAATTGGTATGTCATTATTTACCTTTCCTATTACCCATTTTGTTGTTTAATCTGAAACCTATATTGTGTTTATATAAAACTCAGATAAAACTATTCTATACTAACATTTCTTTTTCATTCCACAGGAATTACATTTTATGGTGAAGCAGCAGATAAAATCATTGACCTTTTGTCTGATACATGTAGCTGCAAATGTAGTTCAGGTTAATAATGGTTTTGTCTGTATAGCTACTTTTTTACCTTTGATTGATCAATACTTGTTTCTGTATATTCGTCCTACGATTTGAATAGCCAACCCTGATAATATATTTATTTTCGCTAGTTATCCAAAACGTTACGCTGTTTCAGCCATTTTCAAATTTCGTGTAAAATGTTCTTCATCCTTCTTGAAAAAAGTACACTTTACGGTTAAATATGATTCTCACAAAAGATATTCCTAAATGATTTTTTAGTTTGATATTATCAAAATTGTTTTGTTAGAATCACACCCGAGAGACTGCAGTGACCTTCAGAAGACATCTAGGAGTGGGATATACAAAATCTATCCAGAGAAAATATCCGAGTTTAATGTGTATTGTGATATGGATCAAGATGGTGTTTGTTGGACGGTATGTTTTTAACATTTTTAAAAAGCTGTTATATTTTGAATTAGAAACAAATGATTCAAATCTGTCCGTTAATTGACTGAATCATTGCTACTAAGAATTGTGCTCTAAATTATTTAATAATTCCCCTTCTAAACTATGTACACAATGTATCATGGAATAAGATGACAAATAAGTATGCAATGTCTCCTAACCATAAAGAATTTTTACCTTAGTTTTCATGACTTAAATGAATGTTTATTAATATGGTTAATTTGTTAATACAATTTTGTATCATATTTTTGTTACATCAGGTAATTCAACGGCGTATGAATGGAAAAATCGACTTCTTAAGAGATTGGCAGAGCTATAAGAAAGGCTTTGGTGATTTGAACGAGGAATTTTGGCTAGGTTGGTAATGTAATAGACAAGTTAATTATTTTGTTCTTTATGCTTTAGCAATTAAATGTTACAGTCATGGCGAAAAAAAAGATATATTGTCGGAATCTCATTCCGCCACTGGTTCGACACTTACCAGAGTCAATAAAAAACAAACCTTATTTCTAATCTACAGATAGTATGCATCATGCAAGAAGCAAATCACAAAACCCAATGAAAACAAAGCTATTATCTGGATCGATCGTGATCCCTGTGCCACACGTAAGACGTTGGAACACTTATCCAAAGTATAAAAGTACGAAACATTATTTTTAGATAGTATGTGAACATTCTGTAGAGGAACTAATTCCCGTAACCGCATAAGAGAAAAAGAGGTTTGTGGCTTAATTTCACAGGTTTAAAAATTCGACCACTGTGGATCAAAATGCATGTACTTTAAAAGTTTCTGTGTCAAGCTTGAATTCACAATTTTTTAAATCCGGTCGCTGTGGGTTCCTAATTGTGAAAATCAAAATTATAAGACCGTATTGCGCAACTCCATACAGTCTGTGGCAATACTGTATAACAATACGATTCCTAAAATAAAATTTGATCGATTGTTGCTTAACATCCAATGGCAAATATTTCATGCTTCTTCAGGACGAGAACCAATTCAACAATTTATCAAAGACAATTCAAATAGGGACGTAACGGGACACAGAGGGGAACCGATTTTGACTGCCACTGAAAGGTTTCATAGTTGGGAAGGGTCGGATAAGTTAGCCTTCTGTAGCGGCCATTGGCGTGCTCTTTTAAAAAAAATTACCGAAATGGGTCTTTAGCGTGCAGGTGTGGAATTTTCCAAATACGTTACCTCCTATGGTCCACGGTCAGGTTTTCTGTCGTATGACCAGACAAAAGCCCAACGAGAGGGTCTCCCCTATCCGCCAATTGGCGACGCGGTATGCAGATCTGTGGTAAAATACAAATTGAAAGATAATGCTTACCTGAACAATGTATACTTACTTTACGACCAGAATAAACTTCCTCAATACAACAACAAATTTTTCCCACAAAGTCGTATCGAAACAGAAAAGACCAAACTGTATGTCGAAATCCTTGGACCTTATTAGAATATATATTCGCTGAATAGTTCAATTCAATTGTCTTTATATTTTGTTAAATCATTTAAAGGAAATGATCATATCCATCAGCTTACTAAACAAGGGACCTACATGTTAAGAATTGAGATGGAGGATTTTGAAAATAATAAGAGGTATGCAGAATACAAGAAATTTTCAGTTGGCAGTGAAAGTTCCGGATACAAAATAGAATTAGGAAAATACAGCGGAGATGCTGGTAAGAATTGATAAATAAACTTTTGTTAAATGTCTTCCTTAGTAATAAACATTCCTTGAATTGGATCCATCTCCGTACAATTTCAATACAACTGCAAATTGTGACGAATTTCTTAAAGACTTTAATTTGCATCCACAACAAAATCCTTTTCTCAATTTTACCAAAATTTAGCTAGATACATCACAGCACAATGCACAATTTAATTGTCTAAATTAACATTCAGATTGAGACTTTATTTGTACAGTATTTTGCATTTTTGATTCCAGACGAAATAATCGACAGAACAGAATTTGGACCGTTATACTTAGTTCGAGAAAATAAACCATTCCCTTCTATAATTTAATATGACAATATTAGTTCGGGATTGGCTTCGGCACAAAAGTGGTATAGCATAAATTAGATTACAGGTGTCATAACAGTAAAATAATAGTAGCTTCGTGGAAGTTTATCTAAAGGACCACTAAATTCAGACGGACTGGCGATGAAGTTGCATCTTTTCAGAATGACCATATACATGTATCTGTGTTTCCAAAAAATCTTGTTCAATCATTGTGGTAGAACAGGTCGCTTGTCATGGTTTTGATTTTTTTTGTCACATGTTAAGAATCATCTGGTTTTATCCATTTGAATGCCATAAATTATTTTCCCGCCAAATTTTCAATTTTCTCGAAAGCAAGCACACGGACCTATAATTTTTTTCGCTCTTTTATTTCCGTTATTAATCCACTATCAATATTTACCAGTGTTATGAACAGCTTGTTATTTTGAAACTGAGAAGCGAACATCCTTAAGAAATATATGTATTTTCTTACAGGAGACTCATTTTCTTATCACAACGGAATGAAGTTCTCTACAAAGGACAAAGATAACGATAAATGGTCAGGTAACTGTGCCACATTGTTTAAAGGGGCCTGGTGGTACAAAGATTGCACCTACTCAAATATTAACGGACTCTATCTGAAAGGCAAACATAAATATCTTGCTGACGGAGTATACTGGCAACGCTTCTCACTGAAGAAAACAGTGATGATGATACGTAGAATCTGAAGAAGCATCTCAGTCAAATAAATAATAAGATATATTGTTTTCTTTATTTAAAAACTGTGAATGGGAATTCTTTGTTTACAAATTTCTTCCTTGGTCGAAAATATTTCATTCCGTCTTGATTATATCAAGGGTCCTGCTTTGGTACCCTAAAACGTCTCTTATAGCATTAAGTAAGGGAAATAAAATGTGAAATTTTACATATTACATAGAATTAAAATGACATGGATTAAACTGCTACTGTAACACTGATTACAATTTAAGGAGTTTTGAGCTTTCATTACTATGATATCATGTATACATTTACCACTACTTCATTACAAATATATCTCCTTTTCTAAGTTGTGGCTTTTCTACTATTGGTTTTAAATTAAATCCAGGAGAAAAAAATCTATTTTAATATGCAAAAAACGATAGCTCCTAGAATGCAATAAATTTGAATGATAGTGAGTGAAGATTGTACATGTAGGTTCTGATAGAATATAAGAAATCCGGTAGTTACTTCTTTTGTTATATTTTATTGAGTCTGTATTGTTATACATTTCAATATTGTTTAGTTTTTCATTTACATTTGCCTGTAATAATGTTTTCTTGAAACTGTTTCAAAATATATAGAGGCTAAGGGGAAAGTTTTCGCCACTGACCTTGAAGTTTTGTTTTCTTTTTCCAGTGTTTAGCTTGAGGCAACAAAGTGAATTTTTAAGATGACATATGATGATTCAAAAGGATACAATCTGCTTAAGAACATTATTTTCCAATGTTTACATAGAAGAGTAATAATATAGTCGGATGTTGACTTATCAATGATGATAAAATGAAACAAGGGGTATCAGAAACGGCATAATTTTGCATCTTGCATAAGCAGTTACGTCCAATGCTATGATTGTCAACTTATTTTTTTACCACTGTCAAAATGTATGGGAAATTGCTGTTGAGCGCATTTAGTCGATACTAAACTAGATATTCATTTCTTATATTATAAATGTGTAATAGATCCACTGGTGAATAGCTCTTTATTTGTTTTGAAAAGGAATGACCATGTTTATTGTTCATTATCCATGCCTACCTATCCGGAGTATCTGATGTCATTCTTGGTTTTTGTGACAGTTTTATTTTGTTTCCGTTTGGTGTGCTTGAGAAATAATTCAAGGCGGCTTCAAAATATCCTGATTTTTACCATGGGTAGGCCCTTTATGCCATATATCTTGACACGAGTCACTGTGAATTATTTCTATTCTAACGGGACAGTTTCTACATTGTGAAACGCCGCAATATAGGTATGCAGACACGAAGACGCCATTACACAAGGCAATTTATACTATGCCATCGTTAAAGATTTAATTTAATGGCCCAGCCTGCCCAATACTTTACGTTAGCGGGCAATGATATATGGAAGTTTTGATGTTGCTGTCTTCAGTTTTTTTAAGAAATAGACCCTGTAAAAGTATTAATTTTCGTTGGGTTAAAAGTTCGCGGATTCATTTCTAAAATGGCCTTCAAATCTAATAAAACGTATCACAAAATACCGAAATAGATTTGATGCACTATATGGCCATCAGCAGTGCTCGATATCAAAATTTTGGAAAACCGGTTACAGAATTATGAAATAATAAGCACACCATGTTGTTCAAAAATAAAAGAACTAAAGGGGGGTACAGAACACGTAAGGGAGTTATCTCTTTAAAAATCCGAAGAACGTTTTAATCACATGCTATTAGTAAAGAGAAATCAAGCTTCTCAGTAATCAAAATTAGTGTTTGTCAAACTGCTATATATCCAACGAAATTATTCCAGTAAATTGTGTGGTTCAAATTTCTTGAATTTTTTATATTTTTGTCAACAGTTCAAAGTAAATATTTCGTCAAAATTTTATGAAAATTAAACGAGCCAAATCTATTTTAGTCAAAGTGTTGGGTACCCCCTTAAATAATATATCCTCATATAAATTAGTCATAATATCGTCATTATAATAGCTGTAACACATTTGGAATAATATATACTTTAAATAATTGTATATTAATATATTATAATAATTTTAAAAGGTTTTACATGACCTTTCCAATTACTTCCTTTTCCAAGTAAGTAATTTAAAATTCTGTGAATCTAAAAATAATCTGTCGTCAGTGGAGCAACATAAGCATTACAGTTTTATAAATTTAAAGCATTTTGTAGATTCTAATCAATTTGAAACGGGCACTGCCAAACTCTTACGAGGTTCTAAATTAAAAGGTAAGTACATTTCGCTGTATATTGTATATAATTAATTGTTCGTTTATATTCATGTAAATCTATAAAGTTGATTTCGATAAAAAAAAAATGGATACGTTTATTGTGGAAAAAAAGTTATGCAAAGATAAAATTTCGTATTTCGTTTTTAGCGAAATGATGTAAAGATATATTCATAAAATCATCATAAGACGAACTCTGTTAGGACAATCCTAAGACACTTTTGATTTACTATTTACGATTGTCATAAGATTGTCCAAAGACATTCCTAAGATTTGTCCTAGGATATATCTTAAGACCAATCTTTCGAAAACCAGGGACCGGGTCTTCAGCTCGCCACTATACGAAAGTTGAATTTAGCTACAGGTTTTAAAAACGTAGTTTATTTCAATATAATGTTTATTTCTATATAATGTAATCCTCAGTTAAATTTAAGCATGAATTGAATAAGTTTGAGGGATCCCAGGTGGTCAAAGTGTACAAAATTCTTTGAAATAGTTAAACCAAAAACCAATAGTAGTAAAAGTCAGTAGTTTGTTGCGATAGGACATACAAGTATGATGTCATTCTTGTCTTTGGTACAGTGTGATGAATTCCGTAAAATTCCATTGTGATAACATTCTACATAAACAACAAAACGGATAGATTTGATTAAATTTACTTTTATTCACTGTATTTATATCTTTATTCTATAACCCGAGTAGCGTGTTATTTGAAAGTGTGCACCGTGTGCATTGAGGTTATTTCGAATAGACTGAAAACAAAATTACTGTCAATCCTTATAATTTTATTCCAACGGTGGCTTTGACGTCTAAAACGTCGGGATTCCCTTTAATGACGTCATAGTAGAAAAAAATTAGTGAATGACATGATATACGAAAACATTCAAATGACGTGTTACATTCAATATTAAATTATAAACCAATAATACAATTGGTTACAGAGCGAGAGGTTCATATAAAATATTAAGAAATAACTACTAGTCCATAAATATATAAATGTTATGCACAATACCGATTAAAGTTACACGATAAATGTTGATAATAAATATAAGTATAAACTGAAGCATTTACATTAATGTGTATGATACATTACATATGGCTTTGTATACAGACAGAGGGTTATCAAGGAGAACCTATCTTTTTGTTAATTATTTCAATAAATTTACAAAGTTTACGTATTGTTTCTGGTTGACTCTTATTAAATAACATACAATTTTAATACATTTGGTCTGTTAACAAAATTTATATGTAAAAGACTTGTAGAAAACTTTCATAGATATAAAATTCTAATTATCACCAAATTGAACTAAGTTGCAAGTGTATATTTAAAAATTATTGTTGTTAAAATGTGATCTTTTTTTCGAGTGGGGTGGTGGTGGGGGTAAGGAGTATTTAAAGTTTCAGCTTATAAACTGCGAATGTAACATAAATTGTCAAAAAGTGTTCAATACATGAGGAATATCTCAAACAAATTTTTAAAGGAGCAATAAAAATTCTTATTTTACTTGACTATTAGCGGAAATACGTACCATTCCGAAGCACCTGATATCACTCATAAGTTTCTGTTAAATTCACATTGCTAGTGCTTTTTCATGCTGTCGTGTTCTAATTTTCATTATTTTTGTGTTTTATCCCTTTAGTTTCCACATCTTAGTCGTGTTTCTTTTGTGTCTAATGGCTTTCCTTGTCTTTAGATTTATTTGTTTTTTTTATTGTGTGTGCTTCATTGAATTTCGCGTTACGTCACTACGATTCGGACAGTAGCAACTTTTGTTTTCTTTTAACACATAAATTGATGAATAAATAAAGAAAAATGAAGTGATAAACATTAGGCTTGTATTTGACATTCTGGTCGTTTGAAAAAAAATAATGATTAAGGTTTTTATGTTATCTTCTAAGCGTATAGTATGTGAAATTATCGATTGGCATCTTATAATCTAATGCCTCACCCCACTCATGTTTTGATGTGTTTACTCGTTTGATTTATTAAATTGACTAACAGTTTTTATTTTAGAGTAAACAGTATTTTCACCAAAAAGTCCGGAATAATGATTCTCATTTTAAAAATTACGATCATTTTCACTCGGTCAGTTTATCGTTGGACTTTTCAACATCACATTATAACAATAAATATTTATTTGTATCTTTTATCTGGCATGTGACTGAATTTTATGGCACCCTTTATATATCCTGTAGGAGGAACTTAAAACATTTCACTTAGTGGTAAGTCTTCCAGGGAAGGGTGTCCCCTGCGTACTTCTGCATACTGATGCTCTCTGCCAAATATCAGAAGCTAACCTGTGTGATCCTGAGAAAAATGTGACAACAGGAAATGGACATGCGCAGATTCGAATCTTCCTGACACGATAGTTTTCCATACTGATCCTCTAAGCCAAATATCCTTATGCCTAACGCAGGCGACAAAATAATTATTGCCGTACAAATTCACAGAATATTAATAATATTTTAAGGCACCAGATGTGCACATTCAGTCGGTTTATAAATCATCAGTTGTGTTCATTGTCTGAAATATTTACAGGCAAATTAATATCCTACTCAAAACGGAAAAAAATCAAAATGCCAAAATAGCCAAAAGGAAGGTAGAGATATAAGTGGACTTTCAGTCAACATTCTGACTTGGTGTATAGCATTATTTCAGTTCTCCAGTCAAATGCAGGGTATTTAGCAAAATATGAATTTTTCCCAAATATATAATCACTCTTAAAATATTTCCAATGAGTTGATTATCATTGCAGATTATCAGTACTGTAATCAAACTTAAAATAAAAATCGAATATTAGTTGTCTTGAAACCAAAACAAAATTGGGAATATTAAAATTTTTGATTATCTACAGGAATAAACATTAAAAAATTAACACCGTAAAAAATCACCCAGTAACACATTTTCGTTATTTTATCATACAACCAACAATTTATGTCCATGGAAATTGGTGATCATGCATAATTTTAATAAATTTTCAGTCTTGAAAAAACTTTACTGCCTGTTACTTTTCGACTCAGTTAAAACATTAGTTCAAGTTAACTTCAAGTTAACATGATATGTGGTTAAAATATCGGGTCTAGCACCAAAAATCGGAGTTTAGAAAAGGTAAGACCTGTCCTGTGACTGGTCAACAAGAGATTTGAAAGAAGGAATATGACAGGTTCAAATTTCTGGTCCGACCAGGCATAATCTCTTCCTTTTTGATTTTTCACATCTTTGGTCCAATTTATTGATATATAGTTTAGTAGATCCATAAATATAAGATTTCCCGTCTGCAACAATGGAAATCTCATATTTCTGAAATATAAACATTTCGTTTGTTAAGGTCAAACAAAGATACATTCGGAAAGTCGTTTAGTGAACAACAAATATGTAAAATATACATTTATGTTTTTGAAAATGCCGTATTTTGGCATAAAATGTAAATTTTTTAATTAATTAATTTCTCGGGAAAATATTATTTAAATAACTATTATATAAAAAGCACGTAATAATCGTAATAAGCGTCATTACTTCCGGTGAAGAAAAATAAGGACCTTCATCCACTTTCACTCCTGTTTCTTATAGGATGTCGTGTTGATCATTGTTTTTTAGTTTTCAGTGTTTATTTGTTGTGCTTTTTGTTGTTCATTTGTCTTCCCGGGTTTTGTCTGTCTAATGGATTTTGTTTTTTTTATTGCTCCTTAGGTATATTTATCCTCCTTATAGAAGTTGACTATTTTTGGCTGAACATACACATTGATGTACGCGTTCAGTATGTAAGTTTGAGCGTGAAGTTAACGTCTGTCCTATTAGATGTAATATTGATTGATTGTTGTTTAACGCCGTGTAGACAGTATGAAGTTCTATAAAGTTGGAGCGTAAACCTAACGGCTATCCTGTTAGCTGTATTATCTATCAGACAAAAAGTTATGTGTCCTATTTGTTCATTGTCTAGTCCTGTGGGGACACCGCTTAGTTTGTATCAAGTTACATTTATAAATACTGCTGCATGTAAAGGCATTATATCTTCTTAATGAAACGCAGCAATCGGAGATTGCACATCCCCCCGCTCCCAGCAAAGTCGGAATGCACAAAGTCTGAACCCCTCATAATTTCAAATTGCATAAATAGAGAAAAAGTTTGACACTGATCTTTGGATATCAAGAAACAACACAGAAATATGAAATTGGACTTCTACTGCTCGGACAAAGTCGAATGCAAAAGTTTTAAGATGGATAAAATTGAAATGGCCTACATCAAATGAATGTAAGTCTTAACTTGTCATGTCCATTAAATATATATATTGTTTAGGGGTGGGGATCTCAACTGTTTTTGAGATAACTTGTAATTTTGTAAATGAGGGGGGTGGGGCCGACCCCCGGGGATGACCATTCAACTGGTCTTGTCATGCCCACTAAGAATATATATGGTTTAGGGGTGGGGATCTCAACTGTTTTTGAGATAACTTGTAATTTTGTAAATGAGGGGGGTGGGGCCGACCCCCGGGGAGGACCATTCAACTGGTCTTGTCATGCCCACTAAGAATATATATGGTTTAGGGGTGGGGATCTCAACTGTTTTTGAGATAACTTGTAATTTTGTAAATGAGGGGGGTGGGGCCGACCCCCCGGGGATGACCATTCAACTGGTCTTGTCATGCCCACTAAGAATATATATGGTTTAGGGGTGGGGATCTCAACTGTTTTAGAGATAACTTGTAATTTTGTAAATGAGGGGGGTGGGGCCGACCCCCGGGGATGACCATTAAACTTGTCTTGTCATGCCCACTAAGAATATATATGGTTTAGGGGTGGGGATCTTAACTGTTTTTGAGATATCTTGTAATTTTCCAAATGAGGGGGTGGGGCTGACCCCCGGGGGTGACCATGTAACTCGTCTTTAAATGTGGAATAAAAATATATATGGTTAAGGGGTGGGGATATGAACTGATCTTACCATATTTTGAGATTTTACATATTAGGGTGTAGCCCCACCCCCCGGGCAAAAATCAAAATTCCGAAACCTTTGGCACAGACAACTCTTCAAGTGTTACTAGTGTACCTAATTTCATGTTTCTATCTTCTACGGTGTAGGAGGAGTTCTTGGACAATCGTTTTTAGACATTTTTTAACTCCTTAGGGCATTGCCCCTAGGGGCGGGACCAAAATTTTGATACCCTCTTTCAACTTGGGAAAGGCAATATAAGTAGTGACATAAGTTCCAATATCCTAGCTTTAACACTTTTGGAGATATCTCCATTTATTGGATATCGCGAAATTCGTTTTTCACTCATAATTTGGCCCCAAGGGGTCGAATTCCAATTTTAAGGGGTCTATTCCCTAGTGGGTCATATACTCTTCCATGATGCCAAATTTCAAGTTTCTATCTTTTACCGTTTCAGAGATATGCCTTGCCACTACAGACGTACGTACGTACATACGTACGTACGTACATACGTACGTACGTACGTACGTACGTACGTACGGACGGACGGACTGTATTACATGATCCCCCCGCTTTCGCTAAGCGGGGGGATAAAAATGCAGAAAATATAAAAAATGTTGTGTTAACATGTAGCATACGTGGACATTTATTGATTTTTATAATCACTATTTTATCGTTATTTTAATATGAAATTATTCTATACTTTTTGTTATCGTGTTAGGGATCTTTGATATTAAAGTACCACTTTTTCAAGACTTATAGTTCACAAATATTAAATTTTATTGCAACCTGTTTTTTGGCATCAAATATACTATATTTTTAGGGTACTGCAACAATGAAACGTCTGAATTATTGATTCAAATAGTGCAATGAATAATTTATACATTGTAACAGCAAAAAATATTTAAAAAGGACAAAAGACAGTATACGCAATTACATAATGCCAAATGAGTTGACAATCTATATCCCTAACATGTTGCCCAAAAATTAATAATATGCATCATATTCAGATGGCTGAAAGTATATATAAGTGAGAAAAAAAACAACAGTACGAATACAGCTGAGTATATTCCATGTAATTACTCTGAGGTAGGTCATTATCCCCCCGCTTAGCGAAAGCGGGGGGATCATGTAATACAGTCCGTCCGTACGTACGTACGTATGTACGTACGTACGTACGTCTGTAGTGGCAAGGCATATCTCTGAAACGGTAAAAGATAGAAACTTGAAATTTGGCATCATGGAAGAGTATATGACCCACTAGGGAATAGACCCCTTAAAATTGGAATTCGACCCCTTGGGGCCAAATTATGAGCGAAAAACGAATTTCGCGATATCCAATAAATGGAGATATCTCCAAAAGTGTTAAAGCTAGGATATTGGAACTTATGTCACTACTTATATTGCCTTTCCCAAGTTGAAAGAGGGTATCAAAATTTTGGTCCCGCCCCTAGGGGCAATGCCCTAAGGAGTTAAAAAATGTCTAAAAACGATTGTCCAAGAACTCCTCCTACACCGTAGAAGATAGAAACATGAAATTAGGTACACTAGTAACACTTGAAGAGTTGTCTGTGCCAAAGGTTTCGGAATTTTGATTTTTGCCCGGGGGGTGGGGCTACACCCTAATATGTAAAATCTCAAAATATGGTAAGATCAGTTCATATCCCCACCCCTTAACCATATATATTTTTATTCCACATTTAAAGACGAGTTACATGGTCACCCCCGGGGGTCAGCCCCATCCCCCTCATTTGGAAAATTACAAGATATCTCAAAAACAGTTAAGATCCCCACCCCTAAACCATATATATTCTTAGTGGGCATGACAAGACAAGTTTAATGGTCATCCCCGGGGGTCGACCCCACCCCCCTAATTTAGAAAATTACAAGTTATCTCTAAAACAGTTGAGATCCCCACCCCTAAACCATATATATTCTTAGTGGGCATGACAAGACCAGTTGAATGGTCATCCCCGGGGGGGTCGGCCCCACCCCCCTCATTTACAAAATTACAAGCTATCTCAAAAACAGTTGAGATCCCCACCCCTAAACCATATATATTCTTAGTGGGCATGACAAGACCAGTTGAATGGTCATCCCCGGGGGTCGGCCCCACCCCCCTCATTTACAAAATTACAAGTTATCTCAAAAACAGTTGAGATCCCCACCCCTAAACCATATATATTCTTAGTGGGCATGACAAGACCAGTTTAATGGTCATCCCGGGGGTCGGCCCCACCCCACTTATTTAGAAAATTACAAGTTATCTCTAAATGAGATGCCCAACCCTTAACCATAGCTACTTGTATTCGTTATTAAAAGATCAGTTCAGATATTTTAAAATGTTTAATATTGGTGTTGTGTATTTTGTGAAATCTATAGTAAACATTTATATTTTTTCCAGCTCTTTTCTTCAGGAACCAAAATGATACCAATAAATTTTATAGCTTTCACAATTTATGTATTTAGGCTTAGCTGGAAGCAAGTTTTCTCACAAACATTTTAGATCCCCACCCCTAAACAATATATATATTTAATGGACATGACAAGTTAAGACTTACATTCATTTGATGTAGGCCATTTCAATTTTATCCATCTTAAAACTTTTGCATTCGACTTTGTCCGAGCAGTAGAAGTCCAATTTCATATTTCTGTGTTGTTTCTTGATATCCAAAGATCAGTGTCAAACTTTTTCTCTATTTATGCAATTTGAAATTATGAGGGGTTCAGACTTTGTGCATTCCGACTTTGCTGGGAGCGGGGGGATGTGCAATCTCCGATTGCTGCGTTTCATTTTTATTTTATCTATATGCCGATGTTTTGTTAACTATAACCGCGTTCAGCCAGGACCTGGCAACAATAAATAGTCATATCATGCATTTCGTGCAATTGAAGCGTACAGACTAGATGTACCCAAGTTAATTAACGGAAGGTTTAAATTTTCTCCTAGAGCAAAACTAAAGATTATTGAAAAACGCAGTGATGGATTACAGTGATAAACCCACAGTTGTATGAAGGGCCGTTCGGGTCATAATTCATTTTGTTACACGTACGTAGAGGCACGCGTAACAGGTCGTTCACGTACCCTAGAGGTACACGTAACACTTTGTTCACGTTCCTAGAGGTGCAAGTAACAGTTTGTTCACGTACCCTAGAAGTACACGTAACTGTTTGTTCACGTATGCGGACTAACCTTTATACCCTATACACAATGAACTCGTCTGCTAGAGAATACTAATTGACCAGGGTACGTGAACAAACAGTTACGTGTACCTCCAGGGTATGTGAACAAACTATTACGCACACCTCTAGGAACGTGAACAAAGTATTACGTGTACCTCTTGGGTACGTGAACAAAGTGTTACGTGTACCTCTAGCGTACGTGTATCAAAATGAATTATGATCCGAACGGCCCTTAATACATTTGTGGGTGTCAAAATGACTGAATGTAGACCATAGTTGGTGGCGTGTTTGGAGAATTCAGTTAATTTCGAGAAAAGCGTTGGTTTATGGCCGCTGCAGAAGAATAGATTATTGGTGCATCACCAACTCTCCTAATTTTTCAAGTGGCATTTTGTCTCATTTTAGCATACGAAGTGTTGAACTGATCATGTCAACATAGACCAATCAATAATCATTTATTTTGAACTATTTTGTTTACTGTAAATTCAGAATTACTGCGTGCATTTATTATTGCGATTTTGTCATTTTAGAACGAAATGCGGTTTTAATTTTTGCGATATTGAGAGAAAAATCCCGCTTAATGCAAATAAAAAAATTCAAGTTTAAATTATTGAGATTACAACCCTGTCACATATTTCGCAATAATAAAAACATCGCAATAATTTCCAAAATTACAACTGTATACGTTAGAATATCTCAATAAATATCATGTCTTAATGACAATTATATTAATAAAATGGACTTTTTTATGATATATGTTTTCTTTTTTTTTATTATTTTATACATGTATGCACTTGTTTTTATTAGGAACATGTTTAACAATATTCCAGGAATGCTTTCTGCTTAACATGCTTATATTTTATGCTCCCAAAACAATTCGTTGCACCTCCCTGTCCAATCCTCTTTCAAAATTGAACAAATATCAAATTTTCGGAATGTTTGTCAAACACAAGTAATAAAAACTCAACATTTACTGTTAATTAGAAGGGATTCATGAAGTAAATACAATTCTATGATACCAATTTTGATGAATAAAATGTGTACATGTCGTTGATTTACGAATAATCAGTTGTGTTCAAGGCCTAAAATGTTGAAAACAAAAACAATCCAAAAGGGTTGAAGAGCAAATTAACAAAGACACCAAAAGGTCCAAACGGGGTAAAGCCAAAACCATCTAAGGACAGAACTATGAACGAGGCAGATGATCCTTAGTTAATAAATTTTACAATTTTGTAACAGTAAATTTTAAGTATCAATTTCAGAAATATATGTACTAGCAACTGAGCTGGGGATACCCTCAGAGACTTGGAGTCCACTAGCTGTGGCATATAGACTCAATGACCAAGATATTTCAAGATTAGGGGTGCGTTCCTTTATGCAAGTTCAGCTGGTTTATACCGAAATCTGGTACTTTTCAACTGTTTGCTCATGATTGGCGGGCCGATTTTCAAGGTTCGAACCGGATGATGGAAAATACCCTAAGTTATTTTTCTGATGTAATATTTAATTTTTCATTATTTATTTTGAGTGATTAAAAAAATTATTACCCGTTTATTGTAAACTTGCTGTTATATTTTGTTCAACATACTCAATTATTTTTTTTTTATCACACAGGAAAATTGTTTGAATTCAGATATGACGGACAGAAAGATAAGAAATGAAATTTTTCTGTTTACAATAAATTTGTTAGGTATGTATAATTTAATTTCAATTGTAACAGACATTTTGATTGGTTGTAAATGGTTTAGCAAGTTAGGGTATATTGTATAATATACTGTAGGTACAGTGACGTCACCGATGTTAAATATTCCTGGGTTTATTAGTTATTCAAATGATTATACCTGCAATTGGATGAAATGTTTTTGAAAATTAGATTATAAGTATTGTAATGAATTTTGGAGAGGATTATACTTTGGAATTTGGAATTGTGAAATTCACCCACTCTGTTCATACTTCGATGTTCTGTTTCAAAAAGTTGCTGTTGTTGTAGTATGGAGGAGATTTCGCATTCTTGTACTGTCTCCTATAGTTATTGTCGTAGCATAGAGACAAGTCGTTATGTTAAACCCTTCTGACAGTTATTGTTGTAGCATAGATGACAAGTCGTTATGTTGTATCTTTCCGATAGTTATTGTTGTAGCATAGATGACAAGTCGTTTTGTTATACCTTTCCGATAGTTATTGTAGAGAGGACAAATATACCTAAGGAGCAATTAACGTAATCCGTTGGAAGATAAATGAACAACCACAAGCACAACAGATAAACACAGAAAACTAAAATACAATGAACAACAAGAAATCCTATAAAACCAAGGAGTGAAACCAGGTGCTCCGGACGGGTAAGCAGTTCCTGCTCCGTATACGACACCGTCGTGAAGTTCAACAAAGTCAATCCGATGGAAGTCACAAATCGGTGGAAGCGCATGAAATGTCACGACAATGGGAACAGGTCCAACATCATCTTAGATATTGGAACATTACAACGGTCAACCAATTCGTGATGACGACCGTAATATTTCCGAAGTGATGACATCAAGTTATCCCTGATAAAACCCTGGTTAAGAAGCTTTTGTGACATCAGTAATCCTCTGTATCGAAAGGCATGCCCTTGAAAATCGGATAAGCTGAAAAATGGGAGATGCCATATGCAGGCGATACTGGTATTTTGCTACTGAAGAAGGGAACGTTAACAATAGGAAAGTTGAAGTCATCATGTTTGTCATTTAGTTCTGTCTTCAAATGTCCCTCATTGTCTATTTCAAGAAACAAATCCAAATATGAAGCAGACTTTGGTGTATCTGTAGTATCCCTAACCTCTAACCCACTTGGGTAAACACATGTAGATGAGATGTAGAAAGTCTTGGAAGTTGTCGTTATTTAACGACAGGTTCATCTATATAACGAAAACTAGTTTCTTTTTGTTTTCACTTAGTAGCCCTTAAATGAAGTCCGCTTCATAGGAGTACAGAAACAGATCGGCAAGGAGAGGGGCACAGCTGGTTCTCATTGGAATGCCTATTGTTTGTTGAAAAATTAGACCGCCAAAATCAACAAATATGTTGTCTATGAGAAAATATAACATGTCTATAATTTCATCTTCAGAATACTTTTTGTCAAAATCAGAGTGGTTCTTCATGAAATAAGCCTTTTCTCTACCTAGAACTAGAAATTTATACCTGCGTGTGCCATTTTGCTTGAAAAACATTGATAAACTAATTGTTTTAAGCGATCTTTTCATTGAGAATGTGGTTTGGTAGTGTAGAGTGTAGAGATGTTTTTATGCTGTTGAATGTAGCCAAATATTTTGATTTTAGATATTGTAGTAATTTTTTGAGTTTTTTAGAATCTGTTTGACGCCAGTGGTGGAATATGATGTTCAGTAATTCTGAAGGCCCTCTTTAATACATGCCACTATGAATGTTAAAATATTTGTACATAGACAAGTCATTATATTGTACCTTTCCGATAGTTGTTGTTTTAGCATAGATGACAAGTCGTTTTGCTGTACTTTTTACGATAGTTATTGTTGTTGTAGCATAGATGACAAGTCATTATGTTGTATCTTTCCGATAGTTGATGTTGTAGCATAGATGGCAAATCATTATGTTATTGTTGTTACACCATAAAGGGCAAGTGGTTATGTTGTACTTTTCCCGATATTTATTGTTGTAGCATAGATGACAAGTCGTTACGTTGTACCATTCCGATAGTTGCTGTTGTTATTGTTACATAGAGGACAGGTCGTTTTGTTGTACTTTTTCCGATATTTATTGTTGTTGTAGCATAGATGACAAGTCATTATGTTGTACTTTTCCGATAGTTGTTGTAACATAGATGACAAGTCGTTATGTAGTACCTTTCCGACAGTTGTTGTTGTAGCATAGGTGACAAATCAATTAAAACTTATGTTGTACTTTTTTCGATAGTTGTTGTTATAGCATTGAGGACAAGTCGTTTTGTTGTACCTTTTCCGATGTTGCTGTTTTAGCATTGAACACAAGTTGAATACAGCAGAGAAGACAATGACTGTTACATGTCTTATTTGTTGCAGCTTGTACCATTGTGTTTGTATCATCTGAGGTATCAACAGACCAATGTGATAATGAAAAGGATTCTTCTGGTAATTAAATGTATTAACGGATTATCGCCATTTTTTGCAAGAGAGTATCTTGTATTATTAGATAAATAAACCAATAAACCTAGATGCAAACAAACATTTATATTTTTATTTTCAAATATGTTTCGTAAAGAGAGATTAATTCAATTCAATGCAATTATTTATTGATCATAGAATCCAACATAGGATTATCATTCAACTACAATATAAAACAACAAACATAAATTATATGATCAAAATAGACACAACATTAAACAGAGTTTTAAATGATTAAATGTGAATATCTCGGCTGAGTACCTGAAACGTTTTTATAACATTATTATTATTCTTATTATTATTATTATTATTTTTAACCATCCAATACTATCTTTTATTATTACATTTTATAATTAATAATTACTTAGATTCATTGTATAAATTAGAATATAGATTAGAATGTCTCAAAACTGTATAAATTCTTACATGATTATGGGATATATTTCATTGACACCTTAAAATTCGATATTTTAACTATCTGAATTTAATTAATCCGATAATCCTATAGTAACGATGTAACACTATGTTTCTCTAATAACTAGTAAATAAATTTTCTTAAGGATGTTCGCTGGTCATTGTCAGATGTTCACAATCATCTGGTTTTATCCACTATCAATATTTACCAGTGTTATGAAAAGCTTGTTATTTTAGAAACTGAGCGTTGTGGTTATGTTTGTGTTTTGCGCTTTTTTTTTTGTTTTCTGTCCTGGGTTCTGTCTAGTGGTTTTCTGTCCTGGGTTCTATCTAGTGGTTTTCTGTCCTGGGTTCTGTCTAGTGGCGTTGATTAATTGGTATGTCCTTATTTACCTTTCCTATTATCCATTTTGCATTTTGTTGTTTAATCTGAAACCTATATTGTGTTCATATAAAACTCAGATAAAACTATTATATACTAACATTTCTTTTTCATTCCACAGGAATTACATTTTATGGTGAAGCAGCAGATAAAATCATTGACCTTTTGTCTGATACATGTAGCTGCACATGTAGTTCAGGTTTATAATGATAATGTCTGTATATTTACTTTTTTACCTTTGAATGATCAATACTTGTTTCTGTATATTCGTCCTACGATTTGAATAGCCAACCGTGAAAATATATTTATTTTCGCTAGTTATCCAAAACGTTACGCTGTTTCAGCCATTTTCAAATTTCGTGTAAAATGTTCTTCATCCTTCTTGAAAAAAAGTACACTTTACGGTTAAATATGATTCTCACAAAAGATATTCCTAAATGATTTTTTAGTTTGATATTATCAACATTGTTTTGTTAGTATCACACCCGAGAGACTGCAGTGACCTTCAGAAGACATCTAGGAGTGGGATATACAAAATCTATCCAGAGAAAATATCCGAGTTTAATGTGTATTGTGATATGGATCAAGATGGTGTTTGTTGGACGGTATGTTTTTAACATTTTAAAAAAGCTGTTATATTTTGAATTAGAAACAAATGATTCAAATCTGTCCGTTAATTGACTGAATCATTGCTACTAAGAATTGTGCTCTAAATTATTTAATAATTCCCCTTCTAAACTATGTACAAAATGTATCATGGAATAAGATGACGAATAAGTATGCAATGTCTCCTAACCATAAAGAATTTTTACCTTAGTTTTCATTACTTAAATGAATGTTTATTAATATGGTTAATTTGGTAATACAATTTTATATCATATTTTTGTTACATCAGGTAATTCAACGGCGTATGAATGGAAAAATCGACTTCTACAGAGATTGGCAGAGCTATAAGAAAGGCTTTGGTGATTTGAACGAGGAATTTTGGCTAGGTTGGTAATGTAATAGACAAGTTAATTATTTTGTTCTTTATGCTTTAGCAATTAAATGTTACAGTCATGGCGAAAAAAAAGATATATTGTCGGAATCTCATTCCGCCACTGGTTCGACACTTACCAGAGTCAATAAAAAACAAACCTTATTTCTAATCTACAGATAGTATGCATCATGCAAGAAGCAAATCACAAACCCAATGAAAACAAAGCTATTATCTGGATCGATCGTGATCCCTGTGCCACACGTAAGACGTTGGAACACTTATCCAAAGTATAAAAGTACGAAACATTATTTTTAGATAGTATGTGAACATTCTGTAGAGGAATTAATTCACGTAACCGCATAAGAGAAAAATAGGTTTGTGGCTTAATTTCACAGGTTTAGAAATTCGACCACTGTGGATCAAAATGCATGTACTTTAAAAGTTTCTGTGTCAAGCTTGAATTCACAATTTTTTAAATCCGGCCGCTGTGGGTTCCTAATTGTGAAAATCAAAATTATAAGACCGTATTGCGCAACTCCATACAGTCTGTGGCAATACTGTATAACAATACGAAACCTAAAATACAATTTGATCGATTGTTGCTTAACATCCAATGGCAAATATTTCATGCTTCTTCAGGACGAGAACCAATTCAACAATTTATCAAAGACAATTCAAATAGGGACGTAACGGGACACAGAGGGGAACCGATTTTGACTGCCACTGAAAGGTTTCATAGTTGGGAAGGGTCGGATAAGTTAGCCTTCTGTAGCGGCCATTGGCGTGCTCTTTTAAAAAAAATTACCGAAATGGGTCTTTAGCGTGCAGGTGTGGAATTTTACGAATACGTTATCTCCTATGGTCCACGGTCAGGTTTTCTGTCGTATGACCAGACAAAAGCCCAACGAGAGGGTCTCCCCTATCCGCCAATTGGCGACGCGGTATGCAGCTCTGTGGTAAAATACAAATTGAAAGATAAATTAGGTCAATGCTTACCTGAACAATGTATACTTACTTTACGACCAGAATAAACTTCCTCAATACAACAACAAATTTTTCCCACAAAGTCGTATCGAAACAGAAAAGATCAAACTGTATGTCGAAATCCTTGGACCTTATTAGGATATATATTCGCTGAATAGTTCAATTCAATTGTCTTTATATTTTGTTAAACCATTAAAAGGAAATAATCATATCCATCAGCTTACTAAACAAGGGACCTACATGTTAAGAATTGAGATGGAGGATTTTGAAAATAATAAGAGGTATGCAGAATACAAGAAATTTTCAGTTGGCAGTGAAAGTTCCGGATACAAACTAGAATTAGGAAAATACAGCGGAGATGCTGGTAGGAATTAATAAATAAACTATTGTTAAATGTTTTTTTTTTTAGAAATAAGTGCTTGGGATTCCTTCAATTGGATCCATCTCTTTCGTACAATTTCAATTCAACTGCAAATTGTGACGACTTTTTTTAAAGATTTTAATTTGCATCCACAACAATATCCTTTTCTCAACTCTACTTAAATTTAGCTAGATACATCACAGCACAATGTACAATTTAATTGTCTAAATTAACATTCAGATTGAGACTTTATTTGTACAGTATTTTGCATTTTTGATTCCAGACGAAATAATCGACAGAACAGAATTTGGACCGTTATACTTAGTTCGAGAAAATAAACCATTCCCTTCTATAATTTAATATGACAATATTAGTTCGGGATTGGCTTCGGCACAAAAGTGGTCTAGCATAAATTAGATTACAGGTGTCATAACAGTAAAATAATAGTAGCTTCGTGGAAGTTTATCTAAAGGACCACTAAATTCAGACGGACTGGCGATGAAGTTGCATCTTTTCAGAATGACCATATACATGTATCTGTGTTTCCAAAAAATCTTGTTCAATCATTGTGGTAGAACAGGTCGCTTGTCATGGTTTTGATTTTTTTTGTCAATGTTCAGAATCATCTGGTTTTATCCATTTGAATGCCATAAATTATTTTCCCGCCAAATTTTCAATTTTCTCGAAAGCAAGCACACGGACCTATAATTTTTTTCGCTCTTTTATTTCCGTTATTAATCCACTATCAATATTTACCAGTGTTATGAACAGCTTGTTATTTTGAAACTGAGAAGCGAACATACTTAAGAAATATATGTATTTTCTTACAGGAGACTCATTTTCTTATCACAACGGAATGAAGTTCTCTACAAAGGACAAAGATAACGATAAATGGTCAGGTAACTGTGCCACATTGTTTAAAGGGGCCTGTTGGTACAAAGATTGCACCTACTCAAATATTAACGGACTCTATCTGAAAGGCAAACCTAAATCGCCTGCTGACGGAGTATACTGGCAACACTTCTCACTGAAGAAAACAGTGATGATGATACGTAGAATCTGAAGAAGCATCTCAGTCAAATAAATAATAAGATATATTGTTTTCTTTATTTAAAAACTGTGAATTGGAATTCTGTGTTTACAAATTTCTTCCTTGGTCGAAAATATTTCATTCCGTCTTGATTATATCAAGGGTCCTGCTTTGGTACCCTAAAACGTCTCTTATAGCATTAAGTAAGAGAAATAAAATGTGAAATTTTACATATTACATAGAATTAAAATGACATGGATTAAACTGCTACTGTAACACTGATTACAATTTAAGGAGTTTTGAGCTTTCATTACAATGATATCATGTATACATTTATCACTACTTGATTACAAATATATCTCTTTTTCTAAGTTGTGGCTTTTCTACTATTGGTTTTAAATTAAATCCAGGAGAAAAAAAATCTATTTTAATATGCAAAAAACAATAGCACCTAGAATGCAATAATTTTGAATGATAGTGAGTGTAGATTGTACATGTAGGTTCTTATAGAATATAAGGAATCCGATAGTTACTTCTTTTGTTATATTTTATTGAGACTGTATGTTATACATTTCAATATTGTTTAGCTTTTCATTTACATTTGCCTGTAATAATGTTGAAACTGTTTCAAAATATATAGAGGCTAAGGGAAAAGTTTTCGCCACTGACCTTGAAGTTTTGTTTTCTTTTTCCAGTGTTTAGCTTGAGGCAACAAAGTAAATTTTTAAGATGACATATGATAATTCAAAAGGATAAAATCTGCTTAAGAACATTATTTTCCAATGTTTACATAGAAGAGTAATAATATAGTCGGATGTTGACTTATCAATGATGATAAAATGAAACAAGGGGTATCAGAAACGGCATAATTTTGCATCTTGCATAAGCAGTTACGTCCAATGCTATGTCAACTTATTTTTTTACCACTGTAAAAATGTACGGGAAATTGCTGTTGAGCGCATTTAGTCGATACTGAACTAGATATTCATTTCTTATATTATAAATGTGTAATAGATCCACTGGTGAATAGCTCTTTATTTGTTTTGAAAAGGAATGACCATGTTTATTGTTCATTATCCATGCCTACCTATCCGGAGTATCTGATGTCATTCTTGGTTTTTGTGACAGTTTTATTTTGTTTCCGTTTGGTTTGCTTGAGAAATAATTCAAGGCGGCTTCAAAATATCCTGATTTTTACCATGGGTAGGCCCTTTATGCCATATATTTTGACACGAGCCACTGTGAATTATTTCTATTCTAACGGGACAGTTTCTACATTGTGAAACGCCGCAATATAGGTATGCAGACTCGAAGACGCCATTACACAAGGCAATTTCTACTATCCCATCGTTAAAGATTTGATTTAATGGCCCAGCCTGCCCAATATTTTACGTTAGCGAGCAATGATATATGGAAGTTTAAAGGTTGCTGTATTCAGTTTTTTTTAAGAAAGAGAGCCTGTAACATCATTAATTTTTTGTCGGGTTAAAATTTCGCAGATTCATTTCTTAGTAAAGTCAAGAAATACCAAAGGAATATTCGAATTAGAGAAAAATCGTAACAACTGACAAACTCCGGAGAACAACGAAGACAAGACCAAAACAATACATGCACTACAATTAAAAACTAAAAACATATGAACAACATGGACCTCACCAAAAAACCGGGGGTAAACTCAGGTGCTCCGGAAGAGTAAGCAGTCTCTGCTTCCTGCAGGACACCCGCCATGCTGTCCATGTCAAATCCGATATGCGGAAGGGATAATATCAATGGACCAGGTCCATTTTCATTTGGGAAACGGTTTTTTCATACCTGTCAACCAAGTCATGATGACGCCCATAAAACGTTAATAAGGATGACTTCAGCTTAGTAGCAACGTATCCCTGTCTGAGCAACTTTTCTGTCAGAAGCCGGGCTCTGTCCAGGAAGTCAATGTATATGTCACAAGCTCTGGAATAACGTATGAGTTGTGAAATATATACACCATACGCCGGCGCTTCTGGAATATTGCCGCTCAAAAATGGGAAGTTGACGATTGGAAAGTCAAAGTCATTCCGTTTGTCGTAAAGTTTTGTATTCAACCTTCCTCTGGTGTCAATTTCGAGGTGAAGGTCAAGATAAGATGCAGACTTGGCAGTGTCTGTTGTATCCTTAATTTCGAGCTCATTGGGATAGATGAGATGTAAGAAATTCCCAAAACGTGAATTGTTGAGTGATAAGACATCATCTACGTAGCGGAAGCTGAAATTAAAGGTACGGGCTAATTTCTTCTGTTTTTCCTTAAGACGCCCGTCAAGGAAGTCTGCCTCATATGAGTAAAGGAACAAGTCGACCAGTAGTGGCGCACAATTAGTTCCCATAGGAATGCCAATTGTCTGTTGGAAAACACGTCCACCAAATTGACAACACTAAAAAGACAACACTAAATACAAAGATATCTCGAAATACATAGAAATAAATCTTTGTTATACATGTTATTTTAAAAATTAATATAAACATACACAAAAATATAATCTTCATTTATAATATCAGAAGGTAAATTATAAAAAAAAAAACAAAAAAGTAATCATATTTCATACAGAAAAAGTAATTCTAGGTTAAAGGAGAAAAACATGTTTTCGGACTCGGACAGGTAATATAAATATTTTTATTTTTTATTTTTAGAAAAACAATTAATCTTAAATAATTGGAAGCCAGCGGTGATAAAATTCAAATTCTTTATTAGCACAACTTACACCCAAATAAGGTCAAAGGCTACATACAAACAGTTTAATACATAAAAGATAAAATCAACTAATGAATCAGATGCCCCTGTCCTCAGTTCAAGGTCCTCAGATCTAGCGACTGTTTTATATAGGAGCTCAAAGATTTCACTTGTTGAGTCGTATTAGGATTTAAAATATTTCATTTTATCATTAGTAGTTATATCATTTTCTGTTTGGAAAGTGTCTAGAAGTTTAGTGCGAATAGTTTCATTGATTCTACAAGTAAAAAAGAAGTGAAATTCGTCATCAATTTCATTACAGTTATGACATAGTCTTAGATTTCTAGGAATGTTCTTATATCTACCAGTCTCTATAGCAAGAGAATGGTCACTAATCCGAAATTAACAAATAAGTTTCCGAGCTTTAGAGTCGGGGAAAATTGAAATAGTACTCAGGATTGTATTCAGTTTTTTTTTTTTTTTATCATTTTAAAGAATTTAAGTTTACTGTTGTCATCAATCTATCTTTTGGTCATACCAATCTCTGTAAATATTCTTAAAATGGCGTTTATATAAAGATTTCAATTTATTTTTATGTTGATTTATATTTAAGTTTTCCTTTATATTGTTAATATTATTGTCTTTGCGTAGATGACTAACGTAAGTATACCATGAAAATAGATCCTTCTCATGTAGTGACTTTGACAAAGAGTAGCACTCCTTTAATAATTCTGGTGTGTCGTCATGAAGAAGTCGATCTTCATATAGTAATGATTGTGTTTTAACGAAACAATCAACTGGATATCATCTTCCCAGTTCTGATCTGGATGCAAAATTGCTCGAGCATTTCTTAAGACCTAAAGTAAATTTACAAAATTTGTTATGAACCTTTTCTGTGCTAGTTTTTTTTCTGCAAAACTTAGTTTGTCTATATCTATATTATTTTTACATGCTCTGACTGTAGCATTATAATACGGTCTATATTCATCCATATACCAAATCTCGCAATTGTAAGTTAGAATAGGACGTACTAATGAATCAAACAAATGAGACGATACCTTTGTTGGTAGGTCATTCAAGGTATTTGTGTAACTTTTTATTGAATACATTACTTTTAAAGACTTTTTTGCAAGTGCTTCGGCACAAGATTTAAAATTTCCATTTTGATTTATCAAATTTCCAAGAAATTTGAATTCACTGACTTGTTCCAGATCTTGTTCTTTATATTTAAATACAAAATTATTTAAATTTCTATTACGGTTAGAAAATATCATAGATTTTGTTTTTTTACAGTTAACACTTAACTGTCACTTATCACAGTATGTAGCAAAATTATTAAAACTGGTTTGTATACCTTCTGGAGATTCTGATAATATTAACAGATCATCGGCAAACATTAAACATCCTACACTAGTATTTTCAAGTGTAAGAGGAAATGATTTTTTTATCTTGAAATAATTCAGGCATATCATTTATAAAAATATTAAAAAGAGTAGCTGAAAGAGAATCTCCCTGTCTTACACCTCTGTCTATTTCAAAGAAATTGGAATAACTGGTTTTTATTTTTAAAGCAGATAAAGTTTTTGAATACATATGTTTTATCACTTTTAACATGTTTGTACCAATACCAGATGACTGGATTTTATGATATACTAGTAAAGCATTACGCCAAACAGAGTCAAATGCTTTACGCAGATCGATAAAGCATGCGTAAATAATTTTTTATCAAAATTTACATACTTATTTATCAATGTTTTTAGTACAAAGAGACTGTCTGATGTCCGTAACTTTGGCCTGAAGCCGAATTGGAATTTACTAAATATATCCTTGACATGAGTCATAATTCTGTCATTTAATAAAGAACTGAAAACTTTAGCAGGACCAGATGTTATACATTATTGTATTGTATGACTATGAATTTCGTTTATATTATTACTTAGCTTTAAAGTTTAGCGAATCCTCAGTAAAGAGAAAGAATACTTTGTAAGTGCTGTCAAAATGACGTTTTTGTTGGAACTTTATCTATATATTTGTAATGTAGTTTAAAAAATCAAGAGTTCAATGATTATACAAACATGAGGTTTACTCACTTTCCAAAGCATTACTACATGTACCATTATTCTGGCAACTAATAAATATATTATATGTAATTATGTTGTACAGAATGGTCACTTTTGATATTTCTTACGAAAAACGAAAATATTTGGTGTAATATTCGCTGAAAACCTGAATTTTAACTGACGTTGATGTAAAAACAAAAGCATATGCACAAATAAAATCAACCTAGACACCCCTGTCATTTAAGCAATTGTTTCGTTCACATATTGTAAACTAAGCAGACAATAATGAAGTCCAACATTCCTCTGATACCATTACATAACGTTTTTTTCCCGAATCTTGTACTGTATAAACGTTCTTTAGTGTTAACAATAGATAACAAGAAAAATAAATGGAAATGGTGAGCTGTCAAAAGGGGCGTAAAACGACTAAAATGTATGAAATACACAAGTCGAACAAAACCAAATATAAAATCGTAAAAAACAACAACAAACTAAAAAGTTAAAAATACTCAACGTTTCGACCAATATAGTCTTGATCACGAGTATGTAAAAAATAAAAATAAAATTAAAAGGTGTTGACTCTTTGAAACCCAGAGCAAGACTGAGTCCGTATACAGAAAATGTAAACAAAAACAAAAACAAAAAATTATTTGTCATCAGTAAACGTACTTCACTCATGGGGAAAGAAGTACTAATTATACTATTTAACATTTAAGGTATCCGGACCATAAATGACCACGTGATTATTCAAAAGTTCCCGGATGTTCCATACAACGCAATTGAAATGACCTCGGTAATTACCGGCAAACTTCGGAAATGCCAATATAACTAACTTATTTTTACAGACTCTGCATACACATGGCATATAAGCAACAAAGTGTGTTTCAACTTGAGAAAAATATATATACAAAATTCCAGCTTTAAACTGTTTGGTTCAGCCATTCACGGTCAAAAAGAGATACAATTTTCGATCATTATCTATTATGGTCCGGATACCTTAAAAAAATGTTTTGAAAAGAGTATACACATACTTCTTACTCTTAAAGAAATTTTACATGAATATAGATTTTTAATATCAAATTTAATTTAAATGGTATAGTATTTTTGAAAATAAGTAAAAAAAGATTATTCAAAATTCAACATCTCATGCCAAATACTTGACAAGTCCATTTGATAAACTTTGGATTCTTTTAAAATTAGTTCTGAACATTGTAAACAATATCAAATTTGGTTAATAAAAGGTTGTTCAAAATTCGTTAAATAAAGGGGGAATTTTTAATATAGCTTATCATACATTATCCTTTCATATCTATAGAGAAATCCAATTAAGTAGTATGTGTATGCACAGTAATGAATTTCTTAGTTTACATAACTGGTTAATACAGGTCTCATAGAATGGGGTTTATTGTCATATTGTTCCCGCATGTATATGTCCTCTTACAAGTCGTATTGGTTCTGTCATAGCTGTATCTGGCCTCATCGTTGCCTCGGAACAATACAGCTATCCTCGGCTCAATACGACTGTTCCTGGACATAATACAGGACCAATATGATCAATGAATATGAAAAAAAACCATTTTATAACCCTATTGTATAATATATTTCTGTCATTCGTTACCTATCTGCCCTTTTTCGTCTGTATTCTATAGGATATTCGGGATCACTTATATTTTGAGATAAAAGAGTGTAATCTATATCAGTTTGTATGTCCCCTCCCCCTTTCTCCTGTTTTCCATCTTCCGGAATTAAATGTCTCTCAAAACTGAAATTTCATCCTCATTATAATGATACTGTTTAAATGTTTGATTCGCTTGAAAAATTGGGAATAATGATTAGATGTGATAAGCCCTGTTGTTATGTTATTCGTTACACGGTTGAAGTTTTAATTTAATTTAATTTAATGGGGTTTTCGAACACTTTCAGACATGCTGTCACTCCCGTTTTTTTGTAAGGGTGAATATGTATATGTGCTTATTTGCATTTCCACATAAATGTACATCATTCGGCACTCCTCGGCAGATTAGATGAAGGGTAGCGGAATCTCCCGAGGATTGCCGATTGACATGTACATGTACTATGTACTATATACTATTTCCGTTCTCTATTTAGTCAACATAACTTGCATACACTAGATCTCCAGCGACGGAAAAACCAACATGCTCAGTGGAGATATGTTACGGGCATAATGGACCAGTTTTATAAACAAATTTATAGTTCAGATGTAATGGCGTTTATATATTTAAAAGGTCCTTAGTTCACATACCATACCAAAGCCGTAATAATGGATACTGAGGTAAATTCCGGCAGTTGAAACTAGTATTCGAGTTGTTGAGGTAAATTCCGGCATTTGAAACAAGTATTCGAGTGGTAGGTTTTTTCCATGTAAAACTGATCTGATTTTAGCTTTAATTTTACTTTTTTGCTTTATACACCGGCCTTAGATCTCTCTTTATTGCAAATTGCGTATTCCTTGACTTCACTGAGGCCTTCAAATCTAATAAAACGTATCACAAAATACCGAAATAGATTTGATGCGCTGTATGGCCATCAGCAGTGCTCGATATCAAAATTTTGGAAAACCGGTTACAGATATAATGATGAATTAATAAGCACAACATAATGTTCAAAAATAAAAGAACTTAAGGGGGTAACAGAACACCTAAGGGAGTTAGCTCTTTAAAAACCAGAAGAACGTTTTAATCACATGCTATTAGTAAAGAGAAATCAAGCTTCTCAGTGATCAAAATTAGTGTTTGTCAAACTGCTATATATCCAACGAAATTATTCCAGTAAATTGTGTGGTTCAAATTTCTTGAATTTTTTATATTTTTGTCAACAGGTCAAAGTAAATATTTCGTCAAAATTTTATGAAAATTAAACGAGCCAAATCTATTTTAGTCAAAGTGTTGGGTACCCCCTTAAATAATATATCTTCATATAAATTAGTCATAATATCGTCATTATAATAGCTGTAACACATTTGGAATAATATGTACTTTAAATAATTGTATATTAATATATTATAATAATTTTAAAAGGTTTTACATGACCTTTCCAATTACTTCCTTTTCCAAGTAAGTAATTTAAAATTCTGTGAATCTAAAAATAATCTGTCGTCAGTGGAGCAACATAAGCATTAAAGTTTTATAAATTTAAAGCATTTTGTAGATTCTAATCAATTTGAGACGGGCACTGTCAAACTCTTACGAGGTTCTAAATTAAAAGGTAAGTTGTTCTTTTATAAAAATATAAATATTCATGTAAACCTATAAAGTTGATTTCGATAAAAACAAAATGGATACGTTTATTGTGGAAAAAAAGTTATGCAAAGATAAAATTTCTTATTTCTGAGATAATTTCTTCTATTTTTCAAGATTGGGTTTCAGCAAATCAGAAACTGAAGAAAAAATCCATTGAAGTACTAAAATAGGGTCCACATTGGTCAGAGTTCATATTATAATTATAAAGAATTTTTTTTTTTCATTGTAAGTTGTTTGTTGTATTCATGTTGTGTTAATGTCTATTGTGATGTATATATATTGAAGTGTTATTGTATTGTTTTGCTTTGACCCATATGGGTGTATTTTATGCAAATAAAGTTACTTATATTTAAATGAAAGAAATTTCTCTATATACCCTCGCTTTCTTTTTTGTCTCAGTCCATAATATTTCTAAAAAGTACAAGACTTCAAACTTTAATATCCCGATATTGTATTTACGAGTATGCTTTTCATATGTATTTAGTTATATAGACTCCATGGTAGAATGATACTGTCGAATATAAAATAAATTGATAATACCTTGAGAGAAATGAAGGGGGGGGGGGGGGGGGGGGTTGTGAAACATTTGAATAAATCTTTACTATTTCTTTTTAAAAGGTTAAGAAATGAATACTAATATTTCGTTTTTAGTGAAATGATGTAAAGATATAATCATAAAACCATCATAAGACGAACTCTGTTAGGACAATCCTAAGGCACTTTTGATGTACTATTTACGATTGTCGTAAGATTGTCCAAAGACAGTCCTAAGATTTGTCCTAAGATATATATCTTAAGACCAATCTTAGGAAATTTTCGAAAACCAGGCCCCAGGAAGATACGAAAATAAAAACACAAACCTATAAAACATTAACTCCTTTATAAATCTGGGACCGGGTCTTCAGCTCGCTTATTCGAAAGTTCAATTTAGCTAAAGGTTAAACGTAATTTATTTCATAATTACACCTTATGTAAGAATCCTGGGTTTTGATTGGTTGATAGCCAGTGTATTTTTCACCAATTTACTTTTATCAAATGAATATCGTTCATTTTTAAACAGCGCCGGGGTATATGCAAAAAGGATATGCCTTTTTTTACCTTCTCTGCCGTGGTATTTGCCAAAAAATACTCTATCCGACTGGACGCTTGTAATGTCACGATCATCAATGCGTTTTATGTCACGACCATCAATGCCTTTTGTACGTTAACATTCGGTGTAATTAAACAGATATAGCATGTTCTTGAGGGGTATTTGCGAAAAATACCAGTCTTGAGAATGAATTTCCCTCGCCTTACGGCTTGCGAAATTTAACATTCTCTCGACTGGTATTTTTCGCAAATACCCCTCCTTAACATGATATATCTGTTCACTATAATGTTTATTTCTATATAATGTAATCCTCAGTTAAATTTAACCATGAATTGAATAAGTTTGAGGGATCCCAGGTGTTCAAAGGGTACATAATTCTTTGAAATAGTTAAACCAAAAACCAATAGTAGTAAAAGTCAGTAGTTTGTTGCCATAGGACATACAAGTATGACGTCATTCTTGTCTTTGGTACAGTGTGATGAGTTCCGTAAAATTCCATTGTGATAACATTCTACATAAACAACAAAACGAATAGATTTGATTAAATTAACTTTTATTCACTGTATTTATATCTTGATATCCTGAAAACAAAACTACTGTCAATCCTTATAAATTAATTCCAACGGTTGTTTTGACGTCTAAAACGCCAGGATTCCTTTAATGACGTCATAGTAGAAAAAAATTAGTGAATGACATGATATACGAAAAAATTCGACCAATCAAATCAATATTAAATTATAAACCAATAATACAATTGGTTACAGAGCGACAGGTTCATATAACATATTAAGAAATAACTACTAGGCCTCAGTTAAATATATAAATGTCAATGAATGTCATGCACAATACCGATTAAAGGTACACGACAAATTTTGATAATAAATATAAGTATAAATTGAAGCATTTACATTAATGTGTATGATACATTACATATGGCTTTGTATACAGACAGAGGGTTATAAAGGAGAACCTATCTTTTTGTTAATTATTTCAATAAATTTACAAAGTTTACGTATTGTTTCTGGTTGACTCTTATTAAATAACATACAATTTTAATACATTTGGTCTGTTAACAAAATTTATATGTAAAAGACTTGTAGAAAACTTTCATAGATATAAAACTCTAATTATCACCAAATTGAACTAAGTTGCAAGAGTATATTTAAAAATTATTGTTAAAAAGTGATCTTTTTTTCGAGTGGGGTGGTGGTGGGGGTAAGGAGTATTTAAAGTTTCAGCTTATAAACTGCGAATGTAACATAAATTGTCAAAAAGTGTTCAATACGTGAGGAATATCTCAAACAAATTTTTAAAGGAGCAATAAAAATTCTTACTTTACTTTACTATTAGCGGAAATACGTACCATTCCGAAGCACCTGATATCACTCATAAGTTTCTGTTAAATTCACATTGCTAGTGCTTTTTCATGCTGTCGTGTTCTAATTTTCATTATTTTTGTGTTTTATCCCTTTACTTTCTACATCTTAGTCGTGTTTCTTTTGTGTCTAATGGCTTCCCTTGTCTTTAAATTTATTTGTTTTTTTTTTTATTGTGTGTGCTTCATTCACGACAGTAGCAACTTTTGTTTTCTCTTGACACATAAATTGATGAATAAATAAAGAAAAATGAAGTGATAAACATTAGGCCTGTATTTGACATTCTGGTCGTTTGAAAAAAAAATAATGATTAAGGTTTTTATGTTATCTTCTAAGCGTATAGTATGGCAAGCCGTTTTACTATTTATTCTAACTTCAAGATATCTGATATAATATAAAAGATATCTCATATAATATATAAGATATCTCATATATCTTATAAAGAAAATTATATGAGATATCTAATAAATTATATGATATATCTTATAAACTATATAAGATATCTTATAAACTATATGAGTTGTTTGAGATATTCCTCACGTATTGAACACTTTTTGACAATTTATGTTACATTCGCAGTTTATAAGCTGAAACTTTAAATACTCCTTACCCCCTGCCTTCCCTCTGATGTAATTTTTAGATCTACTTTTTAGCCTGTTTTCCCTCTGATTTAATTTTTAGATCCACCTTTTCCCCTGTTTTCCCTCTGATTTAATTTTTGGATCCACCTTTTCCCCTTTTTTCCCTCTGATTTAATTTCTAGATCCACATTTTCCCCCGTTTTCCCTCATCCAGAATTATCTGATGATTTTAATGCCTTAATAAACTCAAAATATGCGTATTCTTTGTCCTGTTTATTAATAGTTTGCACTGTTTTTATGAGTCTGATTCGCTTCGCGAATTGAAATGATTATAATATATAATATTTCCATGTTGTAATATGTTATTTATTAAACCGTTACAATTTTTATTTAACTTTTAATTATTTTATTCAGGTTTTCCAACCAATCATGAACTCCGATTTTTGTGAGATTTAACGTTGCAAGTGCTTTGGTATTTTCATTCTCTTGATTGTGTTCGTATTTTAGTTTGTTGTATTAGTGTTCTCACGATTTCACCTTGTCTTATGATGTTAGTTTTTTGGAATTTTCCCTCCGTCATGTGTCTGTCTTATTGCCTCTGTTTATTTCTGTCGATATTTATTCCTCACTAAAGAATTAATTTTTATATTCTTTGAATATGTAGATAAAGCTTGCTTCAGGAAGGAAGATGATCTAGTTGGTTCATCATAATTACTAATTGTCACCAACCTGCCAAACTCACTTTAGAGTTTACATCTGTACTGGTCTCTAAATGCTGCAGTTTTCTATTAAATCATTAATTAGCCTTTCTACTTAAAAAAATAAAACTTTATTAATAAGTATATGAAAACAATTTTTCTTATTGTTCCAGTGTAAATATTCATAATTATTCTAAAAAACTTTAATCATCGTTACTTAAATGGTGAAAAATGGTTTCGAAATATTGCCAAGTTCTTTGTATCTGTGATCAGAGTTTTAAAGTTGCTAAAAAGACTGGTACAAGACTCACTAGACTTATCTAGTGACATTTCCTTAGACTCATTTACTGTTACCTGATGAAAGTCAGATGTTGTTCTGGAGTTAAGTCGCCTTGTCCATAAAAAAATCAAATATGCACGAAAAATCACAAAATTAGCAATTTTCGGGTAAATTAAAAAACGTGTCGACTTAGATGGGCTCAATATATCTTGTTAAAATTTGAAACATAGTTTGTTGAGATAAGTATCTTTCAATGGTCAACTGCTAATCAATGCTAAACATATAGCTTCAACTCCTATTTTGTGTTTTAATTTAACGAAGTTTACCCTTGGCTTAATGAAAAACGTCAAGTAAAAAGCCTACATTAATTGAACATGATTACTAATGCTCATCCGTCCCCGATGCCCAAGTGATCTGTGTGCCCTTCATCCTTTGTCGTCCCTCATGTCCCTCATCGTCTTCCGGCGTAAACTTCCCTTTAAAATTGTTTTCGGGCCTCGGTGGACGAGTGGTCTAGCTAGTTCGTCATGACTATTAGTGATCACTAGCCTATCACCTATCAACGCTCAAATCTCACCTATTGCGGGGTGTGTTCGACTCCGATCTTAATTGACAAGGATTGTCAATTTTCCTACCGAAGGTCGGTGGTTCTCTCCGGTACTCCGACTTTCCCACCAATAAAAACTGGCCGCCGCGAAATAGCCAAATGTGCTGAAAACGGCGTAAAACCCCAACTAAACAAACAAACAATAAAAATGTTCTCCCCTGAAATCACTGGATCATTTGTTTGGGACCAAACTTTTGAGAGAATGGCCTTTGGGTCCTTGGGTCCTTGGGTGGTCCCCTTTGACAGGTACATGTATATACGGGGGGGGGCTCCTCCTCTGAAACTATTGGGACGATAGAGACCAATTTTTTTGTGGTCCCCCTTCCTGAGGGTCCGGATCTCCACTAAATATGGCCGTTTTATTTTGTTTAAAAAAATCAGCAAAAAATATCTAAAATACTTCTCGATACTTGTTTGGGCAAGACCAAACTTTAAGGGAGTTCCAATATATTATTTCCTGGTTTGCAGACTCCTTACAAATATGGTCGCCTTTAGTAAAAGTAGGAAAGTCAACAATAATATCTTGAAATCTTATCCTATGAAACTGATAAGCAATGGATATCAAACTTTTTAAAGAATTTTCCTAAGATCGCCCCTTTTTAAATTGTTTCCTGAGAACCAGATCCCCAACATGGCCGCAGTTATTTAAAATAGAAAAAAAAACAGTAGAAAATATTAAAAAATATTCTCCTCTGAAACTACTAGAAAAAGCTTTGGAGGGATGGTTTTTTGGTTGTCTCCTTTTAAACCCCCAACAAATTTGGCCACTGTTACTAAATACAAAAAATCTGAACGAAAAGATTTATAAATCTCAGGAATTCAAGACTAAATCTTGATGGAATGGTCCCTTTCAAAATTGAATCATGGAGTTCGTACCTCCAACAAATATGGCCTTTGTTACTAAAATTAGAAAAATCAGCAAACAAAAAATATATGAAATATATATTCTTTTCTGATATTGTTGTAGCAATTGAGACCAAACTTTTGTAGACTGGTCATCTCCTTTCAAATTTGTCTCCAGGGATCTGAACATCCGAGAAATACGGCCACAAAAATATATGTAGTTGTTAATAAAATGAAGATATTTTGTTTTTAGTATAGATTTTTCCATTGTTACCATAATGGGAAGTGGAGGGTCGAGTTGCAACAAATGCGGAAGTTGGACGGATAACAAATGCAACACATGCGACAAATATCTTTGTAAACAGTGTAAGAAAGGCCATTGGAAATATCATGTAGCGGGATTCGCATTTGATGTAATTACCACTGTCATTGAACTTGCTGTTGAATGCGGTTAAGGAAAACTGCAATGTTCTTGAGTGCTTAATAACAGTCAAAAATGAAAGACACTGACTTCGTGCCAAAAATCATACAATGTTCTAAATGTTAAGATTAAATGCTGTACTATTTTCTAAATGACCATATTTTTATACTTTTGTTGGTATCTGAATCTTTACAGACATCGCCAGAAGAGAAATTAAGTCATACTCGGTTATCATGTTGATTATATTAATTATCAAGCCAGTCAAACCTTCAATAAACATGTATGTTAGAGGACATTTAAATGACACTCCAGTTTGTTATAGCACCACGTGTTGATATTTTTATAAATCCCTGGATACTAAAATGGACGTGGATCTGGTGTATTAGACTAGTTTCTAGTTTCACCATTTTTTTTTCTGAAGGTGAATATTACTTGGGATTGTGTTGACATATCACGCTTTGGGTTAGGAATAAAGTTTTATATACATTTAGTTCATAAACTTACGACAAAATAAATGAACTTTTCCATGGCTTGTAGTTAGATATTCAGTTTTTGTTGTTGTCTATTATAATATTAAATGACAATATGACACTATAATGTTGAACAGCTTCAACAAATTGGATTAAATTCACCATGTCGCTCTATTTCCATCCAACCTATATATCCTACGTAATTTTTGTCTTGCTTTGTCTAGCAATAATTTAAATTGTTAGTGCGTTTGTGTTATCTTAATCATTCAAAATATGATTATATCAGTCAATAAATTGATTATGAATGCCGAATGTCCTTGTTTTGAAGTAAATATTTTGGATCTCTCCCAAGAGCATGTGATCCTTTACTTGGGATTTTCATGGTATTTCCATATTTGACAAGTTTGAATCCCTACTTCTTTAATTATAGAATCCTTTGTATGATAGGTATGAAAAAACCGTTTCCCAAATGAAAATGGACATGTTCCATTGATGCTGTCCTTTCCTCATACCGGATTTGACATGGGCAGCATGGCGGATGTCCTGCAGGAAGTATAGACTGGTTACTCTTCCGGAGCACCTGATTCAACCCGCGGTTTTTTTGGTGGGATCCATGTTGTTCATATGTTTTTAAGTGTAGTATTTATATTTTTTTTGGCCTTGTCTTCGTTGTTCTCCAGAGTTTGTCAGTTGTTTTCGATTTTCCCACCCTTCGAATATCCCCTTTGGTATTTCTTGACTTTACTTGTAAAGTCCTAAATATAACGAACTTAATCCCAATCTAAATAAATAGAACAAAGACTTTTCGAAAAGGCACAATTGTTTTATTATGATTTTATTTACAACAAAGCAAATTATTAATTTAAGTTATCAACATATTACTACGAAAGAAATCTTCACTGTGTTTATTTGTTTAAAAGATTGTTGTGTTTCGGTTTTGGTGCTGCTGATGAGAGGTGGCTCCTTTAGGTGCGTCGTTTTCAGCATAGTATAAATTTGCTATATCTAATGTTAGTATCTTTGGATTGTTATTTTGAAACTCCTTGGATGATGCCTCTGCTGGTGGACCCTAGGTCCCCGAGGGTATTCGCCAACCCAGTCGTCAGACTTATCTGACATGATTATTCATTGCTTTGTTACAGAAATTACCAGTATTTAGCAAAATTAAAAAATAATAGAAATACTAAGGGTTCATTCCTTGTATTGCATATGGTGGATCTCCTTAGCTGAAATTTTGCTTCCTATTTTGGTATTTTTGGTTGAGTACTTCTTGTTTGGTATAGGTTTGGTTTTTGGTCTTCCAGGTGTTTCGGTTTTGGTGCTGCTGATGAGAGGAGGCTCCTTGAGGTGGCTCCTCCTCGTGTTCAGCATAGTATAAATTTGCTATATCTAATGTTAGTATCTTTGGATTGTTATTTTATTATTTTTTAAATAACTAATAAAAACCAGAAATAAAATAAAACAAAACAAGCAAAAACAAATAAAACAAACACAAAACACCAAAGCATGCTGCTTTTATAAACCTTTGATTCTGTGTCAAGAAGGTAGGATAAATTGTCAACGGAACAAGACATGATTGTCCGATATTTCACAGACATCAAATGTTTTAACATCTACTTTGGCCGTGGAAATTCAGAGTGCACTTCATATATAAAACAGTCTGGAATGTATACTTACAGATGTTTCGCGACTAATACATTTAAGGATACTCGCTGGTCATGTTTTGGTCATTTTGTCAAATTTTCGGAATCCTCGGGTTTTATCCATTTAATAAACATTTGAATTTATTGCAAATGAACCCTCACATTTTCTTTTATAATTCAATCATATATACTTTAAAATGGTATTAGACCAAATTTTATGAAATCCTTTTTATTTTTTCATACATTTTTGAGAGACCGAAGTTGCCAATGCAAAGACAATGAAAAATCCAGAGTAAACCTATTTCTTGCAACTTTTCAGGGCTTTATAGCTCTAAAATAAGCAAATGAACCTATATTTTTTTCTTGCTTATTTGTTTACTATTCATGTGTTCTCTCAAACTAAAACACCTATTTCAAAACCTATTTATTTCCTATTAGACCAGCGATCATCCTTAAGATATAAGTCTAAAGGAGAGACAATCCCATAATAGAGAATGCAACGTAACAAAAAAAATCACAAGGATACGTGCATAACTAAAAGAATAAAAAACATATAATAAACTAAACTGAATTATAATAAGACATCACTGAAACTAAAGCACTAGCAAAGTGTGTTCCCATAAAACTTGTTTAGCCCCATCACAGTTCAGTGTCTACCAAGTCAATAAGACATCACTGAAAATAAAGCACTAGCAAAGTGTGTTCCCATAAAACTTCTTTAGCCCCATCACAGTTCGGTGTCTGTAACAAGTCAATATGGCATCACTGAAACTAAAGCACTAGCAAAGTGGGTTTCCACAAAACTTGTTTAGCCCCTTCACAGTTCAGTGTCTGTACCAAGTCAATAAGGCATCACTGAAACTAAAGCACTAACAAAGTGTGTTTCCATAAAACTTGTTTAGCCCCATCATAGTTCATTGTCTGTACCAAGTCAATAAGACATCACTGAAACTAAAGCACTAACAAAATGTGTTCCCATAAAACTTGTTTAGCCCCATCACAGTTCAGTGTCTGTACCAAGTCAATAAGGCATCACTGAAACTAAAGCACTAGCAAAGTGTGTTCCCATAAAACTTGTTTAGCCCCATCACAGTTCAGTGTCTGTACCAATTCAATAAGACATAACCGAAACTAAAGCACTAGCAAAGTGGGTTCCCATAAAACTTGTTTAGCCCCACCACAATTCAGTGTCTGTACCAGGTACTGCTACCGTTCCACTAAAAGTCGTAAGAGTTACGACCGATCGTAAATCCTTTGAATATATACAAGTTACGACTGACCGTAATTGTTAGGACCTTTCGGGAAACATTACCCAGACTCTCTGTTGATGTTATTTTTGTCCGGAGTTCTGTGTGTTGGGTTGTGGTGATTGATTGGTATGTAATGGTTGACCTTTCCTGGTTGACCTTTCCTGTTATCTATTTGGTTGTTTATTTCCTACTAATTCTATGCCTATTATACAATCGAACATGTCTATGTTGAACACTCTCTTATTTGAATACCACGGATATATCGAAATTGCTGACCGGACCCGATTTTAGCCCATTAATCCCAAGTAAATTCAACGCTGTTTATTCGAACTTGTTTAAGTCGAATACATCGGCCGTGTCAAACTATTTGTATAGTTCTAAAGTTCAAAAGTTACGTTATTCTATTGAAACCTGAACCTGAAAACCCGGAGGTATACAGGGATGTACGGAAAATCTGGATGGGTTTTTTCAGGATTTTTGGTATTAATTCGGGGTATGTTTTGAAAAACTAATATTCTTTCCGGTTGTATTTACACAAACTTTGGTATTAAATTGGGTCTATTATATTTGTATATAATTATACATTTGGTTTCAATCCATTCAGCAGTTCTCTAGAAGAAGTTCAAAATGTGAAAAGTTGACGGACAGACGATGGACGACGGACGACGGACGAAAAGTGATGGCAATAGCTCACATGACCCTTTGTGTCAGGTGATCTAAAAAGCGGTACGATACTCCCACGTAACGGAAGTCTATGCACATCACGTTTATTCTCATTTCCAGTCACAAGAAATTATCACCTTACATGACGTAAAGGTGTTATTGATAAGATCAGTCCTTCAAAACATGGCGACGTTCAGTGCAGTCTTGGTTTTATTATTATTGGTGTCAACCATAGCTGACGATGGTAAGGAAAGTGACAAATGAATTGTGATACTTTCTGCTTTTAAAAATTAAATATTATTGAAAAAAATGAATGACGAACACTTTTATATAGCAATTAGAAAGATTTTAATGATCAGCATTTCAAATATTTCATTTGTCAACAACTTACTAACAAAATTTTATTCTTTGGCAAGTATCTAAACTTCCATGTTCTATACAGGCAAAACAGTAGGGTCATTTCCCCCTGCATTTATTTCACTTCTAAGGGCATTTTCAAAAAGTAGCTTAAAGCCTTTCAAAATCTAGAATGGGAGGGGCGGGGGGGGAGGGGGTGTTGCGTGAAAGATTTGCTTATACAAAATAACAAATGTGTTAACTAAAATGTTTTCGACGAAACAGTTTTAACACAAATTTGCCAAATTACCGTCTTTAGACAACGTGAGAGACACTTAGAACCAAACCGATTTTTTTTTGCTATGAGTTTATGTATCTCCTTTCATAAGACAGTAGAACGATTTTAGTTTTAAATTGCAACATTCCACAAAGTCATACAAATTGACCCAAATCGCCCATATACACGACCATGCATTGCGGGTATAAAACTTGAACTTATAAAATGTGTGTCTGTTAACATAAAAATGCATTGCATGCAATCGTTTAAGATAAAAGCAATTGAATATATTTACGATTAAAAAATCAATGGTTATGAGTGAAACAAATATAGGGAAAAGTAACCCTACTTCTTTCAGTCACGTGCGATTCACGTGAAATTCACATTCATCCTTATTGAATTCATACATTGCATTCATGTGTTACTGTCCTTCAATAACTCATGCATTTTATCAAAATAATCCATTTTTACAATATTTGATATTCAATTCATAAAGAAATTTTCAGTTTGTCATTCAAACTGGGGAGGAACATGTGTTAACATGTATTTTAATCACTGTCTATCTGGTTCCTACTACTCACGCAGTGGCTGCGGTTTCCAGGAAGTATGCTGTATACCTGCCGTAAAAACCACGTCTCCGCCACTGTTACCAGGTATATAGATTTTATAAACATATCAATAGTATCTAATACCAATATCATGTCCAGTTACTAGTATCATTAATACAAACAGAAAAAAACATAATATATACGATCATTTCTATTCCAATTCTCATCAACCAAACGTTTGTATAAATTGTAAATAAATGGTATGGCATGTGCGTTGTCAGAATGAGCTTTGTGAACATTTGATGGTTTACACTAATGTAGTTACCAGTTTTCAAAGAAAACACACATATAGTAGCAATGTCAGTAAACACTAGGGGCGCCACTGAGCAGAAACCACCGTTTGTTTACAGTATACTGGTCACAAATAGGCTGGAAAAGCTTGTGAAGAAGCGGAATCCAGTTTTCAAATAACTTCCCCCAAAACAGCTCCACCTGGCGTTTACTGACATTGCTACATATAGAAATATAAATGGTAAACACGCTCTGATAAGAGTTATCAAAGAGGAAGTATTGTCCTATACATATGCATTATCCTTCATGGTAATAAAAAATCATAATTTGGAAAACGGTGTACGATGGATTTATTCTTGCTTATGATTATAGAGGCCTCCGTGGCCGAGTGGTCTAGGTAGTTCGTCATGACTACTAATGATTACTAGACTGTTAACACTGAGGCAGGTTGTGTTCGACTCCGATCTTAATTGACAAGGACCGGGTACTCCGACTTCCTCCGCCCATAAAAACTGGCCGCCAAGAAATAGCCAAAATGTGCTGAAAACGGCTTAAAAACCCAACTAAACAAAAATATATGATTATATAAACATGAGAAAAGATTAAGCAAAGGAACAATGCTTTCGTTACTGTTCTTCAAATTAAAGTAATACTTAGGCCTTCAAAACCGAGAACACTTCACATACACTGCAAGTTCATCGTGGCATGGAGTATTGTAATACATATTCCCCTATCCCCAAAATGATGCAGAAAACATGACCTAAACTTAAGACAGGAAACATCTTCCAGTAATCAGGCAGGCATTCAAGTTGAGTGGTACGTCTTTACAATACTACATTAGTTTTAGGTTTTGTTTTACACGACTAACTTTAACCCTAGAATATGTCAAAAGTGTAAACAACATTTAAACATTAAAAAAATACCTGTGCATAAACAGTACCAGAAGGAAAAAGGAGTAAGTACCTCCATGTAACAACAGATGCCCTTTACACTGATATTGATTTTATAAGAGGTACATATTTACTGTATGAGTTATAACCAGTGATTTGGATTAGAGAGTTGACTACACTTTAAAATTCTAGAAACAAACCAATTAGATTTAGGACGAAATATAAAACGAAATGTGACTGTAGAATTGTTTGTTTAGGACAGTGTGGCATTAGTACACCGGTTCCACAAGTCAGTAATAAGATTGTTGGTGGAAAAGTGGCACTGTTAGGGGAATTCCCATGGCAAGTAAGTTATATCAAACTGAATCCTCGGATAGACCAAACAACATTTTCATTTTATAATTAAGGATGCTCGCTGGTAATGTTTTGGTCTTTTTGTCAGATTTTCGGAATCCTCGGGTTTTATTCATTTCTTAATAACAATCCAAAGATACTAATATTAGATATGGTAAATTTATAATATGCTGTATACGACGCATCTCAAGGAGTTACCTCTCATCAGCAGCATTAAAACCGAAACTTTAATATGAAATTTTTTGCCCATGAATCCCCACTTTTTTTTATAATTCAAATTATCTTAATACTTTAAAATGGTATTTAACAAAATTTTATGAAATCCTTTTTATTTTTTCATACATTTTTGAGAGACTGAAGTTGTCAACGCAAAGACAATAAAAAATACAGAGAAAACCCATTTCCTGCAAATTTTCAAGGCCTTATAGCTCTAAAATGAGCACATCAAACTAAAACACCTGTTTCAAATCCTATTTATTTCCTATTAGACCAGCGATCATCCTTAATTATTTCGTTGCATGTCACCCAGTTTCAGTTAATCCATGGTTTCTCGTTGCTATGAGCAACTGAAATAACTATTGTCCCTTCATAGACATTTTTGTTCTTTAGAGAATTTTAGTATAGGTTCAACTTTTTCAAAACTGAGGTCACACTTGATTTACATTTTCGGTCACTCGTTGTACATGAACTTTGGAAATTCATATTTTAATATTATATGTACTATTTTTAGCTGCTCTTGTTGCGATAATCAATATATGCATATATATTAAAACAGACTTTAGCAAAATATTTTGTTTTTGCTTTTAGTCAATGCAGTAATTGGTACGGCTCGGGATTTAAAATCTGGGATTAATTTATATTTTGCACTACCTCATAATACATATCTTTCGAAATAAATGAAAAAAATATATACAACTGTTCTTACTTTTTTCTCATTTGTAGTGCTGGCGGTAACGACGCGCGCTTATAATTTTTAATTGTGTTCTGAATATTGAAACCTCTTAATTGACTTAGGTGTCGTTACGGTTACGTGATTACCATATTTGTGGAGGTACACTGATTGCAAACCAGTGGGTTCTAACAGCAGCTCACTGCTTCAAAGAGTAAGTATAATTTGCAGAGTATATGTATTAAAAACAATAGATTTAAGTCTTACATCGGCTTCAGAGAGAACAGTAAAGATCTCTTTTTATGTATGGAATGAAGTTACAAAGAAAGCCCAAAATCACAAGTATATAACTAAACAAACATCCAAAGCTTACAACATGGTCTCATGGTCAAGGCTAATTACCGAAACGTTCACAAACATCCAGAGCTTACAACATGGTCTCATGGTCAAGGCAAGTTACCGAAACGTTCACAAACATCCAAAGCTTACAACATGTTCTCATGGTCAAGGCTAGTTACCGAAACGTTCACAAACATCCAAAGCTTACAACATGTTCTCATGGTCAAGGCTAGTTACCGAAACGCTCACAAACATCCAAAGCTTACAACATGGTTTCATGGTCAAGGCTAGTTACCGAAACGTTCACAAACATCCAGAGCTTACAACATGGTCAAAGCTAGTTACCGAAACGTTGACAAACATCCAGAGTTTACATCATGGTCTCGTGGTCAAAGCTAGTTCCCGAAACGTTGAGCCTTTTATCTTTTGATTTTTGTTTTTATGCATTCTTCATTTTTATGTTTGGAATGTTACCTTTAGCCCGTTCGAGCTTTCTTCATTTGCATCCAATAAATGATATAAACAGAAGTTGAACAATTAAAAACAAAAATCACCTTTTTTTCAATATGCAAGGATTTCATTTACCCGTAGTTAAGGAGAGTGTTCAATCAAAACTTCAAACAAAGCCAACCCAATCCATTCACATATTAACTGAAAGGCATAAGTAAAGTCAAGAAATACCAAAGGGATATTCGAAGGAGAAAAAAATCGTAACAACTGACAATCTCCGGAGAACAACGAAGACAAGACCAAAACAATATATGCACTACAATTAAAAACTAAAAACATATGAACAACATGGACCCTACCAAAAAACCGGGGGGTAGACTCAGGTGCGCCGGAAGCATAAGCAGTCTCTGTTTCCTGCAGGACACCCGCTATGCTGCCCGTGTCAAATCCAGTATGAGGAAGGGATAATATCAATGGAACAGGTCCATTTTCATTTGGGAAACGCATAATATTCATAATGACTGTCTTATATAATTGGAATATAAAATTCTTGGCTTCAAACTAACAGTAAGGAATCTTCTACTTTTAGAAGCAAAAATCCCTATGAATTCACAGTAGTGGTTGGTGAACACGATAGAGCTTACATCGAGGGCACAGAAATCCTGGAGAAAGTGGATACTTTATTTATACACAGAAACTTTGATCTAGCAACGTTTAAAAATGATATAGCACTATTAAAACTTGGCCATCCAGTACATACATACAACATGTACGTCCGTCCTGCCTGTTTACCAAACAATGATACAAGTTTTGAAGACATGATTTGTACGATCACAGGCTGGGGAGCTAATAAAAATGGTATGTTCTGTCTGCCGTTTTCCATTGGCTCGTAACATGTTCAGGTATCAGTAGTGGTAAAACATACTAGGTTTGCTTGTTTTTCTGAAACAGAATAATTATTTTCTGAATTAATTTCTTTTTACTATTTTCATTGTGTTGTCATTTTTTTTTTTATCCTAATTGGAAATACAATAATGCAAGTCCGTCACAACTTGCAAAAATTTACAGATTTTTGCAAATTATTAAATTTATTGAATTTATTAAATTAATATATTTGACATTGATTATGATATAGAAGCTTTTAGAAAAGTTAAAAATATATTTTTTCTTCCAGGTGGTCATGGTACCCATGGCTTATATAAGGCCGGTGTTCCCTTACTATCCAATGAAATTTGTTCTTATCTAATGGATCGGACTATTCCGGAAACGGAAGTTTGTGCAGGAAGAAAATATGGTGGCGTTGATTCTTGTCAGGTATTTATTAACCCTTGCAGCTGGAAATGAAACTTATCAATGTGACAAGTTATGCTTTCATAATGAAAAGTAAATCATTGCAGTGATGCAATCTTTCGAATCAATGCTTAACCCTGCCGCATTTTTGCGCCCGTCCCAAGTCAGGGACCTCTAGCCTTTGTTAGTCTTGTGTGTTTTTTTTAATTTTGGTTCATTTTTATGTTTCGGAGTTTAGTGTGCCGTGAATTTTGCTGAACTAGTATACATTATTGTTTTGGGGCCAGCTGAAGCCAGCCCCCGGGTGCGGGATTTCCTCGCTGCTTTGAAGACCCATTGGTAGCCTTGAGCTGTTTTCTGCTCTTTGGTCGGGTTGTTGTCTCTTTGACACATTCCCCGTTTCCGTTCTCTATTCTATTAAGTATGAAACAGGCTGTTTCGCATAAAATCCAGTACACAAGAACATCCTCAACCAGTTCCTGTTTATGTAACGCCTCTTTAGCATACTACATGTCCAACTTCCAAATCCTTAAGTACTAATACTAATATACTACAGTAACTACAGTATTAAATTGAGCTAAGTAGACATGATTTTGTGGCGGATAATTTCTTGCTTTGTGGAACAAAGATATTTCAAAACTGATTTCCTTTTTATACCAACACATTAATATACAGTTAATCCTGTCTATAAAGGGCAGCTAAGAGAGCCCTTTATACAGAGGTTAACTTTACAGAACTTTTTCATGAATGGGACTTTTTCACTGTGTCCTTTATAGACAGTGATTTGCTTTATAGAGGTGCCCTTTAAAGCAGGTTTATGAAAAGAAAATTAAATTTTCTTTTAGGGAGATTCTGGTGGTCCTATGGTTTGCTACAAGAATGGGGTATGGAGTGTAGTAGGCATTACCTCGTGGGGATACACATGTGCAGCGGCGTATCATCCTGGAGTATACACCCGAGTACAGTCGTATACAGATTGGATTAATGGAGTGATGAGAGCATTTTCCTCATCAGTAGCTCCTGTCGGGAAACGGTCGGCTTCTGAGACAGGGGTTTATTTTGTATAGATAAACTAACATATATATTTTATCTAAGTTTCCTTTATCTGTCCTTAAATTATTCCTTATATTTTAGAAAATCATTATTATGTATTCTTTATTTTAAGGTAAAATCTATTCATTTCTACCATTATCCGCATCCAAACCTTCATAAATTTTCGACAAGATATCCACTAAAGCATGTAAAGGTTAGGAAAGTACACTGAAGCAAATGATGATCTTCATCTTCAAAGTCGCAGTAGCAAGGCCTATTACACGGATATAAATATCTCGTCTCCATGCAAGAGGTTTCGTAGTCGGTTATAGCGGAAACAGTCTTTGCTAAGGAACGAACAGTTTGAACTCGGTTATAGAAGTCCAAGAAAGGAATTTGAAAAAAGACAAGCCCAAACATTAGTGAAAAAAAGTCGGCTCAAATAAGTCATGTGCGCGTTAAAACAAAAGACAGACAGGATTGAATATTACATATTTTACCTGTAGGAAAATAAACCGGAATACAAAATTACTGCCTTGCTTAGTTAGTATTTGAATGGTGTCGACAATGGACAAACTTATAAAAGAGAAATACTGAATTAATGTATTCTAGGTCCAGTACTGTCAGTTACCTTGAAATTCCAATCAGCGCTAAACTAACAACACTTGGACAGTACCTTACAATGGCCATTCACTCTTTGAAAATTACCGTAAACCATAAAACCCTTCCCCAAAAAATATTCAGGTCCTCATAACTATCAATTCCGTCAAGTTTGGTATCAATCTATTTTTAATACATTTTCCCATAAGGGATGTTAACTCTGATGCTATCTTGAATTGCCGAGCGGCATTTTGGCAGTACCTTGCAATGAACATTCATGACAATTTTCGGAACCATGGGTCATAAAGTTCATAGAATATCGGAAATTCGTCCTTTTAGAAAAGCATCTTTTGGGAGCATGGCAGCCATGTTTTTGGTAGAACGGTACCACAGTAACAACAGTTATTTTTGTCCCCGTAGGATTCAAATCCACGGAATTTGGTATCAATCTATTAAACTGTTCTACAAAAGAATTTTTCATACAATTTCCAGTAAGTTATCTTGGATTTCCGATCGGAACCAAAAGTAACAAAAATTAGGTGGTACCTTACAATAATCATTCAGGACAAGTCCAAATTTATGGGTTAATTAGATTCAGAGAAGATCTTTAAATCTTACCATTTGGAAATGTCCCTTTTGGGGCCTGGTGACCATGTTTGTTGGCATAACGGTACTAAAGTAACAAAAAATGTGCATGTTATCGTATTTATCATTTACCAAGTTTGGTATTAATTTACCACATTGTTCTACAAAAGAATAATTTTAAATACATTTTTCAGTGGGGGATCGTAGAGGGCGTTATGTTGGCAATTAATTTTTAATTATAACAAGAAAAAAAAAATCATGACAATTATATTAAATTGACTTTGAACCATGAATCAGTCATGATGAAATGATATTCCGCATTGTTAACTAATTCTCCCAGTGCTGAAGTAAAAATAGAGGAGTAGTATTAGATTATAAAATTATATACAGTATGCCAAAATATTGTTTTAGAATTAATAATTTGTTGGATGGATGAATTATTGCTTAACGTCCAGTGGCAACCAGGGATTGAACCCGCGACCTTCCGCACTCGGGGCGAGCACGCTACCACGAGACCACCGAGGCGGTCCATTAATAATTTGATGTCCTGTCATATGATACACATAATTCATTGTAATTTGAACAAAACGATCCTTAAATATTTTTAAGGCAATTCAAGCAAGCTAGAATGAAGCCAATCGAATATCATTAAACCAACACTTTCAGAGCAAATTAAGAAACATTTTTTTATGTCCTTTTCCAGTCATCAAATTCCAAATGATGTAATGGATTAAGAACGAAAAAATAAACAAATGTTTTCTTTATTTTAACTATTGGTAAAGATCAATACATTATATATCTACATATAGTTAGTGGTGGTTCTCTCCGGGTACTCCGGCTTCCTCCACCAATAAAAACTGGCCGCCGCGAAATAGCCAAGTGTGCTGAAAACGGCATTAAACCCCAACTAAACAAAGATAGAGTTAGTGTGTTAAACCAGTTTTATGAGTATACAAACCTTTCCCTGACCTATTCTGACCGCTTATATAAAACACACCATAAAGATCAATACATTATGATATTCATCAGGTAATTCCAAAATAGGTTGGATGGTACATGATTTAGAGATAAGGGTCAAAATGTGTTCATTTTAACTGTAAAACTAGCTAAGGCACTAATAGCTGCTGCTTCAGTACTGTCAACTATTAAATGCTCTAGGAGCTTGTTTCATTCACCTGGATTCAATTGCCACAAAAGCAGGTGGGCTACTTGGTTGGTGATTGAGATCAATTGACATTTTTTTATATTAGATCATTTACATGTGAATACAATTGCTGTCAAGATTTGATTAAACTGGTTCAAGTCATGAAGAATACTTTATTAACTAAGTGACTTTTTTCCCAGTCAATCATATGTTAGGCATTGGTAGCCAGTTTGGTTGAAAGGCTTTGTGATAGGATAGATATCATTGCTGCCAAGTTCAGCTCCCTTTTGTTCACTAGTTTCAGAGTTAGCATTTCATGTCATCAGACACAATTCTGTTAAAGTAATTTCAGACGAGAAGACTTTTAAATGAATTTTTTGATAGGGTCCTAGTTCAGCTCTGGCAGCCATCTTGGTTTACAATCAAGAACCTTGAGAACCATCGAATGACTATTGCTGCCAATTCGGTTTCCAATTGACCAAGTGGTTTCAGAGAGAAGACTTCTAGCCCTTTCCAGGCGTATGATGCCTCAATGCATCATGGCCCTTTCCAGCCATTTGTATGACCCTAATTCTCTCCACTGATATCTGGATACACTTTTTTTGGTCTTGATTGCAAAACAAACATTATAGCTACAGAAGCAGTAACATTTGGGACCCAAATTCACATGTATGAATCAACAGTACCATGCAGAATAGCCTTGGTGCCATCATTTGTCACAAAGGGTGAATTAAGAGGGAGGGGTGGGCTGCCTTTTGGGCCCCAAATGGAATATTGTGGTTTGGGAAAATTTTACTAATGAGCTGTACAGGAACAGCAAGGGTCATTTAATACCTCAGTGTGTGTGAAATATTTTAAAATTTTTTTTTGAATTTTTGAGCACCCTAAACAGTGCAAAAATGCCCAAAATCGCACTTTTGGCCGCCAAGGACTTCCATACATCGATCCTACAACACAATTTTACTTAGTTTTACCTCTTGATAGGAATTAATGGAAAGATGGCATCCCACTCTCAACACATCATGCATCACGAGGTATGTGGGGCATTCACTTTTGTTTCCATGGCAATGGGAACTTCCCAAAATCAGCAAAAATAGGCATATTTCTGGTGGGGAGGGCTTTTTTTCCCACCACTCTCCCCCTCCTCCCCTCCCCTCCTACCCACCATCCCACCCCCATCCTCCCTACCTCTTATATAATGCACTGGTAAAATTTCATTCACAAATTCTGCATCATTTGCATATTACAAACGAAAGTTTGCAAAGTCTTGAAAACATTCAATTTCTGAAAATTAATTCAGGGTTGAAAGTGTTAAAGTATCCAGACAATAAATAACCAGATTATTGCCATTTTACCAAAGAGATATATCCTTTGTGGTTTACTTCAGCATATGTTAACACTGAATACAATTTTAAACTTTCTACAATCAATCCTGATGCTCTTCATGAGCACATTTCAATAATTTATGTCTTGTTAATTTTTATATGATTTGATCAATTCAATACAAGTATTAAAAATAACAATCCAAAGATACTAATATTAGATATAGTAAATTTATACTATGCTGTATACAATGCATTTCAAGGAGTTACCTCTCATCAGCAGCATTAAAATCGAACCATTTGGAAGACCAAAAAACCAAACTTATTTTAAAACAGAAAGTACTCATATCCAAAAATACCAAAATAGGAAGCCAAATTTCAGCTAAGGAGATCTACCATGTGCAATACAAGGAATGAACCCTTAGTAATTCTATTATTTTTGAATTTTGCTAAATACTGGTAATTTCTATAACAAATCAATGAATAATCATGTCAGACAAGTCTGATGACTGGGTTGGGGAATACAATGCTTTATTATTTTTTTAAAATTTTTTTACAATGTTCTTAATTTAAAGCTTTATTTATTTATAGAGGATTGCTAACAGCCAAAATGCCATTAGTAGCTCTCCTCAATGTTCTTGGTACTGTTTATAGTCTATTGGTCTTTTCAGAATGGTGAATTTCTTTTTTAAGTTTATTTTTCAGCACATCAAGGCTAATAAACATGTTTTTATGAGAAACTCTGAAATATAGTTGAGTCAAAAGAAGATATTTTTGATAAAGATAAAATCAATGAATAAATGATAATTTTACCCATGCATGAGGAATACCTTGAATTTGAGACAAATGAGTTTGAGGTTTGACTATATATTTCAATATCATTAAAATCTGATCATACTAATACATGTATTGTTTTTTTTTATCAATGAATTATCATGTCAGACGAGTCTGACGACTGGGTTGGCGAATACAATGCTTTATTATTTTACAATGTTTTTAATTTAAAGCTTTATTTATTTATAGAGGATTGCTAACAGCCAAAATGCCATTAATAACTCTCCTCAATGTTCTTGGTACTGTTTATAGTCTATTGGTCTTTTCAGAATGCTGATTTTTTTTTTTAGTTCATTTTTCAGCACATCAAGGCTAATAAACATGTTTTTATGAGAAACTCTGAAATATAGTTGAGTCAAAAGAAGATATTTTTGATAAAGATAAAATCAATGAATAAATGATAATTTTACCCATGCATGAGGAATACCTTGAATTTGAGACAAATGAGTTTGAGGTTTGACTGTATATTTCAATATCATTCAAATCTGATCATACTAATAATGTTTTTTTAAATTATAATTTTCCAACAAAATTATTTTTTTCAAAATTTGATTTCTATAGGAATTGTCTTTTGTTTTGTAGTCTTGCCCCTCTCCTATCTCATTCTCATTGGACAGCTCACTCTTGTTAATACTATGTCCCAGGTTACTGGTTCGTGTAGTTTCTATTTAGGTAAATCCCATCACTGAGTCTAAAAAATCAGCAAACTTCTGGGGCTCTCCTGGGGGAAATGGTTTCAGTTTAGTAAAGTCATTTTCCCTCAATGTCTCCTCAAGTGTCCTGAAATAAAATTTATAAATTCAACAGAAACAGTAAATCAAGGAAATGTTGAGTTGTACACTACCTATAGTGTTGAGGGACAAAACATTTGAGAAAAACAATCACTGAATTCATGCAATATGACTTCAAAACCTAAAATTACTAAAATTTGACATTCCAAATTTTTTTTTGAGTTTTGCTTGGCAATAAAAGGCAATTGAAACAGCAGACATAACCAAACATAAAATTGTTCACACTCAAAATGTTTATGCAATACACAAATAATATACCAATATGCGAGGTTTGCAATGGCCCTTTCCAGAAACTCATTTCTAGTATCACGATTCTGACTCTAAAATTAAAATTTGAAGCAAGTTATTTCCCTTATTTTCATTTCCGGTGAACAAAACTTTTTCTAGCCTTAGTATGTAGCACAATATGGCTGCCCCCATTAAACAAAGAATTTTCTAAATGACCCATATGTAGAATATGCATATGTTCCTATAGCGCTCGCTGCGCTCGCTATTAATCTGTTTTGGCCACTATTCATTGCGAGTGCAGGGAACAAGATTCTTCAATATTACCCTTTTATTGTGTAGCAAGTTCTTTTAAATGTCAAATACATCTTTTCTACCCCAATGACGTCAATTTTTTAAAGCAATATTGCATAAAATTCAATATTCATGAGGGGCCTCGGTGGCCGAGTGGTCTAGGTAGTTCGTCATGACTACTAGTGATCATTAGCCTGTCAACGCTGAGGTTGTGATTTCGGACCTCACCTTTGGCGGGGTGTGTTCGACTCCGATCTTAATTGACAAGGATTGCCACTTTTCCTACCGAAGGTCGTCGGTTCTCTCGGGGTACTCCGGCTTTCTCCACCAATAAAAACTGGCCGACGCAAAATAGCCAAATGTGCAGAAAACGGCATAAAACCTCAACTAAACAAACATCAATATTCATGATATTATATATGTTGCTTAAAGTCCAGTGGCAAATATTTCATGCTTCTTCAGGATCAACAATATATCAATCAATTTGAATACTACGAGTGGGAATTTAGCCTGTAGAGAACGTGGCATTCTCCAAACACGATACCAACTATGGTTCCACGGTCAGCTTTTCATATTAGGAACTGACAACCCCTCAATAAGGGTCTCCCCAATCTGCCTAGAATATTATATAGTTACTAACTGAATATAAGGGGAATAGAAAATTTATATCAACTAAAAATTGAAAGTTAGGTTTTGCCACCTGTGGGCACAATTTAAAATTCATGATGAGGGCAGCATGGTTCTTAAAGATGGAGGCATGGTGCAGCATCATGCTAAATTGGTCTAGGAAAATGTTGATATGTAATCATATTTGTCCTCTTGTACACTATGTGTGTCTGAGGTTAATAAAACGTTTTGAGTTTTTGAGTTGAGTTGGAAACCTCGATATGGTCATGATCTAAACAGGATACCTTACGTTATATGATACATTTTTAAAAAACTGAAAACAAATTGTATTGAAAATCAAATTGATATCGCACAATTTTTTTTTATCAAGCCACTGCATTATTAAGTATAAAACATCAAATTCATTCTTACTGGCAAGTACAGTATTCCAAATGTCCATCTGTCTTCAGCCGACCTGCTAGCTCCACCTGGTGGTTATCCATCAAATTATCATTAACAACTACCAATAAAGGTTTCTTAGCTTCTAAAACTTCTAAACAGGTACCTGCTCCTATACAAATATGATTTTAAGTGGGTAAAATAAGGATTTTGTTAATATAATCTATCAATTTGTTGTCCTTCGTCTTATCATCACAATCAGGTACTCAAAATAAAGTGTTTAGACACAATGAAATGTTTTCCCTACTATATATTTGATGTGACCAGAAACACACAATTCTTTATGCCTAAATGATATGTCAGGTCAATTTCAGAAAAATATTAAAACTCAAATATATTATGAAAGCCATATAATGTTACATGGGGATGTAGATTATATTGAATACAAAGTTTTAAACAAAATGCTCCAAACGCTACTAACATTATTTTGTCCTCATAGATTTACGAGGATAATTTTTAAAAAACATGAAAACATCATTTATGAAAGCTAGGTAATGTCAGATGGGGGCTGGAGATAATTATAAGCACAAGTGTATTCGAGCCCAATATTCCAATTCTTACCTGCATGGCTAATTACTAACGAGGCCTTGTTGATGTCATCTTCTAATGATGGTTTATATCTATAGTACTCTAGCTCAAAACCACTTAGTTCAGTGTCTGTTGACGGTTCAAACTCACATCTTCCTATCTGTATCAGTAGTTTGTTATAACCTCTGGACTTCAAAATCTGCAAACAAAATTAACATAAAGGATTGCAGTGTCCAGTGAAAAATATTATGTTTTTATTGTATCTAAATAAATTGCCTAATCATTCCATCATTGTATTATAAATTTATCAATGAGCATTACAATGGAGGATATTAAACAATGTCAACAAGGAATCTGCGGGCACGTCCTAATGTTTGTCCAGGGCAAAGCCCCAATGGAATCTCCTAGATTTTAGTAAATCAGATATGAATATCAGGTGTTAGAAAGTATGTACAAACATATATACATACCCATTCACTGTCTTTGTTGTTAGTTAGTGGAAATAATCACTAATCAGCGAAAACACCTATAATATTCCAATCTAATTAAAAACCGATCTCTCATCGCTCCCGTTTTCTGATATGTCGCGTGGGAGATCTAACGAAATCCGCTTTGAGGTCACATGTGAGTGAACTGGAACTTATGAATTTATAATAATATGCAATTGAGTTGACTTCCTATCAATAAGCCAATCAAAAAAGTTTATGAATTTTGGGGACTGACGATTTCTTCGTTAATAAAATGAGTTACATCCCTTTACCACACGATCAACTTACAAGATCGCCTAAGCCGCAATTTCATTGGTCGAACAGGACACACCTAAGAGGTCACTCACATGTGACCTCAAATCGACATATCAGAAAACGGGAGCGATGAGAGATCGGTTTTTAATTAGATTGATAATATTCATGTATTTAATGATGAATGAAAAAGTAAATACTTGCTTGTAAATGCATGAAATTACCAGAGACACACCAATGAGTCCAGAAAGCATAAGTGATATATCTGTCATGTGCTGGTGAGTTACACATGTATGGAAGTTTTAAAGTTCTGACAACATAAATATATCTGTACAAAACAAGAGTAGCATTGCTTTGTAGAACCTAACACTGCCTCAAGCAATTAAGTCATAAAAAACAAAAAAAAATCACCAAAATTGACATATTTATATTTACAATGAACAGATGTGCTATGTAATGCTGTCAATAGCAAAGAATAAAATAATATTCTTTTGTGCTGTGACAATATTTACAGACATGCATTTTTGTGTATAGATAGCAATATGCCCCTCACTTATCTGATTGTTCTGCCCAATCATGCACTGTGATTATATAACATAATAAAATGTTCTTATATTTTTATTCTTATGAGATAATCTTGGATTATCTCCCTTTAACACTTTATATATACTTTTTCAATATTTATTGTTCCAATCACGGACCCTCACAGGGGCAAGATATAACAACATATACAACAAACATTGATTCATTAGCATAAATTACAATGAAAATAAAAGCTATGCTGGACAGGACCAGAGTTATTCACGTCGTCTGATATTTAGAAAATCAATAATATATTTCCCCAGATATTTGTGTACTGATATATATCTTCATTTGTGAAAAGCCATATAAATTCTGCCTCATTTGAAAGATCTGTAAATTTTGTAGAAAGCTCACCTATATCAATAAACATGAATTCTCTGTTGTTATTATATAATGGGCAATTAATTATAAAATGAAATTCATCTTCGGTTTGATTTGAAGAACATTTTTCACATATTCTAAAGTGAGCATTCTATATAGGGTTTCATGGTCACTTATTCTTATTTGACATAAAGCTCTTCTCAATTGAAGGTTGTTATTAGATAAATATGTTTCTCCTGAGAAAACATTTTTTAATTTTAAAGTAAGTATTAAGTTTACCTGCTTGTTCTTCTGACTTTTTGTTCCAGTAATTTAAACTAGAGGCTCAAAGAGCTGAGCCTGTATCGCTCACCTGGCAGAAATAAGAATTGCCCGTGGCGGCCATGTTTGTCGCATGATCTGGATAAAATGAGAAAACTTTATAAAAAAACCTCCCATAGATGCTTCTTGTCAAATATCATTTGGCCAAGTTGCTTCAGAGAAGAAGATTTCTTTATATCAACCTATCAGAAACAAGAATTGCCCATGGAAGCCATGCTTGCGGTAAAATCAGGATGAAAAAAATTCATTTCATAAAAGACTTTCCTTAGATGCTTTTTTTTTAAATCAACCAATGAGAATCAAGAATTGCCCATGGCGGCCATTTTTGTTGCCTGATTGGGACGAAATGAGGAGATTTTGAAAACTAACCTCCCATAGATGATTCCTGTCAAGTTTTGTTCCATTCGGCCAAGTGACTTCAAAGGAGAAGATTGTTTTATATCAACCAATAAAAAAAAGAACTGCCCATGGCGTCCATATTTGTAGTCCAATCAGGACGAAATGAGGAAAATTTACGAAGGACCTCCCATATATGCTTCTTGTCAAGTTTCGTTCCATTCGGCCAAGTGACTTCAAAGGAGAAGATTGTTTTATATCAGCCAATCAGAAACAAGAACTGCACATGGTCACCATATTTGTAGTCCGATCTGGACAAAATGGGGAGACGGTACAGAACCTCCCATAGATGCTTCCTGTCAGGTTTCATTCCATCTTTTTTTTAATCAACCAATGAGAAACAAGAATTGCCTATGACGACCATGTTTGTTGCCCGATGGGGAAAAAATGAGGAAATTTTGTAAACAACCTCCCATATATGCTTCCTGTCAAGTTTAGTTCCATTTGGCCAAGCAATTTCAGAGGAGATTTTTTTATATCAGTCAATCAGAAACAAGAACTGCCCATGGCAGCCATATTTGTAGTCCGATTGGGACGAAATGAGGAAATTTTATAAAGGACCTCCCATATATGCTTCCTCTCAAGTTTTGTTCCATATGGCCTAGCAGTTTCAGAGGAGATTTTTGAAAACTCAGCCCATCAAAATCAACAATTGCCCATGGCGGTCATGTTTGCTGTCCGATCGGGACAAAATGAGCAAACTTTATTAATTACCTTACATAGATGCTTCCTGCCAAATTTAATTTCATTTGGCCCAGTGGTTTCAGAGGAGATTAAAATGTGAAAAGTTAACGGACGACGGATGGACGCCAAGTGATGACAAAAGCTCACATGGCCTTTGGCCAAGTGAGCTAAAAACTATGACATAATTTATGTCTTACTGATTTGTTAATTCATTCATCTTTATTCATGAATGTTGAATGTTAAGTTTTTTTCAAGATAAATTTAATGGATGCATGACAACCAACATTACCATGCTTTGATTAGCAATTAATATATGCATTAAATAGTATACCACTTTCCATTTGATTTATTCTTAACAACAATTTTAACATTTACAAAACAACAGAGACATACAATGGGTATCTGCCCAGTTCAGACTGTACAGCTAAATTTGTGGATCTTTAATTTACACCCAAAATTGTATTTTAGGTATTTAAAATGAGATTTGTCTAAAAAATCATTTATATAAATCTGTTCAAACAAGTACTCATTTTCTTTTCTGCATGCTGCAGGATTTGCTTTAAACATTTCTGTAATTTCACTACTATACATCAGAATTGGTTTAATTGTATGATCATATAAGAAGAGTGGAGATCCTTGGATTGGATGATGATAAGGCTCTTTGCAATTTGAGTACAGCCTTCATAGATTTCTTATACATATCTTCTTTTCACATGAAAACATCCACTCATATTTTCAAAATAAGAATTTTTTACTTCCCTTTAGAGGTATTAAACATGGGAGATAACCCCAGAGTTAATTTTTGACTGGTAAAGAACCAGTATCTGTAAATAAAAAAAGAAATATGTACAAGGAAGTGGTGAGCTGTCTAATGTCTAAAACACATAATAGACAAAAGTCAAATAAATCCAAATTCAAACAATAACAAAGACAAAATAGTTATAAGTTAAAATGGCCCAAGATTTAGCATCCTTGATCATGACCGTTAAAATAACATGCCACAGAAATAAATAGGTTATATGTTAATGAGGAAACAACCCAGACAGAAAATGTCATAGTATATATAGCCTTATATTAAAAAGTGAAGAAATTAAATGAAAACTAAGTTTTTTCTGAAGTGAAAACCACACTCAAAAAACACCTAAAATAAACAAAAAACCCTAGAAAATGTACAAAAAAACATACATTGTAAATTTGTAGTATACTATCCCGGGTATAATGAGTATATACCACCCTTTCCCTTGCAACCGAGACAGTTGCAGGACATGTTTATAACCAAAATATAAAAAAAAGATCATTGAACCCCAACCAACATTTATTTTTCCAAGTGTTTGATAGTTAAAATGTTTCTTCAACACAAACTTATCATTCCTTCAGTCATTTTCAAACTGGCTTGAATTATTATGGAGCAAGATATCAAAATTATCAATTTAAATCAAATCTTATTTGTAAAAATATCTAATCACCTTCAATACATAATACAATATAAGTATACCTATGTAAAACAGAGCCCCAGATAATTTTTTCGAATCAGTTGTAAATACGTCCTGGTTTTTAAGAGAGATGAGTATTTAAACTCCTAACAGCAGGTTCAAAGGAGTAAAATGTTACCAGACTGAATCTTTATACAGTAAATACTGTTTTCACCCACATTAATACTGTTTATCAACACTCATTCCTTATGACCGTATACATACTAATATATGTCCTACAAACGCCGACCTCTGAATTCATGTTGTATTTTGGATACCGTTAAAGGGCAGAAGCAAGCACTTTTTATGAGAAGAAACACTTTCAAGCCATATGACACATTCTTAAGTCTATAATATAGCTTACAGGTTAAATATGTAATTAGCAATGACACTTTAATTTCCGAAACCTGCACGTAGTTGATGCAAACTTAGCGTAACTTTCACAGCCAGAAAATATTTCTCAAGGTTATCTTTCATTTTTCAATGTGTGAATGACACTGATACATATGTTATCTGGGGCTCTGCGTAAAAGACATAACTCCTATTATTTGAACTGACTTTAGCTACCATAGAGATAAAGCTTGTGTATAAATATGATAAAAACTAGATACAAAGAAAATTCCTATAGTGCTAACAAGTCTATTTTGTAGATTTTCTAAATCATTGAAGGGCACAACTCATTTGAGCTATCTAACATGTCTAAGGACAGGTAAAGATTGTATAAATTAACAAAATCGAATAAATAAAAATTTGCAGAGTGCCAACAATATCCTTTCGCAAAATTTCTAAGTCATTATAAATTCCTATGATTTGAAGTATGTATATATGATGTTTTATTTTATTATTATTTTTTTTTTTTTTTGCTTAATTTATTTATCTTTGTTTTTTTATTTATTTTTGTTTTTTTTTTTTTTGCAACATTTCTTTGAGCCTGCAGTTTTTTATTTGCTGACACCCAAGCAATTTTTTTTTCAAACTAAACAACTATCTGATGCCAAATGACAACTAATCCTACTTTTTTGTCAACTCAATTTTTAACCTTTTTTATTTTTATAATACTAAAAGTAAAAGTATGTATTGTGGCATTGCCTTTTTAATTACACTAACTTCCTTCTTCCTCCATAAAATCCCACTTTTATTCCCTAAATTACTTTCACATTACACAAGAGTAACCTTATAAATATTCCTTTGTGTTATTGCACGTATCAGGCTGTCAAATCGGGTTGTTCCAACAGTAACAAATACAACTTTTGACATGGCAATCACCTGCATTAGTCGGAATTTGTCCGTATTTGACTCCAAATTTAGAGACTAAGGAATTCAATCCCGCATAAATAAGATATTACGGCTATACAATTTGTAAGATTCCGATTTCGTGTGAATTTTTTATCACTAAATTCGATTTTCAACCATATAATGTGATAAATTAATCATTTTCCTATTTTTTATTGTAATTCTATTTATTTTCAACCAATCAAATTTTATATTATATCAATCGCATACCGAAATGGAATTAGCAATACAAAACAAACAGAGTTTACCTTAATTTTCAGTCAAAAGGTATAATAAGGTGTATGTTCTCGTCGATATTAATGATAAATAATAGAAATTCCATTAAATAATCGGGAAGCACTGGCGATTTGGTCGTCTGTTGTGTTAAGTTTTCATAAACAATATGTTGAACTCATCGACCCTGTCTTTGTTCCCCTCGCCATTTTTAACGTTAATTCACAATGAAAACTCAATTTTATCATGTAAGTAGTCAATTTTGGAATAAGTTAACTTACTTTGATTTTTGCAATAACATGAATAAACTATTTGAATGTGTAAAGGCCAAGGATTTGCTGTTTGCCTCTGAAAATCATTTAAACAGTCAAGACTGCTGGAAAAAAGACCAGGGATGAGACAATTTTGCTTCATGCCCTTAATTTAAAAGATTTAGTTTTTTCAACCATTGTCTTCAGTCGTACTGAATGTCGGGTAACACTTCACTGAAATCAAACCAGTCAAAAGGCTTCAGATTCATCACAGTAATTAGCATGAAGAAAAACTTTCATATTTGTGGTTTTCTTAACAAATGGTATTCTTATAATTGATCTTCATTCTAGTTACATGAATAGCTCGACAGTGGAAAGATAATGGCACGTATTACATGTAATAAGAATCGCTTTATTATTTATAATCTCACTCCAATTGTCAGCTTTTGAAATAGCTGAAGACTGCATGGGGTTCACATCTTATATAAAAAAATATAAATGGTAAAACACTTAAGCATATTTTGCAAGAATTTTAAGGCCTAAAACATTTCAGTGTGGAATAGATTTATAATATAGTGAAAATAATAGACAAGCTGAAAGCACTTTAAATAATTGGACTATTCAAAATAAACTAACTGATAGAAATAAAAGGTAAAACATACAAAGAGTAAAACAATATCATTAAAAAAAGAATCATGATAATGTTTTTATATCAACAAAGATTGTTACTTATATATAGCTTTATGTATTTTGATTAATCTATTTATTAAATAAACAGAAGACTAACTATAAAAAGACAGAAAAGATGGGGGATTGCAAAGAAAATTGAATAAAACATGTTTCATAGTAGAAAGTTGTTGTTTTATGTATTGTTGTCGCCTTTTCCCCAGTTCTGGTCACTTTTTTTTTGTCTCTTGCGATTTCTTGTTGCTTCTTGACTCTTCTATTTTCTAATTAGTGAGATTGGATTAGTATATTAGAGTATACCCATATAATCATGATATTTTGCTTAATGATACAATACAATATAAGGAGAACAATTCTGCATGTACTGTGAGATGGCCTGAAGTTTAAAAGAAGGAAAATTTTTACACATTTTTAGAGACAAATTTCAGTTATGACCAGGCAGTATAGATTTAGTTTTACTTCAACAACTTATATAAAATGTTTACTTGCCCAGAATGATATGTTTAGACTATTTTGGCAGTTACAAATGACCATGTAAATTTATTTATACTTGATGTTAAATTTACAGGTCTCAGTACTTTTCACACAAAATCCTAAATTATTTATGGTTTGTGTCAATACTCTCTCAATATAATTGTAGGCTTATTGACTGTTTTGATAATCACATTTTTATTTTCTGGACATCCAAAATAGTGTAGTGTGTTGTCGTTGGACACTTCCTTTGGACTATAATTTGTGATCCCAGTTTCTCTTCTGTTTTTAGTCTGCGCCAAAAACTTTTTCATCTACCATTCCGAAAACTAAATATAAACATTTGTCCCTTTATGCCTGTATAAAATTTTTCAAAATTTTCACTAGTCCGAATCAATATTTACTAGTCTGGGAAATGTTCACTAGTCCAAATCAATATTTACTAGTCTGGGGCATCAGACTAGTGGCTAACGGTGCAGACTGTTTTTATTATCAAAAAGTCCTTCTTTTGTTTTGTTCAGAAATGTAAGGAGACATTGTATTTAAAACAGATCACTATTATTTTGAAAATGATAATCAAACTTTCACAATGATTAATTAAACAGAAGTATCTTGAGCATTTGCTTTGGGAAGACAAGGGGGTCCAAAAATACTAAAATTTGGTAATCTTAATAGTCATGTGTTCACTTTAACTGATGCCAAATTCATATTGATGTAGGGTGTTTAAATATGACCATTATATGGTTGTTTCAGGCTATGTACAAGTCTTTAATCTTTTTTCACATATGAATTTTGTTATACGTTGATCATATACTTGACTGCCAGATATTCAGAGATTTTTAGGAATGATTGGTGAAATTCACTGGTTCCTGGCTTCAAACAAAAAGACCTAATGCATCAGTATGAATTTTCTTTCTCTTTATTTGGTAGTTGGGGGTTGATAATTTTTCTTGAATTAAAATATAAGTACAGTTGAACTTCGGTATCTCAAACTCAGATGGCTAGAACACCACTGTTGGCTTGAACCATTTTGAAAGTCCAGTCAATTTTTCCTTTATGTTCATATTAAAAAAACCTTGGTTTCTCGAACACTGAAGTCGAACAAAAATTTCGGTCCATACAACAATAAAAGTGTTTTTTGACCTGGGAAAACTATAACTCATTAATTAAATGGACAAGTATTACCTTTTCATTTCTATTAAAAATTTAATTGTTATTACCAGATATACCAAGCAATAATTATTAAAATAACGGCAAACATTAAAGGTCATAATTCGTTTTACTAATTTATATTCAATGTGTGTCGTCATCACTTGTGACCTTGTACAGTGTAGCATCATAATCAAATTGTGTGTAACCAATAAAAGTTGTTAGATATTTTACTTTGAGTTTTATTTACACTTCCATGATTAGTTTAAAGAAGTAATTCTGTGAACAAAACATTCTTGAATCACAATTTCTGTACACGGTAATTACCATTTCCACACTTGGGTAAACAAAGCCAATCCACAACACAATTTGTCTTTTTTACGTTTTATTTACACACAAAATATTAAAAACGTGTATCATATCAAATATTTACAATTGTTTTCAAATGAAAACAAACCCAGGTCGTCAGAAAGATACTCCATAGTAGTGTGTAATATTATTTGTATATACACGTACACGGTATGGCACTGGAAAATTTCCCTACTTGAACAGACTTCAATAACTCTAACAACCGATAACTCGAACAGATTTTGACGGTCTCTTGGAGTTCGAGCAATCAGAGTTCTACTGTAAGTCATTTAGAGTGCATTGATTATTGTAATTTAGTAAGTCAACAGCCAACCTGCCATATTCCTGTTTAGGGATCATTCATTATTTTCAAGTTTTCACTAGTTTACAAAACGCACGCTGGGGGGGGGGGGGGGGTTTCAATTTCAACATTTTGGTGTAAGCTTTAAAATCGGTATAAATGTCACTTCTGCTAACATGACCAATATAGAAATTCTGGAATATGGAGAATACATGCTGTTGATATAAAATTCATGATACTGATGCTGACAGTTTTGAACAGTTTATAAGGTGACAAAAAGCCAACAAAACGGCAAATCACTTGAGCATGTCAATATATGGGCCTCTTCCTGAGTGTTATAGGAGTGGTACCTGTTCACAGCAACAATTTTAAAAAATGTTGATATACATTTTTAAGGAGGATGGATGTTTCCAAAACATGTGCTCTTTGTAACCTTATGAAAAATTTTGACAATTATGGATGACGCCTTAAAGGATTATCTAAATATCTCCATGAATTATGAAATTGCAATATATGTTGATTTCAAATTTAAATACACTGTATCTTAAAATCAAACTTGACAAAATGTGTATTTTGTGAATTCCTTAAGCCAGGTATTGTTAAGTTGTCACTTTCTGCCCTAATTAGTTCTTTTAATAATTTTTGTTTTTCATTTCAGAAATGGAGTCCACACATCTGCCTGTCAGCCCGGAAGTGCAGATAGAACCCCCAACATGGAACAGTGAGGCTGCCTTCCAGATAAAAACAGAGGTATTTTTATCAGTTATTCTATTAGTTTCATGCAATATTTAATAGCACAGAATTTGTTTTTCATTTCCGTAAAATTATTTTTGTTACTGTATAGTGCCACAGTGTTCCAGGTAGTCTAAAATAAAGAGGAGCAGCACCCTTTCCATTTGCCCTCGCAGTGCTCACTTCAGCCTCTACATACCACATTAAAGGATTGAAAGAAACTTAAAGAACTCTTAAAAGGGCATTAGATAATTGAATAATTGATATTTTTTTTTTAAAATTAACACTATTTGTTTTCCCTTTAATCCTAGCTGGAACACTTTTCCTTGCCTAATTATCTATAATGTGTCCGAGTGCGGTGGTATGTCTTCCTGCTGACAGTTACCTCATGAGCTAGGACTGTAAAAATCAGGCTCAGCTTGTCTTCTAGTACAAAGCAGGGGTCATATTCATATCATATCAACATATTGTTGTCCTGATATGCATGTTAAACAAAAATTCATCCGTCCATCCATCCTAATATCTAACCTATGTGGTTGTACATGTATATGTTTTGGACTTACATTTCAAGATTGTTGGGCAAATTATAACTGTATTTGGTAAATTCTTTGCCATTTGTACAATCTAATTAAAATGAGATATACTATTTGCTCCTTTCGGTCACTGCATGTAGATCTAACAACACTCCATTTTACTTTCTGTTTTTATGACATTTCCAATCTGCCAATCATATTTCAGCCTTTATGATTTTGAAGGCATTATTCTAAGGATAAAACCCGAGGATTCTCAATAGATCATCAGGACAGAAAGTAAAATGGACTGTTGTTAGATCTACATACAATGACTGAAAGGAGCAATTAGTAGATCTAATGTTGATTAGATTGCCATTTGTATTATTTGCACTGTAATTACTGTAATTTTGACACTAAAATACATATGTTTTTGAGGAAAAATGGAGAATCGTTGTAAAAATTACAATTTTTGTCTTTTTGTCCTCATTTTTTACTCCAAAGATAGACCTAGTCAATGCACTTTTAAGAATGGAAAACAAAATAATATGTCATATTTGACATTGAAATGTGGTTTAATTAAGTTGATATTACCATAAACAAAAATATATACCTATTTAAATTCAGGATGACAATGACGATATAATAGTAGATGAAGAGGCGAAGGGAGGTAACTCACTTATTACAACAGAGAACTTGGTAGATGAGATTACAGTGCAAGTAGAGGCTATAGCAGAACAAACTGTTGGTTTGTAGATCATAAACTTTTCATGTTTTTTTTTTCTACTCTGAAGCCATTTGGTATGAATAGGCTGTCTCTGCAGTATAATTATTAAATATGTATTATAATTGTATCATCTCATATAAACTGTATATATTTTCAGAATAACCCCAAATTGGCATCTTTTGTTTTACAAGAATTGTTTAGTTATCCTGGTGTCCTACCTTGTATGTAGATATAGATGTTGATAGATCGTCGTTCCACTTCAAAACTTTCCATGAAGCAACAGATGCCTTCACAAGGATCCTTTTATTTTCTTCAGTGGAAAAGCTTAGATACATTTTTATTATTTTCCCATAAACATATAAGACTGTCTTGAGAAATCAGAAAAAATTGAGGTTGTTAACCATTTATTGGTGTATTATAATATACTTTGAATATGTTGTAGATTTAGAAGGTGCAGGTGTGTGGACAGAGAACAGTGATGTTGCCATGGAAACAAACACTGTACAACACAATACAGATGGTAAGAAATCTGTGCTGTATTTTTTGTGGATTTTAAGATATTAAGATCTTAAATTTTATTTGCATATAGAGAAAGAAAAATCCTGACATCTATATAAGATTTTATTATCAGTTTCTGGAAATGTCCTATTTCGGGCCAAAATGTTTTGTTAAGATAGACATATCATATCAAGAAAGAAGATGTATCTTGATAAGACGATCTGTTGCATAATATCGTTATCTTTATTTGACATTGACCCTTGACCTCAGGGTAAAAAAATAAGTTTTTTGGGGAAATATCCTTTTCTGGGCCATAACATTTTTGTTTTATTTTTTATTTTATTTACAAATGTGGCTGGGGAATATAGATTTACCCTTAACCGTCTGTACATACGTACGTCCCGATTCGGTTTCATGCTTCAGTGACTGTGGTTAAGTTTTGCGTTTAGGTTCATTTCTCAGAAACCTATAGTAAGTAAAGTCAAGAAATACCAAAGGGATATTCGAAGGAGAGAAAAATCGTAACAACTGACAAACTCTGGAGAACAACGAAGACAAGACCAAAACAATACATGCACTACAATTAAAAACTAAAAACATGTGAACAACATGGACCCCACCAAAAAACCAGGGGTAGACTCAGGTGCTCCGGAGTCAATATATCAATGATATTTCACCACTACAGTCCTCCAATTCTTCAAAAATTGAAAGAATTAGAAATTTAAGCATCTCAGTTTCGATATTTTAGTATAATCAATAATTAGTTCTCAAAAAATTTAACACTGCAATTTAAGGTATAAATTTCAGGCTAGTATCGAAATACTAACAACTGTCGTTTGATTTATCTTCGGACTTCTGGAAGTAGAATAGACCACATTTACAGAAATGTTTCTGAATGCTTGACAGTTGTGTGCCTTAAACTGACTTTTGTGGTTCATTATAATACAATAGATACTGTAATTAACCTAAATTTTCCACACTGAAATACACCTATTTTTGAGGAAAATTGGAAAATTATCGAAAAAAATTGAGAATTTTTGTCTTTCTGTCCTCATTTTTTGACTCAATAAGTTCATACTGGTCAGTGCACTTTAAGAATAGAAAAATGAAATAATAGGCCATACTTATGGTATTGTTATTTCATTTTGCTTTGATGAATTTATCTTTTTGTTACCTTAAAAAGTTCAAAAGCTTTTGTTTTCATTTTCAGCAACTTCAATTTTTTTTTTTATTTCATGAGTATTTCAGTACAAACTAAGTAATGTTTCTTTTGGAACAGAAAAGTTATTTTTTGTGTTTTAATTCACTTGATGCTTTTATATTTCTAGCAGATATTGTTGTGACCTCAGCTATAACTTCAGCCGATATTCATACGTCAGAAATAGTCGACTCTGAGTTACCTCCTTCTAACATGACAGATAATTTCCGCTCATACATGGGACATTTATCAGAACTTCGACATGATCAAGATGTGATAGAAATGTACTCATCAGAGGACAGTGATACAGGTGAAAGGTCATGGATAGCTCAACGACCTTGTCGTCATAGTAATCAAAGACAACCGGTTATCAGAGAAAATTGTAATCGGAATAGGATTGAACCTATAGTAAGTCCAACACATTCAGATGACAATACTGAGACGCCGTCAGGTTTATATGACTCTTTAAACCCGTATTCCTTATTCAATCTCCCTACACCTGCATCTGTGCAACCCAATCAGCATTATCATGTTCCAACAGATCGGTTTAGAAATAATGGCAATAGAAACTTTCACCATCATGGACAAAATAGAGTCCAACAAAGGCCTGTACCGTTTCATCAACGAGAACCAAGCCATAATGACTTATTTCATGATTCTTCTGATTCAGCTGTGATTAATCGCCTTTATCAAGATGATAACAACAGATTTAGTGCTTATCATAGAGATATTCCTAGTTTGAACACTAATGACAGTGCAAGCCGTTGTTCTGTGATTCAGCCATTCACTGATTCTACTGGATCAATGTGTCGTCCTTGTGCTCAGAAACCATGGCAACAAAATGATCGTAATCAGCAAATGTCAGGTTTAGATCTCTCCAGTGAATCTTCACGTAATCGTGTACTAAATGAACAGATTCAGCAACAGACAACTCCTTCATCAAACACAGGTGTTAATTCTGAACTTTTAATGGATTTTGATGAAGGTGAATTACAAGGTCATGCAACATCTAACTATGGAATGCCAGGATCTGCATTTAGACGATACCAACAAAACAGGGAAAACAACAACAAAGATTCGAACTGTCACATTGTTAAATCTTCAGCTGAACCTTCAGATCAGGGCAATAGTCAAGATCAAGAGATGCTAGGGTTCAGAGGTCAAGGAGATGACCTTAGGCCTGTGTCACCTGTAGTGCCAGAAGTCAGTCTATCATCAGGGTCAGAAGACAGTGATATAGAAGTTCTACATATTGAAACTAACAGGTAATTTCCAGATTCCAAATATAAAACTAACTGCCTCGTTGGTCTTGTGGTACCGTGCTCACCTCGAGTGCAATAGGTCGCAGGTTCGATTCCTGTCCAGGTTAAATCAAAGACATTAAAATTCTCTGCCAAGTACGCTGCATCTAGGAGTAAGAGCAAAGGACTGGTCAGCTCGGAGTCAGTATAATGTGTCTGGGTGGGGAAAAATATGTCTTCCTGCGGACAGTTACCTCGTGAGCTAGCACATTAAAAATCCAGGTCAGCATGTGGGTCTAGTACAAAGCAGGGATTATATCAACATGTTCTCGTCCTGATATGCTCCCAATGGTTGCCACTGGACGTTAAACAATAATACATCCATCCAAATATAAAATCAAGGTCACACAAAACGACAAGGGTTATATAATCTGCTTTTCTCTTCTCCAAATGATAACCGTTTGAAAATAAAGACGAATTTTCTGCTTTCAAAGAAAACAGTAGCAGTATGTATAACTGGTTACAAAAAAATACAGCAGTTTTTGTACAGCTATTGCTTCGAGAAAGCAAGCATTGGAATATAATACTACTTGTAGTCCTTTTGTCTTATGATTTTAATCATATTACTGAAAAAAATCATTTTGACGTTACTTTACCAGAATTATCATAATGATTGTGGCTACCAAATTAAGTTGGGTTTATTCCTTTGATTTTTATTCAGACCCAGAAGACGACTTGAATCCAATAGTAGAGCTACAGTAGTTGTTGATCTGACAGAATCTGATGATGGTAGGTCTATTACAATCATTTAATACATGAACATGGTGATCTGACAGAATCTGATGATGGTAGGTCTATTACAATCATTTAATACATGGACATGTTGATATGACAGAATCTGATGATGGTAGGTCTATTACAATCATTTAATACATGGACATGGTGATCTGACAGAATCTGATGATGGTAGGTCTATTACAATCATTTAATACATGAACATGGTGATCTGACAGAATCTGATGCTGGTAGGTCTATTACAATCATTTAATACATGGACATGATGATCTGACAGAATCTGATGATGGTAGGTCTATTACAATCATTTAATACAGGAACATGGTGATCTGACAGAATCTGATGATGGTAGGTCTATAACAATCATTTAATACATGAACATGTTGATCTGACAGAATCTGATGATGGTAGGTCTATTACAATCATTTAATATACACAATGTATGGACATGGTGATCTGACAGAATCTGATGATGGTAGGTCTATTACAATCATTTAATACATGTACATGGTGATCTGACAGAATCTGATGATGGTAGGTCTATTACAATCATTTAATACAGGAACATGGTGATCTGACAGAATCTGATGATGGTAGGTCTATAACAATCATTTAATATATGAACATGGTGATCTGACAGAATCTGATGATGGTAGGTCTATTACAATCATTTAATACATGGACATGGTGATATGACAGAATCTGATGATGGTAGGTCTATTACAATCATTTAATACATGAACATGATCTGACAGAATCTGATGATGGTAGGTCTATTACAATCATTTAATACATGGACATGGTGATATGACAGAATCTGATGATGCTAGGTCTATTACAATCATGTAATACATGAACATGTTGATCTGACAGAATCTGATGATGGTAGGTCTATTACAATCATTTAATACATGAACATGGTGAAAGTTTTGATTGTTCTTTTATCACTGCCTTTAGCCAAAATGTTCATAGGATTTCAAGTACTTTAAATTCGGAAATTATTTCGATTTTTTTATTATTGGGAAAAATGCGAAAGGGTTGTAATCGCAATAATTTAAACTCGCATTTTGGAATTTTTATATGAATGAAGCGGAATTTTTCTCAATATTGCAAGAATTAAAATCACATTTTGGTCTGAAATTACAAAATCACAATAATAAATGCAAGCAATAATTTCTGAATTTACAGTATTCTTGTTTCTATAGTCTTAATATTAGACTGATTGGGTGAAGGTCAAATATAAAGAATGGATTTTGTGTCTGAAGGACTTACGTTGGAATGAAACTTATTCAAATGGAATGACAAAATATGATATTGAATACACTTTAACCTGTCTTACAGAAAGCCTGAAAGGAGAGAGGACCTAGACAGCTGCTGTATTAAATCATTGTTAATTTACTGTTAGTAGACATTACATATATATATATATATATGTAAATATTATGCTTTTCAAATTTATGTGATTATTTTTTTTTTGCAATAATTTGAATGTTTACAGATTGTAGGAAAGATTAGATATTTTGTTTTCTTTCATTCTCAGCTGATCCAGCAGTTACTAGAACAAAGGCAGCTCAGCCCGCAGAAGTTCCCACTGTCCAACCACCAGCAGCAGCCACACCCAAGGAAACACCTACCTCAGTTACCCATGACAACACAAGTCAGGGTCAAGCAGCTTCTTTCCATAATTTGCCAAGGCAGGCATGGAGACAACCACCCCCTGCTCATGTTCATATGAACCCCAGGATACAACAAGGAGGCTGCAGGTCACATGACCATGGATCCCATTCTTGTGGTCATAGTTGTCAGGTAAAATCTCTCAAAGCACTGTCATAAATATTGTCAATTTAAACTTAGCATTAGGGGCCTCGGTGGCCAAGTGGTCTAGGTACATGTAGTTCGTCATGACTACTAATGATCACTAGCCTGTCAACACTGAGATTGTGAGTTCAAATCTCACCTGTGACGGGGTGTGTTCGACTCAAATCTTAATTGACAAGGATTGCCATTTTTCCTACCGAAGGTCGGTGGTTTTCTCCGGGTACTCCGGCTTCCTCCACCAATAAAAATTGCCGCCGTGAAATAGCCAAATGTGCTGAAAACAGCGTAAAGCCCAACTAAACAAACAAACAAACTTAGCATTATGTACAATCAATAGTATATTGTTGGAAAATATCTAGTTTATTTGTATGAGCTTTTCAGAAAGGTAGTTATTACATATATGTATATTGTTTTTATGTCATCTGTAAATTAGCTAATTAGGCCTCATCAAATTGATTTTAGTTCTTTGAATTTTGCCACTTTGATTTTCAGACTTTGGCGCTTCATTTTGCAAAAATGCTGAATATTCACCCCAATTTCTTCATTTTTAAAGAATCTAAAAATAAAAAGTGTTTGCCCGCTCTTAAAATTTGGTAAAAAATAGGAATTTTTCCATTTTTTTACAATGTATTTTAGTTAAAATGATTTGTGCCACACCGTAAATTTGATCTTCACCTGAAAAAAAAATAGTCCCCAAGAAAAATTTTAAATCAAAATTTTGCCAGCTGGAACTTATTATTACTCGGGGTCAGTTTAGTGTGTTTGGGTGGGATATGCCTTCCTGCAGACTCTTACCTCCTGAGCTACATGAGCTAGCACCTTAAAAATTTGGTCTTGTACAAAACAGGGTTCATATTCGTATTATACCATTATGTTCTTGTTCTGATACGCATTAAATAATTGCCACTGGACGTTGAACAATAATCATCCGTCCTATTTTTGCCATAAAAAACCAAAGAGCTAAAAATCAGTTTGGTGTGGCCTTACAGATAAATTTATTTTATATTAACTATTCAGTATAACACAATGGTATGTCGAAAATGAAGTAACACACAACCGATAAATATATATACATGTAGATTTCTACAACAATGGCCATTTGATAATAAAATTTGTCAACTCCAGATAATTAAATTTTCGTTTTTAAACTGCAAGGCTTGTCTGAAAATTTAATTATTGAGAGTGAATAAATTCATAATTAACGCATCATGAGTTTAAGAATCTTATTCTTTAATGACAATGTTAAACTTTGAGAGGTCTTCCGATTGTTTTTTGGTGGGAAATTTCACAAGGATGGAATCAATATGTGGTGATATCAGAATTTATCAAATAGGTCAAGAGATGTATAAATGAGCACAGAATTAGAGAAATATAGCTATCAGTACATAATAAACTATTTTTTTTGCCTAATTTGAATGCCCCTGAAGGGTAAACTTGTCCTGCTCTGTAAATGGCACCTGCCATGTTGTAAGTAATGAAAATGCATTTTTAGTTGCAGTAAGATGTGAAATCCAATTTCAAATGTCGCCTCATTTGTTATATAAAAATTTTGTATTGGTCAATCGGATGATAACAACAGCAAAATTTTCAGAGAGATGATATCAAAGAGTAATTTGTATGTGTTTATTTTAACAGAGACAAAGAAGACAGGCATTTATTCATCATGGACATCGACCGCCCTGTGGCTGCGTTAGATGTTTACATGAGCCTGTACACACTCACATGCATCTTCCTCATCAGCCAAATACTGGGCGTGGTCATCAGCCTCACCATGGTCACATGCCGACACCACATTCACATGGTCATTGTGCAGGTAGTTGTAATAATACTTTAATATCAACTTATAAAATTGCAATATCAGAAATCTTTGAAATACTTTACGGAATTTCCGTAATTATCCCAGATTTTAGTTTCAAAATATGGATCACTGATTTAACTCCTGAAATTTAGTATGCCCGTTTTGTTCCGACATTTATTTTGTTCTTCTTAGTCGTATAAATGCTTGGGTATTTGGGTTTTCCGATTCAAAAAAGGGTCATGACGCTGTTGATGATATCTATTTGGATTGTCTCTACACTAATCATTCTTTGACAAGTGAGATTACTGACAAAACTCATTGACATTACTGAAAACTCCCGAAATGGGGTAAACACCTTTACAATAGATTTGAAAAATTATTTGTCAGAAGCTCAGCACTAAAAAATTAATGAGTTGCATTTTATGCTATAATTATATGACCAGAAATATAATGAAAATCATCACAGGACAGACATTCTTACCAGTAATTTATAAAGTTGGTTATCAAGTTACTGTTTAAAATTTTCTTGTATTATCAAATTGTGAGAATGAATGCTTATATTTTAGGTCAAATTTGACAAATTTTTACATGTTTAATCCATTTTTCATATGTTTGAAGGATTGACAGTAATTTTTTTTCAGTCTATGAAGAAATAATCTCGATCACGTGGTTCACACTAAATAACCCTATTTGAAAGTGTGCACCATGTGCATTGAGGTTATTCCAAATACACTAATATGCTGGGATTCCCTCTAATGACGTCATAGTGAAAACAAAAATTTAGTCCATGATATGATAGACGAAAAAATTTGACCAATCAAATAACGTGTTATTTCCAATATTAAATTATAAAGAAATGTTATCATAAAACTTAACCAGCTTACCATTTATACATATTAAAGGTTGAACACTTATTAAAAAACTGAAAGACACAATTGTTGAACATTTAGTCATTGACTTACATTAACATCACCTAAACCATTTACATTTATACAGTAGCACTTTCTTTTCTGTTTTTCAGCTGCTTGTGACCACAGTAGCCCAGCAACCTTTCACAATCCACAGCAGACCCCAGTACATCCACACGCCCACCCTCCACTGCCTCCAAGAGCTCACATCCACCACCATCATTACCATCCAGGATCTTTTCCACTACCCCCAATACTGCCTTTCATTGTACATCAACCAATGGAATTACAAGCTAGAAACATCGAAGGACCACCACTCTTTCAACATCAACCGATTCATCCTCCAGCACAAGTGAATGGGGATAGTTGTATGGGTAACGTACCCAACTCACAACCCTCACAGATGACTTGGTCCCCATGGCAGGGAACAATGGTACCTCCTCCAAATCAAGGGGCATCATGTGGTGCTGATAGTAGACCTCCCCAACCACAAGGTCCGGTTGATATGACAGGCAGAATGTGGTAAGTACGGTCCATAGTTTTAGATATCCATGAAAAAGTACATTATTGAAAAATCATTTGGTTAGAAGTCAGAAGAATACATCAAGAGCAAAAATAATGAATTCAGACATGCATGATTTACTTTTTGTCATGATAAAATGTCCAATATTTTGAAATAATGTGAAATTCTGTTGTACAAAAAGAATGTACATGTAATAATAAGAATTAATATGCTGTTGGCATGGCCAATGTTGCGAGCACAGCAATAGCCTGTTCCAAAAACTAATTTCCAGTATCATGATTCTGACTCTAAAATTATAATTTAAAGCAAGTTATTTCCCTTACTTTACTTACATGTACTTCTGTTTCCGGCGAACAAAACTTTTTCTAGCCTTAGTATGTAGCACAAATTAATTCACTTCGGATTGCATAATGGCTGCCCGCATTAAACAAAGACTTTTCTAAATGACCCATACGCACGCTATAATGCACTAGATAATGCATATATTATAAATGTATATTTTTAGTGGACAGAATCAGATGAATGCTCTTCCTCAGCATTTACAACATCAGCATCTTCATCATCATCTACACTACCATCCTCCTCGACTTCATCCATTCTCTGTTCCAGCAATACATCCTGACTTCCCTCCAATGGTAAGTAGACTAATCTGTTTAACCTGACTTCCCATCTTTTGTTAATAGACCAGCCCACTTCTCAAAATGGATGAAAAATTTGTAGAAAAATACCGATTACAGAAAATAACTACTGTACAGTATAAAGAAAATTGGTCTAATAAACTGTATCACAAAATACCGAAATAAATTGATGCATTGTATGTCCATTTTGTTGACTGACAACTCATCAGCAGTGCTCGAGATCAAAATGTTGGAAATCCCGTTAAAGATATAATGATGAATTAATAAGCACAACCATCAAAAACCAAAACAATTAAAACGAACATGAATCCAAACTCGGCTAAGGGTTACCTCTGCATCAAAAGGAAGAGCCTTAGAAATTTTTAGAAATATTTTGTCAAATTCTGAACAGAAAATTTAAAGGCAATTAAGTAATAAATCATGCCAGGACAAAAATTCTGGCTACTGGGCTGATAATGCCCTCGGGGGCTTACAGTCCACAGCAGTGACATAGACCCAGTGGTTGTAATAAAATATATCACAAAATACTGAAATAAATTTGATGCACTGTATGGCCATTTCGTTGACTGACAACTCATCAGCATTGCTCGAGATCAAAATGTTGGAAAACCAGTTAAAGATATAGTGATGAATTAATAAGTACAACCATTAACATTCAAAACAATTAAAACAAACAGGAATCCAAACTCAGCTAAGGGTTACCTCTGCATCAACAGGAAGAGCAATGAGTTAATCCGAAATAAAGGAATCTATTATATTGTAGATGTATTGCATTAATACCTCCAACAACATTTTCAAAAGACATACATGTCACTTGCACATTGTACCTTAACAGACCTACATTTTAACTATGTTTCTTTGGATTTTGAATAGATGTTATAAAGATTGCAATATTACCTTGATTTCAAAATAATTGCTCAAATATTCTCCTAGATTAGCTCTGAAGTAAATAATCATATTAAGTAACTGTATATCAATTATTTTTACAGTACATTCCACCTCCAATGAGTCCGATGTTAAATCTTCCACGTAACATGCAAATGAGACTAAGAGGAATGATGTTGCATCATAGACCTTCATATGAGGTATAATTACTTCTCATTCTTTGTTTTATGATATCATGCTATTTATGGGGGCCTCGGTGGCCCAACATTGAGGTTGTGAGTTCAAATCTCACCTGTGACGGGGTGTGTTTGACTCCGATCTTAGTTGACAAGGATTGCCAATTTTCCTACCGAAGGTCGTGGTTCTCTCCGGATACTCCGGCTTCCTCAACCGATAAAACTGTCATGGCAAAATAGTCAAATGTGCTGAAAACGGCTATTTATGTGCTTTTCTAGCATTTGTTGACACTAAGTGCATTGATAAGCTTGAACAATAAACATGTTCCAACTGGAATTATTTTATTAACATTTAGTAAACCAAAATGACAAAACTGTCTTTCGTAAATTTTCTGTTGGTTTTTCTGATATTCAGATAAAAAATAAAAAGATAAAACCATCTCACCTGCCTTGATTTTGTGATCAGGCGCGGGTGTATACAAATTGTTAATTGGCTTAATGGTAAATAATAGTTTAACATAAATCACCCAACATCAATTGAAGTCTAGCGTTCTTCTATGAAACGTTACAAAAAAATCAATACTTTTCCTATCTTTTTAACTTAATGTTTTATATATTCAGGAACTTTTACATCTGGAGGAAAGACTTGGGAATGTTAACAGAGGTGCTAGTCAGGAAGTTATAGAACAAAATACACTTCCACATACATACAAAAAGGTAAGATATAGAACTGCTGCAAGGATGGAACACACATCCGCTAATGTACATAAAGTATAGTCATATTTAGTTTGTCAAACATTACTCACGTTGCCTCTATAGGGAATTTTTACCTCTGGTCAAGATTTTAATAATGTTTTTATCTAAAACCAATTTTGCCAAAATAAACTGAAATTTGATAAGAGATAAAATGTTGCTGCTTTGGTGACAATTCAGACTTAAAGCTTGTCCTTATTTTATTTACTGCAGGGATTTTGCATTGAAAATTCACTTTAACTACAAGGGGTTGAAAATCAATGGTTAGCAAATCTGGGAATTTTGTCCTTTTTTCATCAGAAATTGGAAAAAAGGAATTGTTTATGACTGTTAATACGATATTTTTGCAGTAAATTCATTTGATATCTGTAACTCTGTTAAAATATTTTGCTAAAACATTAAGACTTATTACAGGTGAGTAAAAGTTTTGATACAGATTCAGAGGAGGACAATCTACAAGAAAAGTGTACTATTTGTTTGTGTGAGTTTGAAGATGGCGAGGATGTCAGGTGAGTTTTTTTATGAAATATTTGTTAGCAGTATGTCAGATAAAAATAGAGAGAGTCTGACTGCGCACCATAGTGGGTAACCTATTTGGAGAATGCCACACTCCCTGCATGCTAAAGACCCCTTCTGTAGTTTTCGAAGGCTAAATTATCTGACCGTACCCAACCATCCTCCTTTTACAGTGGCAGTCAAAATGGTTCCACTTTGTGTCCCATCCCACTCCTGTTTAAATTGTTTGATAAATTGAACTGGTTCTTGTCCTGAAGAAGCGTGAAATATTTGCCACTGGACGTTATTCAACAATCAATCAATCAATCGTTAGCAGTAAATTGCATATTGTAAGGTGCTGTCTAAGTATTGTCAAGGATCTAGTAATTTATTTTTGGCATAATTATATCCTAGGACATAGAAAATTTTACATGTTAAGTTCCTGAACTTTTGAAGTGTGCACTTAATTTTGTTGTTGGAGGGGGTATCAAAAATCGAGTTATTAATATTTGATTGAATATTGAATTTTGAAGAAAATGAAAATATCTCCAATGACAACGATAAAAACCAGGACTCCATTTTAATTACAGTCTTCATATACAAATACATGTAGTTTTAGTAATCAATCATGAGCCTTCTAACTAAAGGCATAAATCATTACAGTTTCCAACTGTAATAATTATTCAACACACACACTCCAAAATTTAAGACACGAAAAGTTTATAATAATGGGGGGAATGAGCTCTATTTTGTTAGTTATAACATATGAGAGCATATATACAGATAAAACACATACATATTATATATTCTAAAGAATACATGAAGTAATTATATGTGCTATATGGTAAGGCCAATTAAAGTTAATAATTTATCATCCCTGCCTGACCCTCGATAATCTGCCCACCCCATACTCTATTTTTCCAGAATGCGACTTTCAGAATTCCTTTAGTGTCTTTTTCTGGTAAAATCTTGTTTTTGATATAAACAGTGACTGTGCAAGTGGCCAAATCGACCACACGTCCCTATCCCAGATCTCACAGATCGTCATTGCAAAAGATGAAGACAGAAATGATCCATGTAATAAAAATTGAGAAATAAAATCTAAAATCCTCCCACCTTTCCCATATATTTTAGAAGGGGTGGATAATAATCTACCAGTTATCTTGAATTGGCCTTATCACTGTCAAACCTGCTTATAGCAATTCACTGTCTATAAAGGACACTGTGGAATTGTTGCTGTTATGAACAAAACTTGTAAAATTAACCTCTGTATAAAGGACACCTGCTCATAAAGGAGACTTTTCTTTGGTCCAATGGGTGCTCTTTATACACAGGTATGACAGTATTGATAATTTTTTGTCTGTTTTATCTTTTCAGACGATTACCTTGTATGCATTTGTTCCATATAGAGTGTGTAGATCAATGGTTAGTGACAAACAAGAAATGTCCAATATGTCGTGTGGACATAGAGGCAGGGACTAAGGGTCATGTAGGACAGGAATGACAACAAACCACAACAGGGAAGGAATATGTCTGATGGAAATACTTTATTTGTTTTCTAATAATTTGTGTATTGGAATTTTCTCTCTCAAAGTACTAATATCGATTAAATGTTGGGAATTGTGAATGAGTCGATCTTGATTTTGCTATACATTTTATAAGTTTTTTTTTCTCTCGGAAATTTATACCCAAGAAATAATGTATACTTATCTATATAAATTTAGCTTACAATTGTGAAAGTGTACCTGAAGTATGCTTAAAACAGTAATTTACTTCCTCGTATAGAAGAAAGCACAAGTCTAACACTGATATTAGGCAAGCCATTATACCTGTTGATCAGAATTAATTGTGTGCAATCTATATATTTTAACATATAATATATCTGTATTTATTATTTTTTTCTGTGTGGAAGGAATTATAAATTATTATAATTAGTGAATATATCATGTTGAATAGAAACATATTGGGTGCTTTATACAGATCTCGTTTTGATTTTTAAAGGGTATGTGTTCTCTGAATTATTTCGAAAAAATAAAAAATCTCAGAATTTCATCAATCAGAATGACATTTATATCTTTATGTGTTTCTGTATACTGCGTATTAATATTCATATTAAGTCGACAAAAATTACATTTGAGTGCAAAATTACATGGTGATACTGTAAATTCAGAAATTATTGAGTGCATTTATTATTGTAATTTTGTCATTTGAGACCAAAATGCTATTTTAATTGTTGCGATATTGAGAAAAATCCTGCTTCATTCGTATAGAAAATTCCAAAATGCGAGTTTAAATTATTGCGATTACAAATCTGTCCCATTTTTCGCAATAATAAAAACATCGCAATAATTTCTGAATTTACAGTATCTGAAATTTGTATGGCAGATAGGTAAAATTATTTTTTTCTGGATATTTTCAACCAAAAAATTAACTAAATCATTGGTGAATGTAACAAATCTCTCTTTTTCTAACTCAGACAGGATACTGTTTTTTAGAATGATTTTTTCATCTTTACCATTTAACTACTGTAATTGTATTTTTTATCATTAATATTTTTGGCCTTGTATTGCCTTTTAGGGTGCCAAATTAACAGTCAAATAGTCGTTGTTGCAGTTGAATCAAATTTTGGATACATTTTGGGCATGTTACAATGTATTTAAATATATGACAAAATAGGCACATGTTATATTTGGTTGGAGTCTTAGAAACCATTTGGGCATGTTATATTTGGTTTGAATTTGAGACACCATTTGGGCATGTTATAGTTGGTTGGAGTCTGAGACACCATTTGGACATGTTATATTTGGTTGGAATCTGAGACACCATTTGGGCATGATATATTTGGTTGGAATCTTGAGACACCATTTGGGCATGATATATTTGGTTGGAATCTTGAGACACCATTTGGGCATGATATATTTGGTTGGAATCTTGAGACACCATTTGGGCATGTTATATTTGGTTGGAATCTTGAGACACCATTTGGGCATGTTATATTTGGTTGGAATCTTGAGACACCATTTGGGCATGTTATATTTGGTTGGAATCTTGAGACACCATTTGGGCATGTTATATTTGGTTCACTTGTTGAACATTATTGGAAAATGTTACCAGTAGTTGATTCTTATCTGGGACACGATTAGGACAACTAATATTAAAGTTATTTTTCTAGACTTGGTCATAAGGCCAAAATAAAAAATAGGTGTGTTTCCGGTCATCCGACCGACCCTAATTTTTTGGCTCCGACCCCAACTTTTTCTCCCCGAAAAAAAAAGAATTTCAGTAATTTTCACTGTGATCAGAAAATAAGCTCTTCCTTTAGCATGTCCCAAAAAAGTCTGGGTCTATTTTTAACGCTATTAAGAAAGCGTTTTATTGACTGTGATTGATATAAAACAAATGGCCGGCTATAATGGCAAACTTTGAAAATTTTATAGGTTGGAAATCACGGTCATGTCTTCTGTGACTTTTGAACACTGACTCTTCATATCTTATATAATTTACACAATGAACTGATGAAAAAAGCCTGAAAGAATAACAGATTGATTATAAAAATACACAGAAAACACAATGGAAGCAGGCCCTCCCCCCATAAAAAAAAAAAAAAAACGACCTACCGACCCTATTTTTTTTGGACATGCAACAGGAAACACACCTATTTTTTTTTTTGTCATAATCTAACACCTTGCTTGAGTTTTTCATTATTTTTCTTTACGTTGTATTATTGTAGTTGTTAAGGTTGTTGGTTGTTGCTTTTTTGTTTGACAGGAAGAATTTGATGTTAATTGTTTTATATTTAATAGAACTAATAATAAAAAAATGTACACAGTAAACTGTATCAGTGATACAGAAACTATCCATTAGAATCTGATATGTAATGAATCAGGTCTTAAGTTTTTCAAATATAAAGGATATATTTATGCTTTTTATATGATTTCTGTCTATTAATGTATTTAAACCTGATAAATCATTAAAAAAACTATTACGCTAGATAAAATTACTTCCTTGATTCTCATCACTGCCCTTCCATTCATTTATCTCCCCAACAGTTTCTTTTCTTGTCGTATTTTGTAATTTAACAGAATTTTGTTCAAATAAAGTCAAACTGACCACCTGTATTAAGCAATCACCTGTCTTACATGTATGTGACATTATTTTTTAATTCCATTTGCAGTCAAAGTCAGGTTTCACTGTACATTAGAATTTAACTTGCCAGCCTAAGTTTTTTTTCAAAAACATTACAAACGGAATGTATTTTTGGCCTGATTATGAAATGAATAGAAAGTTATCGATATTTAGGTTGTGGACTAGTTTATTATGCAGTGTTTCCCAATAATTATGTAATTTGTTGTTGCTCAAAAAAAAATTCCTCTTGGTGATGTTGTACAGGGGTTTTGGAGGTACATAATGATCAAATTTTATAAATATAGTGTTATTTATCCTCTGTTACAGAGTTTAATTTTTTTTATGGAAAAGTCTCTATTTAATTAGCTGTTCAGGATACTGTCCCATTATTTATATGTGTAGGGTTTATCCCGTTATTTATATGTGAAGGGGTTATACCATTATTCATATGTGTATGGCTGATCCCATTATTTATATGTGAAGGGGTTATACCATTATTTATATGTGAAGGGCTGATCCCATTATTTATATGTGAAGGGATTATCCCATTATTTATATGTGAAGGGATTATCTTATTATTCATATGTGAAGGGGTTATCCTATTATTTATATGTGAAGGGATTATCCCATTATCTATATCTGAAGGGATTTAATTCATTGTGGTTTTATATTCACATTTTTCCTCAAGGATTTTTATTAATTTGTATTAATTTAATGTTGTGAATTGTACCTAATACTTATTCAGCAGATTATATACAAAATAAAGCATAAAAATACCAGAATAGAGGTTTTATTTTGCCAGTAAACTGCTCCATTGATTTTATTTCATGTATATAGCCTTACATTATGAGATGTATATGTACCTGTCCAAGCTAATTGGTTATATTAGTAACAATAATGTCTATTTCTGGGAAATCTGTAAAATTACTTTGATCTATGTTTTAAGCCTGAGTAATTTGCAAGATTTATGTTTAGGTTTGTATCTCAGGAATATCAGTATTGGGAAATAATGCTGATGTGACAAAACAGTGGGAAAACTCTGTAAGATTGAAATTCAAAGGCAAGACAAACTGACTAGAATGGAACATAACAAAGGATACCTATGTAACTAAAATATTTGAATAGAATTAGAAAAAGACAGAGAAGAGGATGGAGAGAAAAGACATCATCTTAGCCAAAGTTTGGGTACAGATGTGTGGCCAGACTCTTATGACCCTACCGGTTTATATACTTAAATTTTTCAAAAACCAAATTACTAGATGCTTCAAAATCATATCAGTATGTCAACTTTACACTTCATCTAAAGATTAACAGACATATTTACAGGTTATCACAGCCCAATCGATACAGCATCTAGCCAGAAGGTTATCTTCTCATCAACAAATTATAACCCATTGATATACTATTTATTCTCAATTTACCACACATTGATATACATCCAAGGCTTTATATCCTACCCAGTTATATATTTGATGGCTCAAACAGTAGACCCATTCCAGCTGCACGTCCAAATATACTGCTATATAGAAAGTTCTCCTCCCAGCTTATAATCGGGCAATACCAACAAATTTGGCATAAAAACTCGATATACAAAGGAAAATAACGGCCATATTGCAACATACATTTCTGCAAAATAAGTAAAATTAATATTCTGTTATATCAGTTTGGATTCACTGTATTTGAACAATTCACCAATTAATGTTTGATTAAAAGCAGTTCTTACAACCAAAAATGTGGACGTCCAAACAAAACAACAATTTTCTGTTTTCTATATGTATCTTTATATCCTTACTTGTTGAGTGTTTCGTATGCTGGAATACCATGTCGTGTTTCGTATGCTGGAATACCCTGTCTGTGTTTCGTATGCTGGAATACCCTGTCTGTGTTTCGTATGCTGGAATACCCTGTCTGTTTTTCAATTTGTCGTTCATCTGCATATCCACTGTACGCAATTAGTATTTTATCTTTTCGCGGAATTTGTTCAAGTTGGGTATAACCTGGACATGCCCATACTGTACCGATTTTAAAGTTTATTTTTTTATCTTACCTTGCCTAAAAGGCGTCCGTCGTCCGGGGTAAAAATTTCCTTTTAAGATCTCCAGTCTTTGGTGGAATGGTCCTTGGGTGGCCCCCTTCCAAAATTATGTCTGGCATCCCCGACTTCCAACCGACATGATTGCTGTGAATAAAAATAGAACTAAAGGCTCCCAAGAGCCTGTATCGCTCACCTGGATTCAATTTCCCAATCAACAGACATAAAAGCACCTAAAAAACAAACGTCTGTATTATTGAACATAATTCTGAAAGAGGACAATCTGCCAAGTGACGTCTGGTTCCAATCGGCTGAGTGACAAGAGCCAGAGAGAGTATCAGAAGATCCAGCTTTACATTAGAGACAAGATCATTACAAACAACAGGAAGCCTTACCAAAGTATGTCAAACCCATAGCCTTTACACTGAATGATCACCCATGTGACGATAAACTAGGAAATGTCATCATCTAGACATCAGTTCCGAACATCACTACCAAAGATGAATAGACTAGCATTGTTAAGAAAACACTGACAATGAGCTAGAAGAAAACTACCCTTCCGAATCATATGTAAGAGTGTATACATATGGATCAGCCACAAATGCCACAGCAAACTGAGGGGCTGGTATATACATCCAATATCCTAACGGAGAGCAACAATCAGATGCAATACATGTACCTATAGGCCTACATTGTTCCAACTAAAAAGTTGAAGGAGAAGCCTTAATACATGCTTCACACACCTTCAAGTGCAAAGTAGACAACACAACTAGAGTTTATTCCTGACTGATGCCCTCTCTGTGTTACAAGCTTTGGCAAACGAAAAGCTACCTCAACTTGAACAGGCTTTATACACCATCAAGAGCCTTCTCACTGTGGAGTATGAACAAGCGGACAGATTAGCAAAACATTATGCAACAGAAAGAAAATCCAGTCTGCTTCACAGAGATGAGGACTATCGTCAATTCTCTGTTCAATACTCCTCAGCAACAAGACAGTTACCACCAGCTGACAAGAGCTGACCAACCTAACATCTTCAGACTGAGGAAAGGGCACAACAGACTCAACAAACATCTACACAAAGTCATGAAAATTGTTCCATCTCCAATGTGCCCCTGTGGAGAGGCAGAGCAGGATACAGCCCACATTTTACAGACATGCAAGAACCATCAGGCATGGAGAGACGAGATATGGCCATTACCAACAACACTCTAGGAGAAGCTGTATGGACCATGCAGTGGATGCCCTACAGAAGACCACCAGATTTGTAGCGGAGACTGATGCCCAAGTGTAAAGGCGAATGACAAGAAGAAGAAATCCTCTTTCAGAATTGTGTCCAATGACCCGCACGATCAACCAAGTTTGCCGACACGACCCAACAATGGACCCTATGGGAAATTCATTTAAAAATCTACTTGTGTGAAACAACTGAGGCAGTTGGGACCAGATTTTGCAGCAATGGTCCTTAGATGGTCCTCTTTCAGAATTATGTCCGATGACCAGGACTGTCTACCAAATGACTGCCACAGCCAAACTGAGACCACTTAGCAAATTAGGACCAAACTTGGCAGCAATGCTCATTAGATGATCCTCTTTCAGAATTATGTCCGCTGACCTGTCCTGTCAACCAAGATGGCCATCAAAGCTGAACTTAGTTTAACATAGGAACCTATGGGAGAATTTTATCTGCAGATCATCATATCTTAAACTTGGAACCAGACTAATGGCAGCAATGGTCCTTATTCAAAATTGTATTTGATAACCTTGAATGTCAACTAAGATGGCCTATACACCCTAACTTTGTTCAACATTGTACCTATGGTAAAAACCAGCTAAGATAACTCCTACACTTAAATTGTCAGTCCTTCTGATGTTCGATAAGTTAAATCCAGGTGAACGATACAGACTCTTGAGAGCTTCTATGATTTTCAAGAGTTATAGATATCTTAATTGTCTTGTATGTCTTGTATTTAATGTGTCATTCATATTTTGGCATTTTTTGTTCATATTTGGTAAGTTTGTTCACATATAGGACGCAACAAGTCTTATGTATTTTGGCGGATGTTTTGATATTTAATTTATATATCTGGTGCTGCACGATATAGCAATAGAATAGAGAATGTAAACGTGGAATGTGTCAAAGAGACAACAACCCGACCAAAGAGCAGAAAACAGCTCAAGGCTTCCAATGGGTCTTCAACGCAGCGATAAAATACCGCACCCGGAGGCGGACCTTAGCTGGACCCTAAACAATAATGCATACCAGTTTAGTTAAATGGACGGAAAGAGTACATTACATATATATTATATTACATTGAGTTGCAAGTGTAGAGGCCATATTCCAAGTCGCGTACCTGTTTGCTTGTTCATACCCATATCTTGTTTATGCAACTAGTCATTTGTGTTGAGGTAGAATTTGTTCAAATTTTGACTGTTGGGCAGCGAGTGGCGGTTATTCGTACAGTTATATATTTTTTTACATTAACAGTGCTGCGCCAATGGTTTGATGTCAATGTTAAATTAATGGAGAAAAAAGAGGAACGAAGTATTTCCAATTAATGAAATTAAGTGAATAATTGTTATGTGGGCTTAATTGTGTCTCATGACAAAGCTTCGCTTGCAAATACAAATAGTTTAGTTGTGTCTTACGTGCAATAAATAATCAGGTTAAATCTGAAAATATAATGTATATTTGGCAATAAGACAATTTGGTACCATCGGAGTAATATTCATGCTCAATAATGATGCAAAATAATTATTAAAACATTTTAATATTAATTTCACATACTTCTGTTATCATCATCATTAATTGATTTAATATATAATTAATGCTTTAATGTTATAATCATCAACGAACAAATTAGAAGGTAAGAATTCTAATAAAGAGGACACATATACCTGGCGGGTGTCCTGCAGAAAGCAGAGACTGCTTACTCTGCCGGAGCACCTGAGTCTACCCCCGGTTTTTTTGGTGGGGTCCATGTTGTTCATATGTTTTTAGTTTTTAATTGTAGTGCATGTATTGTTTTGGTCTTGCCTTCGTTGTTCTCCGAAGTTTGTCAGTTGTTAGATTTTTCTCTCCTTCGAATATCCCTTTGGTATTTCTTGACTTTACATATACCGTAGGAGCAAACCAAAAAAACGTAATCCAGTAGACAGACAAACCCGGGAAGACAAATGAACAATCACAAGCAAAACAAATAAACACTGAAAACTAAAAAAAACAATGAACAACACGAACTCCTATGAAAACTAGGAGTGAACTCAGGTTCTCCGGAAGAGTAAGCAGTTCCTGCTCTGTATGCGGCATCCGTCGTAAAGTTCAACAAAGTCAATCCGATGGTAGTCACAAATCGGCGGAGGTACATGAAATGTTACGACAGTTGGAACAGGTCCAATATCATCTACAGTTAAAAGTACTTATTATTAGCAAGGATTTAAATTATTTAAATCCTTGTTATTAGTGTCCATCTAAAAACATTTTTTCACTTATAAAAAAATCATTGTACCTTTATGATTGTAAAACAAGAATAAGAAGAATAGATATAACCCGTGCTACCTTTATCAACCCAGATTACATCTTTTACCGTTAATACAGCTACTGTATCAATTGTGCTGGTATGGTAACCTTGGTCTAAATCGTGTCGTGTCACATAACCGCCGACTAATGAATCATTATTTCTTTTGATGTAAAAACTTTTGTCACTGTCGCGGCTCATAATGGTAACGGAAATGTGATAGAGACCACTATACTCGCACGTGAACTTTCCTGATCTTTTGAATGAGGCAATATCGGTTACTCCAACTGATTCCTGTACTGTTGGAAACTTTATAACATTCCCACTAATGTCAGCACCACAAGTCGTTATCCCAACTGAAAAAATCAACAATATTTATGTTAAATATAAAGCAATCCTTTTTAATAATGCAGTATCTAGTAAAATCACCATACACTTCCTTTTAATTTCACACTGAAAGCCACGTTCAACAAACATGTATATACAGTAAGATGCCTTCGGGTCTAGGAGAACAACTATTCTCGAAGCATCTCAGATGTTTACTGTGTAAACAGAACTTACTATAACATTATAGAAGTAGTCCTTGGGTAGTCTCCCTTGCAAACCTTATATCTTGGGCCCCAGACCTTGGACTGTTATTGAAGGTGCTACTAACTAGAGGCTCCCAGGAGCCTATTTCGCTCACCTTGCATGTGTCCATCTTGACTTGCACCCTGGAACATTGCAGTCAAGGCAACTTGCTCATTGGTTTCAAACAAGAAGATCTTTCAGTGATTTTTCCAATTAAGTCCTATGTTAAACTATGTTCGACTTTGTCGGTCATCTTGGATGAGAGGTGGGGTCATCAGATATAATTCTGAAAGAGGATAAACTAAGGACCATTGTTCCAAATAGCAAAGTGGTTTTAGACAAGAAGATATTTAAGTAAATTTCCCATAAAGTACTATGTTTAACCATGTTCGGCTCTGGCAGCTATTTTGGGTGGTTGGCGGGATCATCGGAAACAAGTTTTGAAGAGAGCCACTTAAGGACCATTGCTTTCAAGTGTTGTTCCAATTGGCCAAGCGGTTTCAGCCCAAGAAGATCTTTCAGTAAATTCCTCATAGGGTCCTATGTTAAACTAAAGAATATTTTTTAGTAAATTCCCCATAGGGTCCTATGTTAAACTATGTTCGGCTCTGGCGGTCATATTGAGTGACGGGTTGGGTAATCGGATACAATTCTGAAAGAGGACCACCCAAGGACCACTGCTGCCAAGTTTTGGTCCAATTGGCCAAGTTATTTCAGACAAAATGATCTGTAATTAAATTTTCCATAGTCTCCTATGTTAAAATATGTTCGGCTCCGGCGGCCATAATGGATGACAGGCGAGGTCATCGGATACAATTCTGAACTAGAGGCTCATAGGGCTGAGCCTGTATCGCTCACCTGTCAGGAAAGCCAATTTTTATTGATGGATCTCAGAGAAGTCGCTTCTCCCTACATGTATCATTATGAAGTGTGGTAAGCCTTGTAGGACCCAAGTTTTCTGCATCAAAGTCCTTCTACTTAAGGTCAGCATGTTCTAAAATTCAGCGGTTCACCATGTATTTCCCATAGGGTCCTATGTTAACCTAAGTCCTCTGCTGGTGGCCATCTTCAATGAGGAATTAGCACCAAAGTAACAACACTTGATCAGCACCTTATGAGGAACTTTCAGGTCATATTTGGTTACAAGCAATTTTGCAGTTTTGTATATTTTTGTTATACGCCACAGACACTTTCTGTCAAGTTAGGCTCTATTTTGCCCGGCAATTTCCTAGATTTTTTTTAAATCAACCAATCAGAAACAAGAATTGTCCATGGCGGCCATGTTTGCTGCATGATATGGACAAAATGATGCTTCTGTGAAGATTCGTTCCATTTGGCCGAGCGGTTTCAGAGAAGAAGATTTCATTATATCGGTAAATCAGAAACAAGAATTGTCCATGGCAGCCATTTAGGATGAATAAAATCAATTTCATAAAATACTTTCCATCGATGTTTCCTGTCAAGTTTGGCTGACAGTTTTGGCCAAGCAGTTCCAGAGAAAAAATATATGTTTTAATTAACCAATGAGAAACAAAAATTGCCCATGACGGCCATGTTTGTTGACCGGTCGGGACAAAATGAGGAAACTTTGTAAAGAACCCAATCGGGACGAAATGAGTTAACTTTGTAAAGAACCTCCCATAGATGCTTCGTGTCAACTTTCGTTCCATTCGGCCAAGCGATTTATGGGGAGAAGATATTGGTTATATCAGCCAATCAGAAACAAGAACTGCCCATGGCGGCCTTGTTTGTATTCCGATCAGACCGATATGAGGAACTTAATAAAGGACCTCCCATATATGTTCCATTTGGCCTAGCAGTTTTAGAGGAGAAGATTTTTTAAAACTAAGCCTATCAGAAACAACAATTGCCCATGACGGCCATGTTTGTTGTCTGATCGGAACGAAATGGGCAACCTTTATAAAGGACCTTACATAGAGGCTTCCTGCCAAATTTAATTCTATTTGGCAGAGTGGTTTCAGAAAGGGAAGATTAAAATGTGAAAATTTAAAGGACGGACGACGGACGCCAAGTGATGACAAAATCTCACATAGGCTTTGGCCAGGTGAGCTAAAAATAGAACATTCAGCTAAACAATATTTAAAAATCTTTTGTTCTTAAATCACTGGGTAAATTGAGACTGAGCTTTAATGGAATGGTACCTGGGTCGTCCACTTTCAAACTGTTGTGTTTGAGGCTTCGGAATTTCGACCAATATGTCCAATGGTGCAAAAACTAGAAAACTGGGCCAAAAAAGAATATATGAAAAAATTCTCCTCTGAATAAAAGGGTCAATTGGGACCTATCTTTGATGGAATGGTCATTGGCTGGTCCTCTTTCAACTTTGTCACCAAGGTTCCAAACCTTGACAAAATAAGGCTGGTGTTACTAGCCCAATAGACGCTTAATGCTTGAAAATGATCCTTAGGTTGTCCTCTTTCAAAATTGTGTCAATGGGTCCGGGCCAGTATAGTCGCTGTTACCAAAAATAGAAAAATCTCTCAAACAAGATTGCTAAATGTAGCCATATGGCCTCCGCCGCAGAGAAAAGTCGAAGCTCCAAAAAATATACAAAATGTGTATTAGTGAAATATTGGCACAGTATGGATGTCAACACATAATAAACAAAATGCAGTACAATACAAAAATAAAAATAGGCGTGCACAAAGTGTTCCTGTAATGTCACATGCACAAAAACATTAAAGTCCCATAACTCACGTAAAATTTGTCGAGTCAAAATTGCGGCGCGATAGGATGAATTACATGTGGTGAATAACAATCCTGTAAATATTTTAACGAAATCGGATCAGCGGTCTCAAAGGAGTTGTGCTGACAGTCTTCTATAGTGTCGAATGCAGAAAAATGTTAAAGTCCAATAACTCCCGTAAAATTTGTCGAATCAAAATGGTGGTACAATATGATCAAGAACAAAAGGTGACTAACAATCCTTAACGAAATCCGATCAGCAGACAAATAACTGCGACGGACGGACGGACGGAAGGATGTACAGACAGATTCAGACCATTACTAGTTCCCTCCTTCGCATTTAAAAAGCTTCATCCCTGAAACCTCTGGGGCAGTAGAGACCTTAATTGTGGTAAAATGGTCGTCAGGTTTTCGACTTTCGAATCTGTGTCCGAGGGATCCGGACCTTCGGCTAATATATTAGCTGAAAAATTAGCAAAACAGTACCTAAATATCTTCTTCTCTGAAACTGAATCATGGTCCAATTAAGCTGAACTTTGGAATAGTGTGCCCTTTATAAATTGTGCCAAGGGGTCCAGGCTTGAACAGTTATGACTACTGTTGCTAAAATATTTTAAAATCATCAGAAAAATACATAAAAAATCCTCTGTGAAAATACAGGGGCAATTGAGACTGACTGAATTTACCTAAGGTAGTCTCCTTTCAAAATTGTGTTCCTGGATCCAGAACGTAGAATAGTATGTTCAATTTTACAAAAATAGAAGAAAAAAAAACAGCAAAACAATATTGTAAAATCTTTTCTTCTGAACTATTAGGGAAATTGACACAAATCATAAACGGAATGGTCATAATTTAGTACCTTCTCAAACTTGTGTTCGGGGTCCAGATCTTAGATCAGTATGCATGCATGGCTGATTTTACCAAAGTAGAAAAATCATCAAAGTCCCCCAGGAACCTGTATTCAATTTTTCAATTAATGACTATAAAAGCAGGAACTGAAAGGCTACTTGGCTAGTAATTTGGATCAATACATTCATTTGATACTAGATCATCTACATGTAAATACCAAGCTTTAAATAAAACAATTTCACAGAAGACTTTAAGAACATGATTTCTCCGATACTATGTTATGAATTTATGGCCATCGTAGTTGAAAATCTTGGTCATAGGATGAATATCATTGCAACCAATTGTTGCTCCTTTTTGCTCGGTAGTTTTAGAGTAAAAGAGTAGGCATTTCGTGTTATCAGACACAATTTTAAAAAAGGATCATCTAAGCTGAAGTCCTTTCATTAGACACAGCTCTGAATTGTAGCGTGTAAAGGTCCTTGCAGTCACGTCTGGCTTCAATTGGACAAATGGTTTCAGAAGATGTTTTAATTAATTTTAATCAAATTAAGTTTGGTTGTAAAAACCATCTTCGTTAACAGCCCAGATTTTCGGACACAATCCTGAAAGAGGACCATTGCTGCAATGTCTAGTTACAATTAATTGCCTCAGTGGTTTCCGACAAGAAGATTTTCAAATGAATTTTCCTATAGGGTGCTATGTTAAACTAAGGTCAGCTGTGGTGGCCAATTTGGTCGACAGTCCGGGTCGTATAAGCCATTTTCGCCCGTTTATTGACAGAAATTCGGGCTAGTGTGGTCGAACATTATTCTGAACGACGACCACCTAGGGCCCATTGCTGCCATATCTGCTTCCAAATGGCCATGTTTCTTCGAGGATACCAGTAATTTATAATTGCATGTATCAGCCTTCCCAACTAAAATAATTACCTTTCCTGTCGTTGTCGTTGATTTCCTGCTGTAATTTACCAGAAGTCGCATTTAGAGATTCAAACCGAGTTTGCATCTCAGATTGTATATAAGAATATTTCAGTGTCAGATTTGTCATAAAATCAGTTCTTAGTTCCTGCATTTGACTTAAAGTTTGATTTTCCAACCTATCAGTTTGATTTTTCAAATTTTGAATTTTCTCACCAGAAGTGGTTATCTGATTGTACAAGGCAACCAAATCTTGTTGCCTGGCAGCTTCGTGTCCCAAAATTGTGTTTGTCTTAGATGTCAGCGAATTAATTTCATTTTCCAACGTTTTTACCGTCTGTAATTGGTTGACGCTTTTTAAGGTGGTACCCAACACTTTCACTAAAATTAATTTGGCTCGTTAAATTTTCATAAAATTTTGACGAAGTATTTACTTTGACCCATTGACAAAAATTTAAAAATTTCAAAACATTTGAACCAACCAATTCATCAGAAAAATTACACTGATTGTATAGCAGTTTGAAAAACACTAATATTGATCATTGAAAAGCTTAATATTCCCTTAACAACACAACGTTATTAAAACGTTTAGCTGATTTTACAGAGTTATCTCCCTGTAGTGTTAGGTACCACCTTAAGCTTTGCAAATCCGAAACCTGACTCTTTAGTTTATCTGTCATATTTTTCAAGATATTCAGTTCGTTAGTTTGAGCACGGAATGAGTTGGTTTGTACATCAAACTCGTTTTTCAGCATCGCCTGCCTAGTCGTTAGGCTTTCGACTTTTGCAGACAAATTTTTGTTATTTTCTTTCAACTCGAATATTTGTCGTTTCAAATCAAGAATCGTATGTTGGTCACATGCTCCATCATGCTTCAGATTAGTATTCATCTGCGTTTTCAAAGACTGAACCTCTTGCTAGAGCAGTGTCAATGACTGTTCAAGTTTTCGACGAATACGTTTTTCTTCGGATAGCAATTCGATTACAGTAACAAAATGTTGGTCCGTCAAAGGAGACTTTTGTCCAACCATTGTGGACTTTGTACTCGTATCCAGTAAAAAACTGGAAGTTAGTCCAATGTAATAACAAATACACCAAAGCAGCAATTTCATTTTGGAAAACTTTTACTGCACACTTATTCACAAATTGCGTTCAATTAGCTTATAGTTAAGTTAATTGTGCAACATTCAGGATAAACGATCCCAAGGTCATCATTTCGAATGTACCGGCAAATATCGGTTTTGTTATATATAAATACCCACGATGTACCTGTATCCCAGTTTTGGGATAGTAAATGTAAACAAGTTAAATCTATTTTCAGAGATAAAATAGCTGCAAAGTCCATACCCGAGATATGTAGGCCGGTTTTATAAAGCGATTACCGAAAATAAATTTATTATCCCCGCACTTCGAAGAAGTTCGGGGATATTGTTAGCGCCCCGTCCGTCTCTCCGTCCGTCTGTCCATCTGTCCGTCCGACCGTCTGTCCATCTGTCTTTGTTTCCGTCCGTCAGTCACACTTTCTTGTAACATAAACTCCTCGTTCATTTTTGATTTCATGCATTTAATTTCTATACAGTATTGTGACACACTATATGTAGATGCACAATAAGGTTTTAGAATTTTCATCTTCAAAAATTGAGGCCCACAGGGGTCCAATTTCGAAAATTATGAATTGACCTAAACTTATCTTTTATTTTTCATTTTATGCATTTAATTTCTATACAGTATTATCAAAAACTGTTTGTAGATGTGCAATAAGGTTTTAGAATTTTGATTTTCAAAAATTGGGGCACAGAGGGGTCGATTTTCGCAAAAAGGTGAATTTAAGCTTGTGACCTAAACTCCTTTCATTTTTTATTTCATTCATTTGATTTATATACAGTATTGTCACATACTATATGTAGATGCGCAATAAGTTTTAAAATTTTGATTTTCAAAAATTGGGGCCCACAGGTGTCAAATTGCGAAAATTAGGAATTGAAGCTTGTGACCTAAACTCATCTTTTATTTTGACTTCATGCATTTAATTCCTATACAGTATTATCACATACCGTATCTAGATGCGCAATACGGTTTTAGAATTTTGATTTTTAAAAATTGGGTCCCACTGGGGTCGAATTTTGAAAATTGTGAATTTAAGCTTGTGACCTTAACTCCTCTTTCATTTTTCATTTTATGTATTTAACTTATATAATGGATTGTCACATACTGTATTTAGATGTGCAGTAAGGTTTTATAATTTTGATTTTGAAAAATTTGGGCCCACAGGGGTCGAATTTCTTAAATTGGCAATTTAAGCTTCTGACCTTAACCCCTCGTTCACTTTTCATTTTATGCATTTGATTTCTATACAGTATTGTCACATACTATATGTAGATGTGCAATAATGTTTTAGAATTTTGATTTTCAGACCCACAGGTTTTGAATTTTGAAAATTGGGAATTTTAGCTTGTGACCTAAACTTCTCTTTTATTTTTCATTTTATGAATTTAATTTCTTAACGGTATGGTCACACACCGTATATAGATGTGCAATAAGGTTTTAGAATTGTGATTTTCAAAAACTGGGGCCTTTAGGGGTGGAATTTTAAAAAATTGGGAATTATACGTGAGTGACTGCATGAAAGTTTTCTTTCATTTTTCATTTTATAAATTGTATTTCTATACAGTATTGTCATACACTGTATGCAGATGTGCAATAAGGTTTTAGAATTTTAATTTTCCAAAATATGGGCCTGTATTCAAAGGTATACTTGTGAAAAAGGTGCACAGGGATACAAATGTAGGGAGTACTGGGATAGCTGTTGTTTTCGACTGCCTCAGTCTAGTTTTATTAGCATTTATAAATATCTTTGGTATTGTCAGTTTAAGGAAACCTATTTCATATCTCTCATTTGTCTCTGTCCTTAAATAGTTTTTTGTTTTCAGTTACAGATCTTGTGAAACTTTGCAGAACGCTTAGTTTTATTGTTTGCATGTCTTGAGCAATTCTCGGAAAACATACTTTATCGAAACCATCAAATTGGTAATACCCTAATGTGTATTTAACTGACTTACAATATTTTTACATTTTCCTGTTTAGACAACACCATTTAAATTCAAAATAATGTAATTTCCATTTGTAATGGATTGTAGACAATTTATTTCTATAAAGGTTAATGATAAAACTTGCATAATAATAAGACAAGAATTATTAATATAAGGAAAGTAATACTATTTTAAAAAGAAGTTAGGTTGATTTAACAAGAGTGATTGGACCGAAGTCAGTCCAATTTCCCGTTAAATTTCATTCATATGCATACTAGTGATTATACTTTCCAAAACTAAGTAAACAAAAACAAAACCACAAAAAAAAACAAAAAAACAGAAAGAAAACTACAAATAAAATTGTCCACAACGGCAGATCTCAGATACATGTTCAATGTCTTAACTTTCTGCGAGTCCTTATAATGAATCATGTTTGATCTATAAAATAAATATGACGATGGAACAAAATTGTTCATTGTACTTTTATCATAGTAATGCACGAATAATGATAAAATACATTATCCATATTAACCGCTTCGGTGGTCTTGTGGTAGCGTGCTCGCCCCGAGTGCGGAAGGTCGCGGGTTCGATCCCCGGCCGAGTCAAACCAAAGACATTAAAATTGGTATTTGCTGCTTCTCCGCCAAGCACGCGGCATCTAAGAGTAAGAGCAAAGACTGGTCGGCTCGGAGTTAGTATAATGTGTCCGAGTGAGGTGATATGTCTTCCTGCGGACAATTACCTCGTGAGCTAGCACATTAAAAATCCGATTGAGCGTGTCGGTCTAGTACAAAGCAGGGATCATATTCATTATCATATCAACATGTTCTCGTCCTGATATGCACCTGGTTGCCACTGGACGTTAAACAATAATCATCCATCCATTATCCATATTGTTTTTATCTATCGCATATGGTATCATCTACTTCAAGCATGGCCGCTGTATCAGTTGTACTGGTGTGATAACCTTGATCAGTGTCCATGAACTATTTATAGTTCATGTAGTTCTAAAATCCCTTAGTTCAAATGGTGCATGAATATAATGAGGAACTTCCTAGTATCATGCAGATACCTTTACATTTTTGTACATCATCTAATAAAAATGAAATTACAGAATTAATTTCTCGGACTTCCTAACTTATGGTGATTTGCTTTTTGTCAAAAGAGAGTACAAATACTAATTAGACATATACATGCTGAGAAACGCTAGTCATATACGTTTAAATACATGTATTGCTTTGGATAGAAACAGAAGTTCAATAAATCGGCGAAAATTGTCAGTATCTCCAGATATATATTGAAAAAAAAAACAATTTTATAAAAATTATTTTTACAGAGGCAACGCATTCCAACGCATTATGTCCCATTGGTGATAGGACATTTAACACAAAAGATGCAATAAGCAAAATTGTTGTAAAACATCTAATTTGACCAGGAATTCTTTTCAAAGAGAGCGATTCCAAGCTTTTCATTCATACACGCGGTAATCGGGACCACGCGAGTATCCGTTTTGCGTTATGATGGCACGTCATTTCCCACTTAAAATCAACAGTTGTACAATGCCTAAAAAGTCGACAGTTTTTTCAAAATATCTAAAAAATGAGATCATGGACCCCTTAATTTCGAAACTGCATTCGATAGCAAATTATCAGGACAACATTATGTGATTTTTAGATTAAATTATTAACAGCAGATTTTTTTTAATACACTGATGTATCGTGCCTTAATTCAAAGTTATTGGTAATATATCACATATTTTGAAAAAATGAAAAGATCTTGTAGCACAAAATCGTCTAAATTGTATTTATCGGAAGAGAAGAGATATTCGTTTTCTTTATGCAAAAAACCGATGTATTTATCTTTTAAAACAAGAAAGTAATTGATTTTTATCGAAATATGTTAAAAGACGATATTTGCACAATTTTAGTAAAAATCCCGGAAATTGAACCTTAAATATCTCAAAAAGTAGCGTATGAAGGTGTAATTTTCTTTGTATTTTTAGAAAGATCGGTGAAAAAACTACCAATATGCTAAATCTCAAAGAAAAATCGATAGTAGATCGAAACTGTATCGTATGCCCTTAAACGACAGGAAAATATAATTCAGTAGTAAAATTATTCCTTGTTAGTGGCAAAATATGTGATAAATAGATTAATACATGACCTTTTTCGTATTGCCGTTGTTATCAGCCCTCAACTGATATCGTCCCTCGAGCTAAAGCCCTCATGGCCTGATATCAAGGGCAATATGAAAAAGACCATGTATATCATATAATTTTTGTTTCTGTCAGAAGGGCGTGGGACTAATAATACCAATACTAGTATATAATCCTCTGACTGCATATACTAGTATGTAAATTTAACACAAAGGCATGACATGCGAGATAACTTGTTAATTGTTCTTCGTCATAGTTACAATGGTTTCAGCACCGTTCAATTTTCAACCCTCTCACCCCATCCCCGTCTGATTAGTGGGTTAGAATAAGAATAAGAATTAAAAAGCAATTGTTCAGAGAACAATTGAAGGTCTTTCCACCTCAATTGCAGATTTGATGATAAAAAAAATGAGGTTTAAAATGTAATTGTTGGTTTTAGAGCATAGCTAAACTTTCAGTGATTTCAAAGATATATGGTTCTATGTACTGAAATAAGGGAGGTATTATGCTACTTCCCGTATTACAAATATCACTTCTGGTTTGATATGATAGGTAATTTCACAATTGTTAAAAAAAAATATATGGACTGCTAGTTTGAATAACTAAGAAAAATGTTTATTTCTGGTTAACTAAATGTTTGTGATGAATTATACTGTTTTGCACTATAAACATCAAAAACGTCATTAATGTGACCTTATAAATTGATAATTCTAGACGTTTTCATGGGTTGTAACATTGTCACATTAATTAACATTCCAATATATCCAAAACCTCTAAAATCGTCTACAGAAATAATAACGTTGCGAGAAATGACGTCATCAAAAGTAGTGCCTGAATTTCACGCTTTCAATAGCTTTAATTGCTTTAAAAATCTGAAAAAAACTTATAAAAAGTGAAAAAATGCAAAATACGTAATATAGGTCATGACCTTGACCTTTGAGCTTGTGACCTTTTTCAAGGTCATTGGTCGTTGAGGTCATTTTAGAAGACCCCATGCCATTATTATGTACCATTGTCAAGTTATAAACGAAAAACCTTAAGTTTGAACGTTCTAGGCGCAATTACTCTCAAAAGATGACGTCATACAACTTTATATCAAATGTAACAAAGTTGCGCATCAATGTCCTAAACATTTCCACCATTACATTTCCTTGGCTATCTACAACCATTTCAGAGGAGTAGTGATAACAAGCAAATGTCAAATAATAGAACTTGACCTTGACCTTTGACCTTGATGCCAATTTGAAGGTTATCAATCCCTGATGTTTAAACAAAAGACCCCATGCCTTTATCATGTACCATTGTTGAGAAATAAAGGAAAAACCGAAAATTTAAACGTTCTAGGGGCAATTACGCCTACAAAATGACGTCATACAACTTTTATACAAATGTAACAAAGCTAGGTCTCAACGTCCTTTACATTTTCCACATTATATTTTATCAGCTATGTTTTACCGTTTTAGAGGAGAAGCGATAACAAGCAAAAGTCAAAATTTAGAACTTGACCTTGACCTTTGACCTTGACGCCAATTTGAAGGATATCAATCCTTGATGTCAGAACAAAAGACCCCATGCCTTTATCATGTACCATTGTTGAGAAATAAACGAAAAACCGAAAATTTAAACGTTCTGGGGGCAATTATGCCTATAAAATGACGTCATACAACTTTTATGCAAATGTAACAAAGCTAGGTCTCAACGTCCTTAACATTTTCCACATTATATTTTATCGGCTATCTTTTACCGTTTTAGAGGAGAAGCGATAACAAGCAAAAGTCAAAATTTAGAACTTAACCTTGACCTTTGACCTTGATGCCAATTTGAAGGTTATCAATCCTTGATGTCAGACCAAAAGACCCCATGCCTTTATCATGTACCATTGTTGAGAAATAAACGAAAAACCGAAAATTTAAACGTTCTGGGGGCAATGAAGCCTATAAAATGACGTCATACAACTTTTATGCAAATGTAACAAAGCTAGGTCTCAACGTCCTTAATATTTTCCTATTATATTTTATCAGCTATCTTTTACCGTTTCAGAGGAGAAGGGATAACAAGCAAAAGTCAAAATTTAGAACTTGACCTTGACCTTTGACCTTGATGCCAATTTGAAGGTTATCAATCCTTGATGTCAGACCAAAAGACCCCATGCCTTTATCATGTACCATTGTTGAGAAATAAACGAAAAACCGAAAATTTAAACGTTCTGGGGGCAATGAAGCCTATAAAATGACGTCATACAACTTTTATGCAAATGTAACAAAGCTAGGTCTCAACGTCCTCAACATTTTCTCCATTACATTTTATCAGCTATCTTTTACCGTTTCAGAGGAGAAGCGATCACAAGCAAAAGTCAAAATTTAGAACTTGACCTTGACCTTTGACCTTGACCTCATTTTCATTTTTATGGACCAAGGACCTCAAATCAAAAGACCCTAGGCCTCTATCACTTATGGTTTTCCAATTAAAATACATTTCACTTATATCACATACAAAAGGGGAAATAACTCTCATATGGAATCTCTATACGGCTTCGGTCAAAATAAAACAGAACATCCTGAGGATATAACGAGCAACTTGGAAAAATAAATTTGTCGGTTTCTTATTCGGTTGCGAAGCCTTAGGAATAACAAGAAAAACAGTGTTAGGGGAGATAACTCTTATATAGGAAAGTTAAGCGGTGTCAGTTTCAAAAGCGTATAAACTGTTCGATATCATATTCCAAATATCTAAGCGACATCTTGCGAAACAAAAAAACAGCGAAGGAACAAAATTTGGCGGAAGAAAAAAATAATAATCAGAAGAAAACCAATAGGTCTTTCCACGGAAAGTGGAAAGACCTAATAATAATCAGAAGAAAACTAATAGGTCTTTCCACGGAAAGTGGAAAGACCTAATAATAATCAGAAGAAAACCAATAGGTCATTCCACGAAAAGAAGAAAGACCTAATAAAAATAATTAAGCATATATTCTTCTTTTTGTGGTTTAAAGTTTCTTTAAACAAGGTAGATGCTGATCAAATATAATTTACAGATATAAGCAATACCAATTTTTCACATTATATTTTCAAAATGGTCACAAAGCCACAAATTTGCAATTTCTTTAATGAAAAATGCGCAAAAAAAAATAAAAATACCCATAACATTTCGGTTTTGTACATTTCACGAGCAGAAGATTATATAATATAGTCAAATACGAACTTATAACCCCATCAAAGTATCATACTTTACATGAATTTTAAGAAAATCAACCAAAAACTGACAAAAAAGACTCATTTTTGCAGAGTTGTCTCCCCTGTCCAATGTTAATTTCCATAGGAAATTAAAAATGCTGATTTTGAGTTTTCCTCAAGTAAGATTTTATGAGACTTTTTTCTGTGTATATTTGAGGCTTAATGCTATAGATTAGAACTAAAATATTTTCTGTTGCAATTAGTTTGAGGTTAAAACTTAGTCTGACAGGACTATAATGTAGGTATAAACTTTGATTAAAATGGTTACTGTCTAATAAGTTTTGCTTTTATCACAGAATAAATTGATAATATGAAGGACATTTACAATTTATTCACTTCAAAATTAATTCTTGCAAAGTATAATGAATATTAAGTCATTGCCTGTAAGGAATGAATGGTCTGATAGTCTGATGATAAACTTTTGTGCTTTGAAAAGTATTTATATATTTTATGACATTGTGATTTATCATTTGAATTTCTGCATTTGTAGGAAGTAGTGTCAGAAAGGATCAATTCATGGAGAAAGGAGTGTTCTGATGACTATTTTAAGCTTAGTCTAAAGGAAAATGAGAACAATTTGACAGAAAATTTGCAAGGTATTAATCTTGAGATTACCAAATAGATACATGTATATTAATCCCCATAAGTTTACCTCTTCTAGCATTTATCCCCTGTATTATTGGTATATATTTATAAACATCCATTTGACTTCAATATTAGGTTGACAATATATTGAAATTAAGCCCCGTCCACGCATATAGATTTGTCTAAGTATGTCATGTTTGACCCACATTTTGTGCATGAATGATTAGGTTGAGTTTTTTGGTTTATGTGCATTTCTCAGAAACCTATTGAATCAGTTCAGTGATATACCTATTCATTCATTGTATATAGTGTTAGAATTGAATACTTGGTATTGTATATATTTTATTACAGAATTGCCTGGAGGGAATGAAAATTTGAACGACTCCGATAGTCTGTTTGATGATAATCTGTTTTCTGGAAACAATCAGAAATTTCTGTTTTTACATCAGGCCTCCTGGCAGCGCCAGCTATTGGTACGGTATGGGAATGAAATATCCCTTCTTGACTCAACATACAGAACAATACAGTATGCATTGCCAGTATTTCTTCTTTGTGTACCGACAAACTGTAATAACATTACAGTTGCCACCTTTATTTTGGAGACTGAGAACACCTCCTCAATCAAAGAAGACATTAATATATTGAAGGATTGGAATCCGGAGTGGAATTTCGAAGTTCGGCAGAAAGGTTACTTCATTCAAGTCATTGCCTCTAGAAAGTTGACTTTTTACAGCAATTACTATTGTCAATACATAGTGTTTGTCTTCAGAAATAACCGAGTCATACACCAGTTTTCAACAGAAAAGAAAAACATTTAAATCTTATATTTTTATTTCAATCACTTCATGTTTGTATTTCACAGATTCTCCATTTGACAATCTCATAATAATTAAACTGATATTTCCATTCTTTCCTATTGAAAAACCTCTACATTTTCAAACTGGTTCTTTTACAAGCTATGTATATCAGTTTTTATGGCCAGCTCTTTAAGAGCAAGATCATCCCATGTTTCAATCACTAAATTCAGTGAAAACGGAGCTGTTATTTGTTGCTAGGTTTTTACTCTAGTCTCTTAAGTGAAAATGAATAACCTTTTATGATTTTTAGAACTTTAGTGGCTATTCTTTTAAGGTGTTTCCTCTACTTAGGAAAGACCTTGCTGTATTTATTGATTTTATTTTTTTTAATTTTGTTTGGCTATTTCTAATGATGCGAGTGATTATACTAAAAATTTAAATCTAAAGACTAAGTTAAAAAAAAAATTAAATTCAGTTTCCATATCCTGATAATATAAGGAAATGAGAACAAATATTTTACATCTTGAATCAATTTTGAATCAGACAAAATAACATGGGGGCTTAAACTGATTCCCCCTGATTTCCTAATACCAGTTTAAGTTAAATATTGAATTTCTGATTTCATTATTTTATGCAGGGATCATATAATACTAATATACAGTTCCTGTTTTATGCAAACCAATCAAAAAAATATTACAACACAGAAATTGAAAACATCTTTTTTTTTTACATAACCTTAGAAGTATTTAAATATAACAGCAACTGAACATTTATCTCCCTATATAATATAAGCATTGCCGAACTGAACCTTAAGGCTATTTCAGAAAAACTTTATAGTTGTTTCAAGTTTAAAAAGTACCTCAACATGCACAATTTCAAAATTTCATTTACTGTTGTAACGTCTTAAATTTACCACCATCCATTAAATTTAATACAAGTGTTTTGCTACCCTGTAATATTTCTTCAACAGCCCCATCTGATGGACTCCTCCACCCCTATATCCATCTCCAAAAAATAAACCTCACCTTTCTACCTTCTTTTGTAAACTTTTTTTCAAAGCAAATTTTAATTTTCACTTAAAGGTTTTAGAAAAGATTTTTTACCTTCTCATATTTTTACCACTTTATTAAAAATGCAACACCTGAATGATTTTTTTCAGTATTACATATTTAAAAAAAAAAATCACTTTTACAAGTTTTTTAATATGTTCATCTTAAATGGGGTACACTATTTTTTCAAAAGCCCCCCTGATGGACTCCTCCACCCCTACATCCATCTCCAAAAAATAAACCTCACCTTTTTTACCTTCTTGTTTATAATTTTTTCAATATGTTCATCTTAAATAAAGTACATAAAATGCAGTAATTTTTCATAAACTTTCAATTTTTACTCAAGTGAAAGTTAAACACTACAGATAAAACTTATCCTTTCTTTTATCACAATTTCCATGGAAAAGAAAATTACAATTTCCTTTTTCAGATGAAGTTCAAACATTTTCCATCTGATTAATACATTGTTTTTTGCTTTTGTTTTTTTTTATATTTTAGAATTTTTCATCTCAAACCAAGTGGTACATTTTTGAAATAATGAATTATAAAAATAAGAATAACTAAAGGCTCACCTGAGCTTGTATCGCTCACCTGCCCTTTTATTAGGCCATTTGAAAATGTAAGCTCTTGTATCCACAAGGCTATTTAAGAAATACAAAATAAAAAAAAGGAGAAAAATTTGCATCTGTCCTTCCATAAACCATTCCTGCTATCTTTAGTTACAACGTGAAAATGACAAAAAATTCCTTCCCCATATGGTTTCAATAGAAACTTTGAAGGGCCACAGCCGTCGGTTCATTAGATGAATCTCAAAGAAAAGTGGATCGTTGGTAGGATATTGTCATCAATCATCGCAAAGTTTCAAAAATATCATGATGTAGTTTCAGAGATTTTTAAAAATTCGCCAATAAAAAATTCAACCGGAACCAATGATGGATCGTCCTTCCATACATCATTACTACCAAGTTTGGTTACAATCTGCCAAGTAGTTTCAGAGGCGAAGATTAAAGTGAAAAGTTTACGGATGACGGATGCAAAGTGATGACATAAACATAAGCTAAAACTACTTTATACAAATGACAGTTCAGGCAAACTTTTGACATACTAATTCATTTAATATGATTGAAAATTATAAATCTTACCAATTTAGTTGCTTAATTTTTCAGAAAAATTTTTCAGCTAAACGTTTTAAATTGATATTTTACCAACGGGTTGAAAATGAAAAACCTTTACAATTTTTTTTTTATATAGGATTTTTCATCTTCAACAAGTGGTAATTTAAAAAAAGAAAAAAGAAATGTATTTTTATTGGAGTGAATGACTTCAGCTAAACCTGTAAACCTTGTTATTTTTTTAACACTTGATTGGAAATGAAAAACCCATTACAAATTTTTCTAAAAAAAATAGATACATTATAATATTTTTACTTATTCCCATTTTCAAAATTATTACATTTGTTTTCATTTTCATAAATTTTCAACTTAAAGTGGTAATTTTTCAAAGAGAATTTCAGATTTATACAATTAAATGTGACAGAGTTCATAAATTTTTACCTTCATATACCAATTGCAATTCATTGTAAATGCAAGACCTTACTAATTTGTTTTCAAATATTTCAAAAAAAACTTTACTTCTGTCAAACTTTTATGATTTTGGCATATATGAAAAACCCTTTTACAATTTTTTCTAAAAAATTTTACTTATTTCCTTTTCAATTTTTTTTTTAGAATTTTGCATATTTAACCAAATGGTAATTTAAAAAATGAAAAAAAAGAAAACCAGAGGCTCCCAGGAGTCTGCATTGTCCACCTGGATGTGATTTGCCAATCAATCTAGGACCACCTAAAGACCAGTGCTGCCAAGTTAGGTACAATTGGCAAAGGACCTATATCAAACTAAGCTTGGTTGTTATTCGGAAGTCCAGATTATTGAAGATACTTTTGTAATAGGAAGAAACATTGCTGGTCCCAAATGGCCAAGTGCTTTTAGACACTAGATTTTTAAAAAATTTTGGTTAACAGTCCGGGTCATTGGACATATTTCTGAAAGAGAACCTCCTAAGAACTATTACTGCCAACTTTGCTTCCAACTGGCCTTGTGGTTTCATATAAGAAGATTTTTGAAAGTCACCCCCCCTTTTTTTTTACTTTTAGTAACAGCAGCCATCTCGGTTGGAAGTCGGGGATGCCAGACATAATTTTGGAAGGGGGCCACCCAAGGATCATTCCACCAAAGTGTGGTCTAAATTGGCCCAGTGGTTTGAGAGGAAAAGATCTCTAAGGAAAGTTTACGCTGGATGCCGTCTTTAAAGGGCAAAAACTCCTATAAGGGGTCAATCAATGATTTTGGTCATGTTGACTTATTTGTAGATCTTACTTTGTTGAACATTTTTGCTGTTTACAATTTGTCTTTATCTATAATAATATATTCAAGATAATATATTAAAACTGCAAAATTTCCTTAAAATTAACAATTCAAGGGCAATAACCCAACAAAGGGTTGTCCGATTTGTCTGAAAATTCATGACAGGTAGATCTTGACCTGATGAACATTTTTACCCCATGTCAGTTTTACTCCAATTGCTTTAGTTTTTGAGATATAAGACAAAAACTGCAGTTTACCCCGATGTTCTATTTTTAGCCATGTCGGCCATGTTGGTTGGCAGGCGGGGTCATCGGACATATTTTTTAAACTAGATACCCTAATGATGCGTGTGGCCAAGTTTGGTTTAATTTGGCCCAGTAGTTTCAGGAGAAGATTTTTGTAAAAGTTAACGAAGACGGAGGACGACAACGGACGACGGACGCCAAGTGATAAGAAAAGCTATTTGGGTCAGGTGAGCTAAAAAAGCTACAATTTTTTTATCAATCTTATCTTTTTTATTACTTGGTTGAAAATGCAAAACCTTTACAATTTTCTTTCTTTCTTTTCTTAAACTTACATTATTGTGCACTATTTTTTTAAACAAGAGTTGACACACAAAAATGTCTCGCCTGTCGTGTATTTCTAATGAAAGTAAATGCTATCAGACATATTGCATACAGTATTCGAAAAACAGGCCAAAACACAAAAACTTAACTATAACCACTGAACCATGAAAATGAGGTCAAGGTCAGATGACACCTGCCAGTTGGACATGTACACCTTACAATCCTTCCATACACCAAATATAGTAGACCTATTGCATACAGTATTCGAAAAACAAGCCAAAACACACCACTGAACCATGAAAATGAGGTCATGGTCAGATGACACCTGCCAGTTGGACATGTACACCTTACAATCCTCCCATACACCAAATATAGTAGACCTATTGCATATAGTATTCGAAAAACAGGCCAAAACACAAAAACTTAACTATAACCAATGAACCATGAAAATGAGGTCAAGGTCAGATGACACCTGCCAGTTGGACATGTACACCTGACAATCCTTCCATACACCAAATATAGTAGACCTATTGCATACAGTATTCGAAAAACAGGCCAAAACACACCACTGAACCATGAAAATGAGGTCAAGGTCAGATGACACTTGCCAGTTGGACATGTACACCTTACAATCCTTCCATACACCAAATATAGTAGACCTATTGCATATAGTATTCGAAAAACAGGCCAAAACACAAAAACTTAACTATAACCAATGAACCATGAAAATGAGGTCAAGGTCAGATGACACCTGCCAGTTGGACATGTACACCTGACAATCCTTCCATACACCAAATATAGTAGACCTATTGCATACCGTATTCGAAAAACAGGCCAAAACACACCACTGAACCATGAAAATGAGGTCAAGGTCAGATGACACTTGCCAGTTGGACATGTACACCTTACAATCCTTCCATACACCAAATATAGTAGACCTATTGCATATAGTATTCGAAAAACAGGCCAAAACACAAAAACTTAACTATAACCACGGAACCATGAAAATGAGGTCAAGGTCAGATGACACTAGCCAGTTGGACATGTAGACCTTACAATCCTTCCATACACCAAATAATGTAGACCTATTGCATACAGTATTCGAAAAACAGGCCAAAACACAAAAACTTAACTACAACCACTGAACCATGAAAATGAGGTCAAGGTCAGATGACACCTACCAGTTGGACATGTACACCTTACAATCCTTCCATACACCAAATATACTAGACCTATTGCTTATAGTATCTGAGATATGGACTTGACCACCAAAACTTAACCTTGTTCACTGATCCTTGAAATTGGGTCAAGGTCAATTGAAAACTGTCTGACGGGGATGAGGACCTTGTAAGGTACGCACATACCAAATATAGTTATCCTATTACTCATAATAAGAGAGAAATTAACATTACAAAAAATCTGAACTTTTTTTTCAATTAGTCACTGAACCATGAAAATGAGGTCAAGGACAATGTACATATGACAGACGGAAAGTTCGTAACATAAGGCATCTATATACAAATTATAAAGCATCCAGGTCTTCTACCTTCTAAAATATAAAGCTTTTAAGAAGTGAGTTAACGCCGCCGCCGCCGCCGGATCACCATCCCTATGTCGAGCTTTCTGCGACTAAAGTCGCAGGCTCGACAAAAAATGATACAATATTTGTTTTCTTTTTTTTTATTTTTTTTTTTTTTTTTTTTTTTTTAGGATTTGTCATCTTTAACCAAGTGGTCATTTATAATAAAGAATAAAATGATTTTTCTTTGGAGTGAAAGTTATTGACTTCAAAACTAAACCTGTTGCCTTCTGAAAGTTAACCACTTGGTTGAAAATGCAAAACCTTTTCAAATTTTTTTCGAAAAAAAACTTACATTATTATATATTACTTTTTTCAAAAAAATGTGAAGAGGGGAAAGTTACTGACTGATCAAATGTTTTACCTGTGATTCTTTTACCATTTGGTTGAAAATGAAAAAACCTTTACAAAGTCTTCTAAAAACCTTACATTTTACTAATATTTCATTTTTCAAAAAATCTTTACAATTTTTTTTTTTTTTAAGAATTTTCATCTTCAAGCAAGTGGTAATTTTGAAAAGATTTTTTTTTTTCACTAAATGAGAGCTAAATGATTTGCCTTTGAGATGTTTATTTACCACTTGGTTGAAAATGAAAAACCTTTACAATTTTTACTTACAATTTTTTTTTCTAAATTTTTTTTCTTCAATCTAGTCTACAATACAAAAAAGACCTTTAAAACTATATTTGCCATACATCACTTCCCCCTCCCTCCCCCCAAAAAAATGGGATGGGGTGATCATTGAGAATTGAGAATATGTGCCCTTGAAATACAGCAACTTCTACATATATCCCAAATATTTTCTGTTGGAAATCCAATAATCTAGGATGTTATCTCACTGATGGAAAAGATATCATTATGCATTGATATAAACACAAAATATACTCAAGAAAACAATAAAATTGGCAAAGTCAAATTGTTGAACTATTAACTTCAAGAAACAGAAAACATACAAAAAATTATCCATAAAATCATAAAAACATAAAACCTGGATAAAATTGATAAAAACCATTAAAATAAAAAATAACTTTCTGCATGTTTTCTGATAAATTTACCATAAATTTCACAAGTCAACTCTACCATTCAGTTTACTTGTTATATATTTTGTATTTCATGCACACTTCACTGGTGTTTTACATGACTTTCAACAACATCACTGTTAGATAATACAATAAACCATCTATGACACTGAGACCCTTGAAGAGACCGCAATGGACATCAAACTTTGTTCTCAGGAAATTAAAATGATACAAAAAGTTAGACCAAAATGATGTTAATTTTGAAAACTTAAAAAAATCAAAATAAAATAAAAGTCAAGGGAAACATATTTTGGGATTTCAATTTGTAAAATTATTATCCAATTAAATTTGTCTGTAACCTGTCAATTTGGCAAACATAGTAAAAATGTGTAAATTACAAGTTAATATTATACAATCAAACAAAAAATATTGAGGAGATCTTCAGGCTTGGCCAACAGCAGTGCATTTAAAAATCACATGAATTTCTATAAATTGTCCTCAACAGTCAAATGTTCTTTATGTGATTTCATTCAGTTCTGGAAAATCAATCCAATGCTTTTCCACATAATGTCCTCCATTCCATCTGAAAAAAATCCAATATTTTTGTTAAATGTAAGAACAGGTCTAGTATTTTGTAAATATTTTTAATATATTATCTTTATTTGCAAAAACACAAATTTGTTTCCACTTCAAAATTTGAAGTTCAAATGCAAAGATAAGGTGCAAATTTTTAATTTTTTTATTAGTTTCCTAATCAGTAAATTTTAAGAAAAAGGAATGACAATTTGCCTCCAAAAGCCAACTAAGTTGATTAAGAAAATTATTCTGATTATCTGGTTATCTCCCTTTATTTAGTTCCATAGTTTGGAAAAGAGGTTAAAATGAAATAACCTTTAGTGAGCAAGCTCAAATACCCTACTGACTTGCTAGCATGGAGCTTTTTCACTTGTTTTTCCTTCCACTTTTTCGTGCATAATATTTGATTTAATTTGAAAGCTCCTCCCAAGATGTGGTTCCCCATTTCAAATTTTGCTGATAATCCAAAGCATCTGGGTACCGTTTCACTGAAAGTCGTAAGACTTAGGACTAATAAAAAATCCTTTGAATATATACGTTACGACTTATTGTAACTCGTACGACCATTAGTGAAACAGTACCTTGAAATTTCCAATTTTCCAGAAAACTGAACATATCCGAGGTATTTGATGACTGGATACTTTATTCAGATTTGAAGATAAAAATGATAGTTCTATCGATGCAAAAGTAATATAAGTTAATGAGGAATGAACCAACATTATACTGCCAGCAACTTTGTGTGGGGTATAATAAATAATTTTACTCACCATAAAGCTATGGAAGTCTCTCTATCCAAGTCTTCAACCTCTACTATTTTGAACATAAAAGCAAGCTAAAACAAAATATTATATCTTATCAAAATTTGGCACCATGAAACTTTATATATAGAATATACAGAATCTCTCTAATCGATGTGCCCAGTCTTTTTGTTTGATACATGTGTTTCAAGCTTCAATTGCACATACAGTAGAGTGTTTATAATGTACAGGCTTTTAAAGAAATCAGGCTTATAACGAAGAGAATCTAATCCCAAACAATGTTTGTATTACTCAAGTGCCCTGTTATAATGAAGATAAATGCTGAACAAATTGTTTACCTATAAGCCATTATGCATAGATAACATAATAATTGGACTTGCCACTTCCGTTATTGGTAATAGAAATAATCCTATATTTGTTATTGTTTATGATGTCGATTTAGACATTTTTTACATATTCTAACAATAAAATGACAATTAATGATGTGATACCCATTTTTCATTATTGACATGTATAGATATTTTCAGAATTAATTTTTAAAGGGGAGGTAATTCTGCATTCCTTCTATAATAACCAACTATGTAGAAAAATGTAGAATTATATATATTTGTTTGGACTCGATTGATTTGTTATTATTCTGCACTACATAAAAATCTTACAAATGTTATGTTATTTAAATGAACTAATAATACCATTTTCCATTTTTATTAATCGACTTGAAACTCAAAATACCGTATTTTCCTGCCTATAGGTCGAGACTTTTTTACTTTAAAATGACCACTTTACCATTATAAGTCTATGGAGAAAGCATCAATTAGACCTATAGTCCACATAGACTTATAGTCCAGAAAATACAGTAACTTCTGTAATCACACCCAACTCAACATAAGTGAAATATATCTACACGACTTACAATGTCTCTTAATGCATCTTAACACAAAACTTAACCAGAGTCACTCATGCATAAAATGTAGGTTAGGATGATCAAATTTTTTTACAGACTTATTTTCCAAGATGCATCCACTAGTGAAATATAACCTGTTGGTTGAGGGGTTAATAAACACCTGCTAAATAGCAATGTTGAATGGTTCTTACCTTTGCAACTTTTATGCTTCAGAGTTGGTCACAGTGGACACAGATCTGATCTGTCTAGAATAATCTACGAAAAAAAGATTTCTGGTCAAGTACAATGGGCTCTAACTTGCAGTGAGGTAATTTTTTTCTCCTTTATTAACATTAAAAACACTTTCATTGCTCAAGTTCATGTTAAGTTCCAAGTGTGCATGAATTGTTTTGTTAAGAATTTATAAACCAATTATCCTTTCTTACAAATAAAGATGTAAAGCAACAACAAAGACTACATCCACAATAAGATTGTTTTATTGGGGTTTAATGCCACATTCAGCACATTTGGTTGTATCATGGCAACAAGTTTTAATTCAGGTGACAAGCATGGAATAGAGGCCAAGGTCAGGGGACAGGTGTCAGACTGGCATCAATCCAATATAAACTATAGACCAAATATGGTACACTGCACAAGCAAGACAAAAATGTTTTTAATAGACCCAGCATATTGATTTCATGTTTCTGTATTTTGCAACTTTACCCTTTTCAAACCAATAATAAGCATTCTGACAGTATCGCTGAGCAATACAATGTCTCCTATCGACTCTACCTTTAAGAACACACCAAATGATCCTTGACTATGAGAATAAGATGCAGTCGGATAACATTCCTCAAGATCCTAAAACTGTTTGAAAGAGTACACAACAATTACCCAATCAGCTTGAAACTCAAACCTTATCTTTAGCTCATTATTATTAGCCATAAACAAAAATAAGATCACTTGGTAAAAATGTATTCTGACAATAATTCCTATTTCAAAGGGAAACAACTCAAATTATTTGATCAGCATGAAGTCAAATGATTATAAGATCAAATACCAAAAATAGGATATTTGGTAGAAGGGTTTGCGAAAAAAGTACTTAAAAAACTTATGGCAATAATTTATTTCCAAGGGCAATAACTCGTACAATTATCAGATTAGGGAGAAACTCAAAACATTATAAGCATACATCCCAAAAATAAGATCAGTTGGTTAAACGGTTTCCATATATGTATGCTGGTAGGGGACTAAAAAGTATTCTGTGGTTGCAATAATAATTCTCAACTGGTTAATCCAAGTAGAAATTATGTATCAGTGACCTGGAACGACTAACAAATTATCACATGATCTTCAAAAATCTAATTTTGAAAATTATAACAGTGAGGTAATCACTATAGATTATAGTATAATCATAATACTTATTTAATAAAAAAACATCAGAGTGACAGACTTATCCCTCAGAATTTTCCGGGGCAACCGTCAACTGTCACCCTAATTCACATATCAAAAGCGATTGATTGATTGAGTGTTGCTTAATGTCCAATGGCAAATATTTTATGCTTCTTCAGGACGAGAACCAGTTCAAAATGTCAAACAATTCAAATAGGGACAGGACAAAGGGGAACCAATTTTGACTGCCACTGTAAAAGGATGATGGTTAGAAGGGTCGGATAATTTAGCCTTCTGTAGGGCATTAGCCTACTCTTTTTTTAAAACTACAGAAGAGATCTTTAGCATGAAGGGAGTTTGGCATTCTCCAAACATGTTACCCACCATGGTCCGCGGTCAAGCTTTCCTTTTATGACTTGACAACCCCCAAACGAGGTCTCCCCTATCTGCTACCTGGGGACGCGCTAGGCAGCTCTGTGGGTTCAGCTCCCGCGATCCATCACAGGTGCCTAGCGTATCAGAGAATCAACTTACCAGAGTAATGCGTTGAAAACACCTTAACACATGCACTTGAACAGCTTTAATCTTGCATGGATTAACTCTACCTGAAATAATTAGGCATTTCTTGTTAATGTGATTATACACAATTTCTTCTGATTGAAGTCACCTGCCTAAATTCTAGACCTTAAGACATTTTTCCCACATTTTGGTTTAAAAAACATTCATTATCTCCTGAGAGAACCTTGCGATGATACTAATCTAGTCCTATGTTAGAAAATAAAGTATGAAATAAAATTTCTCTACTTAAAGCCATTTTTGGAAATCCTCAGGTCATTTATCAAAAGAAATATGGTATGGATATTTCAAATTGATTGTAAATACAGAATATACTAAATACAAAAATTTACAGGTAAAGAAAGGACAATAAATTAGAGCCTCCCTAGATCCTGTATTTATCACTGAGATTTAACTTGCTATTCAAAAATCAGAAAAGTGAAGTAATCATTAAATACAAAGGCTTTATTTTTATTAGCAGTGACCATATTGCTTGATGATACTGACCCCAGACTAAATTTAGAAAAGGTGCCACTAAGGATTATTCAAATAGATTTGATCTTAATTTCCCCAGTACTTTCAAAGACAAAATTCAGATTACATAAATTTCCATATTTTATTCACAATGGTAATGACAGCCATACATGTCAAAGCTCAGATACTCCGCACAAATTTGAAATCGGACCATTCCATAAATTGCCAAACTTTTTTAAGTTGATTTTCACATTTTCTTTTTCAATGAACACCAGTCGTATTGGTTAGAGGTCCAGACCTCTGTACATAGTATTGAAAGGGGATGGCCAAAAGACCATTTCATCAAGTCTTGTTTTCTCCAGTTGTTCCCAGATATTTTTCTTTTTACTGATTTTTTCATTTTTTTAGTAACGGTAGCCATATTGGTCTGAAGTCCAAACTTATTTTTGAAGGGGGAACATATAATAAGAACATTGCTAAGTTTGGTCCCATCTGGCCCAGGGTTTTCAGAGGATTTTGAATGTTTATGCTGGACAATGACTGAATGAATCAAGCGATGGCAATAGCTCACATGGCCCTATTACCAGGTGACCTAAACTACTAATTATATTATAGCTAGTATTGGATAAGACTATGTACTACATCCCTAATAAACCATGGGAAAAAATGATATAATAATAATAATAAACAATTGATAAATAGCATTGTTGAATGATTCGTACCTTTGACCCAGTAAGGCGATGCTTCAGACTTGGTCACATGGTGGACATGTTTTCCCATAAGCTGTGCAAACACTTAATGTTCTGATGAAAACCCGGTCTTCAACATTGTATCGTCAAGATTATTTGTCCATACAATATCGTAAAATGTGAATTGTTTCTCAAATTACTCATTTAGTATTCATTTGTCTCTCAAAAATAAATGAACTCACTTTTCATCTTCAACGAATTGGTAATTTAAAATCAAAACAGAAAAATAAATTTATATTTGAGGAAAAGTTACTGACTGATCAAATGTTTAACTTCTTTTACCACTTGGTTGAAAATGCAAAACCCCTTACAATTTTTTTTTTACAATATTTTATTCTTAAAATCTTTTTTCAATAAAATCTACAATACATGTAAAAACACCTAATATTTCGTTTTCCAAAAAAGCTTTACAATTTCTTTTTTTTTTTTTTTTTAGAATTTTCATCTTCAAGCAAGTGGTAATTTGAAATAGAAAATTTTCATTTGAGTGAGGGCTAAACCATTTGCCTTTAAGACATTTTTTTACCACTTGGTTGAAAATGAAAACCTTTACAATTTTTCTTTTACAATGTTTTTTTTTTTAATTTTTTTTTCAATCTTATCTACAATACATGTAAAAAGACCTTTATACTGTATTGATAAAGTATTTAAAATCTGTCCTTGAAATCCAGCAACTTCTACATATGCCTAGATATTGTTTTCTAGGCATCCAATTTATCAAGGATGTCATCCCACTGATGGAAAAGATGTCTTTGAAAACTTTAACAAGAGGCTCAGTGGGCTGAGCCTGTATCGCTCACCTGGCAGTCACAAACTTTTGATTTGACAGACTAGATTGATTTCTGGAAACCTTGTAAATGATCTTCTATAAATGCTTCATACCAAGTATAAGATCATTGGCCAAACGGTTTCAGAGGAGAAGTTTTAAATTTTGACCGATCAGAACATATAAAGGTTTCTGGTGGCAATTTTGTTTCACGGACTAGAAAGATTTATGCAAAGTTTGTAAAGGACCTTCCATAGATGCTCCATACCAAAAATCAGTTCATTTGGCTTTACGGTTTCAAAGGAGAAGAACTTTTAAATTTCGACCAATCAGAACATGTAAATGCTCATGACGGCCATTTTGTTTCACAGACCAGGAAGATTTATGCAAACTTCCTAAAGGACCTTCCATAGATGTTCTATATCAAAAAAAAAAGTTCATTTGGCTTAATGGTTTGTAAGGAGCATTTTTTAATTTGCCGTAACCTAATGATTTTTGAGATATTTGTGAAAAACTGTTGTTTGACCCCTATGTTCTATTTTTAGTAACAGTGGCCATGTTTTTCGATGAATCAAAAATCCCCACATCAGTTCTATGCAGGGTACCCCAAGGAACATTCATACCAAGTTTGGTTCTAATTAGTCAAGTAGTTTCAGAGGAGAAGAGTTTTGTATAATTGTTAACGACGACGACGGATGCCAAGTGATGGCAATAGCTCACCTGGCCTTTGGCCAGGTGAGCTAAAAAATCAATAAGAAAATAAAAGTCAAAGGGAACAGATTTTGGGATATCTATTTATAAAAATATGATTGAACTAATTTTTTCTGTAAAGTGTTAATTTGGCAAACATAGCAAAATTTGTAAATTACAAGTTAATATTACACAAGCAGACAAAAAATACTGAGGAGATCTTCAGGCATTGCCTACAGCTGTCCATTTAAAAATCACGAATTTCTATAAATAGTCCTCAACAGTCAAATGTTCATTATGTAATTTCATTCAGTTCTGCAAAATCAATCCAATGTTTTTCTACATACTGTCCTCCGTTCCATCTGAAAAAAATAATTAATCCAATATTTTTGTTAAATGTAAGAACAGGTCTAGTATTTTGTAAATATTAATATATTTTCTTTATTTGCAAAAACACAAATTCGTTTTTCACCTCTAATGCAAAGAAAATCAACTCAGGAATTTTTTTAATTTTTAGATTGCAGTTTCCTAGTTTAAATTTTAAGAAATGGGAACGAAAATAATTTATCTCCAAAAGCCAACTTAAGCTGATCAAAGAAAATTCTGATTATCTCCCTTTATTTAGTTCCATGGTTTTGTAGGTTATTAAAATGAAAAAAACCTTTAGTGAGCAAGCTCAAATACCCACCCCAACAAACTGACTTGTTAATATGGAGGTTTTTTTTTTTAACTTTTTTTCCTTCAACTTGTTTGTATATGATATTAATATTTGATATTTTTGAAAACTGCCCATTTCAGATTTTGCTGGTAATCCAAAGCATCTGAGGTACTGATTAATGGAAATATCCAATGTTCCTAAGAATTGAACATAATTGAGGTATTGATAACTAGAAACTTTATTCAAATTTGAAGAGGACCACACAAAAATTATAGCTCAAATAGGCAAAAATAAGTTAATGAAGAATGGACGGACAGAAAGATCAAATTTACGTTAGCCCCCACCCCTTAAGTTATGTGTGGGGTATAATAAATAATTTTAGTTACCATAATGCTATGGAAGTCACTCTATCCAAGTCTTCAACCTCTACTATTTGACATAAAAAGCAACCTAAAATAAAATTTTATTTCATATCAAAATTTGGCACTGAACGAATGTCAAGAACAAATCAACCTAATGCATCCCTCTTAGTGCCCCGTATTTGTGTTTGAAGTCCATGTCTATGACATAGATGGAAGTCTTGAGAAGCCTTAATTATGGATTTGAAGGATTGTCAAGGAACGGTTAAACCCTAAGAGAAACTCAAAACAAACAGATGTATATTATAATTCCAATGTATTCTTTTCTAGCTACAATGTTCTTTAAAATTCCAACAACTGACATATATATATAATGTCTCATTTACCACATTGACCCTTGTTTCATCGCTATAAACTCATATTGTACCTTGGGCTAAAGCCTGGGGATTGATAAAGAAATCTCAGGATGATAAATGGGCTAATATGGAAAGTCAAATATAAAATCGAAGTGGAATGAATTGTAACATTGATTAAAGCTTTACTATGACCTTAATATGAAGAACAGAAATAAAAACACTTTTTTCTTGTACTCAAGTTCATATAATGTAGCCAAACTAATATATTCTTTAAAAGCGAATTCAACAAGCCCATAAAAGACACGAAAAAATACTAACAAGTAACTGCAGCAGTCGAAAATGACAGCTGATCCCCTCTCCTGTATTTTCACTTGTTTTACATTTTGTAGGCATTTTATATACAACATCTTTTTTATTCAAAAAAAAAGATAACAACTTTGGTTGTTCATGATATACAGATGTATCATATAATGAGGAAATTTTATGAAGAAATGGAATAATATATTTTTATTATCTATATCTGTTTGGTTCTTGAAACTCAAAACTTTAATGAGAATTATGACAATAATGGCAATCACAGATTGCACATACCCCCACTATTACGCTATTGGACACTAAAATACACCTATTTTTTAGGAAAATTGGAAAATCATCGAAAAAGTTGAGTTTTCGTATTTCCATCCACCATCATTTTTTGACTCCATATGATCGACCTGGTCAATGTACTTTATAGGCAATCAAAATAATGGTTCATACTTGCAGTATTGTTATTTGATTATGCTTTCATGATTTATCTTTTTGTACCTTCAAATTAAGTTAATTTAATGCTGAAGACGAAAACAGTAGCACACTTCAAACAACCCGCCATGTTGTTGACTAATATGTGAACATCTCACAAATTATTTTTACAATCTGGATTTGGAGCATTTCAAAAATGATCTTTGCAACACATTACGTTTGTAGTCTCATCGTTTTTTTAGAACATACAACAATTACATTTAAATGTCTTATAAACAATGGTAAGAGGATTTGTTTTGTAAAAACAATATTCATTTCATTTCAAATTTTTAAAATTTATTTCTCTTAGAAACGCGAATATGCAATTCCGTTCCGAACTCGTTTTGGATTTCTTTTCAAAAGTAAACTTCCAGGTAGGAAAAATTCAATAAAATTTACTTAAAAATCGATCTTGTTTCAATCAAATTTATTAAGATAGAAAGTTTAAATGGTTTAGAAAGACGAAATACACTCAATGAGGACTGAAATAATTACATACCTAAGAAGTTAAAATTACTGACTGTCACCACCTTAGAATGATCGTAACTTTGACAATTTTGAAATCGTCGAAAAAAATAGGGTTATCAAAAAATTCAATTTTCTTTGGATTTTCAAAAATGTTGAATAATTAGGCCATCCAATAATTAGAGTTATTACAAAATGTAACCAGTCACTCATGCATAAAATGTAGGTAAGGATAATCAAATTTTTATACGGACCTTGTCCTAAGGTGGGACAGACTGACGGACGAATCAAACGCTACATCCCCTCCCCAACTCTGCAGTGAGGTCAACTTTACCTCCTCAATGTCTCCTTGAAAAATTGACACAAAGTGATGGTAATAGCTCACTGGAATTTGGCCAGGGGAGCTTAAAACATCAATGAGAATGATAGACTATATGCTACCCCTCAGTCAACTGTCACCCTTTCACATATCTAATACATTTCAAAGATAACTACAACTGTACTGAAAGGGACCAATACCCCCCCCCCCCTTCCCCACCAAGCAACACGTCTGTTTTGAAGCCTACACAAAGTTCAAATCATCATATTTTTCAAACTACTAGCCCAAACAGAAAATCCTGACAATATGCACATCTCCATAATGTGATCTAACATCCATAAAGTTTCATGAGAATCATGCAAGTAATGTAGGAAGAGTTGCAGACAAATGGACAGATGGACGGATGGACAGACAGACAGACACCTATACCCCAAGCTTCGTTTGTGGGGGATATAATAAACTTACCAGAGTAATGGCATTAAAAACGTCCGAACACATGCACTTGAAACAGCTTAAGGTATCCGGACCATAAATGACCACGTGATTATTCGAAAGTTCCCGGATGTTCCATACAACGCAATTGAAATGACCTCGGTAATTATCGGCAAACTTCGGAAATGTCAATATAACTAACTTATTTTTACAGACTGCATATAAGCAACAGAGTGTGTTTCAACTTGAGAAAAATATATATACAAAATTCCAGCTTTAAATTTTTTGGTTCAGCCATTCACGGTCAAAAAGAGATACACTTTTCGTTCATGATCTATTATGGTCCGGATACCTTAAATCTTGCATGGATGAATTCTACCTGCAATAATTAAGCATTTCTTGTTAACATGATATACATGGATCATACCTGGTATTTCTAATTAAAGACATTACCGTTAAATATATTTTGATATCTTATGCCCATTTTTTGGGTAAAAAAAGTTTCTTGAAAGAACCTTGCAAAAAAAAAAAAAAAAACCCATTCAATCAGTTTTGTCTCAATTTGCAGAGTTGTTTTTTTTACTTTTTTTTTTTGAAGATTTTTCTATTTCAATTAACAGCAGACATATTGGTTAGTCCAGACCTTGTGTACAGAGTATTGAAAGGGGACGACCAAAGGACCATTTCATCAAGTATTCTTTTTTTCTGGGAGATTTTTTTTTATGGATTTTTCTATTTTTAGTAATGGTAGCCACATTGCTCTTAAGTCCAGCCATCTTTGAAAGGGGAACACATAAGAACCATTCCAAAGTTTGGTCCCAAGGATTTTTAATAATTATGATGGACAAAGACTGAAGGAATCAAGTGATGGCAATAGATCACATGGTCTTATTGCAACGCAAGCTAAAAATATGAATTGTATAATTATTTCTATATCTGTGAGCTATTATTGGACAATACTACATCCCTAATAAACCATGGGGAAACAAATAATAATAATAAACCATTGATAAATACTGAGACTATTATACTAATGGGACTGGAAACTGATCGGTCTGTTGAGATTTCATTGTCCCGATAGCGGATTATTAATTTTTGTTTTTGTTTGACAGCTTATCGCATCACATGGGTAATTATTAGCCTTCGATACATGTAAACAATTGATTTCGGCGAACATGTCAGCATGTTTATACCGTTAAAATAGGTGGATTTAAAATAAAAAAATATAATTAAATGAACAAAAAATTAAAAATATATGAATTATTTAATTATTTTAACGAATTGAATATATATATGATTTCGAAAAAAACATTGGCAAACCATTTTCAGCTCCATTTATAAGAAAATCTACCCCATTCAATATGCTTATATACGGCAGCAATAGCTGTGAAAGGCCTAATTTTGTAGTTCTGATTGTGGAACCTATTGTACATATTTTCACGAAGTCAAATGCTCATGCCACCCGAAGACCATCACTAAGCAACAAAAATCCTGATTTTACTACAAATATTGCACACATAAATAGGAGTAGGCAATTTTATAGGAGCAGTATAATTTATTTGAGCCCTGCATGTGGTTTCCAGTTGTAATGAGAAGGAGATTTATATTCCACTTTTCACTTTAAAAAGTGACAATAAAAATAGGTCAATCCAACCTGTAATCAATAAATATGATTTAACAACAAACAGAACTCGCATATCTCTTTTCAATCAACAGTTATAAGAAATTTTGTAAATCATTTTTCCCACAGCGTCCCCACGCTGTAATTATCCGGAAAAAATTTCAACCTTTAAATGTTAGGTTTTCACATTTAAGGCGGGATTTGGTGATTAATAACAACTGTCAAAGATCGAAATACCTTTTATCATAATAGTAATCATGTTTACATAAAGGATTATCTTTTCAAATAACTATAAAAACAACTTATAGAAATTATGCGAACAAAGCACGCTGTCTATATCACTGTCAAAACAATATGGCGTATCGTCAAGTCTCGCGCACGTTTCAACGACCGAGATGATGAGTATAACTACACTGATTGGCGTAATGGTTTCCAGTCCCGTTAGTATAATAGTCCCAGATAAATAGCAATGTTGAATGATTCGTACCTTTGACCCAGTAAGGCGATGCTTCAGACTTGGTCACATGGTGGACATTTGTTTTCTCCGTAAGATTCCACTCAGGCTAAATCACTACTGTGCAAACATTAACAGTTCTGATAGAAAACTGGTCATCAAAATGTTATTGTCCAGGATTCTTAAAATGTCAACTGTTCCTCAAAACAACTCATTTAGTATTCACTTCTTTCACAAAATTAAATGAACTCCTCAGTAATTAAATACAAAATGTAAATATTCAAGTAAACACATCAAATTTGTACTTTAAGCTCACAAAACAATTTTGCAAGAAAATCAATTAGAAAACACTAAATTTTTCTATGTCTTTTTTTACTTTTTTTATATGTATACTGTTAGTGTACTGAAGTCTGAGTGCATGTGGCAAGCTTATAACATCAGTGACTGATGCTGCATAAATAATGCTTATGTTCAAACATCCAATCTTTGTTACCTGCAACTAGGTCATCCATCCATTTTTGTTACAAGTTAAGTGTCTTGTCATACAGATTTTTTCATGTGATATCAAATTCACATAATGCTATATTGTTTAAGAAAAATAAAAATATATATGAAAAAAGTTTACAGAATTAAAGTACAAATTTAAAAGTGTAAATACAAAACATCTACTATAAAAAAGATTAAAGTCTCAGTAATGCATTAAAAAAAGCTCAAAATGATCCCCCTTTTAACCCTTTAAAAATTGTTTAGTACAACCAACTAGTTCTGCATTCTCCATGTTTTTTTTTTAAATATGTTTAATGTATTCTTTAAGTGAGGTGCAGTGTGCTTGCATATGCCAGTCTCAACATCAGTAACTGATGCTGCATTTATATCCGATGAATGTTATGTTCAAACTTCCAATCTGTGTTCCTGATATGCATGTAATAATTGCCACTAGATTTCATCCATCCATTTCTTGTTGCCAGTTATGTGCCTTGTCATATAGATTTTTTTAATGTGATATCTCATATGAAAAATAAAAAATATTTAAAAAAAACTAGAAATACTGTGAGCAAAGCTCACTAATTGATACCCCCGCACCCCCTATCACAAGGAATGGCAAAGTCAATGTTTTGCTATGGAAAACATAAAAAGTTAGTCAGATCAAAATCTAAAATAGGAGGTGCACTATGGCATCATGTGATAAAGATTCTCTGAAAGTCTCATGGAATTCCCTTTAGTGCTTTAGGAGGAGTTGCAGATGGCATACTGGTACCCCCTATCACAATGAATGGCAAAGTCCATGTGTTGGTATGGAAAACCCCAAATGTTGGTCAGATCAAAATCTAAAATAGGAGTTGCACTACAGCATCATGTAATAAAGATCCTCTAAAAGTTTCACCAAATTCCATTCAGTGGTATAGGAGGAGTTGCGGATGGCATCATGGTACCCCTATAACAATGAATGTCAAAGTCCATGTTTTGGTATGGGTAACCCCAAATATTCATCAGATCAAAATCTAAAATAGGAGGTGCACTATGGCATCATGTAATAAAGATCCTCTGAAAGTTTCATCAAATTCCATTCAATGGTTTAGGAGGAGTTGCGGATGGCATCATGGTACCCCTATCACAATGAATGTCAAAGTCCATGTTTTGGTATGGGTAACCCCAAATATTCATCAGATCAAAATCTAAAATAGGAGGTGCACTATGGCATCATGTAATAAAGATCCTCTGAAAGTTTCATCAAATTCCATACAGTGGTTGCGGAGGAGTTGCGGATGGCATCATGGTACCCCCTATCACATTGAAAGTGAAAGTCCATGTTTTTCTATGGGAAACCCCAAAAATTGGTCCGATCAAATTCTAAAATAGGAGGTGCAAAATGCCATCATTGGATGAAGATTCTCTGAAAGTTTCATCAAATTCCATTCAGTAGTTTAGGAGGAGTTGCGGATACAAAGTTCGGACAGACGGACGGACGGACACAACGAATACTATATACCCTGCTTTTTTCAAAAGCGGGGGTATAATAATGCAAAATTTCCTCATTCTTAAAAAGCATTTACAGAATTATAATACAAATTAAATACGTAAATACAAAATACTGCAATAAAAAATCTACTTACACACTTGCATTTTAATCTTAGAAAAAAAATAATCAAAAATTACCTCCCTTGTTTACCCTTATTCACAATCTTTTGTAAAAACCGATCTGCTGTAAGTTTGTAAAGATTTTTTAACTGTTTTTTTCTGTATTTGTGTACTGCAGTGTGTATGGAAAACTTCAATGACTGATGCACTGATACTTATTGTTCAAACATCATTATATGTTACATGCTTTCAATTTCCTGCTAGATTTGATACTGGTCTTCGGCCTTTTCCTACAAATTTTCTTCTTCAAATCATGTTTCACACATGTTCAATTACACGGTAAAACTAGAGGCTCCCAGAACCCTGTATCTCTCACCTGGACTATGTCCATCTTGACTGGCAGCCTGGAACATTGCTGTCAAGTTCCAACTGGATCACTTGTTTCAAACAAGATCTTTCAGAGATTTCGACCTTAGGTCCTAGGTTAAACTATGTTCAACTCTGGCATCCATCTTCAATGGCGGACCAGGTCATCGGATATAATTCTGAAAGAGGACCAACAAAGGACCATTGCTGCAGTTTCGTTCCATTTGGCCAGTGGTTTCAGACAAATAAATTTCACATATATATGGTACTGTGTTTAACTATGTTCGGCTCTGGTGGCCATCTTGAATGGCTGATTATGTCATCAGAAATAATTCTGAGGACCACCTAAAGACCACTGCTAGTTGTTTCAGCCAAAATCTGTAGGTAAATTCCACATAGGGTCCTATTTTAAACTATACTCGGCTATGGCAGCCATTCTGAATGACGGGCCAGGTCATCGGTTATAATTCAGAAAGAGGACCACTAAGGACCATTGCTGCCAAGTTTTGTTCCAGTTGGCTTGGTTGTTTCAGACAAGAAGGTCTTTAATTTAAAATAGGGTCCTATGTTAAACTATGTTAGGCTCTGGCAGCCATTATGGATGGCGGGTGGGGTCATCGGATAGTTCTGAAAGAGGACCACCTAAGGACCATTGCTGCCAAGTTTTGTTCCAATTGGCTTAGTAGTTTCAGACAAGGTCTTTAATTTCAAACAGGGTCCTATGTTAAACTGTTAGGCTCTGGCAGCCATCTTGGATGGCGGGTGGCGTCATCGGATACAATTCTGAAAGAGGACCACTCAAGGACCATTTAACTGTTCTGTTCTAATTGGCCCAGTGGTTTCAGGAGAAGATCTTTAAAAAAATTTATGATGATGACCCTCTAAAACTGCTTTCCATCTCTGACAATCATAATAAAAAATTTAACCATTTTGTCATTGTTTGCTTTAAACAAATAATTAAATACTAAAAATGTTGAAATTTTTTAAAAATTTTGTTCTCACTCATTTCATCAACTGAAATGTTATTTTCAAAGTGACTTTACCAAATGAGCATTTGCTACCAAGTAACAAAAAAATTTCTCTATGGTGAACAAATGATTTCAAAATTTCTTTCCAAATGGAAGTCAATAAAAGAACAAAATATAAAACATCTGAAAGTAAACTTGAAATCAATAAATGAACACATCCACAATGTTGCAAATTGTATTTACTTTCTTTTTACATTAGCATTTCAAGTCTCATTGATGCATACACCATATCCTTTCATTGTCTTAACTTACTGAAAACTTTTTTTCAAATCCGTTTACAAAACCTTTCAAAATAAGATTAATTGCTTGATTGAATGAGTTATCCCCCATCTGAGCTGGCATACATAAACAGAAAATGAAAAAAGTTTTTTTTAAATGAATGGAAATTTTTTTATACATTTCATGAAAGCCATTTTTGAGATGCCTGCTCATTTGGGCAATAACTGGTGCAAATAGCAATTAACAAATAATGAAATACTTTTTGTTTAAAAGAATTAATAAATTTTTGTAAAACTAATTTCATCAAAATGTTATATGAAAAAAAATAAATAATGTTTAAACCAACTGGGCATTAGCACTCATTATATAAAAAATTGCTTAACTAAAAATTTATTTCGAAACCCTATTTCCAAATGAATGTTAATAAACAAAAAATAAAATCTCTGAAAAAGTGAACTTTTTTCTTGAAGGTAACAAATGGACAACCACCATCGCATGTTGCAAGTTGTCATTACTTCATTCAATTCAATAGGAATTAGTCTCACTGATGTTCACACCATATCCTTTCATTTTCATGAAATATAAAAAAAAATGTCTTAATGACTTGTACATTTTAAAATTGTTGCCAGAAATTACTTTTCAATTATCAAACAATCATTTAAAAAAATAACATTGGGAATCAGCTACTGATTAATAATTTTGTCATTGACTAAGAATATAAAACTTACTTTCCAAATGGAAGTCAATAAATGAAGAATAAAATGATCTTTAAGGATACAATCTGAGAACCCTGACCAAATGTTGCAGAATCTATTTTCTCTTTATTCAAGTCTCATCGTTACATACACAAAATCCTTTCAAACTAACTTACTGAAAACTTTTCAATTCCATTACTGACAAAATAGCCTTTCAAAATAAGATTAATTCCCTGTTTGATTGAGTTATTCCCCATCTGAGCAGGCATGTTAGAGAAAATGAAAAAAAAAGGCCTGAAATAAATGAAAATGTAGATTTATGCATTTCAGGAATGCAGATTTTTGAGACGCCTGCTCTTTTGGGCAATAATTCATGCAAATACTAATTAATAACAAATAAGGAAATACGTTTTTGTTTAAAAGAATTTAAATTTTTGTCAAAATAATTTCATCAACTTTCAAAATGTTTTCTGAAAAAAAAATTATACAACTTAAACCAAATGAGCATCAGCTAATGATTATATCAAAAATTGCTCATTGACAAATTTAATTTTGACATTTCCAAATGAATTATAAAATTAGCCAAAAATAAAATGAACTTTTTTCTTGAAGGTAACAAATGGACATCCATCATCACATGTTGAGTTTACTGAGATCATTCAATAGGATTTCAAGTCTCACTGATGTGCACACCATACCTTTTCATTTTTATATTCCTAAAACATAAAAAAAAATTGTTTAAATAATTTTGCCATCAATTACTTTTCATCAATTATAAAAAAAAAACAAACAAATAAACAAATGAGAATCAGCTACTGATTAATAGAATGTTCTTGTTTACTAAGAATTTCAAAAATAACTTTCCAAAAGGAAGTCAATAAATAAAGAAAAAATAAAATCTTTGAAAGAGATCTCTAAAAAGAATCGGGAACCCTCACAAAAAGTTGCAGAATCTATTCCCTTCATTCAAGTCTCATTGATGCATATACCACATTCTTCCATTTTCCTATGTTAAGCTAAGTTTGTCTGTGGCAGCATTCTATTGATAAAACTTTCTTTGTGATTTCAAAAAATATACTTAATTTTTCCATAGGTCTATGTTTGACAGATCTCTTTAAGGATACAAAACTGAGAACTTTGACCAGATGTTGCAGAATCTATTCTATTTATTCAAGTCCCATTGTTACATACACCATATCCTTTCATTTTCAGAAATTACTGAAAACTTTTTTTCAATTCCAACAAAATAGCCTTTCAAAATAAGATTAATTCCCTGTGTTTGAGTTATCCCCCATATGAACAGGCATGTTAGAGAAAATGAAAAAAAAAGATCTGAAATAAATGAAAATGTAGATTTATGCATTTCAGGAATGCTAATTTTCGAGATGCCTGCTCATTTGGGCAATAATTCACACACATACTTATTAATAACAAATATAAAATACTTTTTTGTTTAAAAGAATTTAAATTTTTGTCAAACTAATTTCATCAACTTTAAAAATGTTATCTGAAAACAATTTATACAACTTAAACCAAATGAGCATCAACTAATGATTATATCAAAAATTGCTCATTGACAAAAAACTAATTTTGAAAATTTATTTCCAAATGAATGTTAATAAATAAACAAGAAATAATTGAAATTTTTCTTGAAGGTAACAAATGGACAGCCATCATCACATGTTGAATTTACTTCGATCATTCAGGACTTGTCTCACTGATGTGCACACCATATCTTTTCATTTATATATTCCTAAAATATAAAAAATTCTTTGTTTAAATAATTTAAAATAATTTTGCCATCAACTACTTTTCATCAATTATAAAGAAAAACCAAAAAAAAAAACCACCAAAAATCTGCTACTGATTAATAAAATGTTCTTATTTACCAAGAATTTCAAAATTACTTTCCAAATAGAAGTCAATAAATGAAGAAAAAATAAAATCTTTGAAAGATCTCTAAGAAAACGAACTGAGAACCCTCACCAAATGTTGCAGAATCTATTCCCTTTATACAAATCTCAATAATGCATACACCACTTCCATCCTTCCATTTTCTTATGTTAAGCTAAGTTTGTCTCTGGCAGCATACTATTGATACACTATTTTATTCCAATTTACTTTGTGATTTCAAAAAATATACTTAATTTTTCCATAGGTCTATGTTTGACTGTGGAAGCCATCTTTGTTGAAGTCCAAGTAATCACCTGAAAGTTGAAATCTGACCATTGCTGTCACTTTTGGTTCCAATTGGCTCGTCGGTTTCAGAGAAAATGATTAAAATGTACATATTGATAGATGGTAGGCCACTCAAAGGAGCCTGTATTACTCACATCGATTTAATATGCCATAAAATAAATAACATTATTAAATGTAAAGCCTCATCTTTAGTAGCACCAACCATTAGTCCAAGGTTGTTGGTTTGTCTGTATGGCCATATTGGACCCAGATCCATTTTCTTGGACCTAATTTGACAGGGGACCACAAGTCAGGACAATTCCATCACACTTTTGTCACAATTGCACCAACAGTTCCAGAAAAGGTTTTTTTAATGTATTGTTCCTGATTTTTTCAATTTTCAGTAATAGGGGCTGGTCTGAGGTATGGACCAGGAAATACAATTTTTAAAGGTAATCATCTATGGAACATTCCATCAAACTTTTGCGTAATTTGCCTTAGAATTTTCAGGAGAATTAATACTTTTTTTTTGGCATAATCTTCTAATCAGATGACCAGGTTAAATTAAGGATGAAAACACAAAATGATTTGTTAAACTTGGCAGTCTCATTGGCCAGATAGCAGTGGAAAATAGGAGGGCATGAAGCATTTGGTTCACATCTCCATAACATTCCTTATTTTCCTTTAAAAATGCATAAAAAATAAATTTTGCCTTGATAAGCTGCAGCAAAAAAATAAATTAAGGTATCCGGACCATAAATGACAACGTGATTATTTAAAAGTTCCCGGATGTTCCATACAACACAATTGAAATTACCTCGGTAATTATCGGCAAACTTCGGAAATTCTAATATAACTAACTAATTTTTACAGACTCTGCATATAAGCAACAAAGTGTGTTTCAACTTGAAAAAAATATATATACAAAATCCCAGCTTTAAATTGTTTGGTTCCGCCATTCAGGGTCAAAAAGAGATACAATTTTTTATCATTATCTATTATGGTCCGGATACCTTAAGGCGAACTCAAAATTCAAAATATATTTCTTTGAAATTATCACCATATTCTAATGTTTAGAATTTAAAAATTTGTTAACATTTGCAATGTTCTTATCAAAAAATAATTCCTTCAAATTCTATCCAATTTAAAGAAAACTAGAGGCTCCTAGGAACCGTATTGCTCACCTGGATTTCATATGCAAATTCAAAGCCTAATAAATCTTTGAAAATTACTAATAAAAACATTCAATCGGGTTAGAAGTTCATGAAGTTTTTCAAAGCTCCGCCAATCAAATCGGAACATGCTCTGGAAGTGATGTTTCTTGACGAATCAGCATCAAAGTAACACTTTGGAAGAACCTACAAGGAACATCTCTGCCAGGTCTGGTTAAATTCTGTTCAGTGGTTTCCAAAAAAATCAAAATGTGGGAAAACTGCATGATGCCAAGTGATGACCAGGGGATCTAAAAAATAAAATGGGCAATAACAGTGCATATGAAATATTTATAAAAAATTTAGTATTTTCTATCAATCATATTCATTATCTTCAAAAAATGATGTCAACGAACTTCATGAAAATCTATAAATATACAAATTCAAAAACTGATAGTAAAAAAATCTTAAAAATGTTTTTGATGTATGTTTTATATAATTTTCAGAAATTTGTGACATCTGAATGTCTGCGATAAATTTGAGGTAAAGGAAACAAAATTTACAACCAATTAGGAGACATGTACTGTTACTTGTCTGAACCACTAGTTTTCATGACTGTCAATTTCATATAACTATGATTGATCTTCTCTGATAACTATAGATCCTCACTTTTTAATCAAACACTACAGATTTTGTTGCCCAAAATAACTTTTAAAGTGACTGTGACCATGTCATAATAAAACAGGGTATGGATTACTGGGTTTTACACTCCTTTCAGCATAATTACTTTATCATGCCAACTAGTTTCATTGGTGGAGGAAGGCATAGAAAACCACATATTTCATCAGGTAAACTATTAATCCTGGCCAATTAAGATTGGACTTGCACATATCTCATCCCAAATTGAACTCAATAGTACATGTAATTATTATTGGTTACAAAAAACCATTCAGATCACTTGGGCAATGTGGCCCCCTACACTAGGGATTTTCAATGAGATAAGTAATCAATTTTCTGTGTGAATAAATTTCAGAACATCTCACCCACATTTAGACATGAAAGATTTTATCCCAAACCAAATTTAATAACTCCCCAATACATGTACAAGAAGGCACCTGAAAACTAAATGGGAAAGACACTTGTTAAATTTTTTCGACAAATAAATTACTAAAATGGATATTAAAACTAATGTTAATTTCAAGTTGAAAACTATTTACACTTTCTTTTAGAAAGATTGATGATAAAAATGTGGATCTCTGCTCTCATGTTACCTGCTGATCAAAATAAGCAATGGACCACATTCAACTGAAAGAAAATAGCCATACCTAGTACATGTATACGAGTTCAAAAGTATTTCAAATGTAAATATAATTTTAAAACAGAACTTTAAAATAGTAAAACTAAAATTTACCACACAATTATCACATTTGTATTTTGTATTTCACAAATACTTTCCATCAATTTTTGGGGGTTATTTTTTCACTTGAAGTTTGTTATTTTGTTTTATAGAAGAAATATACCTAAGGAGCAAACCAAAAAATGCAATTCTTTATTTTCTTGGTTTGGTTTTTTTTTAAATTTTATTTTTAGTTTATTTTTTAGTCTTTTTTATTTTGTTATAATTTTATTTCATCATTTGCAAACCTCAATTAAAATGCCATCATATGTTTCACAAATTCCTGCATTTTAATTAAAGTTCACAAGATTTGTTTTAATCCTGATTTGTTGTTTATTGTTTAAATAAATGTTAGTTACATTGGATCATTGGATGGGCACGTGCAGTTATTAGTGTGACACAATTGTTAGTAAATGTTTAATGGAAAGTACTTGTAAAATAAAACTTTTAACACGATAAAAAACATACTTTTTAAATCTGTCTAAAGCTGGGCATTTTCAGACTTATCCAAGAAATTTAGGCAATTTAGTATGCTGAAAGGCAAAATATTTAAATTAGCCAAAATAAATTGAAAATTTCACTAAAAATTAACATCATCCATTGCTATAATGACCTTATACTTAAGTTAAAAAAAAAATATAGACAAGATACTTTTTTAAAATTTACCGTGCTAAAAAAACTAAGACATTTTATAAAAAAATTGTCATTGTCTTACCAGAAAATAATTATCAAATATTTTATCACAATACTTGTACAGTTTCAGACAAATATTTCTGGTAGAATCCAATTTGTATAAACAGGAAAGTTGTATGTTAAACGTAAGTTACCTATATAAAAATATAACAGAAATTATAAATATGTATTACTGAACATTCTATGAAGATTTAGAGATGTTCGTGATTAAAAAATATCAGTTTGCCAAATATAAACTTGCTCAATCATTGTAACCTTCAAGTATCTCTCCCATTTAAAATTCTGACAGCTACTTCTTTCAGACAGTACAGTCCTACATATTAAAAATTTAATAAATTTTCAATAAATATTTAATGTACTTTTTCCTATTGACTGGAAACTTCAGGCTTGGCTACATATCTCATTGAAATTCTACAAATTTAATATCAAATGTACAGCTAAAAAGGGCTCAGATCATGCATCATTTACGAGGTTCAGTACCAGTGGGATCAAAAGGTCTCAGTATATGTACAACCTAGGAAATTTAAGAATATGTGGGATAAAACTCCTCAGTATATGTACAAGCTAGGTTTCAGACTAAAAGTACCCAGTTACCAAAAAGTTTCAGTTTGTTGGAAAATAAAAAGAAAATGACCAGAGTACAATGATTGGGAGCAAAATGGTTCAGTATATGTACAACCTAAGTTTCAGCAAACTTGGGACCAAAAGTGGTGCAATACAACTAAAAATTCTTCAGTACATGTGGTCCAAAGAGCTCAGTACATGTGGTCCAAAGGGCTCAGTACATGTGGTCCAAAGGGCTCAGTACATGTGGTCCAAAGGGCTCAGTACATGTGGTCCAAAGAGCTCAGTACATGTGGTCCAAAGGGCTCAGTACATGTGGTCCAAAGAGCTCAGTACATGTACAACCCTTAAGACATTTCAACACATGAGACCAAAAGGGTTACTACATAACATGCAAGTTTCAGTATAAGTGAGCAAGAGGGATCAGTAAATGTAAAATCTAAATTTTCAGCATGTATGTTGAGACCAAAACAGTGTACTATAGTTTCAGATCATATGGGACAGGGGTGGAGTACACATACAAGAGACCAAAAGGGCACACTGCATGTACAACCTGCAAGTTTCAGTATGTTTTAAGAGCAAGTGATCAGTAAAGATAATATAAAACTGTTTAGCATGTGAGACCAAAACAGCTCATTACGGTTACATTTCATGTCATATGGGACAGGGGTGGAGTACATTTACAACGTAAGAAGTGTCAGTATACAAGAGACCAAAAGGGCACACTACATGTACAACCTGCAAGTTTCAGTATGTGTTAAGAGCAAGGGTTCAGTAAAGATATAAATTTTTTAGCACGTGAGACCAAACCAGCTCATTACATGCTTAACCTTGAAGTTTCAGCATATATGGGACCAATAGGGTACAGTACATTTACAACCTAAAATGTTACTTTTGTGTAGACTAAAAGGGCTCAGTAAATACTAACAACCTACAAAATTTAGTGCATGTAGCAACTAAAAGGTTCACCACAAACTGAGAATGAAAAAGTTAGTACATGATGCACCTAATAGGTTGCATGTGAAAGTTTCAATGACAAAAACTTAAATGGCACAATAAAAACTAACTATAACTAAATTTAGCTTCTTTAACACTTAAATGTTTCTTCTGATCAACTTTCAAATGAATACAGATCCGACAAATTGTTAAACAGTTTCTATATATTATCAATTATCAACTGCAAAATAGAAACAGTCATTTTTCTGCAAAGGCAAATAAACTTTAACAAATATTAGGAACATTTAACATGCACTGTATTGCCTGAGGGCAGTAAATATTTTATATATGAAATATATCTCAAGATCATGGAAATTTAACCTACAAGAAAAGCCCCTGTAAGCCATGTCTATGCAGCAGAATGGTAACAAATTATCTGGCTACTTATAACTCACTTGCAAAAAGTTTCCTACCAATCAACTAAATTTTTTTATCAAAAGAATTTTAAATACATTTCCCATAGGGTCCAATTTTAAGAAGTTCCAACACTGGTTGCCATCTTGGACTTCCAATTGGCATCAAAGTAACAACACTTGGGTAACACATACATGCCTCATGTAATTTCAGAGAAGCTTATCTTGTGTCCTCATAGGTATCAAATCAACCAAGCTTGGTATAAATCTATTTAACTGTCATTCTGAATAAGAATTTTTAATACAATTTTCCCTTGGGTCCAATGTTAACTATGTCACTATCAGCATTCTTGGATTTCTGGTCTGCACCAAAGTTATGAAGCTAAGAACCTTTATAAAAAATATTTGTGAAGTGTAGGTTTAATCTTTCTTCATGAGATTTTTAAATGTTCATCCAATCTGAAATAAGAATAGGCTTTGACGGGCATGTTTCTTTGACCATTCACCACCAAAGGAACTACCTTACAATGCATCATCTCTGCCAAGTTTGGTTAAATTCACTTCACAAGTTCTAAAGACAAGTTAACGAGACGGATGCTAAGTGATGTCAATAGCTGATTCTGGCGGATGATTCTCTAGGTGTGCTAAAAATGTATGGCAACATTGTTAATACAGGAAGCAGCTTTATCACAGAAAAGAAATTGGTACTCGCCTTACAAATCAGCATTGTCATATGCTATACACCATTTATGACTAAGTTATGGCTAATAATTTAGAAAACATTTTGAAACAAAAGGACAGACAAACAGAAGTATGGAAGAACCAGCTTACAACCATTCCTTTATATATTTTTTAAAACGAATACAGTTTCTATTCTACATACCTTACTTAGTTAAATACTTCACCTTTCCATTGGGGTTCAGTGCTCAACTATGATCATATTCAGATACCATGTTATCTTGGTAAGCCCCTCGTCCACATCCAATGCCGTCTATTGATAAGCCCTTCCCCACATCCAATGCTGTCTCTATTGATTGCAGGTCAGCCACTTGTCAACTTAACCATTCTTCAATCAACTTTGTCTAACCTATTAAAAAACACTGAACTTTGAACTGTATACTGCTTCCTCGATCCTTACTCTGAAATTACTAAATTAGATTTATTTATTTAGTTGGGGTTTAACTCCGTTTTCATAACAGTTGGCTATTTCGCGGCGGCCAGTTTTTATTGGTGGAGGAAGCCGTAGTACCCGGAGAGAACCACTGACCTTCGGTAGGAAAATTTGCAATCCTTGTCAATTAAGATCGGAGTCGAACACATGTGAGATTCGAACTCACAACCCCAGCGTTGACAGGCTAGTGAACATAAGTAGTCATGATGAACTACCTGGACCACTCAGGCACCGAGGCCCACTAAATTAGATAATCAAATTAAGGCAAATAAAATATAACATCTTCTTACAACTTACTGAACAAAAGTGTTCTTGCTAGATCTTCTACAGAAACTACTTCCAGGTTGTCTTTTAGAATGATCTTTTTCCTTCAAATCATCTAACAAGTGATTACGCCATTCTGGTGGGTAGTCTGTGTCATCAGGATTCTGAAATGCACTACAAATGATAACAGTTGAACAACCAAGACCTAGTAAGAGAACTACTTCAGGACATAGTTCCAACTGGCTGAATAGTTTCACACAGGTGGATTTTCCCCACACAGTTAGGGTCTTATATTAAACTAAGTTCACCTTTAGTGGCTCTCTTGGTTGGTGGTACAAATCAAATGAAATTTTGAAAGCGGCCCATCTGAGGACCACTGCAGTCAAGTTTGATGCCAAATGGGTGAGCTGTTTCAGACAAAATGATATTTCCATTGGGGTCCAACGATAAACTAAGATCAGATTCAGAGACCATGTTACCTTATTAAGCCCCTTGCCCACATCCAATGCTATCTCTATTGATTGCAGGAGATAAACCACTCGCCTACATCCAATGCCGTCTCTTGATTGCAGGTTGTCAGCCACTCACCCACATCCAATGCCGTCTCTTGATTGCAGGTTGTCAGCCACTCGCCGACATCCAATGCCGTCTCTATCGATTGCATGAGATCAGCCACTCGCCCTGTGACTTCACCATTCTTAAATCAAGCTTGTCTAACCTATTAGAATACACCAAGCTTTGAGCTGTATCCTGCTTCCTCCTTGCTCTGAAATTGATAAAGAAGAAGATAATAAATCATATCAAGGTAACTTACATATTACATCTTCTTACAACTTAGTGAACAAAAGTGGTCTAGCCTTATCTTCTACAGAAAGCATGTCCAGGTTGTCTTTTAGAATGATCTTTTTACTTCAAATCATCTAACAAGTGATTACACCATCTTGGTGGGTAGTATGTGTCATCAGGATTCTGAAATGCACTACAAATGATAACATTTTATATACTGATTAAACAGTTGAACAACCGAGACCCTAGTAAGAGGACTACTTCAGGACATAGTTCCAACTGGCTGAATAGTTTCACACAGGTGGATTTTCCCCACACAGTTAGGGTATTATATTAAACTAGTTTAAGTTCACCTTTAGCGGCTGTCTTGGTTGGTGGTACAAATCAAATGAAATTTTGAAAGCGGGCCATCTGAAGACCACTGCAGTCAAGTTTGATGCCAAATGGGTGATCTGTTTCAGACAAAATGATATTTCTATTGGGTTTCAATGCTAAATTAAGATCAGCTTCAGAGACCATGTTATCTTGGTAAGCTCCTCAACCACATCCAATGCTATCTGAATTGATTGCAGGAGTTAAGCTCTTCACCAACATCCAATGCCATCTCTATTGATTGCGTGAGGTCAACTCCTTGTTCACATCCAATGCCGTCTCTATTGATTGCAGGAGGTAAAGCCAATCACAAACATCCAAATACCATCTCTATTGATTGCAGGAGGTAAAGCCAACCGCAAACATCCAAATGCCATCTCTATTGATTGCAGGTCAGCCAATTGCCCATTTCACCATTCTTCAATCAAGTTTGTCTAACCTATTCAAAAATCATCTTGGTGAGTAGTCTGTATCATCATGGATATGATATGCACTACAATGAATATATTTTATATATTGATTAAACAGCTGAACAACTGAGACCCTAGAGGACCACTTCAGGACCAAGTTCCAACTGGATGATCATGAGTGGTTTCACACAGGTGGATTTTCCCACACTGTTAAGGTCATCTATTAAACTAAGTTCACCTTTACTGGCCGTCTTGGTTGTTGGTAGAAACCAAATGAAAGTTTGAAAGCAGGCCATCTGAGGACCATTGCATTCAAGTTGCCAAATGTGTGAGCTCCATCATACAAAATGATATTTCCATTGGGGTCCAATGGTAAACTTATATCAGCTTCAGAGACCATGCTATTTTGGTATTAAAGCCCCTCGCCCACATCCAATGCCATCTCTATTAATCGCAGGAGGTAAGGCCCTTGCCCACATCCAATGCTGTCTCTACTGATCGCATGAGGTAAGCCCTTTTCTACATTCTATACAATTTTACTGAAATAGAGAAAACTTCTCTAAAGTACCTAAAATGTATTTTTAAAGTTTAAAAAAGTGTTATGATTAAGAGATGCAAAAATCGAAAACATCATTTCAGTTGACCAACACGAACACACAATTTACACAAAAAATTAATATTAAAAGATTTTTATTTTATCAAAATATCTGTCATCTTTTAAAATGTCCAGTGTCGTCAAATGGGAGGACGCACGCCAAACTAAAGAAAACTCAGCACAACAAAACTCAAAAAAAACAAACCTAGAACAAACCACAACTGACAACAAAGGAAACAACAGGTCAAGGAAGTATAGTCTACAGGTCAAACATGTCTAATTTATTTTTTAAGTCTTAAAAATAAACTTTATCCTTTTATCAATAATTTTTTTAATACTTATTTGACTTGTTAAAAAAAAGTGTTGTGTTGGATTCATGACAAAAAATGATCATTTAAGTCTGAGCATCAACTTAATCAAATTAACAGTCTGTGATATATAAAAATTGGACAAATAAATCTAATTTAACTGTTTCGAAGATCTTTCCTCATAGTGAGATCACAGACTTTGTCAAATGCAATAATGTTCAAAATACTCCTATTAACATTTTTCGTTTTTAGAGATTGAAAGATTTTTTTTCATACTTAAAAAAGGTAAACTTTTGAAAATTTAATTCTTTATACCAATTTTGATGCACATGAATTTACGACTCATCAGTTGTGCTTAAGGCGTAAAAAAATTGAAAAACAAAATAAGTCCAGAAAGTAAATATAAATGTAAAATATAAAATGTTTTCAAAAAGGAAAGATTTAAAAAAGCCTATAATAAAGCAAAAATATGTTATCAAAAGTGGCTAACCTTCTGTGATCAAAACAGATTACATTAGATGTGGGCAAGGAACTCATCTTTTGTTATCAACAAGGATTACATTAGATGTGGGAGAGGGGCTAATCTTCTGTAATCAACAGATTACATCAGATGTGGGAAAGGGGCAAACCTTCTGAAATCAACAGATTACATCAGATGTGGGAGAGGGGCTAACCTTCTGTAATCAACAGATTACATCAGATGTGGGAGAGGGGCTAACCTTCTGTAATCAACAGATTACATTAGATGTGGGAGAGGGGCTAATCTTCTGTAATCAACAGATTACATCAGATGTGGGAAAGGGGCAAACCTTCTGTAATCAACAGATTACATTAGATGTGGGAGAGGGGCTAACCTTCTGTAATCAACAGATTACATCAGATGTGGGAGAGGGGCTAACCTTCTGTAATCAACAGATTACATTAGATGTGGGAGAGGGGCTGATCTTCTGTAATCAACAGATAACATCAGATATGGGAGAGGGGCTAACATTCTGTATTCAACAGATTACATCAGATGTGGGAGAGGGGCTAACCTTCTGTAATCAATAGATTACATAGATGTGGGAAAGGGGATAATCTTCTGTAATCAACAGATTACATTAGATGTGGAAAAGGGGCTTACCTTCTGTAATCAACAAGGATTACATCAGACGTGGGAGAGGGGCTAACCTTCTGTAATCAACAGAGATTATGGAGATGGAAAAATAATCCTTCTGTAGTGTGTATTAGGTTTCAGAAATCTACAGAAGGGGTTTTAATGTGAATGGAGAATGAAATTTCCAATCACGTTACCCACTATGGTCCGCGGTCAGGCTTTACGCCCTGACAACCCTCAGTGAGAGGGCTTCCCCTATCCGCCACCTGGGGACGTGCTAGGTAGCTCTGTGGGTTGAGCTCCTGTAAGGCCAATTTAAGTTGATAGATTATAATCCCCCTACTTCATTTCTCCCTGCCAAACATTGAGAACAATACATGTAAATACTTAAATTTAAGTCCTCCCACCATCCCATGTTTTTATTTCAGTAGGGGTGCATGATAATTTATCATTTAACTTGAAATGGCCTTATCAGGTTCCTAGTCAAATCAAATTTACATTAAAAGAAGAATAGACACTAGCAGCTCCAGAGAAGACTGCTGAACTCAACTGGAATTCACTTGACTGCATCAAAACTATTGTGAAATGTTTGAAACTTTCAAGAGGTAAAGTAGTTTCAGACAAGATCTGTAAGTGAATTTTAGCTAAGGAGCTTATTTCAAATGATCATCGACTTAATCTGAAATCTTGGCTGGCATTCCAGCTCAAATGGATACAATTTCGAAAGAGAACTACCTAAGGACCAATGCTCAGTCAGGGGTTGAAAACTTTCTGGACAAATTCACCACTGAACATTTACTTGCCCAATTAGGTTAGAGTATTAGCCAAGAACTTGTAGGATACAGAAATTTACCAGTACAGATGTGCAATTGGTCAATAGTATTTTACAGAGACCATATTACCCATCCAAAAGTAGAGTTCTCTGATTTTGAAATTGAAAGTGATAAGTACAATGAAAATTCAGTAGCCTATCAAGTTACAACTAGTCAAACCTGCTTTCAAGGGCACCTCTATACAGCAAATCACTGTCCATAAAGGACACTGAAAATGTCCCTGTTATGAATAAAAATTGTAACTAGAGGCTCTCAAGAGCCTGTATCGCTCACCTGGATTTAACTTTACACCTTGAGTAGACCTAAAAATTTTAGTGTTGCAGTCAATTTGGCTGGTTTTTCTATAGGATTCTATGTTAAACTAATTTCAGCTGTGGCAGTCATCTTGGTTGACAGTCCAAGTCCAAGTCGGATATATTTCTAAAAGAGAACATCTAAGGACCATTTCTGCTAAGTCTTGTTCCAAGCGGTTTCAGACAAGAAGATTTTTAAATGAATTTTTCCCATAGGGCCCAATATTTAACAAAGGTCGGTGTGGCAGCCATCTTGGTTGACAATCCCGGTGATCGGACATATTTCTGAAAGAGGACCTCCTAAGGACCAATGCTGCCGAGTCTGGCTCCAATATGTCAAGTGGTTTCAGACAAGAAGATTTTTCAATGAATTTTTCCATAGGGCCCTATGTTAAACTAAGTTCGGGTGTGGCGGCCATCTTGGTTGACAGTCTGGGTCATCGCACAGATCTTTGTTCGAGGACCATCTAAGGACCATTGCTGCCAAGTCTGGTTCCAATTGGTCCAGTGGTTTAAGATAAGAAGATTTTTCAATGAATTTTCCCATAGGGCCCTATGTTAAACTAAGTTTGCCTGTGGCGGCCATCTTGGTTAACAGTCCGGGTTATTGGACATATTTTTGAAAGAGAACCTCCTAAAAACCATTACTGCCAATTTTAGTTCCATCTGGCCTTGTAGTTTCATATAAGAAGATTTTTTAAATTCACCCTCCCCCCCTTTTTTTCTATTTTTAGTTACAGCAGCCATGTCGGTTGGAAGTCGGGGATGCCAGACATAATTTTGGAAAGGGGCCACCCAAGGACCATTCCATCAAAGTTTGGTCTAAATTGGCCCAGTGGTTTGAGAGGAAAAGATCTTTAAAGGAAAGTTTACACTGGATGCCGTCTTTAAAGGGCAAAAACTCCTATAAGGAGTCAATCAATGATTTTGGTGATGTTAACTTATTTGTAGATCTTACTTTGCTGAACATTTTTGCTGTTTACAATTTGTCTTTATCTATAATAATATTCAAGATAATAACCTAAAACTGCAAAATTTCCTTAAAATTAACAATTCAGGGGCAATAACCCAAAAAAGGGTTGACTGATTCGTCTGAAAATTTCATGACAGGTAGATCTTGACCTGATGAACATTTTTACCCTTGTCAGTTTTGCTCTAATTGCTTTAGTTTTTGAGATATAAGACAAAAACTGCAGTTTACCCCTATGTTCTATTTTTAGCCATGTCGGCCATGTTGGTTGGCAGGCGGGGTCATCGGACACATTTTTTAAATTAGATACCCTAATGATGCTTGTGGCCAAGTTTGGTTCAATTTGACCTAGTAGTTTCAGAGGAGAAGATTTTTGTAAAAGTTAACAGACGACGGACGACGACAGACGACGACGGAAGACGATGGACGCCAAGTGATGAGAATAGCTCACTTGACCCTTTGGGTCAGGTGAGCTAAAAATTAACTTCTGTATAAAGGGCACCTACTCATAAAGGGCACATTTCTTTGGCATCATATGGGTATCCTTTATACACAGATTTGTATCATGACATTATAGTCAATACAAAAAAACATTGGTCCCAGACATCCTTGATCAGAGGTTTAAGAAGTGAATCTTCCAGTAGGACCCACTGTTGGACTGAGTGCAGTAAATTCAATATATTTAAAGTTTGTTAATGATTCAAAAACATGTCATCCTCCACAATTTCCTTCTGCTGTCATTCTCAAACAATAAAGTATAAACATGATTATGAATCAATTTATTTGTCACTATAGAGGTCAACTTAAGAATGTAGGAGCCTGTGAGTGGCAAAAAAGGTCCAGCTTCTTGTAGAATGTATTGGCCCTTCAAATACACGTCTGGCCAACAATTTACTGGCTTTTAAGACATAGGGAATATTAATTGGAAGTGATCATTGAAAGTAACCAATCAGAAGCCATGGTATACACTGGTGTAATGTTGAATCAACCATATTTGAGTTGAAAATAAATCATATCCTCTGGAATTTTCATAGGAGCTATTAAAGATTTAATTGAAAGTTATAATCCAACCAAGTGATAAAAATTTGTACTGACAAAATACAAAATCATTTAGAAACTTGAGAGAAATGTAAATTTGAATATTTATTTATAAAGATCATATAGATTTTGATTAAATTGGCTTAAAATTTTTAACTTTCATAATGGAAGTGAATGATAAAATCTGATCATTCAGTATTGTTTTCATCTTAATGTAAATAGATTCAGCTGTCACTGAGTTATATTTAGGCCTAAAAAAAATTGCTTGGTTTTGGTAGCCTGATCCTACCCAAAAAAGAAACCACTGACCATTTTTTTTCAACATTTAAAAACAAAAACAGCTAGCTCAGCTGAGTATTTGCGTACTTCGATTTGTAAAGGAACTGAATTAGTTCTTGTTAGTCTTCAATTCCTCAAAACAAACAAGTTTATTCATCCAAAACATGAAAAGGATAAAATTTAAATTAAAATTAAAAAATTATATTACGTCATAATTAATAATTACAAAATTTAGGCATTACAACTCCCACTAGGGGAAAACAAAGACCAGTAACTCAAAATTATAGGAATTTGCAACCTGAAGTTTGGTAACATTTTTTTTAAATTCTGTTTTATTGAATGAGAATAATTATACACTGCAATTTATGTTCACTATTAAGATAAGGTAAAATTTTAATTATTGAAAGTACTCAAATAATGAAAATTTTTTGAGTTATCCCCCTTTTCACACTGATTTGTAATAATTTGCAGAATTAACATATTACAGTAAAACCTGACTTGAGCGACCTCTAATGAACGACCACCTGGGTTTATCGACCAGTTTTTTGCTGCATGGACGGTTTTTTCTAATAATAGCACCCCTGTCGGACGACCACCTGTCAAACACGACCAACGACCACTATTTTCAGTCGTGTTGTTTATTTTTTAACCGGAAGTAACGCAAATCTTAAGGGGGAAGTAAAAAGAAAGAAAAAATAAACATTAATCTTCCAATTTATTTAGTTAATTGATCCATGGACTAAGAATGTAAGATTTTTGGGGCTTATCAATTTTTAATAAAAGTTATTTTTACATTTTGCACAAGTGATTTGTTTGGTTACAGTCTATTGATTATCATTCATGATCTGTCTGGAGGGTTCCTATGAATCATCGTTTCATCCTAAAACGACCATTTTAATCGATTTTACATATAAGCTGATTTAATTAATTTAGGCCTGGGGTGATTAAGAGACAAGGTGAGTAGATTTAATAAGTTAAATTAAAAAGTGTCAGTTTGTAAAAGTTTTCAGTAGATAACGTGTGTTTGACGAAATGGCTTCAGCTACTAAAAAAAGAAAAGTTTTGACGCTTCAAGATCGAATTGCAATATTAAGTTTAGCATATTTATCAAATATAAAAGAAGATATGGTGGACACATGTATGAAGGGATTAACAGTAAATGTCAGTTTCTCAGTTCTGGTTCTGGTTCATTGGTTCATTACTTTACTGATTGGTTGATTGATTTTTTGGACTGACCTCTTATGAAAGACCACCTGTCTTGAGAGACCACTTTTGCTTGGCGGAAGGGGTGGTCTCTCAAGACAGGTTTTACTGTAACACAATTTAAAGAAGTTAAAGTTAAATATAACAAACTCTTCTCCAAATTATGAAATCTGTTGTAATGCCTACAAAATTTGACAATGTATAAAATTGTATATATGGATGGATGAATTATTGTTTCACATCCAGTGGCAACCAGGTGCATATCAGAACGAGGACATGTTAATATGATATGAAAATGATCCCCGATTTGTACTAGACCGACAGGCTGAGCCATCTTGATCAGACTATTCCAAAAGAGTGTTACCTATAAGGATCATAGCTACCAAGTTTGGCTGCAATTGGCTTAGTCAGGTTTCAAATAAAATAAAATATGAAGGTTTGTCATGTCCTGATGGATGGTCAGTTGGACAGATGCATGAGTGATGCAATGAACACCTTGTGATATAATAAATCAATCTTTTTACTTATTTCAAACATGTCTTATTCACCTTTGGTTTAATTATCTATAGCCCACGTGACAACTCAATGACCTTTTGACATTCATTCATGAAACTGTCACGTTAACAGTTAAAATTTTAAAAGGTATGTAAAGCAAGAAAACAACTCACTGGACTGCAGACACTGTTCTTCTGACTGCTGATTCCCTCTTTGTTTCCATGGTGATAGTTATGAATATTGTTTTTCATTAACATTGAAATGATTTGATACACTTGGCAGCAAATATGAAATATGTAATGGACATGAACTATCAAAGATGCAAAAGCAGAGTTTTAACATAATTCTAATGTATATAAAAATGACAACAGTAATGTGTATGACATGTACACTGAAATTTTGTGGTTGATTTCCTTAAAAAAAATGGTTGGCTAATGATTGTTTCCCACAAGTTAATTTCCCTGAAGACTTAACTAAAACAGAATTAATCTAATCCCTCCAAGCACTATTGATATTACCGAACCAATGTGCCAAGAAATTCTCGAAAAAGTAAGACCAGTTAAACTTAAATATATGGTTCTCAGACACTGTCGCTCACTTTAACTAGAGGCTCTCAAGAGCCTGTGTCGCTCACCTGTATCTAATGTGATTTTGGAAATTATGTAAAATTATATAATGATTGAGACCAAGATTGGTTTAATTTGACACAGTATTTAAAATTAAAAACAGGTCATCTTAGTGTAGTCTTACAATAGCTACTGAAGACATCTTATTATTATTATTTTTGAATATGTGGTCAAGTTGTGACCATTAAGAATTTTTTTTACAATTTTCTGATAGACTTCTAAACATCTTGGATAATGGATCGGCAACAAAGTAACAACACTTGGTCAGCACCTCATAAGGAACATTCATGCTATGTTTTGTTACATTCCATTCAGTGGTTCTCTAAAAGAAGTCATTTGTATGCATTTCCCATAGGGTCCTATGTTAAACTAAGTTCCCCGCTGGCGGCCATCTTGGATGATGGATCAGCTACAAAGTAACAACACATGGTCAGCACTTCATAAGGAATATTCATGCCATGTTTGGTTTCATTCCATTAAGTGGGTCACTAAAAGAAGTCATTTGTATGCATTTCCCATAGGGTTCTATAAACTAAGTCCCCCCCTGGCAGCCATCTTGGATTATGGATCAGCTACAAAGTAACAACACTTGGTCAGCACCTTATAAGGGCTCATTCATGCCAGATTTAGTTTCATTCCATTCAGTGGTTCTCTAAAAGAAGTCATTTGTATGCATTTCCCATAGGGTCCTATGTTAAACTAAGTTCCCCGCTGGCGGCCATCTTGGATGATGGATCGGCTACAAAGTAACAACACTTGGTCAGCACCTCATAAGGAACATTCATGCAATGTTTGGTTTCATTCAATTCAGTGGTTCTCTACAAGAAGTTCAAAATGCAAAAATGTTAACGACAACGACGGACGACAACGCCGGACGCCAAGTGATGAGAAAAGCTCACTTGGCCCTTCGGGCCAGGTGAGCTAAAAGTAAACTTTTGAAATTAGGCGCAAAAAGTACTTTCCAAGCACCTCCAGACCCAGACAATTTTCAAGCATGTGTGACATTGAATCAAGTTAACAAAAATAAATAAACAGCTGATAAACGATCAGGTAATTGACTTGAAGATTCACTTCAAACAAATCATTCCATGGACGATCAATACTGCCTGTTCAGACTAGAACCATCCTCCCAGTCAGGGTTTTGTATCCATGTTTGTTCCTACAAACCCCTAACAACACTAATTCATATTTAGCGGGTCGACCATGTCAACAACTGGTGTGTGACCTAAAAAAATCTACCTACAAATCAAACATATTCTCTATTGACCTTGATTAGCAACCAATGAAAATCGTTCATTACCGACTCGTAAAATATGAACAAATGTTGTCAGGAGTTAAAATTTGTAGGAACGAATATGGATACAAAATCCAGCTTTGGGAAGATGATAAGAACTACCAAGGACCATCTCTGCAGATGTGTTTGCAGGAGAAATGGAGGAACTTTGAGGCATTGAAAGCAGATAACCCATTTGTAAAATCAAAAGGTCATAGAAGTGAATGGATTCAAACTAGATTTCTATGTCACCAAATGAACACCTCAACTGAAAATCCCTTGCCTCCTGACAGGAAAATAAACTAAAAAAAATTCCCTACCCACCATGCACCAGAGAATTTATTTTAGGTGGCCTAAATATTGCGGCAACTTTCAGGAAATATTCTAAGTTAGAATTTAAATGTTTGAAATTTCTATTGGTCAAAGCAGTTAATTGCTATTCCAAAAAAGTAGATCTTGCAACAATGATTATTTTTGCTATTTAATGTACACAATTTTCTCCTTAATATTGACCTGTACAGCTAAAATATAGAATCCTGATCCCATATAGATATGGTTGCTAGGGACTTTTTCATCGGTTGCTATGGACTTTTTTAATGGCACTGACTTTTGACCTTCCATTTTGACTTGAACAGGTAAATTGTAGGATCCTGAACCCAAAATAATATATGGTTGCTAGGGACTTTCATCACTTGCTATGGACTTTTTCATTGACTTTGACCCTTGATGCTCCATTTTACTTGTACTGCTACCATTTAATTTATTTCAAGTAATGCCCTAAACATCTGTGACAATGTCAGACCATTATTTTCTGTTTACATGTAAATAATCTTTCAAGGGCAAAAACTCCTGTAAGGGGTCATGTTTACTTATTTGTAGATATTACTTTGCTGAACATTTTTGTTGTTCACTGTTTGTCTTTATCACTATATTCAAGAAAACAACCTTAACTGCAAAATTTCCTTAAAATTAACAATTCAGGGGCAATTAAACCCAACAAAGGGTTGTTCAATTTACCTGAAAATTTCATGGATGGTAGATCTTGACCTGTTGAACATTTTTACGCCATCAGTTTTGCTCTAAAAGCTTTCGTTTTTTGAGATATAAGCCAAAAACTGCATTTGACCCCTAGATTCTAATTTTAGCAACAGCGGCCATGTTTGTAGATAGACCAAAAGTTCGGATATAATTTATAAACTACATACCCTAAGGAACATTGAAGGTATTTTGCCCAGTAGTTTCAGGAGAAGATTCTTGAAATAGTTTACGACGACGCCAAAGACGACAACGACAGACGGACGCCAAGTGATGGCATAAGCTCACATGACCCTTCGGGCCAGGTGAGCTAATAAAACAAGAGGCTCTCAAGAGCCTGAATCGCTCACCTGGCAAACAATGCACTATAAACTAAATTAATATATTAATGTTTGTTGTAAATTAAACTGAGTATTAAAGGTCATGTAAAATGCTGAAAATACCTTTAAAAGCCTTTCAAGAACCTCGAGAAAGAAATGGGCATGAGTTCTCCCTACGCTTGATTAAGATACGGTCATGGTCAATTTGATGATTCACCATACAAAATACAAGCTTTAATTCATCTTCAAATACAAGTATAAATCTTTGGTCTATATGTTGGTGTTGTCTTGGTTTTTAAAATGTTTGAATTTTCAAAGAAGTTATGTAAAAATTGTGGGATTAAGGCTTTTTATTGTACTTGAAAAGGAAATATTGCAGGAACAATCATGCTAAGTTTCATCCAAATCCCCCTAGTAGTTTCAGAGGAGAAGATGTTTAAAAATTTGTTAACAACGATGATGACGGACACCAAGAGATTAAAATCTCACATATTATGAAGTTTAATCATTGTTATACAACATTCTCATCATCACCATTCACTAAGGATACCATGTTTACTTTAAAAACCAAATATTGTTGAAATCCGAGCAAGTGTAAAAAATGGCGGGAAAATGGCAGCCATTTTAAAAATGGCCGTCCAACACAAACTTTCATCATCACCATTCAACTCGGGATACCATGTTTACCTTGAAAGTATCTTTCATTTTCTTTCTATAATTCAGGACAAAATAGCAAAAAACAGCATTTTGACCCCTATGTTCTATTTTTAGTAAGGGCGGGCATGTTTTTCGACCAATCAAAAATCCAAGCATTAACTTTTTGCAGGATACCCTAAGGAACAATCTTACCAAGTTTCATTTGATTTTGAATAGTAGTTTCAGAGAAGATTTTTGAAATAATAACATAAAAAAATGTCAAAAAAGGGCAATAACTCTAACATCAGTTGACAGATTTTCACGAAAATCAGCACACAGGTAGCTCTCATCATGCTGAACACTTTGAACTTGCCAGAATTTGCCGTAACCTAATGATTTTTTTAGATATTTGCGAAAAACTGTTGTTTGACCACTATGTTCTATTTTTAGTAACAGTGGCCATGTTTTTTGACGGATCAAAAATCGAAGCATAAACTTTGTGCAGGATACCCTAAGGAACAATCATGCTAAGTTTTATCCAAATCCATTTTGCAGTTTCAGAGAAGATTTTTGAAAAATTGTTAACGACGACGACAGACGACAGACGACGACAGACACAAAGTGATGAGAATAGCTCACCTGGCCTTTTGGGCCAGGTGAGCTAAAAAAAAACAGGGGAAAAGAAAGTTACAGAAATATGTTATTATGTCTGTTGAGATATGAATTGTAATTTCAGTTATTTAAAATAATTGGCTGCTAAGAACTTATTTCCCCCAAAATTAAAGGTCTAAGAGTCTTCCTGGATATTTACTATGGATGGCTTTTTTCTTTATTTCTTTTTATTTCAAGAAGATGGAATTGCAGTGATTGAAATTCAATTATCCCAAGTAATTGCTGTTTCACATCTGGCTGTACTTTAATATACGGTTGCTAGGTATACTTAACTTTAAAGGCCTGAGGGTCTTCCTGGATATTTACCAAAGAGGGAATATTTACAATGGTTTCTGTATTACTTTAATATATGGTTGCATGCTATTTTCATTAAAAGATGTGAAAGTCATTTTAGTCTATTTTTACTTGTTTTAATGCTTCAAGGGGAACAACTCAACTCTGTTAGTGCTAATTTACAAACTCTGATGAATAACAGTTGATGGAGCAATAATAACAGTTCATTTTGCAAACTTTCAAAGTCAGTAAGGGTCAACTCCTACAAAAACATTTAAACACATCTTCAAACCCACTTGAGCTTGATCTACTATTGAGATTAAGGCTGGTGTATATAACTAAAATCAGATGTGAAAAATTTGCTAGAACTGCTAAAAAAAGATGAAATACATTGAGATGGTATTACATGTGTTGCAGCAGGGGATATTATGATGATTTCCATGATAGATCTATGGTTGTTTTGTAATTATCTAAATTAATTTCTGAGCCATTCAGGAAAGTTATAAAAGATGTTATGTTTGAAATCTAATTGACCCAAGCAACTGCTGTTAAACTGATTATGTATGGCCATAACATATGGTTGCCACATGTATGAACTTACCCTCAAAATTTAAGGTACAAGCATTTCAGGCCTAAGGCCACACTTAAAAACATTTTTGCACTAACCCGGCCACTGATTTTCATCAGTGGGTAGGTAGGTAGGGTTTTTTTTCCTTTTTTTTTTGATATTAAAACCTTCATATAAAAATCAGGACCATTAAAAGGAGTTTACTTGGATTGCTCCATATTATTGAAGATCTACATGACTTCCATGATTTGTTTTATATTTGTTTCTTTCCCAATATCCTTTCTTTTAATATATATACAATGTATCTTGAATTTTAGGTACCAACCTGTCCTGACAACCATCAGAACTCCATTCAATGTCTTACATTTCTTTGTATTTTTGTAGCACAAGAAAGTTTAAGAATAATGTCAGATGCTCAAAAATAGTGAGAGTGCTTGGTGAATTTTGAAGATATTCTTTTGATTCAAAAACGGTAAATCATATTTTTAGCCGAACAGACGATGACAACGTGAATCTGTCCATCTTTCTGTTTTGGTTTCATTCGGGCCGTATCGTATGCTGTGCCGGCAGTTCCTATAAATCTCGAAGACCTCGAAATGTCGCAAAAGTAACACATGGAACAAAGTCGGACGGGAGACGAAAAAAATCGGGAAAAAAAATCTTTTCGATTTTAACCTAAAAAATACTTTTGAGACGGCCCCTTTTTTTCGGGTCGGGCGCGTTAGTGCAAACATAAATATTTTTAATTGTGGCCTAAATTGAAATTAAGTTTGTTTGCAGTTTACCAACCGACCATCCACATGACTGGGAAAATTTTATTGCTTTTAATTTGAAGAATTTTTTTAATACTTTGATCGCGTTCCGGAATGTCAGGTCATTACCAGAATCTATTTAAAATCAAGGTCAATTACACAATTCGAGTTCGATTTTTCTTACCTTCTGGTCAAGCGTTCATCAGACCGTTTAATGATATAGTACATGGAGGTTGTTGATTTCAGAGAGAATTGTTAGATCTGCCACTAACACACACTTTGTGCTCTGAACAGAACACTGTTTTAGTTTCAGTTTTGATTAAAAATACACATGCACATATTACAGAATAAACAACAAACACAAATTAAATGCAATGTAACATACACTAACAAATTCAATTTGGTTATCGAGTGTTTGTTGTAACCTTGTTTCTGTAACTGCTTACTTAACCTTTATCTTTACTGATAAAATATTTTTCCTACCTACAGACCCATCCGTCTGAAGGTACAGTTGGAAAACTGGACACAAACATTTTTAAGGTTGGCCTAAGGATATTTGCCAGACGTATTCAATTTTACTTCCAAAGAATTAACTGCTATTTCAGTTTTTAATTCAATGTATTATTTTTAGGTAATTTTACAAAAGTTAAAACATAAAAAAAAAAACATTCTATTCAACTTAATAATTCATGGGAGCCACATATTCGTTGAAGGGTCGGTAAGGGGTAAAATTTAAGCAAATGATGTTACCCATATGATGACAACATCTAGAAATATTTAATTATTTTGATTCTATGACAAAAACAGAAATAAGGTAAACGAAGTAATACTGCAAGCCCTTTCATTTTGATTTTGGAACTTTAAAAAAAGAAATAATTCCAATATGATTGTTGATTCTGACTGGTCGACAACGTGACGTCTGGAATCTATTATTTTCCGATAAATGATGTTCAGCGTATGAATATGCAACCAAGTAGAGTGCCATTTTAAACTGCTCATTTCTTTTGTGTTTTGCCAAAAATGTACCCGGTTACAAGTAATAAGAGTTGTTTTCCGCAATTTATCGGTGTATAAACTTGAGCAGGTCACTCGCAAACCTAAAGTCCTTGGACTTTATTCAGTTTGTGAGTGAACTGGTTGCATTTATACACCGATAAATTCTTTAAAACAACTCTTATTACTATATAAATTGAAAATGGTAGAAAAGTAAACCCAATGAATTTGATTTCAACAAAACTTACTTTTCATTTGTTTTTATTGTACTTTGGAGCAAAAAAAGACAAACAATTGAATTGTACTATTTCCCCATCAGACAGTTAATTCCTCTGGAATTGCCATTTTTTTTACTATGACATCAGCATGGTCAGCGGCATGCAACCCATACTAAATCTAAAATTTTAATACATCTTTATTTGCAAGGGGAAGCATCAAACCATATTAGAATCTTTAGTTTATGATACTAAATGAGCTCTGCAGCTCCTATTTTCTTTCATTTTTTAGATTTCATTTAACAGAGTATTGTTATTTCTATATTAATTAGAATACTGACAATGTCAGAATGGGACCCGCCAGCTTGTGTGATTGAACTCATGGGAATCAAAAATGCTTCAAAATCTATATATTCCCCAAACTGTTTTCCGATTTTCCTAAAAATCAAAAGGGACCTTCCTCTGATCATGTCCAACACTGTTTATAAAATTTATGAAAATCTGAGAAGGCAATCAGAATTATCATATGACAGTGTTAATTCTCAAAATATGCATTTTTTCATATAAAAACCCAGTTTTTTCCAAACATTGCTGTCTGATTTTCCTAAAATCCGAAAGGGGCGGTCCTTTGGTCAGGTCCAATATTGTGTATAAAAATCATAAAAATCCGTGAAGGGAATCTTCAAGTTATCTTCAACAAAGGAAATGCTGACGGACAGACAGACAGACAGACAGACAGATAGACACACAGACAGATGCACAGACAGACGGACAGACTAATTACTATAGACCTTTCTTTGATCATGTCCAACACTATGTATAAAATTTATGAAAATCTGTGAAGGCAATCAGAATTATCATATGACAGTTTTAATTCTCAAAATATGCATTTTTTCATATAAAGTTTTCCCCAAAAATTGCTGTCCGATTTCCCTGAAAACCGAAAGTGACCTTCCTTTGGTCAAGTCCAATATTGTGCATAAAAATCATAAAAATCCATGAAGGCAATCTTAAGTTATCTTTGACAAGGGAAATGCTGAAGGACAGACGGATGGACAGACTGATTACTATAGGGCGGCCGCCATTTCATGGCAGGGCCCTAATTACCTTGAGATCTTGGAATGATATAATCACCATGAGATCTTCGAATAATAGTCACCATGACATCTTCTAACCATAACATTTTTGAGCTACTATATGATAACCTCTAGTATAAAGGTCCTCTTTGTGGCAGCCTGTAATCAAAAGAATAAAAAAATATATAATAAATCTATAATAAATCTATTACTGACCACTTTCCAGTTTAATACTTATCACCTCCCATTATTTATAATGTGAGGCTATAACTGCTAACAGACCTTCAAGTGGTTTTTGGTCCAAAAATAGGGCTTTTTATACAGCCGAATTTCTTGAAAAAATAGGGTATAATAGGGCAAATTTAATAATTAATAGGGAAATTACATGGATATATCTCTCTATTTCCCCCTTTTCAAAACTGCCTTGGCATCCTGTTGCTGCAGTCATTCACCAAGTTTTGATTGATGTGCACATGAAATGATAAAAAGACAGCGAGATTCTAAAGAAATATTCAAGTACTGGATTTTATATCTACAGGTAAATGTATTTACGATACTCTTGAAGGTTTTCAAAGGAGGGGAACGCAAAAAAAAAATATTTAAATTTTGACCAATTAATTTTTAATTTATAGGGGTAATATAGGAAAAGGGTCATTTTATGCCAAAATATAGGGATTTACATTTGTAAAAACATCTTTAAAAACACTTTAAAAGAATTGAAAACCAAGAAGTTCAACATTCTTTAGAATATAGAAAAATAATGCGATACTGTAATACAAAAAAAAATCCCTTCTTATAATCATTTGAAATCTGAACTATGATTTATTAAAAAGAATAACAGTGGTATATATGAAAATATTAAACATTAAGAAAATTAAATGGTTTTCCCCTAAGTCTCCGAATAAGCGATATAAATTAAAACTATATTCAGTGCTGGTCGAAAATAAACTGACCATCAAGCATAGGCGTATTTACAATTTGCAATGTGGATGAGTTTTGGCAAGGATTAAATGGGTGTTGACAAAGTACAAATGCATAAAAATAATCCAATGAATTGTCCAATGTTTATTCAGGTCGTATGATTAAGAAAAAAGATGGACAAAATTAGAAAGTTTTCCTTACCGATATTTAACTACTGTGAAAGTATTTTTATTCGTGGGTATCAATTTTCGTGGTTTGAGCAAAAGTTACATGATCGTGGGTTTTTTAATTCGTGGATTTTAGTTTTCTGGAAAAAAAATCGAGGAAGAATTTGAAGGCTTCAGAAACGAAGATTCTTGAAAATAAGCATATGTTGTTTTATAATGATTTATGGGACATTGCAAAATAAGGTGGTCATTTTCACTTGCTTGTTCGTTTTTCATTACTGACAACATTCATCAAATTTTTAATAAAATAATTGCTTTCCAAAATAAGCTGATTCATCTATGCTTATAAATTGTCTCGATTGAAGGAATTGCAAAATAACATTTTAATCGCTGCACAAGTGCAATCAGAAGTGATGACACTAATTAACCCGAGATCAAAATCAAAGGTGTTAATTGGGCCATAAACATGTCACTTAAAGAAAATGGTTACATAAAAAAATGCTACAATATACTTTGAATTGTAGAATTAATTCTTGTGAAAAAAAAGCAAGCCCAATATGAATTATATTTTTTTGTATGAGAATTATGAAGAGATAAAATTAATACTTCATCATCGCATATCATCCCAGAAGTCTGACTTTCATCGATCAAAACTATTTTTTCATGAGAATTAAAAGGTTAAAAATCGCACAATATAGGTTTTTTAAAGATTAATTGGGTGAAATAATGTCTAAATTTGTAAATATATAGTTCATATTGCGTTTGCTGATATTCGATGTATTCTCTAGATTATATGCCCGTATCCATGTAGTCAAACCAACATGGGGATCTTTCCATGTTTTGATTTGGTCAACAGTTGTTATATTTCGTTGGACACTTAAATTCGTGGATAAAGCAATCCACGAAAACCACGAAAAATGGTACCCCACGAATAAAAGTACTTTCACAGTAACTTCCTATTTGCTTTTAGCGTAACGAACGAAGCGCATAAAGGTTTAAATGTAAACAAAGAATTGCTCATTTCAACTTCTTGTAATCATGATAGTGGCACTCTATGTTTCCTTCTTTTTTTAAAAATGACGTTATATACTAGCGTGTGACATCATGTTATAAAATGGTTAGTTATTTAACGTAAATTGATATGTTTATTTAACGTTTAATAAATGTTGAAAATTTACGCATTTGAAAAATGTTATCTAGTCGTTGTACTATCGTATTAATTTTACGTTATAATTTCGTATAGAGAAAAACGTAATATTTTAACATTACATTTACGAAAGTTCAACATTGCTAATAAGACATTATGTTTTAACTTTATACGAACATTATTAAAACATAAAAAATAACGTTTCTTCTACATTTTACTAACGTCATTCTAACGTAATACATGATCGTCTTAAGGCATGGAATACTCTGAGGGGAATAACTGTAGACTTTAAGCAAACATTTTTCTTCTACTAAAAGTTACACGGCTATACATTGAAAATTTTCAAAGAACTATGGCTTTTTTATCGTACAACAACATTAGAATAAGGACCATGCAGTTATGCATTAAAGATTTTAAAGAAATGCATATTTATACAGGTGGTATCATTCTCTAAAAAAGATTGACAGAATTATTTAGTTTTACTTACCATTAGTTAGATTCTTTTTTGCTTTTGGTAAATCAAAATGCAGAAATAGATTAAGACATAAACAAACAGAATTGTCAATTTTTTAGTGCTTGTAATGGAACGCCATCTTAGTCTCTTTCTGAAAATTTAAAATGACGTCACATTCCGGCATGGGATTTTAAGTTATACCATGGTGAGTAATCAAACGTTAAATAATTATGTTAATTTAACATTGTAAAAATGTTATCAATTAACGTTTTTCAATAACTTTATTTAGAGGTCGTACTATGGTATAAATTTTACGTTATAAATTCGTTCAAATAATAACGTTAATAGTATAACGTTACCTTTATGTGAGTACAACGTTACAAATGTGACGTAATAATCATAACGTTCAACCAACGTTATTAGAACATAAAAAAAATAACTTTAAAGATAGGGTACTAAATAGGTAATAAATAACGTTTATTTGTAACATTATATAAATGTAATCAATTAACGTTTTTCAACAACGTTATTTTGACGTTGTACTGTGGTATAAATTTTACGTTATAAATTCGTTCAAATACAAACGTTAACAGTATAACGTTACCTTTACGTGAGTACAACGTTACAAATGTGACGTAATAATCATAACGTTCAACCAACGTTATTAGAACATAAAAAAAATAACTTTAAAGATAGGGTACTAAATAGGTAATAAATAACGTTTATTTGTAACATTATATAAATGTAATCAATTAACGTTTTTCAACAACGTTATTTTGACGTTGTACTGTGGTATAAATTTTACGTTATAAATTCGTTCAAATACAAACGTTAACAGTATAACGTTACCTTTACATGAGTACAACGTTACAAATGTAACGTAATAATCATAAAGTTCAGCCAACGTTATTAGAACATAAAAAAATAACATTAAAGACATGTTACTAAACAACGTTTATTTGTAACGTTTTCCTAATGTTATTTTAACATTACACGTAAACGTAACGTAAACATAACGTTATGTTTACGTTGTGTGTTTGCTGGGTATAGGGCATTCCAGCAGGGTATAGGGATTTTATAGGAAATATAGGACAGCTTGAAGGCCTATGCTGATGTAATACTATGGGACTAATTTTATGCAAAATTTTCCCAGATTGTCTAAAACCTATTATATGCTCAGGCAATTAACCCCATGACAGGGGTACAGGTAAAATTTGTTTATTGCAGGAATAAACGATTTGGTTTTACGGCATTTTCAGCACATTTGACTATTTTTTGGCGGCCAGTTTTTATCGGTGGAGGAAGCCAGAGTACCTGGAGAAAACCAACCTTCGGTAGGAAAATTGGCAAACCTTGTGTACACCTCTGAGGAGTCAAATATTTCTAGAAACTTCTTTTCTTAACCTAATTTTTGGGTTTGTATGAATAAGAAAGTAATTTATGAAGAAAAAATCATATGGTGGTGCACCTTTTTTTGCTACGGTCATTTGAAAGTACCCCATTTTTGATGATTTTCCCATTTTTCATTAATTTTTACCCATTTTTGGGCTATTATCATGAAAAAAATCAGTTCCACAATTAAGTTTTTTTTCATACTTTCCCTAAAGATGGAATGGACCAATCTGAATAAATTTAACTTAAAACAAGAGTGGACACACTACATGTCTCGCCTGAGTATGCACATGGACACAGAATGATTATCTGATAACCGACATTTTGTAATTCAAATGAAAATACATTAAAAGAAATTGAGGTCAAGCTCAAAAGACAGAGTCCACTCCTACACCATCGTTTGAAACCAAAGTTTTGACAATGCTGTCCACTCTGACCAAAAAATTTGACATGTCAACAAAAGACTTGACAGAATAAGAGACCAACCAGAGAAGACTTGAAAGCAAATTAGACATCACCGCAACTACCCAGACTGTACAACTCCCACAACCTACATTAGACATACCTGCCGTAAATCAAGTTGATCCAGAAAATCTACCCAGCCAAATACCAATGGAAGATTTGAAGATTTTGAAAGAAGCATCAAAAACAGCAGGTAACTTTTCCAAGAAGATCGTGGAGAAGTTATTTCCAGAGTTGTTTGGTCCCGACAACTTGCGTCTGCAATTCTCATATCATGGAGGCCACGGGACCAACAAATGAGAACTAGATCCAGCCAGAAGAGATGTCCTACAACAGTATGTAAGTTATTTTTATCCAGCTATGGGTAACCAGACAGAATTTCAGAGAGAGTGTGTGAATAAAATTAACGAAGGACTCTGTCGTCTAGTGCTGAAAAAACAACCCAGAACTAGTAAACTCAAAATTCTATTGATTTGTTACATGTATGTAAATATGTATAGCTTTTATCGTTAATGAGGTGTTGATTTAAATCATATTTAATTGTTATCTGAATCTCAGAAAGTCCAATCGACATCCCAATTATTTCACTACTACTAGGAAAAAAACACGTGGAAAATTGTCAGTCACGTGTATAGTTAGCTTTAACCCCTGCATGCTAATAAGTGTCAAATAGTTCTTTGTTGCAATTTAATGTTGAAATATGCTTTATGCATGTGTTATGTTAGTTAAAGTAAGAAATATCTTTAAACACATTAATTCTACAAAAGATGATTTTGTACACTTAAATTCACAATTATTTTTTATGTTTATACTGGCATCTGTGTGCTTATGATTTTTTCTTCAAAGGCATTGCTGCCCTATTTGAAGTTTTTCTAATACATTCATGATTGTATATTGCAATTTTGAAAGGGCAGGAATAATAAGGTCTATGCAAGAAATGTAATAAAAATATAAAACAGATTGGGGCAGGCTTTACTCGGGTCGCAACGGTTAATACATTACATTGTCAGGGATTACAGAGTATAGGGGAAATTCAGGTTAATGCGGACGTCAGGTAATTGCGGACACGTCATGTCAAAAAATTATTGAGTCTAACGTAGAAATAATTGTTCCCAGTTGAACTATTTCTAAAATTAGATCAACTTATGCTCATGCCTGTGTATTTTTGGTTGAATGTTATGTAAAAGAACATGTTTGTTGAGCACTGTCTGTAATGTTTTGTAAACTATAAAATGTTGTGCACAAATGCGCACAGCACTTTCCAATAATTTTGTGTAGGTCCAGGATTTTTTTTTACTTTAAAGTCATTTATATTGTCTGGTTGTGGTCATAGTTTTATATCTCAAGATTATTCTTTATTTTTTTTTACCATTAAACTGATTTTTTACAACAAATTCTTATGTCCAGTCCACAATTTCCCTCGTGCTGTCCGCATTTACACTCTTGTGGCAAGTGTGCATTTATTTGATGTTTGAGCTAAAATTGACCAATGAAAGATGTGTTTATTTGATTTGCGTATTATAGAATAGAGGTTAATAGGCTGTTCCCACAAGTAACTGAGTCATTTACCGAGCGATCAAAGTCGGACTTGAACAAATCGTCTGCAAAAGGGGGAACTTCAACTATGGGGGCTGCAGAGGCATAGACCTCATTTTTCCGTCTGTAAATTGCAGATATTTCTTAATGTGTATTTCCTTTTGTTTAAAGTAATAGTTTTTTCATACGATAAAACATGACGGAACCAAAACTTGACCGGAATTGGAATTTCATTATCACCATTTTGAAAGTTCTTCTTATGGAACACATCGGAAGTTCAATATATATAAATTATTTTTGTTATATGACAACATGATATCTTCTCCAAACCACCTGTAACCTCTTAACAATGTTTTTACATGACGGAGTACACGTACAGTTTATAAATATCAGGGCCCAGAGTAGTTTGTTTCAAGTTCGGTACAGCACGATTAGTGTATAATGGGGCAACTACTTTGTTTCAATATGAATGATGATATCTATGCTACTTGTTCTTTAAACCGCTTGTTATTGATAAGACAACATGATATCTTCTCCAAACTGCCTTTAACCTCTTAAGATACAGTTACAGGGGAGATAATAATGCATCCAAAATGTGTGTGTTGTTTTTGCAATGGCAGACATATACTTAAGAAAAAATTGCAAAAACTGTATGAAAAAATTCGTAAGGGTTCCGCGGAACCCAGTGTCTCGCCTACTTTTGATGTTGTCTATATTTTCAGTGTGATAGGTGAATGCACATAATAGATTTGCAGTTAATGAAATAAAACATTTGAAATGTATGAAAAAAGATTTTGTTGTAAAAAATTAATATAGTATGCAATTATATATATATAGATTTATTAAAATTTTTAAAAACTTTCACAACATAGTGAATGCAATGTTAAGTCCATTTATACGTAAAAAACTGAAAAACAGAAATAAATATTTTACAAAATTTTCTCCTGGATACAATCTTTATATCATAAACAAGCTTCTGTCCAAATTTGGTAAAATTCCTGGATAGTTTAAGAAAGTTATTAAAATTTTAAAAACTTTAACCACAGAGTGAATGTAATGTTTCCTGGCAGAAAAACTAAGTCCATTTATAAGTAAAATACGGAAAAATTTTTTTTTTTTTTTACTAAATTTACTTCTGGATACTATATTATGATCATAAACAAGCTTCTGTCCAAGTTTGGTACAAATCCAGGATAGTTTAAGAAAGTTATTAAAATTTTGAAAACTTTAACCACAGAGTGAATGTAATGTTTCAAGGCAGAAAAACTAAGTCCATTTATAAGTAAAAAACTGGAATTTTTTTTTTACAAAATTTCCTTCTGGATACTATCTTATGATCATAAACAAGCCTCTGTCCAAGTTTGGCAGAAAAACTGGAATTTTTATTTTACAAAATTTACTTCTGGATACTATCTTATGATCATAAACAAGCTTCTGTCCAAGTTTGGTACAAATCCAGGATATTTTAAGAAAGTTATTAAAATTTTAAAAACTTTAACCACAGAGTGAATGTAATGTTTCCTGGCAGAAAAACTAAGTCCATTTATAAGTAAAATACGGAAAAACTGGAATTTTTTTTTTACAAAATTTCCTTCTGGATACTATCTTATGATCATAAACAAGCCTCTGTCCAAGTTTGGTAGAAATCCAGGATAGTTTAAGAAAGTTATTAAAATTTCAAAAACTTTAACCACAGGGTGAATATTTGTGGATGCCGCCGACGCCGCCGCCGACGACGGAATGTAGGATCGCTATGTCTCGCTTTTTCGACAAAAGTCGAAGGCTCGACAAATATCTCTTGCCGTTTGAAAGTTATGTGAATTTTTTGAAAAGTATTAAAATATGAAATTTTATCTTTTTACACAAAATTTGAAAAATTCAACCGGAAATATCTCGAAAAGTAAATCATGAAGGAATAAATTTCTCTGCATATTCCAAACGTGTACATTGAAATTGACCTTTATTCAAAATTTCAAAAAATTCTAATCGTGGGATCATTACTGTATCGTATGCCCTTAACGTTTTTACATGACAAGGAGTACATGTACAGTGTATAAATATCGGGGCCGGGAGTAGTTTGTTTCAAGTTCGGTACAGCATGATTAGTGTATAATGGGGCAAGTACTTTGTTTCATTATGAATGATGATATCTATACTACTTGTTCTTTAACATGTTAAACTGCTTACATTAGACCTGAGATATAATGACATGACTAAAAGGAAATCGCATCAGATAGTTCCGGAACTTATTAATTTGTCTAATTGCTTATTGTTTCAAACAGTAATCGATGTAAAAGGGTAAAATTTTCAGTATACCCTATCAAGTATATATACCCTTAATTAAGTTTGACTTGTAGCGTTCTTCGGTTATACGTTTATAAGGTGAACAAAAAACGGTCTTTAGATTTAGTAGTATAGATAAAGGACGATGGGGTGTACTAATGTATCATAATTTTTGAAATTTATTTTATTTAATGAACAGTTATAAACTGAAATTTGTATTCACTATTAAGGTAAGTAAAAATATAGTAAAATGTGGATTGTTGAAAGTACTCCAATAATATGAAATAAAATAAATTGAGTTACCTCCCTTTTCAAATATACTTGTCTTTGTATAGTTTACAAAAAAATATGCAGAACCTGACTATTTTGGCCAAAGTGAAGGAAGTTAGAATTTAATAAACATAACTATAAGTATAGAAATTAAAATAATGCAACAGCTTCTCTGAATAATTAAATTTTAGTTGTAATGTAATGACCTAAAATAAAGGAAATATTCCCTACCTCATATGTGCGGATATTTGAGTTGTCGCCCATATGCACAGTAATCTTTCCAGCTGATAAGTGTTTATTTCACAAACAGCAAAAACTATTTATTTTTCTGAAAATAATGAAATGGAGAATACATTAATGAGACATAAAACAATATGGGAAAATATATCCAAAAACATCAGTAATATGTAGTTAGGAAGAAAAATATTTTGCAGAAAAATTACTTTATGACCGTCTTGATAGATAACTGTGTACACAATGATACATGGGGGACAACCCATAAATACCTAAAATAGTGAAATGAATATTGATAGAACTGAAAGATATTGTAATCTCTGTAATGCTAATGAACTTGGTGATGAGTTTCATTACTTATTCAAATGTACCTTTTTGAACAATGTAAGAGCTAAATTTTTTCATTTAAATATATGTAATAACCCAAATGTTTAAAATTTAAAGAACTGATGAATACATCAGATTTATTTACACTACTGGAATAGCAAAATTACGCAAAAGTGTTATTAAAACCTTTTAATACATGTGCTTAATCATGTTACTTTAATTTGTATTCATTATATATATTATTATTGCACCTTTGTTTACCATGTTGTTCTAATGTAAATATGTTCACACTTTTATTGTTTGTTAAAATGTTGTACTAAAATACCCCATGTGGGGGCCTTAGTGACATAAAATGTCTTATGTCTTTAGAATTATTTAAAATGGCCAAAAGATAAAAAATACTGATTACGATTTCAAATTCAAATTCTTTATTTGCAAAATTACACCCATGTGGGTCAAGCAAATACATGAACAGGAAAACAAACAAACAAACAAACAAACATATAAAATCACAAATTGAGAATATATGATATAAAATACATGATAAATCCCCTTTTATTAATACTGTTATTACTTTAACCAACAACAAAAGTTCAGAGTTAATATTTAGCAAAAAAATTATTTGATCTAATGATTCTTTTTCAATAAGTCAGGCTTATTTAATATTATTTTGTCAAATAGTTCTCAGAGAATTAGCTGAACATTTTAAGAAAAAGTGGAATTCATCTCCTATTTCATTTAAATCACATTTTTTACATACACTTTCTTCTCTTATGATATTTTTGTATCGCTCTGTTTCAATTTCTAAATTATGATCACGGACTTAATTTTCTAAATAGTTTTCTACTATTCCTGACATGTTTAATCGGTGGGATAAAAATAAATAATATCTTTAACCACTTCCCGGTGATTAAATTTCTACGTTGGAATTACCGCCCTTTTTTATACAGTTATTAGACCGATAAACTAGAGAAGTCCCGAAATGACGTCTATCTAAACAAACTACATAGCAACGACATTTTCTTGAGGTTTTTGTCGAAAATCTTAGGAGAAACCGATTCTCCTTCAATTTACTCGTGAGTTATGGAATTTCTCCACCCTCAACAGTTAAATTGTAGATTTTAATACGCTCGCTAAAGGCTCACGTGTTGAAAATTGAAAATTTAACTATCTCGGGTGGAGAAATTCCATAACTCACTCATACCTGAAGGAGAATCTATATGTAATTGTTTTGTTTTGAAGTTAAGAGAAAAATAGTAAATAACTTACTAGCTTAAACTCTAATTTTAACTTACTGTACAAATATAATTTAGAGGTGTCAGAAAATAACTATACAGAATAAGGGAAATTGCTTTAAAAATTCTTTAATTCAAAACATATACAGATTGAATTAAAATAAATGCACAACACTTTTACCTTACAATAACTTTTAACAAACCTACATTTTCAGTAGTCTCAATATTTTACAGATCAAACATTTTTTGGGATCAGAGAAATATTTAACAAAAATTCACTGAATAAAGAAATTGAGACCATCACCTACATTTCATGACAAGTACCCTTTGTGAAAAAAAATGGGGGGGGGGGGTGGGAGGGGGAGGGGGGGGGGGGGCTATACTCCAATTAATTTTGCTGATATGTCCCAATATTACTTGATGCGTCTAGAACAGTTTTATACTGAACAATTTACTAGAACAGGGTCATAATTTCTTTAAAATTATTTTACTCGAGTAATACAGAGCTAAATGACCAACAAGACTTTTCTACATTTTCCGAAGTCTGCAATTTTAGTTGCACCGCTCGTCTAGAAGTTTAATATATACTGTACAATTTACTAGAACAGGGTAAAATACCTAGAGACCAGAGATTGTGGAAATTATGTAATGTATTAGAAGATGAAAAACATTTTCTTTTAAATTGTAGACAAAAGCTCGCACTAAGGACACTATATTTGGAATATATTAAAAAGGAAAATGATAATTTTGATAGTATGTCTTCAGAAGAAAAAGTTGTATTCATTTTAAGTCCTTCTACGCCATCCCAAGTAAATAAATTAGGATCCTTTATAAAACAGTCAAAAGCACTGAGGACAGGGGACTCTTAAATATTTGCTTGTTTTAAATTTGATTGATTGAATAAATTCTTTAAAATTATTTTACTCCAGTATCTTTATCCTAAAATACAGATTGACCAACAAGACTTTTCTACATTTTCCGAAGTCTACTATATACGATGAAAATATTACGATGAAGATTTGCAGACAATCATTAATAGGGTACGTACTGGAATGTTTGATTTCTTAGATAAAAACTGTAGCTCTTTTTGAGTGATATATCTGGAACATTTGTACAGTGTGATTTCTCAAGATCTTATTATATTATGTAAAATGGGAACATTGTATTAATGGCCATTGCATCAAAATTCCTTTTGATATAAAACAGTTTTGAGAAAAGATAATGTACGAGATTAGACCTGATTGATAGATTGGACACACTACATGTTTCACCTGTCTAATATGCACATGGACACATAATGATTATCTGATACCCGACATTTTAAAAGTCAAAGGAAAATGTGTTAAAAGAAATTAAGGGTCAAGGTCAAAAGACAGGTGCAAGACCGACATGCATCCACTAAAAACTATCTATTGACCAAATATGGTGAGTCTAGGTATTAAAGTTGCTGAGAAATTGACCTAATCTCGAAAATGTTACAAAGTTAGTCAAGCATGCAATTGAGGTCAAAGTCAAGAGAAAGTTGTCAGTCTTGCATGTACCCAGCAAGAACTGTCAATAGACCAAATACAGTAGGTCTAGGTATTACAGTTGTTGAAAAATGGACTTAAAAATTTGGATGAAAGTCACTCAACCATGAAATTGAGGTCAAGGTCCAGAGACAAGTGTCAGACTGGCATGTACCAACCAAGAACAGTTGATAGACCAAATATAGTGAGTCTAGATATTACAGTTTCTGAGAAAAGGACAACTTCGAAAAGTGACAAAGTCACTGAAGCATGAAATTGAGGTCAAGGTCCCAAACCAGGTTTCAGACTGACATGTATTAACCAAATAGTATCTATTGACCAAATATGGTGGGTCTAGGTATTCTAGTTGCAGAGAAACGGACTTAACCATGAAAAAGTAACAGTAATGCAAAGATGAAATTGAGGTCAAGGTTCCAAGCCATGTGTCAGACTGGCATGTACCCACCAAGAACTATTTATAGACCAAATATGGTTGGCCTAGGTATTACAGTTTCTGAGAAATGGACTTAACCACGAAAAAGTGATAAAGTCGCTCATGCATGAAATTGAGGTCAAGAAACCAAGCCAGACTGACATGTATCCACCAAGAACTATCTATTGACCAAATATGGTGGTTCTAAGTATTCTAGTTTCTGAGTAATGGACTTAACCCCGAAAATGTGATTCAGGTCACTCAAGCATGAAATTGAGGTCAAGGTCAAAAGGCAGGTGTCAGACCGACATGTACCTACCAAGAACTATCTAATGACCAAATACAGTGAAATGGATTAAACCACGAAACTTGGGACGCAGATTTTAAATTCATGTTTATGAAGTCAGTGAACCATAAAAATGAGGACAGGATCACAAGAAAAGTATACTGCGGCAAACCTTATACGATAAGCTACCTTGTGGACCATAAATCTTAATTGTAGGTATTACATGTGTAAAGTTGTTAAAGTTTTTAAAACATTTACGCTGCCGCCGCATGTTAGCCTGATTGTAAAAGGTGGATTAAAATAAAAAAAGTTTGTAACCTTAAAAAAAATACCACACCATCAAAGGTTGCTCTCAACTGCCCCTATAAATTTTATAAAATTAATATATCTTTGCATATTTTTCTATGTTCAGTGATAGTATCTGTATTCGTTGCAGCCCGCACGTTTGGACCAACGGACAATTTTTAAAGCGGAGTACCTTACACAGTTAGTCAAACCATTTTGTCCATCTTTGGTTTCAATTGTCTTTTTCGTTTCATACGAGATTTTTTATATTTTGAGTAATGTTAGCAATATTAAAGTTCTACAGTAGATTATTAAAGATTTTTTTTACAGAATTATCTACTTTTAGTAACAATGGCCATATCTGTTGATGGTTCAGACCCAGAGTTTTATCTTGACTCACACTCAGTAGTTTAAAAGCAGATTTATAAAAAATATTTGATTTTTTTTCTTTTAGCAATGTTTATTTAGGGAATGAAAAAACTGCGGTGGGACAAAAATAAGGGCAAAATCTTTTGACTCCGACCAGAAATGTGAGGGTAGTTGGGTAGAGACAGATAATTAAATCTATGTAGTGGCTTTAGCCTGAAATCTACTAATGGGATCTTTAGTGTGCATGGAGTGGACATGTGGTTTTCTCCAAACACGTCACCGACTATGGTCCGCGGTCAGGCTTTTCTTATTATGACCTGACAACCCTCTAATGAGAGGGCATCCCCTATCCGCCACCTGGGGACGCGCTAGGCAGCTCTGGGTGTTGAGCCCCTGTGAAACATCACAGGTACCTAGAAAAAAAATAATAAAAGAAAAAAGAAAAAAGAAAAAACTAAAAATAATAATAAAAAAATTCACAAAAAAAACAGAAATGAAATTGCAAAATAATTTTCCAAATGAAAGTCAGATGACCAATTGTTAAAATTCAATCATTACACAGTTTTTTTTAATTGTAAATATCTGTAAAAAGCCAAACAAATATTCAACTGATGTACTCAAAAAGAAGGGAAAAAAACAGATGGGCAAATTTCTGGTAAGTAACTTGTGCTTTTAAATTATCAGTTTTATATGCAGCATTAAAAATATGTTAAAACTGTTACCATAATCAACATTCTTAATTATCAAAAAAAGTTCGGCTTCACAATTTTAACTGATCTAAAGAAATACTGGGCAAAACATTGCAAGTAAAATATATTTTATAAATTCTGTTAACACTAAAAGAAAAAAAAATTAACATTTCCTGTCATTTTAAAAAGCTAATAGTCACAAACAAATAAATACGCAACAATTTACCAAAAATCCTTTTAAAATTGGTTTGGTTTAGTTGGGGTTTTATGCCGTTTTCAGCACATTTGGCTATTTCGTGGCAGCCAGTTTTATTGGTGGAGGAAGCTAGTGTACCTCATGAGAGAACCACTGACCTTCTGCAGGAAAATTGCCAATCCTTGAGAACACACTTGCCAAAGGTGAGATTCAAACTGACCTCAGTGCTGACAGGTTAGTGATCATCAGTAGTCACGACGAACTACCTAGCACTCGCCCACCAAGATACCACTTTTAAAATTGATTTAATGAATAAAATCTAAGTTTCTTTACAATATTTCATAAAGGACTGATTTAGAAATTGACCTGAGCTCAATAATTCTACAAAATTTCAAGCAAAATTGTACATGTACCAATGCTGATTAACTTCTCGTAACCACTATTTTTCATGATATTTCTTATAATAGAGACTGTATAGAGGATAAAGTATGCTTGAACTGCCCAATTACCCAGAACAATTGATAGTAACAACGTTTATTAAGTTTTGTCACATACAAATGTAGACGTAACTTCCCTAAACCACTTTTTCCCATGAAATTGTCTTTTCCCTTATGTAGTGTGCTGTCAATATGCCTAAGGCCCTTAACATGAGGTAATGTGCTCTATTACCACGAATGACATATATTATCAACAAATCTTATCAAAATATAAAGATATGGGGTTTAAAACATCATTGAGACGATCGAACACGTGGAATTTTTTCCCAGATTAAATGGGACATTGAGAACCAATGTTGACTCTACTTCCCTAAACCACTATTTCATGAAGTTGCCTTTTTCCTGTCATTGTGTTTAACTATGTATCTTCACTTCAGGATTTAACCCAGAACAGAAATCACCAATTTTATAAAAAAAAAAATATATAAATATATAATGATTTAGATGTAAAATGCTATAGAAATGAACACTGGAGAAATGTACTGGTGCTGATACAATTTTCCTATACTATTGTACGTCTTTTTTGTGACTGAACCATATTCAACTTTGCAAAATAACAATCCAAAGATACTAATATTCGATATAGTTAATTTATACTATACTGTAAACACGACGCATTTCGAGGAGTTACCTGTCATCAGCAGCATTAGAATAGAAACATTTGGAAGACCATGAAAAAACAAACTTATTTTAAAACAAGAAGTACTCATAAACAAAACTGATTGGACATAAGGTGTTTATAACTACACAAAATAATCAATTGTCATAATTAGTTACAGTGACCTTGTCCTTAGACAAATTAGTGACCTACAATACAGTGAACTTCATCTGAAGATACGTGATCATTTTCTGCAAGTCATATATACATGCCCAACTGACATGACCAAAGCATGTTTCTGTACATGAAAGTTTCAAAGGCTATAATGTATTATAATTGGAAAAATGAAATGCTGATTTCTTTTTTTTAATTAAAATTCATCCAGAAAATAAATAAAAATAAGGATTTTCTTGAAGCTTTTGAAAAAAATCAAATATTTCTTTAGAGGACAAAAATATTCATTTTAAAATATTTCTGTCTAAAATCAGTTTCAGAGGAGTTTTGTTAAAAAAATGTCATTTATTAAACAATGGACTACACTTAACTAAATATTCAAACCTATGAGATCAGTGTAAAATGTCATTATGAAACAAAAATTGAAATTTGAAACCATGTTTTATAGTCTTTCTCCCATTTTAGCATTTTACAAATACTTTCCATAAATGTTAGTAATATTTTTGGGCTGAGTATTTTAATTATTTTTATTTATTGCTTTGTTTTGGTTTTTATTGTTAAGATTTTTTGTTGTTTTTTTGTACTTTTCTTTTTTTCTTTTTTTTTTAAAAAATTTTAGATTTCATTTGTGTTGCATATTCCTACATTATGAAAGGGTTTTATTTTTGTATTTATATTTTTTATATTTAAACTGTTAAATGTGTAGGATTGTTTGGAGGGAAAGTGCAGGTATTAGTGTAGTACAGATCTTAGTATCCTTCAATGGAAAGTAATTGTAAAATTTTTGAATTTAAATTATTGTATACTAAAAGAAACATTTGCTTAAACCTTTAGAATCTGATGAAACTGGAAATTTCCTGAGACTTCAAATCATTAAAAAATATATTCAACCAATTTTGTAAAATGCAAAATAGAAAGAGATAAAAAAAAAATAGTCCATTGCCAATATATGACCCTGAAGTTAAAAACTGATAATTTTGCAAAATATTTTAAACTTTACAGTGACATATGCACAAAGGAAATTATAGTTAAAAAATCTACTAGACTGCATTTTATGAAACATAATAGTTATATTTTTGTCAAAAGATAAAACAGTGGTTCATAAATTCATGTTCGAACCAACATTTTTACATTAGTGAGACCAATAATTTAATAATGTAAACTTATGAACTTAGGTTCACTGTCTATTTCCATGATGTTTCAGAGATTTTCATGTTTGAACCAACATTTTTACAGTTTCAGACCAATAATTTAATAATTTAAGCCTAGCTATTAACGTAGGTTCACTAATTGTCTATTTCTATAAAGTTTCAGAAATTTTCATGATAAAAATTAACTGTCAGCTGAAAATGATTTTTTGAAAGCCTTTATCAATTTCAAAACTAAAGAAATTCTGCATATGAGGATAATTGCAATAAAATGATCTCATAAAAAAGTTTCAATACTTCAAGACATGTAAAATGTAAAAGTTTCAGCACTTGTTGGACCAAATAGTTTCAATATATGTCCTAACTAAAAAGTTTCAGGACATGTCCAACCTAAACTTTTCAGCACAAGAGGAACAAAACGGTTCAGCACATCAGGACATGTAAAATTTAAAAGTTTCAGCACTTGTTGGACCAAATAGTCTCAATATATGTCCTATCTAAAAAGTTTCAGGACATGTCCAACCTAAACTTTTCAGCACAAGAGGAACAAAACGGTTCAGCACATCAGGACATGTAAAATGTAAAAGTTTCAGCACTTGTTGGACCAAATAGTCTCAATATATGTCCTATCTAAAAAGTTTCAGGAAATGAATTTGACATGTACGACTTGCAGAAAATGATCACATATCTTCAGATGAAGTTCACTATATTGTAGGTCACTAATTTGTCTAAGGACAAGGTCACTGTAACTAATTATGACAAATGATTATTTTGTGTAGTTAAAAACACCTTATGTCCAATCAGTTTTGGTTATGAGTACTTCTTGTTTTAAAACAATAGTTTGTTTTTTCATGGTCTTCCAAATGTTTCTGTTTTAATGCTGCTGATGACAGGTAACTCCTTGAAATGCGTCGTATTTACAGTATAGTATAAATTAACTATATCGAATATTAGTATCTTTGGATTGTTATTTTGCAAAGTTGAATATGGTTCAGTCACAAAAAAGACGGACAATAGTATAGGAAAATTGTATCAGCACCAGTACATTTCTCCAGTGTTCATTTCTATAGCATTTTACATCTAAATCCTTATATATATATATTTTTTTTTTATAAAATTGGTGATTTCTGTTCTGGGTAAAAAGCACATTCAGTTCAGTTAAATCCAGCACATCAGGACATGTCAAACCTAAACTTTTCAGCACAAGAGGAACAAAAAGTTTCAGCACATCAGGACATGTCCAACCTAAACTTAACAACACAAGAGTTTTCAGTCCTTCTGGGTATGTACAGTGCACATGTGGTACCAACTGGTCTCTTATATACCCAGCCTAAGAAGTTTCAGAACTCCGGATATATGCAAAATAAAACTTTCTGCACGTGAGATCAAGGGCTCCAAGTTCATGTACTCAGCATGTGCTGGTACTAAAGGGTTCACTTCATGTGTAATATAAAAGTTTCAGAAACAATAATTTTATATAGGCCAGATGAGCCAAAAATCTAAATATGAATATTCACAATTTCTCCCAAAAATGAAAATTAAATTCATTGCCCATCTCTGCAAAAATAAGCTGATAGAGATAAATTCCTGGATGTAAAAGAATCCGGGTTAAAGATGTGTCATCTATGAAACTAGATATTGATGAAAGTTGAAATCTTGGACTCTTAAAAAATCTGCCACATACATTACTTGGTTGAAATACTTCACCATTCTTCAATCAGCAAGGCTCCTAAAGATATACCAAACTTTGGCTTCTTTCTTTCTCTGAAACCTGCAAAACTAAGTGAAAAGTTACATGCATCATCTACTTGTGACTTGCAAAGTCATAATAATTTGGTCTTACTTTAACTTCTGCAGAAACCACTTTTTTTCTTCTCAAGGTTACCTTACTTTGTTTACATGTATGAATAATCTCCATCTTTTAAATCTTCTGCACAAGTGATTGCTATTCAAATAAACTTCTGTGTGTCATTTTTAACTCAGAATTTCGATTTTTTTCTGGAATATCTCAAATTGTTCTATAAGATGAATCTAAAATTTTAATATGTGTTGTCCATTACTGAAATGAGTGGCAGTTATATATGCATTTCAACATTTAACATTTTTTTTAATCTTTTGCCTGCTTGGAGATAAATCACAATCAATTAATCAAATCAACAACTCACTGCACTGTGTAACAGTCAATAATCTTCTATGATACTCCAATGGAAATCTGGAAAATACTATGGTAAAACAACATAAAAACAACCATCAAATATTATTTCTTATATATCTATTTCTATAAATAGATTGACGTCATAATAAATTTATTTATATATTTTGATGTGACGTATATATCTATATATCTATACCTATTTTTCTATCTATAGATGTGACATCTATAAATAGATTGACGTCATAATAAATTTATTTATATATTTTGATGTGACGTATATATCTATATCTATACCTATTTTTCTATCTATAGATGTGACATCATAAAACAATGTAAATTTGTATCTCTCTACATGTATTTTTCTATCTATGTAACTGTCACAAAACAATGTGCATCTTCACCTATCTCTTTCTTTTTCTATTCTTATCTATCTATATTTCTATATATAGATGTGAAATCATTTAACAATGCATCTATCTAGATGTCTTTGATTATATATCTATATTTACATAGTATATATATCTCCATGTATGTTTCTATATATAGATGCAACATAAAAAATAAGAATATCTATGTATGATGTGAGTCCATAAAACAATGTATATCTATCTATACAAATGTACCTGAAGTTCTGCAGCAGCAGTGAAAGCCCTAGTAGTAAAATAAAAAAAACTTTTATTGAATGCCAAAAATGAATGGTAGAGCATTTGTATTTAGAAACACGATTAACAAATCAGAATTGGTTTTTGTGAGTTTTATTCCCTATCAAAGAAAGTCTATGCCTCATGCAGTTTCAGTTGAATGATATCATGCAGCACAGAGGATGAGTCAAGTAAAGTTAGAGCAATGATTACAGATGGTAAGCTTTTTCCCCACATACGATGAATGCACTCTGTATTGATTGGAGAAAGTTAGCCCCTTCCACACATCCAATGTAAACTGTACCAATTACAGAAGGTAAGCCCCTTCCCTTTATCCTCCACAACGCTGGTAAAGAAATGCAAACTGTGAAAATAACCTTAATGTTTCTAAACATTTCATAATGTAGTTCCAGAGATTTTTGAAAATTGTCCAATTAGTGGATTGTTTGTAGAGGACCTCCTTCCATACATCATTCCTACCAAGTTTGGTTACAATCCGCTCAGTAGTTTCAGGGGTTTTTTAAAAAAAATGTTATGCTCCGTTTCTAAAAATGTAATTTCAATTTTTAAAAAAAAAAAAATTTAAACAAAAAATATTTTTACTTGCAAAACTGATTGGAAAAAAATGGTTTCATCAGATACCTAAAAAAAATTGTAAAATATATAAGACCAATTGAAATAAAGACAATCAAATTTTCCAAACAATTATATTTTCAAAAACAATTTCATCAATTTTTCCGAGAACAAAGTGTTATCATTGAGAGATGCCAAAATCAAATTACAATAATTGTTAATTACCAACACTACCACTTTTAATTAAAAAACTGATTTCTGAAAAACAATTTTAAGTTTAAAAAAAAAAATTATTTAAAAATCTGTCATTTTTTATGTCTGCAGTTTGTCTTTGAATGGGAGGGGATGAATGACAACCAAGAAACACAAATACCTGAACAACTCTGGTAACAAAAACAACACACTAAAAACTATCAATCACTAAATCAAACTGTCTCCATAACAACCAATCAAACCAAACTGTATCCATAACAACAAGGAGGGAAAAGTCTATAGGTCAATCATGTCCAATTTTATTTTTAAAATAATACTTTACATATCAGCCAAATAAATTTTAAGATTTTAATAATTTTACCATTTAGTTATTGAATTATTATTTTCAAGTGTTTGAGTGTTGGGTTAACAAAATTATCATTAATTTAATTCTGAGCATCTCTTAATCAAAACACAAATCTCAAATATGCACGAAGAAAAAAGAAATTTAAAAAAGTTGAATAAATTAAGCTTTTTTCTGCTTATCATCTGACATCAAAAGATGTTTATCAAATTTAAAATTAATTTTTTGTTTACTGCTGTACATATATAACGATTTTTCTTTAAATATTTAATTAAATATCAAAACAAATGCGAAATAATGATTATAAACCAAATTATTACACACAATGTTTCATTTTTATTTCCTTTTTGTTTTTTTGTTTTTTGTTGAAAAAGCAAAAATACTAAGTTAATATTCTAAATGGTTAATTTGATGAAACCATTCTTATTTCTTATTAAAAAAATAAAATAAAATAAAAATAATATCAAACAAGAGGTTCTTCCGGAGGTGAGCCTATACCAGTCATGTGGCTTTTATTAGGCCATTTGCTGCTAAAGAAACCTTGATATTTTACTTTTGACCCAAAAACAAAAGGACGGATCATTTGAATATGCCTTGCTAACTTTGGTACATTAGTTCCTGATAAAAAGACAAAAAAGTCCTTTTCCAGCTGTTGGTTGATCATATGAATATCAAAAGTGGATCATTTGTTGTCATCAATCCTGCAAAGTTTCAAAACATTTCATAATGTAGTTTCAGAGGAGAACCCCGATTTTTTTAAATTGGCCAATTAAAATCAAAGAAGGCCTGTGGCGGCCATGTTGTTCATCCAACCAGAACCAATGGTACATCGTTTGTAGAGGTCCTTCCATTCATCATTCATACCAAGTTTGGTTAAAATCTGCCAATTAGTTCCTGAGCAATTGACAAAAATGTCTTTCCCCATATGGTTTCAATGGAAAATTTGAACAACTACAGTTTACGAACGATGGACTTACCTCCTAAAATCAGTAAAGATTACAATGGATATTGAAAGAGGATGGACCTTCTGTAATCAACACAGATTACATTGGACATGGCTCACTGATTTTGCCAAATTCTTCACTGGTTTCAAATAAGATCTTTCAATGAATTTTGCCTCAAGATCCTATGTTAAACTATGTTTGGATCTGGCACTATTTTGGACGGTGGGGTCATCGCATACAATTCTTACAGAGGACTTTCTGCCAAGTTTTGTTCAAACTGATTTCGTTTTCAGACAAGAAAAAGATCTTAAAAATAATTTCCGATAGGATCCAATGTTATTTGGCTCTGGTAGCGATCTTGGACAGCAGGCACTAGGGTAATCAGATATAATTCTGAAAGAGGATCTGCCTAAAGACCATTGTTGTCAAGTTTTGTTCCAATTAGCTTTGTGGTTTCAAACATGAAGCTCCTATAGGGTTGTATGTCAAGCTATGTTCATCTCTGAACAACTGCATATAATTTGCAATTAATCGTCCCACAACTATGGAATGACAATTGTTCAAATCCTCAGAAAGAAATATGCATACACATCTTTTCACATGGTGCCTTGCAACCGTCACATAATTTAAATTACAGGTAAGGAACCAATTTTACAAATATCATATACTGCATTTACTAAAGTTTCAGAAATACACATTCTTATGAACTGCCCATTCTGATTGAACTGAGCAAATTTTCTATCAGTTTTGCAAATACTGGCCATAAGCTGGGTAATCTCTTGCCTTTGACAAAATCATGACCAAATGATCAAAAGGAGATTATTAGTACGACCAGATTACTAACATCTCATAATACTGAGGCTTCAATAGAAGGGAGATAACTCATGATGTATCAAAACCAACTTGATATACAAAAATTTTGTTCTTCGTATATCTGTTGTGCAATCAGAAAATTTAGATAATCTTTATTTAATATTTAATTGAGTATAAATATTATTTAAAACATTTAAAGTATTTTGAACTAATGCACATTAACTTTAAAGGCAATATTACACCAAAATCCTTTATAAAAATAAAAATAAAAATAAAAACTAGAAGCTCACCTGGCATCTATTTGGCCACTATAAAACGTAAGGTCTTTTGTATCCACAAGGCTTTTAAAGAAACACATTAAATGTCAAAAGTAATCTTGATATTTGACATTTGACCTAAAAATAGGTGGATCATTTGCATCTATCTTTCAATATGAGATACTTGCCAACTTGCTTAAAGTCTGCCTATTAGTTCCTGGGCAAACAACAAAAAAGTCTTTTCCCATATATAGATTCAATGGAAACTTTGAACAGCCTCAGCTGTCATCAAGTGGATCGTTTGTTTAGGGTAGGTTTCAAAACATTTCATATTGTAGTTTCAGAGGAGAAGATTTTTGAAAATTAAAAATCAAAGATGGCCTCTTGCAGCCATACCGTTCACTCAATGCTGGATCGTTTGTAGAGGATATTGTTGTCATCAAGCCTCCAAAGTTTCAAAACATTTCAATATGTTGTTTCAGAGAAGATTTTTGGAAATTGGCCAATAAAAATAGAAGATGGCCTTTGTTGGCCATGTTGTTTATTCAATCGGAACCAATGGTGGATCATTTGTAGATGTCCTTCAATACATCATTCCTACCAAGTTTGGTTACAATCTGCCAAGTAGTTTCAGAGGAGAAGATCAAAATGTGAAAAATTAACAGACGACAGCCTTTATCCCAGGTGAGCGAAAAATAAATGTATTCTCTAAAACAATAGTTACTACTAAATCCCTACTAAAGTTTTGGAAACAAAAAAAAATCCTTAAAAGTTTTTGAAGCATATTAATTTTGAAAATTATAAATATAAAAATCTTTTAACGAACAAAACAAAAACAAAAATATTAAATGCTTGCACCACTGCAAAAAAAGGCATGGGAGCCATTCTGGAAAAGGAACAATTCTTTCTGCCACAGGGGTTGCCACCTCATCTTCAATGACAGTCCCATACCCTACAATTTCCCATGGAGATGTTGCTCCATAGTCCTGTTCCCCTGCAACATTCACCTCCACAGTTGTGTTAAATAAGTCAACACTCGTCTCTATCATCTCATCTGAGTCGGACAAAACAAGTGTGATATCCCTAAATAACGCCATCCGTGGTGATGGTGTCACAGAAGTGCAGGCCTGTTCCTCTGAAACGGTCACCTCCACAGTTGTGTTATATTGGTCAACACTCGTCTCTGTCATCTCATCTGAGTCGGACCAAACAAGTGTGGCATCCCTAAATAACACTTCCTGTGGTGATGGTGCTTCAGAAGCTGCAGGCGTGGACTCTGCCAAAGGATAAGATGGCAAATCCTCAGAAACTGAAAAACTGGCCATCAAATCCTCTGGCAGACGCCCAATGGTCACCTCCAGCGTAACATTCTCTTTAGACTCTTCTTCCATATCAGAAACTTCTGATGCAGAAGAGAAGACTACCGAGAAAGTTAACTCACCATAAGTTTCTATTGAGACTTCAGGAGCCTCTCTAGCCACTTCTGGAGAAGGAGGGGGTGCGGGAATGTCAGGAACAGGTTCCAGACCTCGGACTCGTCTGGACCACCGCACAGGTTCAGACATAGGTCTTGCAGCAACATAACCATAGGGCTTACCAACCCTGTTCAGCATTCTGTTCTTCTCATTGTCAATATAAACTCGTGGTTTCTTCCTGAAAACAAAAAAAAATATCTTTAATTTCAACTCAAAATGGGATATTTTGGCATGTTGCAAATGTACCAAACTTAAAGCTAATTAATCCCTACACCAAAATATCTGAATATATTAGTTTTAATGCATTATCTAATTACATTAAGTAGAGACTCCTTAGGGCCTCAATTGCTGAAATGAATTTATCATTTAATCATACTAAATAGAGGCTCCCAGGAGCCTGTCTTGCTCACCTGGACTTTATTTATCATTGTAAGTTAAAATTTGGTATTATTGGACAAATATAAAATATCAACACCTTGGGAAAGGGTAGTATTATAGTGTAGCAGTAAAGGGTGGAGTTTTAACGAAGTTGCAGTCTAAAACAACTAGAACTGTCACTGACTATACCCCATGCTGCTGTTAATTTACAAAAAAACAACTGATATCGAATCTGTGTTATAAAATTTTGAGGCCCTATTTAACAAAGCTATGAGGAGGTAATTGATCAATAAAATTCTTATTCTTATTCTGATTATTTTGCTATATAATGTATACCGTCACAATTTTCTCCTTAGTATTGACCTGTACAGCTAAAATATAGAATCCTGAACCTAATAGATATGGTTGCTAGGAACTTTTTCATCAGTTGCTATGGACTTTCTCAATGGAATTCACTCTTGACCTTCAATTTTGACTAGAACAGGTAAATTGTACGGTCCTGAACCGAAATATATATGGTTGCTAGGGACTTTTTCATTTGTTGCTATGGACTTTTTCAATGGCATTGACTCTTGATCTTTCTTCTTAACTTGTATAGGTAAATTATAAAGTCCTTAACCTAAATTTATATGGTTGCTAGGGACTTTTTCATCGGTTGCTATGGACTTTTTCAATGGCATTGACTCTTGACCTTCCATTTTAACTTGAACAGGTAAATTGTAGGGTCCTGAATCCAAATAAATATGGTTGCTAAGGACTTTTTCATCGGTTGCTATGGACTTTTTCAATGACCTTGACCCTTGACCTTTCTTTTTGACTTGTACAGGTAAATTATAAGGTCCTTAATCCAAATATATATGGTTGCTAGGGACTTTTCCATCGGTTGCTATGGAATTTTTCAATGACCTTGACCATTGACTTTCCATTTTACATGTACTGTTACCATTTAATTTATTTCAAGTAACCCCCTACACATCTGTGACAATGTCAGACCATTATTTTCTGTTTACATGTAAATAATCTTTCAAGGGCAAAAACTCCTATAAGGGGTCAATTGATGATTTTGGTCATGTTGACTTAGATCTTACTTTGCTGAACATTTTTGTTGGTTACAGTTTGTCTTTATCTATTATTATATTCAAAATAACAACCTAAAACTGCAAAATTTCCTTAAAATTAAAAATTCAGGGGCAATAACCCAACAAAAAGCTGTCTGATTCATCTGAAAATTTCATGGCTGGTAGATCTTGACTTGTTGAACATTTTTACCTCGTGAGTTTTGCTCTAAATTGCTCTAAATGCTTTGGTTTTTGAGATATAAGCCAAAAACTGCATTTGACCCCTATGTTCTAATTTTAGCAACAGTGGCCATGTTTGTTGACAGATCAAAACTTCAGATAAAATTTATAAACTAGATACCATAAGGAACATCCTGTAAAAGTTTAAAGGTATTTTGCCCAGTAGTTTCAGAGGAGAAGATTCTTGAAATAGTTTATAACGACGCCGACGACGACGGACGCCAAGTGATGGCATAATTTCACATGGCCCTTTGGGCCAGGTGAGCTAAAAATGGGGGATAGACAGAATTTCTAAATCCAAAAGGGTATAAAATTATGGGAAAAAGTATTAGACCAGGACATACTTTGCATGTGCACATCTACGTACTAGGATCCAACACTAAAGTTTCATTAACCTCTGATAAGGCATGTTTGAGAAACTGCGGGTACAAAAAAAATATGGGCATGCAGGCAGACCAACAGATGGACAGACGGACATGCTGATTCCTATATATCCAAAACTATGTTTGCCGGGGTATAATTAAATGGGAACAAGTACATGTACATTATAACGCTGTTCAACTGGGTATAACTGAACAGAATAATTCTTAACTAGAGGCTCACCAGAGCCTGTATCGCTCACCTGGAGTCTGGTTTTCATTGGACAATTAATCAACTATTTGACCAAGTTTGTTGCAATTGGTTCAATTGTTCAGGGAAAATTTATTTGACAAAAAAGGGCAATAACTCCGAAATGGGTTTTGGGATTTCCTTTAAAATTTCAGAGTAGGTAGACCTCAACATGGCAAATATTTTTCAGATTTACATTTCACTTCTATCTCAAATAGTTTTGGAGATAAATGACGAAAAATGTTAAATTTTGAAAATTTTACGAAAAAAGGGCAATAACTCCTAAATGGGTTTTGGGATTTCCTTCAAAATTTCAGGGTAGATTTTTGATATCTGTAACGGTTTTTAAGTTATAAGCCAAAAACAACACATGCACCCCTATATTCTATTTTTAGCTACGACAGCCATGTTTTATGTCAGATCAAAATAAATTGAGGATCGTTTGTAGAGGATATGTCATAGATCATTCCTATCAAGTTTCAAACCAATCGCCCCAGCGGTTTCAGAGGAGATTTTTTAATGAAAAAATTTTGAAAATTTGACAAAAAAGGGCAACAACTCCTAAATCGGTTTTGGGATTTCCTTTAAAATTTCAGGGTAGGTAGACCTCAACATGGCAAACATTTTTCAAATTTACATTTCACTTCTATCTCAAATAGTTTTGGAGATAAATGACGAAAAATGTTAAATTTTGAAAATTTTACGAAAAAAGGGCAATAACTCCTAAATGGGTTTTGGGATTTCCTTCAAAATTTCAGGGTAGGTAGATCTTGTCATGCTGATCAATTTTACCCCATGTCAGATTTTTGATATCTGTAACGGTTTTTAAGTTATAAGCCAAAAACAACACATGCACCCCTATATTCTATTTTTAGCTACGATGGCCATGTTTTATGTCAGATCAAAATAAATTGAGGACAGTTTGTAGAGGACATGTCATAGATAATTCCTATTAAGTTTCAAACCAATCGGCCCAGTGGTTTCAGAGGAGAAGATTTTTGAAAATCAGCCAATCAGAAACAAGAATTGCCTCTGGTGGCCATGTTTCTTGACCAATCAGAACTAAATGAGGAAACTTTGTTGAGGACCTTCCATACACCACTCATGCAAAGTTTGGTTGGAATTGGCCAAATGGTTTCTGAGGAGAAGATGTTTGAATGAAAAGCTAACGACGGACAGACGACGGACGGACGACGGACGACGGACGCAAAGTGATCGCAAAAGCTCACCCTGGCCATAGCCAGGTGAGCTTAAAAGAGACATAATTTTAGTATATTACAAAAAAAAAATTGTGGGATAGACAGAATTTCTAAGTCCAAAAGGGTATAAAATTATGGGAAATAGTATTGGACCAGGACATACTTCGCATGCGCACATCTACGTATTAGGATCTAACAGTATGCAAAATTTGATTAACCTCTGATAAGGCTATGATGTTTGAGAGACTGTGGGTACAAAAATTCTAGAAAGACGGACAGGATGATTGCTATATACCCCCAAACTATGTTTGCGGGAGGGGGGGGGGAGGGGGGAGGGGTTGTACAATAATCCAAAACCTTGGAGCAAATTTAACTAGAGGCTCTCCTGGATTTGACTTGTCCACCTTGAGCAGGACTAAAAGTTAAGTATAGCATTCAATTTGGCTGGTTTTCCCATAGGGTCCTATGTTAAACTAAGTATGAACTAAGTATGACTGTGTTGGCCATCTTGACTTGACGGTCATGGTCATCAGACATAATTCTGAAAGAAAACAATCTAAGGACCATTACTGACAAGTCATGTTCAGACTGGTCAAGTGGTTTCATATAAGAATATTTTAATATGAATTTTTCCATTGGATTCTATGTTAAAAATAACAATCCAAAGATACTATTATTAGATATAGTAAATTTATACTATGCTGTATATATACGTCGCATTTCAAGGAGTTACCTCTCATCAGCAGCATTAAAACCGAAACATTTGGAAGACCAAAAAATCAAACTTATATTAAACAAGAAGTACTCAACCAAAAATACCGAAATAGGAAGCGAAATTTCAGCTAAGGAGATCTACCATGTGCAATACAAGGAATGAACCCTTAGTATTTCTATTATTTTTGAATTTTGCTAAATACTGGTAATTTGTGTAACAAATCAAAATGAATAAACATGTCAGACAAGTCTGACGACTGGGTTGGCGAATACCCTCGGGGACCTAGGATCCACCAGCAGAGGCATCATCCCAGGAGTTTCAAAATAACAATCCAAAGATACTAGTATTAGATATAGTAAATTAACTTAGTTCAGGTGTGGTCGCCATCTTAATTAGTTCACTATCCGCTCATTGCACAAAATTCTGAAATAGGGCCATCTAAGGACAATTGCTGCCAAGTCTGGTTCCAATTGGTCAAGTGGTTACATACAAAAAGATTTTTCAATGAATTTTCCCATAGTGACCTACGTTAAACCAAGTTCGGCTGTGCCGGCCATCTTGGTTTACAGTCCAGGTCATTGAACGCATTTCTGAAAGGGAACCTCCTAAGTACCATTGCTGCGAAGTCTAAAATTCACATTGTCCAAAAATTGGAGCGTCAAAATCCAAAACATAGCACTGAAGTGCTGATCTGCAGCGCTGCGGCTAAATTTTTTGCCCTAACCTCATTTTCCTATGCCTTATTGTTCTTTTGAGTCTTAACAGGGTTTCTGAAACTGCACTAAAATATAATAAATTTACTTCAAATCTACCATTGTGCAATAGATTAATTGATCATTGAACAAATTTGGAGACATACTATTCCATTTAGAACGGATATCTTTAACCAGAATTTCAACTAATGGATAAGCGTAATGGTTGATGAAAGACCATCAAAATCCATGAATAACTAGAACTGTGAGTGACCTCACTGAGTGATACCCCATTTACAATACTAGGAGTTACGCTTACAAACTTTAAACCTACAAGTTGGGTTATCTCCCTTTGCAAGCAACCGGCGATAATGGTCTTCTTTCATGTATATCTACATATGCTGCCCAACCTTCATGTAACGTTTCATCAAAATGCATTGAACGGTTAAGGTGTTACGCTGACAAGATTTAAATTTGTAAAACCCTTAAGTTTGATTATCTCACTTTGCAAGCATCCAGCGATAATTATCTTGCATCATAAACATCTACATATGATACCCAACCTTCATATAAAGTTTCATCAAAATGAATTGAACGGTTTAGGAGTTGCGCTTATAAGCTTTAAACATGTAAAACCCTTAAGATGAATTATCTCCCTTTGCAAGCACCCAGTGATAATTATATTGCTTCATGCACATCTACATATGAAGTCCAACCTTCATAAAGTCTCATCAAAATCCACTGAACTGTTTAGAAGGAGTTGCGCTTACAATGTAAATGGACAAAGACAGACAGACGGACAGACAATTCCTATACACCCCCAAAAAAACCAAATACTGTGTTTGCAGGGGGTATAATAAATGCTTCATTCTGACCATTTTCACTTATTCAGTAATTCATTTAAATAACTCATGTAACTGTGAAGTTGGAACAAGTATTAAGTTCAATATTTTGTTCAAAAACAGGTAAAACTATAACTGTGAGGGGACCTCACTAACTATACCCCCTGCTGCTGTTAATTTAATGGACCAGGGCATCCTTATCATGGTGAATTGTCTCACAATTTCTAAGTCCAACTGGGTATAACTGAGGGAACAAAAGGGTATAAAGTTATGGGAAAGGTATTGGACCAGGACATACTACGCATGCTCACATCTACGTACTAGGATCTAACAGTTTGCAAAGTTTCATTAACCTCTGATAAGGCAGGTTTGAGAAACTGGGTACAAAACAAATTGGGGGATAGACTGAATTTCTATGTCCAAAAGGGTATAAAATTATGGAAAAAAGTATTGGACCAGGACATACTTCGCATGCGCACATCTATGTTCTAGGAACTAACAGTATGCAAAGTTTCATTAACCTCTGATAAGGCATGTTTGAGATACTGCGGGTAAAAAAAATTCTGGACAGACAGACAGGCTGATTCTTATATACCCCCAAACTATGTTTGCGGGGGGGGGTATAACAAAAGGCTAACAACATTTAAACTATCGTATAACATAACATATTCTTCAGTGTAAGAGTAAATAGTCACTTTCTGAATCATGAATCATCAGAGATACAATTCTTTGATACCAATTTTGATGCACAAGATGTGATTTACGACTCATCAGTTGTGCTCAAGGCCTAAACTGTTGAAATTCAAAACAATAATCCAAAAGGTTGAAGAGCAATTCAAAATTTCCAAAATTACCAAAAGGGGTTATGCCAAAACGTTTTAATGACATAGCACGCACGAGGGAGATACTCCATAGGTTTTTGCAATTTTTTACATTTTTGCAACAGTATACTCTAAGTATCAGCTTCGGGTTAGTATCAAAATACTAGCAACTGAGCTGGGGATATTCTCGGGGACTTGGAATTCACCAGCAGTGGCATATCGACTCCAATGGTAAAAATACAATTCTTTGATACCAATTTTGATGCACAAGATGAGCACATTTCAAAAGGTTGAAGAGCAATTCAAAATCACCAAAATGATCAAAAAGGGTTATGCCAAAACCATCAAAGGTCAGATCACTGCACAAGGGAGATACTATAATGAAAAGAGTTCATGTAAAACAAAGAATTAACATAGATAATTAAATTAATTCAAAAAACAAATTACAGTTGTATATCTGTTCTATGTTTACAAAACTAAGGTTAAAGATAATAGCAGAGAGTGGCATCCAAAACATCACATGTGCAAGTAAATAAACCACCTCGCTCACCTGATATTTCCATTTGTTCATTGATAAGGGACCTTGAGATTAACAACATCCATGCCATGTTTGGTTTCAATCCATTCAGATATTTTCAAGAAGAAGCCGTCTGTATGTATATTCATAAGGTCCTATGTTGAACTAAGTCTTCCGCAGAAGGTCATCATGGAAAACAAATCGGCACCAAAGTAACAAGTCTTGGCCAGAACGTCATAAGGAACATTCACGCTATGTTTCGTTTCAATCCATTCAGTGGTTCTCTAGATGAAGATTTTTGTATGAAATTTCCCGTAGGAGCAATCGGAATAAGTATAACGGACCGCTCAATGCCAAAGTTTGTTTTAGAATTGCCCACCAACTATCCTATCCACGTCGGATTGTTATTGACTTCGTTGAACGTGGGCATCCTTTTCTGGTGAAAATTCGTTTTGACTATGGAAAAACATGGTGGATTGTCAGCAGATCGATATAATAAAACGGTTAAAAATTAACGTTATGGTTTTCAATCCTTTTCATAATTTTATAATTCTTCCTTTTGATGCAGAGCAGGGATCATATAATACTAACATATACAGTTCCTGTGCAGAGGTAACTCTTAGCTGAGTTTGGATACCTGTTTGTTTTAATTGTTTTGATTTTTGATGGTGTGTGCTTATTAATTCATCATTATATCTTTAACCGGTTTTCCAATATTTTGATCTCGAGCACTGCTGTTGAGTTGTCAGTCAACGAAATGGCCATACAGTGCATCAAATTTATTTCGGTATTTTGTGATACTTTTTTATTCCTATACAGTCGGGAATTTTTTTTTTACGTTCGTAATAATTGATTTGTCCAACATCAGTGTCAGCATAAATAAATGGGTCACCTGTAGACGAGAGAATGATTGACAATAATCTTGACCGCGGTAAGTCGTTTGAAGTAACGGGTCAGGGTATTATGAACTTGGTTGTGTAACATGAATTGACGGTGTCAAAGTATGTACGTGTGTCTTTGACAAGATCACAAACATCTCGTTCAAAAACTGGCGGGAAAATATACCACGGTACGATAAAATCTTCAATCAATACAATTTGGAAAAATAATTAATGTATGCCATAAAAGGGTAGACTTACGGATGTTCGGAACAAATATTGAATTTGGTTATATCTTCAACGGGAAAATTTTATATGACCTATTGCAGACCGACCAAGAACGAATGAAATGGATAATAGATAGATTGTCAATAGTTCTTTTTTAATTGTTGTATTTGTACTTGAGGAAAATTCGAAACACAGGAAACGTTACATTTTGTAATCAGACGGCGAAATTTGATTTCATCTTAGAACGAAATAAAGATTAATCAACGACATTTATTCCGTTATGTACAAAATGTATTAGTATAGGAAGCATATAAAATGCTGTTATTACATTTTTTTCAAAAGATAACATTTTTAATAACCAAATACGTGCAATTTGACTGTATGCATTAAGAAACAAGTACTACAGACTAAACAAAATTAATATCTCAATTGATGACATTTATTTCGTAATAATTTGTAATCTAATTTGAAGAAAATAACGAAATAAAAGACAGACAGACAGCGTTAAAGAGTTAAACGGGGAAATTTGAGGAACAGTGTATATAAGACAGTGTTTCAGAGTTACACGGGAATATTTGAGGAACAGTATATAAGACAGTTTCAGATTTATAAAGATCCCTAATGCATTTTTGTAAATATCCCCGTATTTGGGACGGGACGGGGAAAATTGACGATATAGCCTATTTTGTTTTTGCCGAGGATAAGTGAGAACGAAATTTGATAAATGTAACCAGAGACATGTTTTATATGTCTCTGATGTAACGTCATTCCAAAATCGTTCAACATGTTCAATAACAAAAAATAATTTCAAAAACGATTGATAAGTCTTGTCCTTGGATATATATATCGTCATCCAAAACCACCCCATCGAGTCAAATAGTAGCTCCATAGGAATTTCCTGTGTTGCCAGACATCCCCAGCTATCGCGGTCATCACGTGACTTTCGTGACGTATAGGTCCACCATATTGTTTTGACTAACTAATGGGAAATTTCAATGGGGTTCAATAAATTTTCAAATTATACTCTATGGGTTAATTTTCAAGTTATTTTGCACGACCAATTTTGTAGTATAAACATTCATGTTTGACATATTTTTCTCTCAACAGTTTAAATTCAGAGGAAGTTTCGTCCCTGAGCGATTAAAATACGACTATATATTTCGTACAGGACGCTTATTAAAGCCAATGTAATTAATGGCTATTTCACGATCAAACCCTTATAAACCAGGCAAATTATGTCAATAACTCGGTGTCTACGGAAATTTTGCACGGACAATTTTAAAGATAAGATGTATATCGAACATTTTAGACCATATTTGTCAGTTTAATTTACGATTTTCCTTCGTCCCTTCTCAAATGAAAATAAGTAATTTTTACACTTTCTAGTAATATGGCGACCTGATACTGGAAGTGAAACAAATATATTGTGTGATGAAGTTATAATAAAAAGGGGGGATATGCGTACTATAGATACTGATATATTACTAGAGACATATTGTTTTATGTCTCGGATGTTACTACTAAAGTATATCCTTTGGTCTTCATATATCATATGTTTGAGTAAAACCTTCATTATAAACTTTTCGAAATATCGTAATTGCAATAGTTTAAATTTTGATTATGTCCCTTCCAAATTGATTTGAAAATTAGCTATTTTGAAATGTGTTATTTTTTACTGTTATTATTCAAGATGGCGCCCATCCTAATCAGCTTCTACCTTGCCATAACAAAGTAAATATATATACGAGTAAATAGAATTACTCATATAATATGTCAAATGTTAAATATATAAATACCAAAAAGATAAATTATTAATTTAAAATAAATTAAAATGTTACTTATCGGACATTTGAAATTATTTCATCACTGCATTCTTTGTGATCCCCCCTTAAACACACACACACCTCTTTATTAAAATGAAATCACGCTGTTTTTGGTCAGCAAACGGTTTACCTGTATACATACAATGTACCTGTGTACCTTAATTAACGGTTGGAACAATAAACATCCGGACAGTCAAGGTACAATATACATGTCAAATCGTTAATTAGTTATAATTACCTGAAACACACAGCATGTTAATTGCGCATAATAAATTTCTTCAGATAAAACTCAAATAAATTTTACCAAAAAAAAAAAAAATCGCTTTTCTCGCGGCTTAAAAAATTTTAAAAAAACTTGCACCATTACCCTTTATCACGTGTAATTATGTACTTTTGACAGTTTGTATAAATTGGTGATAATAATTTCATATTATTAATTATTGTCACAATTTCATATATTGAAATTATAATCCATGTGAAATGTTACTACATGTACATATTTCAAATTAAAAGTTTTTTAAAGTGAAGACGTGGAGAACGTGCTATAATCAATACAGAGTTATCGAAGTATGATGAATGCCTGGCATGAACGGGACCAGTAGATTCTCGATATTGGGTAACCAGTTAATAAGTCTAAACAGAGTTACCTAACATAATTATGACCGATATAGCTGCATATGTTGTCGATATTACGACCAAACACTGTTCAGTTAATTTATATGCTCTACTAATTGTCGAAAATAGCCGAACCATCTTGGAGAGGGTCAAATTAGATGAATCCAGTATGGAATCGACAAAAATAAATTGGGTCAATTAATAATTATAAAAACAATACATGTGCTTTACTAATAATCCTTGCGTTCTCTCCTTAACCTTATATTGTTGTTTCTTTATTCCATTCCGTATAAAACAGTGTACCTTTCTAAAATAAGAACGTACTGCACACTTCGCATATTTTTTTTCCCTTCATGAGAATTTATATTTAGACATTCTCCGTGAATTCCTGTGTACTTACTATTTCTGAGCATGCGCGATGAATTTTCCGGCGATCTGATTAAAATGCACGCCTGCAAAACCCGTCGTAAAGGCGAATTTGTTTATAATGATTTAACATAAACAATATTTTATTCATAAAAGTTATCATGAATAAGATTGGTCAACAGGCTAAACCTATACAAGTCCTCTCCGAAAAACACTAAATAGCCTAGAAAGATGTGTACGAACCTGATAAATTGATACCGCCCGGTTTGGGGAAACAAACAATTATTTATTTTTTGGTCATACGCAAAAATATTCGTGAAAATATTACGGTATCAATTACTCGCAACAGCACACATTAGCATGGGAATTTATATATGTGACGACCGATATTGACCATGAACTTGTTTAAATTTTCAACTGGTCGATGTGACGTAGCATCAAATCGTATTAATAGATTAGGTGATGGACTTGATCTATCTTTGATATACGCTTTCTGGATTGTAAACATCGAAGTAAAAGGCTTATTACGAGTTGTATTGTACAAGAATTATGTAATTAAATCTATTTAAAAAGAAAGAGATCAAAATGTCCCCAGGTAATGCACAAGCCTACAACTGGTTCAGGTTGAACGGGGCCCTGATAATGGAGACTGCACTACTTTCAAACTTTGTATCAATATACAAACAGTAAAAAATGCGGAAGAATTCATAGAAAGAGGTTAGACGGCTCAGTACAAAGTTATTGCCAGCGTGTTAACAATCTTATGCACAGCGGCAGCTAGATAAGCTAAAGCTTATCTTCGCTGCAGCAGCGCTGCAGAAAAACTAAAGATAAATTTGGTATGGCCTTATACTATTTCAAAAATGGAGAACTGGAAAATCTTCAACTCATTTTTATAGTTCGTTGTCTTCCCTCGCTCCGCTGTGCTCCACTTGGGAAAGATTTGTATTTTAACAAGCTCCTAAGAGCTTAATATTGACTTGTACAGCTAAATTATAGAATCCTGAACCCAAATATATATGGTTTCTTGAGCTTTTTCATCTGTTGCTATGGATAGTTTCAATGTCATTGACTCTTGACCTTTCTTTTTGACTTGTACAGGTAAATTATAGGGTTCTGAATCTAAATTGTGCCAGGGACTTTTTGAATGACCTTGACTCTTGACCCTCCATTTTACTTGTTTAGCTACCATATAATTTATTTCAAGTTATGGTCTTAACATCTATGACAATGTCAGACCACTATTTTTACTGATAATTACTAATCTTTCAAGGGCAAAATCTCCTTTAAGGGGTCAATTGACAGTTTTGGTCATGTTGACTTCTTTGCTGTTAACAGTTTGTCTTTATCTAATAATTTTCAAGTGAATAACCTAACACTGCAAAATTTCCTTAAAATGTACAATTCAGGGGCAAAAAAACCAACAAAGGGTTGACTGATTTGTCTCAAAATTTCATGGCTGGTAGATCTTGACCTGATGAAAATTTTTACCGCTGTCAGTTTTGCTAAAATCCGTTTAGGAGTTATTGCCCTTTTTTCGTCAAATTTTCAAAATTCTAACATTTTTGCCATTTATCTCCAAAACTATTTGAGATAGAAATGAAAATGTAAATTTGAAAAATGTTTCCCATGTTGAGATCTACCTACACTGAAATTTTGAAGGAAATTCCAAAACCCATTTAGGAGTTATTGCCCTTTTTTCGTCAAATTGTCAAAATTTTAACATTCAAAAATCTTCTCTGAAACCGCTGGGCCGATTGGTTTGAAACTTAATAGGAATGATCTATGACATGTCCTCTACAAACGATCCTCAATTTATTTTGATCTGACATAAAACATGGCTGTGGTAGCTAAAAATAGAATATAGGGGTGCATGTGTTGTTTTTGGCTTATAACATAAAAATCGTTACAGATATCAAAAATCTGGTGGGGTAAAATTGATCAGCATGACAAGATCTACCTACCCTGAAATTTGAAGGAAATTCCACAACCCATTTAGGAGTTGATTATACAAAATAGGTACCCTTCTTAAAGAATCATACATGTGATATCCCACCCATTAGGCACGATCGAGACTCACACATTTCGGACCAATCCAATGACCCCACATGCAGGCAACCTCAACTTCCGTGGAGAAATAAATTGTTTGCAAAAGCCATCCAACTTTAATTGTAAATGAATATTTTTTCTTTTTAACATCGTCCTTAACATGAAAAGTACAGAACTGTTCGTTAATTCATTCTTTTTTTATACTGAACCTATCATTTCACGGTTAACTTGTGGCTGTCAACAATGATGACAAGTTATAACTTGTTTGTATTTTTGTAAACAATGTTGGGTTATCACCCTTTTTTAAGCCAAAATTTCACAAAATTATTAATAAATATATTCTGTTATGCAAAATTTTTAGAAGGTTGGATAAATTCAATATATCTAAGCATTTCTTGATTGTTTTAATTTAAATACTTTATTAAATGCATATGTTCCCATAAGGTTAAGCAAAAAAAAACCCAAAGTACAAGTACTGTATTTTCTGGACTAATTAAGACTATGTGGCCTAAAGGTTTAGTTGATACTTTCTCCATAGACTTATAATGGTAAAATGGTCATTTTAAAGTAAAAAAGTCTCGACCTATATAGGCAGGAAAACACGGTATACATAATGAGTGAGTCAATTTTTTTCTGATAATCTTTTCCAAAATTTGATCATGTTAAGAACTTTATGAAACAATGGGTAACGCCTAACCTCTCCCAGAACCGCTATCATTGTTGCCTTCTTGGTATTTGCAAAAACTGATACATGTTTTTTCAATAATTAAGTCAATATAAAGTTGAAGAAAATAATCATTACATTAAATATTTAAAGTATATATGATTGATGAAAAGATAACATAATACTGTATAATAGTTAAGAACATGATACTTTAAATGTTGCGTAACCCCCACCCCTTCAAAAAGAAAATCAGTTCCCCAAAAGGAATTTGATGATTTTGGCCACAAACACAATAGGTGCACAACGGCATTATATGATTAAGAATCTGTGAAAGTTTCATTAAATTATGATAAGACTGTTTAAGGACGAGTTGCAGACACAAAATGGATACCCCGCACCCCGCCTTTTTCCAAAAGTAAAACAGTTCCCAACAAGAGTGGACACACTACATGTCTCGCCTGAGTATGCACATGGACACAAAATAATGATTATCTAATACTGAATTTTGCAAGTCAAAGGAAAATGTGTTAAAAGAAATTGAGGTCAAGGTCAAAAGGCAGGTGTCATACCGACATGTATCCACTAAGAACTATCTATTGACAAAATATAGTGGGTCTAGGTATTAAAGTTGCAGAGAAATGGACCTAATCTCAAAAATGTGACAAAGTCACTCAAGCATGCAATTGAGGTCAAAGTCCAGAGACAGGTGTCAGACTTGCATGTACCCACTAAGAACTATCTCTAGACCAAACACGAATGAGTCTAGGTATTACAGTTGCTTAAAAAATTACTTAATCAAGAAATTTGGATGAAAGTCCCCCAACCATGAAATTGAGGTCAAGGTCCAGAGACAAGTGTCAGTCTGGCATGTCCCCACCAAGAACTATCAATATACCAAATACAGTGGGTCTAGGCATTCGTTTCTGAGAAATGGCCTTAACCACGAAAAAGTCACAAAGTCACTCAAGCATGAAATTGCGGTCAAGGTCCCAAGCAAGTGTCAGACTGGCATGTACCTTCTAAGAACTATATATTGACCTATAGGTATTACAGTTGCTGAGAAATGGATTTAACCACGAAACTTGGACACAGATTTTAAATTCATGTTTGTGAAGTCAGTGAACCATGAAAATGAGGTCAGGGTCTCAAAATAAGTATACTGTGGCATATCCTATACAATAAGTTACCTTGTGGACCATAAATCTTAATTGTAGGTATTACATGTTCAAAGTTATTAAAGTTTTTAAAAAAGTATACGCTGACGCCAAGGCCGGAAAGTAATACCTATATCTCGCCTCCGCGACTTTTTGTCGCAGGCGAGACAAAAATGATTTTGGCCACAAACAATACAGGAGGTGCAAAATGGCATTATATGATAGTCTGAGAAATTTATTTCGTATTGTGTTGTAGTAAAATATCAGAAAATTTATTTCGTATTGTGTTGTAGTAAAATATCAGAAAATTTATTTCGTATTGTGCTGTTGTAAAATATCAGAAAATTTATTTTGTATTGTATTGTTAAGTATCATTAATTATCCATGTATTATGTTGTCTGATAGCTGACCAATACTGTATTGTAATAGTACTCCAGCTTGAAAATGAAAATGGAAGGGTGCTGGTAAAGGGCACTTAGCAAGATATCCATTTTTAATTGCACTTCATCGCGATAACCATTCTTAAGGATAACTAGAGGCTCAGAGTGCTGGGCCTGTATCGCTCACTTGGCAGAAATAAGAATTATCCATGGCAGCCATGCTTATCGTCCAATCAGGATGAAAAAAATAATTTCATAAAAGACTTTCCATAGAACTTAGCCAAGTTCTAAACTTGATTTTAATCAACTAATGAGAAACAAGAATTGCCCATGACGGCCATGTTTGTTGCCCGATTAGGACGAAATGAGGAAACTTTGTAAAGAACCTCCCATAGATGTTTACTGTCAAGTTTCATTCCATTTGGCCAAGCGACTTCAGAGGAAAAGATTGTTTTATATCAGCCAATCAAATAAAAATCTGGGAGTCTTCCAAGGAAGACATGTGTCGCCTGCGGACGTCAATTTTTAAGAAAGATATTTAAATTTTCTAAAAAGGAAATATATTTGCACACCTTTGCATAAAGGTTAATGGACAGAGAAAGTTTCATCAAATTTCTTTGAGTGGTTATGGAGTAGTTGAGGATAGAAGTTTTGACCCACCCCCTTAATTTTTTTTCCAAAATGTAAATTTTTACAAAAATTTTCTAACTAGAGGCTCTCAAGAGCCTGTGTCGCTCACCTGTATCTAATGTGATTTTGGAAATTATGTAAAATGATTGAGACCAATTGATTGGTTTAATTTGACACGGTATTTAAAATTAAAAACAGGTCATCTTAGTGTAGTCTTACAATAGCTACTGAAGACATCTTATTATTATTTTTGAATATGTGATCAAGTTGTGACCATTCAGAATTTTTTTTACAATTTTCTGATAGACTTCTAAACATCTTGGATGATGGATCACTTGGTCAGCACCTCATAAGGAACATTCATGCTATGTTTTGTTACATTCCATTCAGAGGTTCTCTAAAAGAAGTCATTTGTATGCATTTCCCATAGGGTCCAATGTTAAACTTAGTCCCCCGCTGGCGGCCATCTTTGATGATGGATCGGCTACAAAGTAACAACGCTTGGTCAGCACCATATAAGGAACATTCATGCCAGATTTAGTTTCATTCCATTTAGTGGTTCTCTAAAAGAAGTCATTTGTATGCATTTCTCATAGGGTCCTATGTTAAACTAAGTTCCCCGCTGGAACCATCTTGGATGATGGATCAGCTACAAAGTAACAACACTTGGTCAGCACTTCATAAGGAATATTCATGCCATGTTTGGTTTCATTCCATTAAGTGGGTCACTAAAAGAAGTCATTGTATGCATTTCCCATAGGGTTCTATGTTAAACTAAGTCCCCCATTGGCAGCCATCTTGGATTATGGATCGGCTACAAAGTAACAACACTTGGTCAGCATCTCATAAGGAACATTCATGCCATGTTTGGTTTCATTCCATTCAACGGTTCTCTAAAAGAAGTCATTTGTATGCATTTCCCATAGGGTGATATGTTAAACTTAGTCCCCCTCTGGTGGCCATCTTGGATGATGGATCGGCTACCAAGTAACAACGCTTGGTCAGCACCTCATAAGGAACATTCATGCCAGATTTAGTTTCATTCCATTTAGTGGTTCTCTAAAAGAAGTCATTTGTATGCATTTCTCATAGGGTCCTATGTTAAACTAAGTTCTCCGCTGGCGGCCATCTTGGATGATGGATCAGCCACAAAGTAACAACACCTGGTCAGCACTTCATAAGGAATATTCATGCCATGTTTGGTTTCATTCCATTAAGTGGGTCACTAAAAGAAGTCATTTGTATGCATTTCCCATAGGGTTCTATGTTAAACTAAGTCCCCCGCTGGTGGCCATCTTGGATTATGGATCGGCAACAAAGTAACAACACTTGGTCAGCACCTCATAAGGAACATTCATGCCATGTTTGGTTTCATTCCATTCAACGGTTCTCTAAAAGAAGTCATTTGTATGCATTTCCCATAGGGTCCTATGTTAAACTAAGTTCCTCGCTGGCGGCCATCTTGGATGATGGATCGGCTACAAAGTAACAAAACTTGGTCAGCACCTCATAAGGAACATTCATGCCATGTTTGGTTTCATTCAGTGGTTCTCTAGAAGAAGTTCAAAATGTTAACGACGATGCCGGACAACGACGGACGATGGACGCCAAGTGATGAGAAAAGCTCACTTGGCCCTTTGGGCCAGGTGAGCTAAAAATGAAATATATATGCACATCTGTGCATTAAGGTTAATGCACAGAGAAAGTTTCATCAAATTCCTTTGAGCGGTTATGGGGTAGTTGATGATAGAAGTTTTGACCCCCCCCCCCACTTTTTCAAATGAATTTGATGAAACTATCTCCTGTGCATTAACCTTAATGCACAGGTGTGCATATATATTTCATTTTTAGAAATTTTCAATTTTTTTGTAAAGATTTATTAATTTTTACTAAAAACAAGAGTGGACACACTAAAATGTCTCGCCTGTCGTGTATTTCTAATGAAAGTAAATGATATCCGTATTAAAAAAACAGAGCAAAACACAAAAACTTAACTATAACCACTGAAACATGAAAATGAGGTCAAGGTCAAATGACTCATGTCAGTTGCACATGTACACCTTACCAAATATAGTAGACCTATTGCATACAGTATTCAAAAAACAGAGCAAAACACAAAAACTTAGCTATAACCACTGAACTATGAAAATGAGGTCAAGGTCAGATGACACCTGCCAGTGGATATGTACACCTTACAATCCTTCCATACACCAAATATAGTAGTCCTATTGCATACAGTATTTGAAAAACAGGCCAAACACAAAAACTTAACTATAACCACTGAACCATGAAATTGAGGTCAATATCAGATGACACCTGCCAGTTGGACATGTACACCTTAGAATCCTTCCATACACCAAATAAACTAGACCTATTGCTTATAGTATCTGAGATATGGACCACCAAAACTTAACCTTGTTCACTGATCCGTGAAATGGGGTCGAGTTCAATTGAAAACTGTCTGACGGGGATGAGGACCTTGCAAGGTACGCACATACCAAATATAGTTATCCTATTACTAATAATAAGAGAGAAATTAACATTACAAAAAATCTTTGCTTTTTTTTCAAGTAGTCACTGAACCATGAAAATGAGGTCAAGGACAATGTACGTATGACAGACGGAAACTTCATAACATAAGGCATCTATATACAAAGTATAAAGCATCCAGGTCTTCCACCTTCTAAAATATAAAGCTTTAAAGAAGTTAGTTAATGCCACCGCCGCCGCCGCCGCCGGATCGCTATCCCAGTATGTCGAGCTTTCTGCGACTAAAGTCGCAGGCTCGACAAAAAATTGAAATTTAATTTTTACAAAAAAAAATTTTAAATTTAATTTTTACAAAAAAAAAAATTGAAAATTTTTAAAAATGAAATATATATATATACACCTGTGCATTAAGGTATTAATTTTTACCAAAAAAAATTGAAAATTTCTAAAAATGAAATATATATGCACACCTGTGCATTAACGTTAATACACAGAGATAGTTTCATCAAATTCCTTTGAGCGGTTATGGAGTAGTTGAGGATAGACTTTTTGACCCCCCCCCTTTTTTTCAAAAATGTAAATTTTTACAAAAAAAAATGTAAAATTTTCTAAAAATGAAATATATATGCACACCTGTGCATTACGGTTAATGCACAGAGAAAGTTTCATCAAATTCCTTTGAGCAGTTTACGAGTAGTTGAGGATAGAAGAAAAGTGTGACGACGGAAAACGACAGATAGTGATCCCTATCTGTCGACCATGCGTTTCGCAGGCGACACAATAAACCATTAAAATCTCTGTAGATGTCACTATGAGACATAAACATTGCCCTAAGGACGATTTTAATTGTCAGTATTTTTACTGTATATTTTTTTTACACAGTGCATAGTGAAATTTAAATAAAACGTACTTAACCAGTCAGTGACAGAATGTTTAAATGTCTAAGTGATTATTTACTTCCTCTGATCAGGAATGGCAACAGACTTGCATGGTTCAGACATGTGGTCAAAATTATATATACCGGTAAGCTACCGGCAATAAGGAATGGTGGAAATATGTGAAAAAGCCTTGGAAAATTCCTGATATTCTTTGTCATAAGAAATTGCAAACATAATTAAAATCATTTTAGATGTTTATTCCATGTGTGGCTCTGATCAAAAAGATCATTCTATTTATAGTAAATTTTGAACTTAGGCTGAAAAAGAAAAAACCTTAAAACATATACATGTAGATCTATAAATGAATTGTTTTAATTATTAATGATTTACTGAGGTTTAAAAGCATTAATCTGTTTTTTCTTTACACTGTAAAATCATTCTGGATCCAAGTATTATTCATTGATTTGTTACAGAAATTACCAGTATTTAGCAAAATTCAAAAATAAAAGAAATACTAAGGGTTCATTCCTAATGTATTGCACATGGTAGATCTCCTTAGCTGAAATTTGGCTTCCTATTTCGGTATTTTTGGTTGAGTACTTCTTGTTTAATATAAGTTTGGTTTTTGGTCTTCCAAATGTTTCGGTTTTAATGCTGCTGATGAGAGGTAACTCCTTGAAATGCGTCGTATACAGCATAGTATAAATTTACTATATCTAATATTAGTATCTTTGGATTGTAATTTTCTAAAATGTGTGAGTCTTTCAAGGAAGACATGTGTCGCCTGCGGACATCAATTTTTACAAAAGATATTAAAATTTTCTAAAAATGAAATATATATGCACACCTGTGCATTAAGGTTAATGCGAAGAGAAAATTTCATCAATTTCCTTTGGGCGGTTTACGAGTAGTTGAGCATAGAAGAAAAGTGTGACGATGCAAGACAACGTAAGACGACAGATAGTGATTCCTATGTGTTGACCATGCGTTCCGTATTTGTAGTCCGATCAGGACAAAATGAGGATACTTTGTACAGAAAATCCCATAGATGCTTCAGTCAGGTTTCATTCCAATTGGCCAAGCAGTTCCAGAGAATTTTTTTTTCAATCAACCAATGAGAAACAAGAATTACTCAAGACGGCCATGTTTGTTGCCCGATCTGGACGACATGAGGAAACTTTGTAAACAACCTCCCATATATGCTTCCTCTCAAGTTTAGTTCCATTTGGCCAAGCGATTTCAGAGGAGAAGATTTTTGAAAACTCAGGAATTCAGAAACAACAATTGCCCATGGCGGCCATGTCTGTTCCCCGATCAAGACGAAATGAGCATGAAACTTTATAAAGGACTTTACATAGATGATTCCTGCCAAGTTGAATTTCATTTGGCCCAGTGGTTTCAGAGGAGAAGATTAAAATGTGAAAAGTTAATGGACGGATGCCAAGTGATGACAAAAGATCACATGGTCTTTGGCCAGGTGAGCTAATAATACTGATGTTAATGTGTGCATCACAGATTCAGATTACGCACATTGTGTATTGTATATCATTACCATGTGTTTGGTTTTCTTTCAGGGATTTCAAACTAAACATGTATGCCATGTATTTACTAAAAATTGTCATAACGTTTTATTCAGTACAAATAAATAAATTAAACCTTGTATTTTTGTTTTAATTTTCTTGCTGTTTAAATGACAGAAATCCTACAAACAGCTAGCTGGCTGATGTTTTATACCTGCCTACAAGCCACTGATTTCTGAATATTCTTTTCATTACTTTTTTGTCATTGATTGTGAAATTTACCAGAAATCTACGATTACATAGTTCTTCTCGTTCTCCAACTAATTTTGGTGTGGGGCTATGTAGCTCCCCAAGATGCACACTCACAGCAAATAATATGATTGTAGGTTGCTTGGTATCGGAGAACTGAACTAGGACATTAAACTTAATCTAAGTCAATGAAGTGCAGTAAGTAGGTCAGAGTGACCTTATTTTAGTGGGAGGCTGTTACTCCACCCTCACAGAAAGTAATATGATTGTAGGTCCCTTGGTATTTGAGAACTGAACTCGGATATAAAACTTAACCTTAGTCAATGAAGTGTGATAATAGGTCAGAGTGAATTAACTTTGGTGGGAGGCTGTGTTACTCCCCGAGATGCAACCTTCACACCAAGTATAATATGATTGTAGGTTCCTTGGTATTTGAGAACTGAATTCAGACGTAAAACTTAACCTAAGTCAATGAAGTGTGATAATGTGTGTTACTCCCAAAATATTAAGATGCACCCTCACACCTTATTTTAATGGGTGGCTGTGTTACTCCCCGAGATGCACCCTCACAGCAAGTAATATGATTGTAGCCCCTTGGTATTGGAGAACTGAACTCAGACGTAAAACTGAAGCACTATAAGTAGGTCAGAGTGACCTAATTTTGGTGGGAGGCTGCACACTCACACCAAGTTATATGATTGTAGGTCCTTAAATGGTAATAATCAGAGAGTGGAACCAGGGCTTTCCATACAATTTGAAGTAGTAGGCTGAAATCTAAAAGTAGGCGGCTGTGACATGCGGCCGGCAAAGCTGGCCGCCGCGCCATACTACAAGCTTGGCACCTGAACAGCAGGGGGGTCTGGGGCCGCTTTCAATTTTTTTTTGTGCAGGATTGTGTAACCTTCAATTCTTCATTATTTTCTTTCCCTTATGCTGATAATTCATATGTTTTTTTATAATAACAAATATTACTGTTATAAAATTTAATTTTAAGCCTACTACTTAATTCTTTTTTGTTGACCATCGGAACTTCTCTTTGATTATCCTTGCAAAAATACGTTGCTTTCCGATTAGAGATGGCGTAAATTTACACTTTTTTAATAGACGACCAATCAGTGACCGAAATTCACGTGAACTATATTTAGCTAAAGGTAAACACAGGTTTTACATACTTGTTTATCTCGACGCTTGTCTACATATTTTAAAGAGATTTTTTTTCTTTTTGAATTTATTTTTTTTATCAGTGAAGTAGCTGGCACTTGTATCCACCGTAAACGGCGGATTTCCGCCATCTACCGGCTACTTTGGAAAGCCCTGTGGAACTCGGATGTAAAACTTAACCTAAGTCAATGAAGTGCTTTATGTAGGTCAGAGAGACCTAATTTTGGTGGGAGGCTGTGTTACTCCCTGAGATGAAGCCTTACATCAAGTACTATGATTGAATGTCCCTTGCTATCTGAGAACTGCTCGGACGTAAAACTTAACCTTAGTCAATGAAGTGTGATAAGTATATCAGTGACCTAATTTTGGTGGGAGGCTGTGAAACTTCCTAAGATGCACCCTCACACCAAGTAATATGACTGTAGATCCAAGCTTGGTATTGGAGAACTGAACTCGGATGAAAAACTGAACCTAAGTCAATGAAGTGTGATACGAAGGTCAGTGACCTAATTTTGGTAGGAGGCTATGTTACTCCCTAAGACAAGTAATATGATTGTAGGTCACTTTGTATGTTAAAAACTGATTTTTGACATAAAACTAAAAAACCAGTCAACCGTGTAATATGGGTCATGTAATCTTCATCTTATGTCACATGGTCAGTCTCTTCATCATGCACCTGCACACAAAAATAGATGATCCTATGTCAACTAATAAGTAAGAACTGGCTGTGGACACGTGTACACCGATGTGGACGCTGGGGGTACTCCAATAGTCCCCCTCAACTTTGTTGAGGCGAACTAAAAATGTTATATTTAATTATAAATATGTAGCTTTCCATTTACATTCTACATTTTTTTTCCTTGGTTATAATGGCTAAGGAAAGCTAATGTTACATCCATGGCTGTCCTTACAGGGTCATAATTTCAATACCATGTGTCAGAGTTGTTGACATAAAATTTTACAAAGGTAACTTACACAAAATTATAATTGTACAAAAAAAGTTTGGAATTTATATTTTTTACAATAGACTCGTACATTTTCTTCTTGATATTTATTTTTAAATGTTATTCAACAATTAATAATGAATTTAATAATTCATTTGTTAAAAAAAATTGAATTGAAAAAAATTATAAAAGGGGAGCAACTCTATTTTTTTACAACACCAAATGGCCCAGTTTGTTTGATACCTGAGCTCTGAACCCTAATTAGGCCAATTCTTGACAACAAAAAAAATGCTTTTAAAGAAAATTAAAGAAATTTATGACTGCTAGTGTATTAAGGCCTTTTATTTTTAATTAATTGGTTTACGGATTTTTTTTTGAAAAAATAGGGTCGGTCGGTCGGGAAAAAAAAGAACTAGAGGCTCTCAAGAGCCTGTATCGCTCACCTGGATTTAACTTTTCACATTGAGCAGACCTAAAAATTTAAGTGTTGCAGTCAATTTGGCTGGTTTTTCTATAGGATTCTATGTTAAACTAATTTCATCTGTGGCAGTCATCTTGGTTTAGTCCAGGTCAACGGATACATTTTTAAATGAATTTTCCTATAGGGTCCAATATTTAACAAAGGTCGGTGTGGCAGCAATCTTGGTTGACAATCCGGGTGATCGGACAAATTTCTGAAAGAGGACCTTCTAAGGACCAATGCTGCTAAGTCTGGCCCCAATATGTCAAGTGGTTTCAGACAAGAAGATTTTTCAATGAATTTTTCCATAGGGCCCTATGTTAAACTAAGTGGCGGCCATCTTGGTTGACAGTCTAGGTCATCGCACAAAATCCTGAAAGAGGACCATCTAAGGACCATTGCTACCATGTCTAATTCTAATTGGCTTAGTGGTTTCAGATGAGAAGATTTTTGAGTGAATTTTCCATAGGGTCCTATGTTAAACTAAGTTCTGCTGTGGCGGCCATCTTGGTTCACAGTCCACAAAATTAGACACATTTCTGAAAAAGGACCTCCTAAGGACTAATGCCGCCAAGTCCTGCTCCAATATGTTAAGTGGTTTCAGACAAGAAGATTTTTCAATGTATTTTCCTATAGGGCCCTATGTTAAACTAAGTTCGGTTGTGGTGGCCATCTTGGTTGACAGTCCGGATCATCGCACAAAATGCTGAAAGAAGACCATCTAAGGACCATTGCTACCAAGTCTAATTCTAATTGGCTTAGTGGTTTCAGACGAGAAGATTTTTGAGTGATTTTCCCTTAGGGTCCTATGTTAAACTAAGTTCTGCTGTGGTGGCCATCTTGGTTCACAGTCGACGAAATCAGACACATTTCTGAAAAAAGACCTCTTAAGGACCAATGCAGCAATGTCTGGCTCCAATATGTCAAGTGGTTTCAGACAAGAAGATTTTTCAATGAATTTTCCTATAGGGCCCTATGTTAAACTAAGTTCAGTTGTGGCGGCAATCTTGGTTGACACTCCGGGTCATCGGACACACCTCTGTAAGAGGACCATCTAAGGACCATTGCTGCTAAGTCTGGTCCCAATTGGTCAAGTGGTTTAAGACAAAAAGATTTTTCAATGAATTTTCCCATACGGCCCTATGTTAAATTAAGTTCGGCTGTGGCGGCCATCTTGGTTAACAGTCCGGGTCATTGGACATATTTCTGAAAGAGAACCTCCTAAGAACTATTACTGCCAACTTTGGTTGCAACTGGACTTGTAGTTTTCATATAAGAAGATTTTTGAAAGTCATCCCCCCTTTTTTTCTATTTTTAGTAACAGCAGCCATCTCGGTTGGAAGTTGGGGATGACAGACATAATTTTGGAAGGGGGCCACCCAAGGACCATTCCACCAAAGTTTGGTCTCATTTGGCCCAGTGGTTTGAGAGGAAAAGATCTTTAAAGGAAAATTTACGCTGGATGCCATCTTTAAAGGGCAAAAACTCCTATAAGGGGTCAATCAACGATTTTGGTCATGTTGACTTATTTGTAGATCTTACTTTGTTGAACAATTTTGCTGTTTACAATTGGTCTTTATCTATAATAATATTCAAGATAATAACCTAAAACTGCAAAATTTCCTTAAAATTAACAATTCAGGGGCAATAACCCAACAAAGGGTTGACCGATTCGTCTGAAAATTTCATAACAGGTAGATCTTGACCTGATGAACATTTTTACCCCATGTCAGTTTTGCTCTAATTGCTTTCGTTTTTGAGATATAAGACAAAAACTGCAGTTTACTATTTTTAGCCATGTCAGCCATGTTGGTTGGCAGGCGGGGTCATCGGACACATTTTTTAAACTAGATACCCTAATGATGCTTGTGGCCAAGTTTGGTTCAATTTGGCCCAGTAGTTTCAGAGGAGAAGATTTTTGTAAAAGTTAACGGACGACGGACGACGGACGCCAAGTGATGAGAAAAGCTCACTTGACCCTTTGGGTCAGGTGAGCTAAAAAAAAGAGGGAAAATCATGTACTTTTGAACAATCTTGGTTATATTGCCAAATGTATAAAGGTTGCAAATGATCAGTTAATTCCCTCTTTTGAAACCCAAATGTCAGAACATCTATCTTGAAAGGTGTTGTCCAGTAGATCGTTCCCTTTTCAACGGATCCGACTCGGCAACTACAACATATAATGAGTGGATTCGATATCTTACGGAATGAAGATATCTATACAAAACGAACTTAAAAGCCGCATGGATTCTATTAAGAAATTCGTTTCATAAAATTTATTTCGGAAATTGGCATCAACTCATGTCTATAAATAGATTTTTTTTTTTGGATCATGTTTACAAGTATTTTATTAATGGATAATTTATTTTTAGACGAATTGGAATATAATCTTTTATGAAATTTTGATGCAAAAAGGATTTTAATTTATTTTTATTTTTTGGATGGCTGATTTCAGAGGGTCGGCGGTAATAAAAAACAAAATTTTCAATTTTATTTTTTTTCTGCAAATCGGGTCGGCGGATCCTTAACCAACTAATTAAAAATAAATGGCCTAAGCCATTCACGGATTGAGTCCCCACAGGAAATAACCCTTGCACGATGGCAGACTAGATTGGCTACTTCTTTGTTAATCCTTTAAAGCATTAATTTTGGGCCATTTATTTTTTTATTTGAATAAAAATGTTAATACAATATGTTCTGTTCGCGATCTTTTTAGTTTTTGAATGAAAATGCGAAGATTCGGTAGCAAACAGGGGCTTCCGCGGATGGATATGTTGAAATTCTTCAAATATCTTTAAAATCGCTCAAAATTTTGAATTTTGTCATTAAAAATTATAAAAATTATTTCAAGAAATAAACTTCCAATCATCGATGTCCACTCCCATCAATTTTGTACAAATTCGGCAGAATTGATACAAAATAGTAACTTTCCTGGCATCCAATATTGCCAAAAAAATTCTAAAATTCATTTTCCTAACTTTAAAATCCCATAAAATCCTTAAATTCTGGTCTTTTCAAATGTTGTTTGTAAAAGATCCACCATTGTTTAATCCTTATCCGGGTTTCAAAAAATATGATCTTTTCGGCAAAATGTACAAATTAACCACACTGTCCTGGGTGAAAGTAACTATCACGCATGCTACTTGCGTATCTAATTAGCTCGATTCCGTGATCTAAAAATAAAGTCGATATTTTTTTTTCACTGATTGGATGCCTTTTCATTATTCTTTCCATGAAAGAGTCCGTATATTTTTCTGTCAATAAAAAAAATTCAGTCAACTCAGTGCACGATACGCTTCAGTGACCCTATAATGAAATGCATCCGTGTGGTCTAAGTTTAATTAACATATCAAAATCGGTGTTTATATCTTCACAATTGCATTTTTGTAATTTTAAATACCATGTTCGAAAATTCAAGTTTTTGGTCAATAAAATTTTTATTCCAGGAAAAAAACAGGGTCAATTACAAAATTTATTTTTTTACCCACCAAAAAACACAGTCAGTCGGGAAACCGGAAACATTTCTTTTGCCGAAGCGAATGGCAAACTCCATGTTTTGGGAAGGAAAATAAATCCAAAAAATGATTTTTACCAAATAAAAAATAAGAGGTGCACAATGGCATTATATGATAAAATATCTGAGAAAGTTTCATTAAATTATAGTAAGTGGTTAAGGAGGAGTTATGGATACAAAAATTGGGTACCTCCATATAAGGCAATGGCAAACTCCAGGTTTTGGAAAAATAAACCACAAAAATGTTTTTACCCCACAATAAATAGGAAGTGCACAATGGCATTATATGATAAAGATTTGGAGAAAGTTTCATTAAATTATAATAAGTGGTTTAGGATGAGCTGCGGATACAAAATGGGTACCCCCTCTCCTATTATAAGGCAACGGCAAAGTCCATGTTTTGGAAAAAGAAACCCCAATAATGATTTTTACCAAAAAAAGTAGGTGTACAATGGCATTACACCATAAAGATTCTGAGAAAGTTTCATTTAACTATAATAAGTGGTTTATGAGGAGTTGTGGATACAAATTTGCCCCCATCCCCATTATAAGGCAATGGCAAAGTCAGTTTTGGAAAAAGACACTCAAAAAATAATTTTGACCAAAAAGCAAGTTGGAGGTGCAGAATGGCTATACGATTAAGAATATGAGAAAGTTTCATTAAATTAAAATAAGTGGTTTAAGGGGAGTTGCAGATACAAAATACCTCCCCCCCCCCCCCCCCCCCAATTATAAGGCAATGGAAAAGTCACACGTTTTGGAAAAAGGTACCCGAAAAATCATTTTGACCAAAAACCAAATATGAGGTTCAGAATGGCCAGATGGACAGAGACAATCGCTATATATATCCCCAAACTTTCTTCGAAACTAGGTTCGAGTGTGGCAGCCATCTTGGTTAACAGTCAGGGTCATTTCACACAATTCTGAAAACGGACCTAAGGATGGTTCCATCTGGCCGTGTTACAGTTTCATAGATTTTTTCATTCCCCATTTTTCTACTTTTAGTAACAACAACTGTTTCAGAAGTAAATTTTGAAGGGAGCCTCCAAAGGACCATTCCACCAAAGTTTGGTCCCAACTGTCCCAGTGGTTTCAGTGAAGATCTTTAATCAAAAGTTTATGGAGGATGCAAAGAGTTGGCAATAGCTCATATAGCCCTATAGGTCAGGTGAGCTAAAATGTTTTTTGGACCCAAAAAGTGTGAAAAATGTTTTTGGGGTTCACCAAAGAAAGACAACTCAAACTTTTTTAATTGGCCTATACCAGCTAAATCGAAATTATATGGTTTAACGGTCAAGTTTTTTTGGCGTCAACCACTTGATTCCGAGGGGGGCTCAAGTTTCTGGAAATAATCTGCCCCAGGTGATGGTAAAAATTAATAACCTGGCCATATATAAAGGATAAAAATATCATTTCCTGATCTCAAAGGCGAAAATCTATTTTTACTTTTCTGCCTCAGCAGGGAACATAAAAAGCATTTTCAGACTGAAAATACATACTCTGGCCATGCAATTCAACACTGATAATCATTTAAGTAATGATAACATACAAAAAAAAAAAACAACTTACTGGATAACAGCCATCTTTCAGTACACTTCGAAATCACTTTGTAACACTTTGGGGAGCTGAAAAACAAAACAGTTACAAAAACACCTTGTCGCAAAAAGAAAATTATATAAATTAGATTTTATTTTACATGAAACCGGTTTTAATTATGATGAGCTTCGATGTTACTGAAAATAACACTATGACCTTGTGACTTACTGACATGATGTTTTTTTATCGACCCATTATTCACATATATACACTTTCTTTCACAAAAGATACAATTTTCAAAATTGATCTTTTTTATATATGTGTGCTAAAAATCTACATAATCCATTTTCTTACATCTACTCTGAAGGTCAATAACGGGTTTTAAGCTGTTTCCTATCTCTCTTTTTAAGTATTTAATTTGCTTTACGTCTTCGGCTGTGAGCCGACATGCTTACTTGAATTTGTTGCCTTATTTCAAGTCCATGATGTACACTTGTCTTGTTGTATTTACTTATTTTCCATGTGTAATAGTGAAATTTTTATTGAAAGTCGCGTATGAAATACTTTTTCATAAATTACAGTTTTAAGGTTTTTTTCAGTTTTCTGCAAGGATTTGACACTGCAGATGTTGTCGACCGGTACTCAGCATTTAATGATGTTGACTACCGGTATCCAGCATTTAATGACATTATCCCTGTTTTTCTTTATATACTGTGGATTCATTAATATTCGTTGTATACCAATTTTCGTGGTTTTCGTGCGTCCCAATAAACCACGAATTTAACTATCCAACGAAAAATTAGATTTTTACTCTTGTTTAAATGCACTGAAGTTTGAAACCACGGAGTTTTGAACAATTGCATTTTTACAGCATGTACTTGAATTCTGACATATGATGAGTTAGCTATATCCACAGATGTTTCACGTAATTTTGTCTTTAGTAACATATAAACGCTCAAACAATTTTCTTTAAAAAGATTTTGACTGTGTAAATTGTCGCGGAATTCACTTCCGTTTTTTTGTATTCAAACATTCAAGAAAAATCAAAATCCTAACTAGACCTAAACAATACAGACTTTCTCATAAATTATATTAAAAACATCTTGTCAAAAGATAATAAAGCAGAAATTATTGATCGTAATCGGATTAAAAATATGTATGTATATGCCCCGAGGTATTTGGTAACCAGTGATTGCAATTTTGTCAATATATATTTCACACCTGTTTAACTTAATGAGTAAATAATTACGGATTTTGTTAATCTTGTTAAATTTATGACAAGCTTTAATTGTTCTGTTACAAATTTAAAGAATCTGTTTGTTAGACTTTTGTTTAATGAGCGCTTTAAATCAGTACTTTACTGTACAATATCAAGTCTGATCGGCAGGTTAAGTCACAGTATTTTCATGATATCTGAATTTAAGTATTTCAACAACTTTTTATATTTTTTTCTAAGCCAGCAATCCACGAATTTAGGTATCCCACGAAATGCCTTTTTTTCTCTATCCACGAAAATTGGTATCCACGAAAATAAATGAATTCACAGTATTTGATTAATAGCAAGTTTTAAGTATTTTCTAACATTACCATGAAATCTTCAGAAGCTTGTTACCATGAAATCCTGGTATGCTGATGTTTGTTACCCTGAGATCTTGCAAGGATAATTGTTACCATAAAACCATCTTGGGAGTAATGCTACGATGACAACCTGTTGGTAGTCTGAAAGTCATCTCCAAGCAGCCAGCCTGTAAATCTGACTATGAATCGACAAACACATTAAATAATAAATCTACAAATTAATAGTTACTATATTTAAATTCCTTCATTTTGATTAAAACTATACTGCTACTTCAAGAATGTATTTAACAATTTATGACCTGTCAATAATTCTCCTGGCAAAGCATTTGTTTTTGTAGTGACTAACAGTTTATAACTCCTGGGCAGAGAAAAAATAATAATAATACAAATCTTATGTTGCTCATAAACTATTGGGCAGCCTAAATTTACATTGCCACGATTACAAATGCACAAATAACAATTTATAAGCATCTGAAATCAAGACAACAACAAACCAAGACATGGGACATGTCTGCCTGCTCGCTCATCTGCCACCCACTGAAACATCAAATCATCAACGACATCCTAGGCTGTAGCTTTGTGTTATTGTTGAAGTTCTTGTTGATTATCATGGTCTTGTGGGCTCGATTTACGCGATTTTCATAAATATTATCGGAGAAGAAAAAAAATACGACCATCCACAACGCTTACCAAAAATAATCTGCGAAGCGGGAAGGTTGGGTTCACTCGAAATCTACTCACTGAGGTCAACCGCCAGCGGGTTAAATATACATAAAATAAGTACATTGAGTTGATTTTTTTAATATAAAAAATATACATATAATTTGATAGGTTTGATCGTGTGTGAGCCAAAATTTGTTCCTGTGATAAAAGTTCCAGTGGAACAAATATCACATGAAATATATTCCGGGAGAACTTTTTTCACAGACAATTTTTATTTAATTTGTTCCATCTCTATAAAATAAGTTCCACACTTTACCTGGTGAAATAAGTTCTGGGTTTATGAAATTTGTTCCTTACATTGTGAAATAAGTTCCTATTCTATGAAATTTGTTCCTTACATAGTGAAATAAGTTCCTATTCTATGAAAGTTGTTCCTTACCTGGTGAAATAAGTTCCTAGTCTGTGAAATATGTTCCAGTGGTTATACAACTTATCTTTAATAATGACTATTGTCATTAGTGTGTTTAAAGTTATCATTCAAGTACATTATAAAACAAGCACTACATTGATAATATATAATAATAAAAAGTTTAAACATCCAATATGGATCCTTTGGAGTATAGGAAAATATTTAATTACATCCTTGAAAAAAAATATCCAAATGAAACAAATGATGCAGAAAAAAGAATTCGAGAAATCACACAGAAAAATTTTGTAGTTGAAGATGAACATTTGTATTATATTGAGAAGGACAAAACTACTGGTCAGTTAAACAAAAGACTTGTAGTTACAAAAGATAAAGTCCAAAGTATTTTAAAAATGTGCCATGACCATAGTGGGCACCAAGGTCTTAATAAAACTGTCAACAAAGATATTACTGGATTTGCATTTGTTTTTTAATCATATTATCTACTTACAACAGATATGCTGACTTAATTTGATATTTCAAAAATTTTTAACTTTTATAACGGGAATTTATTTGACTTTTTTTTAAACAATCTATATCGGAACGAAATTCATGGAGCTGTGATATTTGATCCGGAACTTATTTCACATTTGGTTAAAAAATTAGTTCCGGAACAAATTTTACATGGCTGGAACTTATTTTCTGTGATATAAGTTCTGGTGGAACATATTTTCTATGAAATAAGTTCCGGCGGAACAAATGTCACGCCGGAACAAATTTTTTGTTACATTTGATCGATATACCTTAAAGGTGGATATTAATAGTTAGTTTATCTCTTAAAACATTCATCCTATTAAACATGGAAAAGACAATCTCGGACAATTCATTTAGAAATTTTTCTTTATCTGTTTCATTTGACGTTCAATTATCAAGGGAATTCTAAAGTGCAAAAGGTTGAATTGTATATACAACTCACTTCAAGTCATTCAAGAATATCGGATATATTTTAAAAGTTATGATTTTTTTTCTTTTATAAATAATTAAGATCAAAAGTTAATTATACACATTTCATGTTATGTTTTAACTGGCTTCATCCCCTGGTAGCTACTTACTAAAAGACACATTGAAACAATATATAGAAATAAATATAGAATTTCTTATATAGTCTAAAGATGTTAAAGTCTGCATACTTCTTTTCCATCCTCTCTTCTGATGATCATAACAAACTCCGCACATATAATACACTGAAAAAAGAATATAAACCTGAAACCTATACACAACTGAATGTACCAAGGCAACATATTAAACTTTTATCTAAACTGCGAATTTCAAATCATAATCTTGAAATTGAAAGGGGGCGATACAAAAAAACTCCGCCAAATGAACGTCTATGTAAATCATGTAATGCTAATAAAATAGAAGATGAATTCCATTTCATTTGTGAGTGCGACTTGTTCGAAAATTCAAGACACTTATTTTTTGCAGATATATCTGAAATTGTATTCGAATTCCGAAACTTGAATATACTTGAAAAATTCAAATATTTAATGAATGCGTCTGAAACTGATGTTCTAATAAGATTATTTTCATTCTTGGAAGATTGTATGAAGACTCGAAATTCGTCAGAGGGATTAGTTAGGTCATAATAATTATATATGAATGTTATGTGTTCCGTGTCTTTTGTTATTGTATGATATGTTGTCTATTGTAGAATGTTGTTTCCTTTTCAGTGATGATCCTCTGTAATGGATTTTAGACTGAATAAAATTAGTTAGTTAGTTAGTTACTTAGTATAGCTGATTATTTGTATATACTTAGCCAATTCTATACAAACTTTATAATTAACAATTTTTTCTAACCAATTTTCAAAATCAATTAAGCATCTTTTCATGGAATGTCTGTGGTCTTGGGGACAAGCACAAGGATGAAGATTTTGTTGACAAAATTAAGTCTGACATAACTGCTCTATTAGAAACATGGAAAGGAGAGAATCAAAACTCTAATATAGATGGATTTTACTGTATTTCGAAGTGTAGAAAGAAAAACAAATATCTAGAAGATATAATTGTGGCATTATTATTTATATCAAAGCTAATTTAAAAAGGGGGGGGGGGGGTCTCTTATTTAAAAACCGCTTCCATTTCAGCCAACAGATTATGGCTCAAACTAGATAAAGGATTTTTTAACTTGAAAAATAATTTATACTTATGTGCTCCATACATTCCTCCCCAAAATTCAGTTCATGTTGATGACGACTTCATAGACCTTGAAACAGAAATAACACAACTTTCACGTTTGGGAGACATAGCTCTGATTGGGGATTTTAATGCCAGAATAGGGAAGGAACCAGATTTTATTATTGGAGAGACTACAGAAACCCCCAAACTAGATGATATAATGCCTAGAAATTATGATATTGATAATTATATTACCAGAAATAATATTGATAATTGTATTTATAATACACATGGCCAAAGTTTTTTTTTTTTTTAAATCTGTGCATTTCCTCAAGACTACGGATATTGAATGGTAGATATGTAAGTGATTCTCTTGGATATAATACTTGTTATTCTGTTAATGGTAGTAGTACTGTCGACTATGCAGTGAATAGTAAGAGCCTGCAGACTTAGAATTATTTGGTCCCAGAATAAAATTAATTAATTTACAAATCAAAATTTGCAACGTACATGTAACATTAGATTAACGAAATCCAGTCAACTTGCATGATAGCCTCAGAATTAAGTGCTATATGATGTATGTTGAAATTAATATATGAGATATTCAGATAGGCCTATAGTAACAACATTGAAACAATGTCCAAGACGGACGGAAAAAATAACGTTGAAACAATGTTGTAATTTTCAACGCTGTTTTACAAACGTTGGATCAACATTGAAACAATGTTATTGTTTTTGGTTAAAAACCAATTACGTTGATTCAATGTTACAACTGTTGCGCGTAATGTTGGTGCCATTTCACATAATGCGGTATTACACTTGAATTGGTATATTTTCAGAGCCGATGTGAATATTTTTTTCTGGTTTTTTTTTGTACTATATGCTAGAATAAGCATCTCCTAGTACAATCTACATGTTATTTTATGAAAAGGTACGCTTATATGTTTTATTTGCCGACTTTATGAAACATACTGTGTGTAAAATATGGAACGCCACAGCTGTCTTATGTTCATTTCCATGATGTTGTTATGTCCATTTGTTGTTTTATTAAGTCAAATTGTCTGATTGTGTTGTGTGTGCTTATGTTGTTCTGTTCAAATATTTTTTATTGAGTTAATTTCTATTTTGTTATGTGCAGTTATTATTTCATTCAGTCGATTCAATTTGTTGTGGTGTTAAAAGATCGTTTTGTTGGGTCAATTGATTATATTGTTATGTTAAATCATTATTTTATTACGTCAGATCAACTTATTATCATGTTAAATTATTATTTTATCAAGTCAAATCAACATATTGTTATGTTCAATCATTATTTCGTCTTGTTAGTCTAACTTGTTGTTATGTTCATTTGATGTTTCGTAATGTCCAATTAGTATAATGTTATGTTGCATTTTCATCACGTGATGTCAAGTAGCAACTTTATTTCATTGTGTCGAGTTATTATGTTGTAATGTTGAAGTATTATGTTGTAATGTTGAAGTATTTATGTTGTAATGTTGAAGTGTTATGTTGTAATGTTGAAGTATTATGTTGTAATGTTGAATCGTTATGTTGATCAACGTTATGTTGTTCATTCAGAAATGATCTTCGAGTTACTTCGGTATTAACAGATTAATTTGAGACCACTCCCAGTCTGCCATAAACTATATTCAACACCTACCCAAGTGTTTCGGGTACCTGTTCAGATAGATTAATAGGTTCAAGGCTACATCCATCATCAAAACGACTCAAGCCCCTGATGTTTTATTTTTAGGGATCAAACATTTTTTAGGGCGGGGGGGGGGGGGGGGGGGGGGGGCTAGGATCAATTTTGGAATAAAAAGGCATGACCAGGACTGTGGCAAAATAAAAAGGCAGGATCACTGTTGGTGTGAACAAAATGCAGGACATTTTTCGGTGTAAATGAAAATAAAAATATGGGTCGAAATAGCAGCCAAAAAAAATCCAGGGCAAAATTTCCAGGAAAAAAAATAGGCAGGACCAAACATTTGATCCTACCCCCACCCTCATAAAAATCAAATGCTCCCTTAAGACGTATTATCTTTAATTATTTTACAACGTATGTTGAGAAACTGATACATAAAGAGTCGCGGCGTTTAAATATATAATTTGAAGTATAAATTATATATATTATTGAGAAGTTTAATTTGAATTACTAAAGTTAACATCGCCTTTGGTTTATAATACTAATATGGTATCTACCATTCACTAATACTCAGAAACAAACTTTTTATAATGCTAAATATGTTAGTTTTGGCGTTCAAGATTGAATGAGTCTGTCGTAATTTATAGATTTTAACATGTATCTCAAATGTGGCTGCTACCTAAATGGCTGCTGGCATTTCAAAATGTTATATTCTTATATAAATATTTGTTTTTTAGACATTTCAAAAAAGTGGCTGCCAGCTTGCGCCTGGTTAAATACAGACCTAAAAATAAAAACAAAGCGCCACCGATATAGTATTTGCTACAAACAGTTAGGAAGAAATGATTTCACAAATTATATATTCAAACGCCTCTCCTCCCCCGCTGATTGCATAAAAAAACCACAAAAGTCTTGAAAATTACCTCACCTCGTCTAAAACGAAATAAAAACAGTATATCTTTCTCAAACGAATCCAATACGTAAATTATAACACAAATTCTCAATTGAAAATAATTTTTGTGCACAATGAGATAAAGACTTAGCATAGATTATTGACCAACAATTTAAGTGTGCGACTCTTTCTGTATCAGTTTCTCAAAATACGTTGTAAAATAATTAAAGATAATACGTCTTAAGGGAGCAACCATTTGACTTTTAGAGGGGACTAAGATCAAATGTTTGGTCCTGGCTATCTTTTTTCCCTGAAAATTTTGGTCCTGGATCTTTCTTTCGGCTGTCATTGCGACCTACATTTTTATTTTCATTTAACCAGAAAATGTCCTTATTGACACATGTCCTGCATTTTTTTTTGATACCTAAAGTGATGCAGCCTTTTTATTTTGCCAAAATTGATCCTAGCCCCCCCCTTCCCCCCCCCCGCCCTAAAAAATGTTTGATCCCTAAAAATAAAACATCAGGGGCTTGAGTCGTTTTGATGATGAGTGTAGCCTTGAACCTATTAATCTATCTGAACAGGTACCCAAAACACTTGGGTAGGTGTTGAATATAGTTTATGGCAGACTGGGAGTGGTCTCAAATTAATCTGTTAATACCGAAGTAACTCGAAGATCATTTCCGAATGAACAACATAACGTTGATCAACATAACGATTCAACATTACAACATAATACTTCAACATTACAACATAATAATACTTCAACATTACAACATAACACTTCAACATTACAACATAATAACTCGACACAATGAAATAAAGTTGCTACTTGACATCACGTGATGAAAATGCAACATAACATTATACTAATTGGACGTTACGAAACATCAAATGAACATAACAACAAGTTAGACTAACAGGACGAAATAATGATTGAACATAACAATATGTTGATTTGACTTGATAAAATAATAAATTAACATGATAATAAGTTGATCTAACGTAATAAAATAATGATTTAACATAACAATATAATCAATTGACCCAACAAAACGGTCTTTTAACACCACAACAAATTGATTCGACTGAATGAAATAATAACTGCACATAACAAAATAGAAATTAACTCAATAAAATAATATTTGAACAGAACAACATAAGAACAAACAACACAATCAGACAATTTGACTTAATAAAATAACAAATGGACATAACAACATCATGAAAATGAACATAAGACAGCTGTGGCGTTCCATAGTAAAATGTAGTGTAACGCGTAACAAAAACATCGGGATATGGGAGTATTTGGTGGCCGAAATTTACAATTTTGGTTGGATTTTCACAAAATTTGGTTCCTTGTTTTCCCGAACAACGTCCTATATGACGTCATAATTGTTTTGCGTATTTCCGGAATTTAAAAAAAGAAGCAGCCTCCGTAGCGCAATGTAACGCACCAAATAGAAGTACCATTTACAAAGATCAAGACGGGTAAGAAAGAATAAAAAAACATAATACGCAAAATTTAATTGCACAGAACAAATACATTATCTTCATACATTTCAAATTTGCTGAAATATTATAGATTTTTCACCGACCCAAAAAATCACACCACAAATGAAAACTCCGATTGAAATGTCCACCATGAGATTTGACCTCAAAATCGCAAAATCTGCGAAATTCGTACATCAAAACTAGAAAAGTTAATATGTTCTTTATAAAAAATACACCATTACCAAAATACATTTTTTCTCTTGTTTTTATATTTAAAAAAATGTCTTGTTGGCTTTTTTCAAAAACGAGTAAAATATATGCACAAAATATTTTTTAAAATGTGATTGAAGTAAATGCAAAAGTGAACAAAGTAAATCGGAATTTAATTAAGACAAGAGCACATTATTATAGTGCAATTAGCTCTCTTACTATATATATGTTATACGGATAAAGACAGCCTTACTTCTGTTGTGACTGTACTCGACCCGTGTACCCGTACTTCATATATTTTTGTACATGTATCATTTACTTGCATTCTATCATACTGGCCCCCATACAATACCTTTAATTACGGCTTTGGTCTACATACATCCTCCGGTATGCGGTGCAATTATAAGGGATTTCTTATTTATTGTAGCACAACTATAGAAATTTAAAAAGTTGAAATGGTACCAGCAACAAAAAATTGAAAAGAGGAAACAAACGCGACGTATGTCATATCCCAAACGAAAAGAACAGAATTGCAATGATAAAAGTGATGATAAAACAACAAAACAACCAAACAACAAAGAACCAACTAAACAAGCACTCTGGAAAAGAAAACAGAGAGAAAGAAAGAAGGCACGTATAAATGATATAAGAGAAAAAACGCTACAACGAGTGCGTAAATACAGGCAAAAACAGAAGGGCCTACAAAACAAGGATCAACATTTAAAGTCTGATTTCAAAAATAGAATGGAAAAAAGCAGGGCTATAAAAAGATTAAGACAAAGTTTACCAAAAACACCAGAAAAAGGGTATCTGTATTAGAAGCTTATTTGTGGCATAGATCACCAACAGTTAAGAATGTAAAGAGCAATAGTGTTTCTCCCGTTGAAACTCGAGGTCTTGATGTTGCCATTCCAATTGTAGAATCCTTACAAATTGCTATCAAAGAGACGAAACTTTTTCGATCTGATGATGACAGGACTGCAATGAACGTTATAGCATCGGCAGTAAGTGGAGATTCCGTAGTAAAAAGGTCAAAGGTAAAGTTGCAAGATCACTTGGAATCCCCGCCCGAAGAGTCTCAAAGGGAACACGAGTAAGAGCCCAAGTTTTACGTTCTGAGAAATCTTGCTGGACGCATACTGGTAGAAAAACGCGATCAGATGCCGTAAGTGAGACTGATAAAAAGACCGCATATGAATTTTGGCTTCTCCAGGAAAATTCAAGACCCACTGGAAATAAATCTGATATGAAGAGAATGCGAATTGGTCCAAAATTATACAGTTCTCATATGGTTCATATTCTAGAGAAGAGTCAGACGGACGTCTATTTTGAATTCACTAAAATCCATCCTGGCATTAAAATGTGCCAAAGAACATTTGAAAGGTGCAAACCATATTTTGTACAACCAGTGAGGCCAAAAGACAGACAAACTTGTGTATGTCGATATCACGTTGAAGCAAAAACATTGTTTAACTCTTGCATGAATTTCGAAAAAAAATTACCGATGATAAGAAAATTTTCCCATATATGAACACTTGAATGACATTGTTAATTGTACCCTATGTCCGGGAGAACCATATAGCATGAAATGTTTGAACAGAAATTGCTTAGAATGTGGAGTTGGAAATTTCTACCGGAGGAATTGGAGACGGCAGACACTGCCCCTCGTGTAACATGGTCAAGATATGAGTATATTAACTTCAACTTTAAGAAAGGTAAAACGTTGAGAAAATTGTCATTAGTCAAAAAGGAAACTTCACCAGGCGAAATGAACAGCTATTTTCTTGAAATATTATCATCATTTGCGGCACATCAATTCAGAACTAGATGGCAAGCTTCACAATTAAAATATCTACAAGAAAATCTACCATTGAACCTCTGTCTTTGCATTCATGATTTTTCAGAAAATTTCAGCTGTTTTGACTCTATGGTTTTGATTTTGGTAAAGTTATTTAATAAAATCCTACAAACAGGAATATTTCCTAAACAATGGAATTTGTCTCATATTACTTCAATATTCAAATCAGGCAACCCAAATGATTGCAATAATTACAGAGGCATATGTGTATCCAGCTGTCTGGGAAAACTCTTCACTACCCTGCTTCAAAATAGACTGTCTTTGTTTCTTGAAGAACATAACTTAGTAAGTCCCAATCAAGGTGGTTTCAAATCAGGCTATAGGACTAGTGATCATATCTTTGTTTTAAAAACTTTAATAAACAAATATTTGTATGGTAATAACAAAAATCTTTATGTATGCTTTGTAGATTTTCGCAAGGCTTTTGACAGTGTTGCAAGAAAAGCGCTTTTTACTAAACTACTTAGAAACAAAGTTGGTGGAAAATTTTATGACCTCATCAAAAATATGTACTCTAATACACTTTATTGTTGTAAGACTGATAATATCTTAGGTGAACCTTTTCTATCAAAGATTGGGGTGAAACAAGGGGATAGTCCCACACTTTTTAACATATTTGTTGATGATATTAAATCTTACTTTGATTTTAACAAATCTAACCCAGTCACACTAGATCAAATAAATTTTAATCATCTCCTTTATGCGGATGACTTGGTTTTAATTTCAGAGTCACCCTCAGGCTTGCAACATTGTATAGATGGCTTGCAAAGATTCTGTGGAGATTGGAACCTTAGTGTGAACACCCAAAAGACAAAAATAATGAGTCTATCCAAATTTAAAAACAGATCTGTAATTGATAACTATGTCTTTTATTTTGGCGCAAACACTCTTGAATCTGTTCCAACTTATAAATATTTGGGCATTACCTTTGATAACAAAGGAAAAACCAAAATAGCAGCCGAGGAACTGGCTATAAAAGCTCGTAAAGCTTATTTTGCTTTGAAATCCAAAATACCATATTCAAACTTCATTTCAGTAGAAAAATGGATAAAACTTTATAACACACTTATTTTACCAATTATGTCTTATGGATCTGAAATATGGATCTCAGATTTTAATTCTAATTTAGACTCAGTAGATAAACTACCTTTTGAAAAAGTTCAAAACATGATTATGAAGAATATCTTGGGAGTTCACAGTAAGGCATCCAATCTCGCATTAAGAACTGAATTGGGACTTAACCCAATAAGTATAAAGTCCTACTTTTTGATGTATAAATATTATTTAAGATTGGTTGCCGTGGAATCAAAACCTGAACAAAAATTCGATATTTTAAAAGCCGCATTCAAAGAAGAGAAAAGTCTTTTCCGAGACAAAACAAATAGTTGGCTTTCAACTTTACATAAGATTAAAGATACTTTTTTAATTCCAAATCTTGACATAAGTTCTTCTGAGTTCAAAACATCTTTAGAAAAATTTTATAAAGACAAAGTTCATAGACAACTTAATTTTATTAAAAATAATAATGAAGGTAAATTACGTTTTTACAGTAAAATCTCATCTTCCTTTGAACTAAAGAACTACCTTAAATATAATCTTAAAAAGTCAGATAGATCATGGTTAACAAAAATCAGAATAAGTGCACATCCATTGGCAATAGAAACAGGAAGATATTCAAAACCAATAGTTCCTACTGATAATAGAACTTGTAAACATTGCACAAACACTGTCGAGGATGAAGTTCATTTCATTCTAAATTGCCCTAAATACAAATCTCTAAGAGAAAAATTTAAGATTTTTAACAACAGTGAAGTATATATTGAAAAATTACTGAATCCTTTAACTGAAGAAAGTGCCAGGGAAATCTGTACTTACCTTAGAGAGGCTTTTGAAATTCGTTCTTCTGATTCCACCGCGACCAATCCAATATCATGTACTACAGACTAACTTAACTATTGTTGTATTGATTTATATATCGTATATATATAAAATAATTACACTTTATAATATAATAACTTAAAGTTATTGGGACTAAAAATGTTTTATTTCATGTATTTACACTTATATTTATGTATTACATATATGTCTTGTGGATAACATTGCATTGTTAATTCATGTGCTTTATCCAATAAACTGATTGATTGATTGATTGATTGACAAGCAAGAAATTCAGTCTAGTTATTTCCGAAAGAATGAAGTTTCTATACATGTAAGTGTTATTTATAGACATGCAGTTCTAGAGTATGATGGCGTAGAGACGACAAACGAAAATCCAAACATTGTCATCGAACACTTTTTTGTGATAAGTCCAGATCTCACACATGATTATAATTTTACCCAACATGTACAGTTTTTGATTTCAAAATATCTGATAGAAATTGGTTGTCAAGTTGATGAAATGCACGAATTCACGTACGGGTGTCAGTGTCAATACAAAAGTCGGCACTGTATAGGAGGCATTTCGTCGGTACCACAGCGCCTCGGATACAAAAGATTTACAAGGAGCTATTTCGAATCGGCGCATGCCAAAGGTCCACAGGACGCAGCGGGGGGATGCATAAAACATCAAGCAGATCTTGCTATACGAAGAGGAACCGCTACTATTCAATCAGCTGAGGATTTTTACAACTTTGCTAATAGTTCATTACAGAACCCTAAATTCAGTTTGTGCAATAAGAGAATTTTTCGGTAGGTAGTTTGTTTAATATCTTATAGCTACGGTGCCTGAAATTAACAGCATTCGAAAATAAAAAATGTAAAATGATCAGTCTTTGACCAATTTTTTTTTTTTTTTTTTTTTTTTTTTTGGGGGGGGGGGGGGGCCTTAAAACTATTAAAAGAAAAAAAAGAAAATATAATTACTCATAAAATTACCCATTCCAAATCCGAAGACATCCGAAAGTGCCGAATATTTAAAATTTTGCAGTACTGTGACAATACAAACACGAAAACTTAGTATACACTTGTCATAAAATATTATGATACTGTCCTTTAATTTACTAACAATTTAAACATTGTCATAAAACGTTACAAAATATTGACAACATGATTATGAAAAACATTTAATACCGGTACTATGAAATAAAAATCAAATAAGTATTGATTTGACCGACAAATTATCCCTTGAACTATTTTAGGTATGTTGAAAACGTCCCAAGGGATACAGATGCTAGGTTCAAACCGAACCCGAGAAATAGATCCATTCACCATGTAAGTACGACGGATAATCCGGGAGAGGTAGTGTTGAAGGAACTTTCGTGTTACAGCTGTGAGGCTTGTGCCCAGGCAGATTTCGGGAACTGTTTAAACCTTTACCACGCAGAGACCAGAACAGTCATAATGGAGCAGGAAACACAAAACATTGGATCATCACCCACAGAAAACGATGATTCAAACTCAACAACGTCACTACGGGATTTAGCGAAACCAGGTATTTTTTTAAGATTAAAAAATCTCCTCTCCTTATTTGTGGTTGAAATAAAATAAAATAAAAAATACTGAACCAAAACCATATATCATATATGACTTTTAAGTTTAAATAAGACTGATCGATTTATAATATAATTATGTACTTTTTTTCATTAAATGTATCATTTTTGTATTTGATTTCGCACTTCGTGAATATCGTTTTGTTGAAATTTGTAAACGTATAGCTAAATGATTTCGGAAAGGAATATTGAAAATTACAATTTTTTTCAGGATGCACTGCTGCACTATTCACAGACGACGAAACCACAGACTACTATTTATATGAAATCCAGCAAGAACCGACAATTCTCAAGAAAACTGTCAATGACAAGTGGGGAAATAGTTTTGGTGCGGGATTGGACGTTATTCGTGGACTGTTTTATGACAAAGTGAAAAACAATCTACTTAAATTCAAACTTAATATTATTCATGGAAAAGAAGCACTGGTTCCCACAGTTACTTTACGCTACATTTTCATTAAGGATGACAATCGCCATCGCAGGGGGGTGTTCACTATGAGTGAGAATGACCATTTAGACATTATCACAGCCATAGAGGAATATTGACATATTTTTTTTCATTAAATGAATATATATGACTGGACAGTCTTTAATGCTTAAGCGACTCATTATGAAGCATGAAATTTTATCAATAGTGTTTGTTAAACTTTTTATACCTTAAATAGCAAATTAAAAATGAGGGTATCAGATTTTCTCCTATTCTTGACGTGTTTAATCGGTGGGATAAAAATACATAATATTTTTAGCCACTTCATGGTGATTAAATTTCTACGTGGGAATTACCGCCGTTTTTTCTACAGTTATTGGAACGATAAACTAGAGAAGTTCCGAAATGACGTACATGTAAACAAACTACATAGCAACTACATTTTCTTGAGGTTTTTGTCGAAAATCATAGGAGAAACAGATTCTCCTTCAATTCAAAGTACTCGTGAGTAATGGAATTTCTCCACCCTCAATAGTTAAATTTTAGATTTTAACACGCTCGCAAATGCTCGCGTGTTGAAAATCGAAAATTTAACTATCTCTGGTGGAGAAATTCCATAACTCACTCGTACCTGAAGGAGAATCTATATTTAAACGTAGATGACAATAATCTGAACGTTGACGTCGATTTTTGGACGTTTTTATGTGTTACGTTATCAAGCACCAACATTACGCACAAGGTAATGAATATGTATATATTATCTGCATTTTGACAGCTAGATATCGTAAAATATCATCCCGTGAGCCAGAATATGAAGCTTGGGACGAGTGAGCGTAGCATATTCTGTCGAACGGGGTGATATTTTACGATATCTAGCTGTCAAAATGCAGATAATATTTTTATCATCTTAATTACTTATCTGAAACGTAAAATTTTGTAAACGTTCTGAATTCTCACAAATTTTCGCGGGAAAAGTATGGATTCTTCATCGCAACGACAAGTTTTCCGTAACGTTGTTTACCATACCAATAAGTATACATTTCCTGAATGTTCGTGTAAAATATCTTATAAACGATATGAAAACCGACAATAAGGTGTATTTTCATGTTTAAAAAAAAACAAAATCAGTCTGGAAATCTTTGTTCATGATTTTCCGGGAAACTAAAGCACCCGCTTTCAAACTTGCAACCTCGTTGACGTCTTAGTCCGTCTCCATTCGCGAAACAACTTCTGACTAAAATATGCGCAAGGTAAAATAATCACTCAAATTTAACCAAGGAGACGACATATTTAAACAACATTTAGTCGTTTTTGTACTAATTCAGGCGAAAATATGGACATATAAAAATAAAGCGTACGTTTAAAAATTTGATTTAATCGCAAATAACGAAATGCAATGGAAAGAGCGGAAAGAAGTCCCATCAGACATTATCAGCATCGAGGAAAGACACATTTTGTTGATGTCACTTTTAAAAATTTCTTCATCATTCATTTAAATAAAACGCCATAATTTAAAAAAGGAACACCAAATCTTGATATATTTATTAATATTTTCCAATTTTGAAAGCTATTTAATAAGTTCTAAGCTGCCAAACGTTGGGAGAATTTGTTGATAAGTCCTGCTGACTGTTGATAACTCCTGCTCAGCGCACGCTTGTTGATACGAATTTTTCGGAGCTGCTCAACAAGCTGATAGAATCACAGGGAAGGATGATAATGGTTGAACAACTAACCAACCAATATCCAACGTTGATTCAATGTTCTTGTGCCTGCTGGGTCCTGCCCTCAGTGAACTTTTTTGTACAACTGCTCCAAATTTCCTCTCAGATCATGTCCAGATATGTTTTAATTTAAAATGCAATATAAATCTAAAGAAAGAAAATTTAAAGCAAATTTTCGCTGTTGTAAGTTAAAATAGATTTGACCAGTGAATCAAACAAATGACAAGCTAAGTTAGCAGGCATCTGGTTTAAATAACTTGTATAGGTTTTAATAGAGTACATTACTTTTAAGGATTTATTGGAAAGATATTTAGCAGACTTGGTCATATTTCCATTTTTTGTAACTGTGTTTCCTAAAAATTTGAATTCATCTACCAGTTCAATATCTGTCTTTTTATAATGAAAAAGAACATTTTCTTTAATTCTATTTTTCCTAATGATATTAGCTTTAGTTTTTTTACAGTTCACAGTAAGCTGCCATTTATCACAATAATCAGACAATTTATTTATGCTATTCTGCAGACCTTCTTTTGTTTCTGAAACAAGAAGTAGGTCGTCTGCAAATAATAAACTTCCAATTTTTGTGGTTTCCAAAGTTAAAGGAGAATTTTCATCTCTTTCAAACAAGTTACAGATGACATTAATATATATATTAAATAAGGTAGGGCTCAAAGAATCTCCATGTCTGACCCCTCTATCTATATTAAAAAAATCAGTGTACTGACTATTAAGTTTTATGGCTGACATACAGTTGGAATACATACTTTCGACCACTTTTATCGTCTTATTTCCTTTACCATTTGATAACATTTTAAAAAGTAATGCTTTTCTCCAAATTGAATCGAAAGCTTTGCGTAAATCTACAAAACAGACGTGTCATGTGAAGCTGTTGCCATCACTTTGCATGGGACGTCATAAACTTTCCTTTAAAGATCTTCTCTGAAACCACTGGCCTATTAGGACCAAACTTTGATCGAATGATTCTTGGGTGGTCCTCTTTTTGAAATTGCTTCCTGCATCCCCAACTTCCAACCAACATGGCTGCTATTATAAAAAAAAGAAGGGATTAATTTAAAAAACATTATGTGGAACTACATAGCCAGATGGAACCAAACATGGCAGCATGTAGTCCTCATTCACAATTATGTCTAAAGCCAAACTTAACACAGGACCCTATGGGAAAATTCATTTTAGAAACTAGTGGTCTAAAAGCACTTGGCCATTTGTGGCCAGCAATGCATGTTTCTTAGATTGTCCTATCTCAGAAGTAGGTCCAATAATCTGGACTTCTTAATAACAACCAAGATTAGTTTGATATAGGTCCTTAGCCAATTGACCCTAACTTGGCAGCAATGGTCTTTAGGTGGTCCTAAATTGATTGGCAAATCACATCCAGGTGGGCGATGCAGGCTCCTGGGAGCCTGTAGTTTTACCATTTGGGTTAAATATGCAAAATTCTAAAAAAAAAAAAAAAAGAAAAAAGAAAAGGAAATGAGAAAAATTTGTAAAGGGTTTTCCATATACACCGAAATCATAAAAGTTTTACAGAAGTAGAGTTAATTTTTTGAAAAATTAGAAAACAAATGGTAAGGTCTTGCATTTCAAATGAATTGGTAAATGAAGGTAAAAATTTATGAACTCTGTCACATTTTATTGGATAAATCTCACATTATTTTTGAAAAATTGCCAGTTTAAGTTGAAAATTTGTGAAAATGAAAACAAAAGTAATAATTTTTTGAAATTGGGAATTGTAACAAATTTTTTGAGAACTTTATAAAGGGTTTTTCATTTCCAATCAAGTGTTTAAAAAATAACTTTACAGGTTTAGCTGAAGTCGTTCACTCCAATAAAAGTTCATTTCTTTTTTTTAAATTACCACTTGTTGAAGATGAAAAATCCTAAAAAAAAAAAAAAAAAGCAAAGGTTTTGCATTTTCAACCATGTGGTAAAATATCAATTAAGACAACTAAATTGGTAAGATTTATCATTTTCAATCATATTAAATGAATTAGTATGTAAAAAGTTTGGATGAACTCTGTCATTTGTTTAAAGTAGATTTAGCTTATGTCGTCACTTTGCGTCTGTCGTCCGTAAACTTTTCACTTTTTGATCTTCTCCTCTGAAACTACTTGGTGGATTGTAACCAAACATGGTGGTAATGATGTATGGAAGGACGATGCAAATTCCCCCCCCCCCTTTTTTTTAGGTCAAATTACATATTTTGTATTACTTTAATAGTCTTGTGGATACGAAAGAGCTTACATTTTCAAATGGCCTAATAAAAGGGCAAGTGAGATATACAGGCTCAGGTGAGCCTCTAGTTATTTTTATTTTTATAATTTATTATTTAAAAAACGCACCACTTGGTTTGAGATGAAAAATTCTTAATATATATATATATAAAAAAACCAAAAACCAAATGGAAATTGTAATAAACAAATCAAAGGATAAGAGTTTATTTGTAGTTTGTAACTTTCATTTGAGTAAAAATTGAAAGTTTATGAAAAATTACTGCATGTTATGTACTTGATTTAAGATGAACATATTGAAAAAATTATTTAAAAGGTAAAAAAGGTGAGGTTTATTTTTTGAAGATGGATGTAGGGGTGGAGAAGTCCATCAGATGGGGCTTTTGAAAAATGATAATGTACCTAATTTAAGATGAACATATTGAAAAACTTGTAAAAGGGAATTTTTGTTCTTTTTGTTTGTTTTTTTTTAAATTATATGTAATACTGAAAAAATAATTTTTAAGGTTTTGCAATTTTAATATAGTGGTAAAAATATGAGAAGGTAAAAGATCTTTTGAAAGACTTTTATTCAAGTAAAATTTAGATATACTTTGAAAAAAGGGTATATGAAAGAAGGTACAAATGTGAGGTTTATTTTTTGGAGGTGGATGTGGGGGTGGAGGAGTACATCAGATGGGGCAGTTGAAGAAATAATATTAGAGGGTAGGAAAACACTTATATTAAAATATAATTGATGGTGGTAAATTTAACACATTACAGCAGTAAATGAAATTTTGAAATTGTGAATGTTGAATCCACTATAATGTTTTTTTCTGAAATAGCCTTAAGGTTCAGTTCGGCAAATGTTTATATCATATAGGCAGACTATAGTTCAGTTGCTGTTATTTGTGTTATGATAATTTAAATATTTCTAAGATTATGTAAAAAAATAAGATGTTTTCAATTTCTGAGTTGTAATATTTTTTTGATTGGTTTGCATAAAATAATGAAATCAGAAATTCAATATTTAACTTATACTGGTATTGGGAAATTAGGGGGAATCAGTTTAAACCCCCGTATTCTCATTTTGTCCATTTTGTCCGATACAAAATTGATTCAGACGTTAAATATTTTTAATTTCCCTATATTGTCAGGATATCGATACTGAATTTATATTTTTTAACTTAGTCTTTAGATTTAAATTTTTAGTATAGTCACTCACATCATTAGAGATAGCAAAAAAAGAAATCAGAGAACAGTTGAAGGTCTTTCCACCTCAACTGCACATATGTTGATAAACAAATTGAGCTTTAAAATGTAATTGTTGGTTTTAGAGCATACCTAAGCCTTCAGAGATTGCAAAAAATATATGGTTCTATGTAATTTTGATTGAAATAAGGGATGTCGCGAAGGACGCGAGATATTATGGACTTTAATTTGTTTAATCATCATATTTACTTTTCCAAACAGTGTCGAAATTGTTTCTCATTAATTTAGTAATTTCTAAGCTTTTGGCCTCTTTTGGTTAATTTCATTCCCCTTTTAATTGGGTTCCCCGAAAAAGTAAAAAAGGCAAAATTTATCAATGTGGACCGTCTGTTGTGAATTTGTTGATTATATAAACTGTCTAAACAATATAAATATGATGAAAACAACTGAATTGATTCTTTCGCCATATTGAGCTGGTGCCGGAACCCGGGACCAAGGAATGTTGTGGTTTTGTAAATTGTCGTGGACTTTGTTTTTGATGGAATACGGATTGTGTATTGGGGAAATTTCTGTGGTGTATTTTTCTGAGATAGAAGAACATTTAAAAAATGTTTGGATGTGTTTTAAAGGTTTGATGATTTAAGTATTGTATGAATGAATAAAGTATAAAAGTGTGTTACTCTCACATAGGAAAGCTCATTCCTATATTACATGTCTCGGGTTTTTTTTATGAAGTAATTTTTGTTGGTTAAGCTTGGCGAATAAGAACATAACCATTGTTTCTTTAGAAACAAAGAATATTATGTGTCCGCACTTGGACTAAGACATTTTCGAAATATAATCGACACTAAAACCTAGCTTTTGATCAAGGGTCTTCTAAAGTTGTACAATGACAGTCATTGATTCATTTTTTTTTAATATACTGTTACATCAATCTACCTGTATGAAATATGCCGCCCGTAAACAACACGTAAACCAGGCGTAAAATTATTTAAAAACCAGGCGTAAAAGTAACACTGCATACATACTGAAGAACCAAGCGTCAAATAAGGCGGAAACCAGGCGTAAATTGAGACGTAATATGTAAATGAGTCCGCCTGGTTTTATACCAGGCGTAAATACAAATGAGGCGTAAATCAAAACCAGGCGTACATCTTGTGCTAGCGTATACCTATCCAGACGTTAACCCAAAACAATGTTTAAAAGAGTTTTTTTGGGGATGTAAAATGTTTTGGTGGTTTTTAAACATTTAAAAAAAATAACAGTTAAGCTATTTACTTCCAAAAAGAACTTTGTGACAGGTGTAAATTATCAAACAGGAGATTCAAACCTTTCTTTCACATCTTGTTTCAATCATTGTGTTGTTCAAGCTATTGTTTGTTGCTTTTTCTTTCATTTAAATCTGGACTGTTCCTGTACATTTTTGTTTTTTCTGTCTTACCCTTTATGATTCAAAAACACATAACTAATCAAGAGAAACAACTTGAAATGGACAATTTAATTCTCTTCTTACCAATACAAATATATATCAAAAATGAAATTTTTTAGTCATTTTGCAATGTTTCGATTAATTTCAGTTTTTAACATTTTGGATACTAAAAAAAAGGTTCAGTCTTTTCCTCACAATCACATGAATGATGGCTTTAATTTCCCAGTTGTTTTTTTAAACTTTTTCCTGGAATGAGACACCTGCTCCATAAATGCACTGTTCAATTCTGCATCAGATGGCTCCCTTGTTGCATTTTTCCTGGACCATTTTATTGTGTATTCTGAAAAAAATGCAAGTGATTATTGTATTATGCCAAGGGATTAATCAAATATTCAATACAAGGTACTTTTAACTGTAAAGAGTTTATACTGCTTTGTCATTTATCAATACACTTAACTGAATTTTCACAATGCTAGTATGCAATGAATGCTGGTCATGACTATACCTACAACTTCACAGTTTCTAAACTTTTTCATCTCAATACCTGATTATAATTAATAATGCATGGAATAATTAGGTAAAGGAATTTGGTAATTTGTTTGTTTGTTTAGTTGGGGTTTACCGCAGTTTTCAGCACATTTGGCTATTTCGCGGTGGCCAGTGGTGCAAGTGACGACACAGAAAAAATTCACAAAATGAAAAAAATTTGGAGTTAACTGGGGTTTCCCGGTATAATCGTAAAACTCCAATTAAATTTCAATGATTTCGTGTAGCACCGATACATTAGATGCCACAAAAAAAACCGTTAAAGTATCAAATTTTACAATTCGGTGATGGCGGGAAACAGCCGCCAATTCACACTCAGTTCAAAGTCAAAAATATCTTCGATCCGTCCGTGCAAGAACGATTTGTTCGCAGCGCCAGATGTTGTAAGGTCAACTATTTAATTTACCTTAATTTCTGGCTGGAATCTTCTCTTGAACTGAGTCGATGAGTACGATAAGAATCTGTGTCGATTTTCTGTGACTGGTCTGTTCAATGGATGCAAACAACAGAGAGATGCATTGTGGGACGGCTTACGTTTTCCATTTGGGTCTCACTAATTACCGAAAATCTACTACACGTCAATCACCTGCCGGTTTTTTTGGCCATACATGACGTATGGTTTGAGTTGGGTCTAGGGGATGGTATTAAACGGTTTCTGATAATATTTTCTTTTCATATTACTTTATAACAGATATTTTTAGCGTGCTTTTCATACAAAATTTTACAATCAAAGTTGGCAATGATGCCGACGATTTTGTCACCGTTGGTCAGAAGAAGGACAATTTCTTCATTATCAGATCTCGGGACGGGGATTTTTAAATCGGAAAAGGTGTGCAGTTCCTTTTCCGACGAACAGTTCAAATATTTCTCCGCAAAACCGAGTGAAACGCAATTCGAGCGAGGTTTTTCTGTGAAAATTACGTGTTAAAGGGGGATAATCAACTTTGACGTTGTCAATAAAATGTAAACAAAGAAGGTATGACGTCAACGATCGATAAAAAAAGGAAATATAAATAAGTTTCACGCTTGGTTGTCAAATGATATAATAAATATGTGTCAATAAACATTAAACAACCCATATTTAAGAATAAATAATGTACCAGGGGAAAAATGGGGGGGGGGGGGGGGGGGGGGGGTGGCCAGGCAGGTGCTTCCACTTACATCTATCATGTTCTTGTGGAGGTGTTCAGGATCTTTCTGTTGAATGGTAGAATGTGCACAAGTGAATTTAAAATTATTTTCCATAGAAATTAACAACTGAAAGCCTGGGGAGTATAGCTGAAGTACTGCTATATGTCTATTTGAGTAATGACAAATATTTTTTTTTTTCAAAAACAGGACTGGAGATTTTTTTTTCCACTTTAATTTTGAAAAAAAATTACTTGCTCCAATTTCTATTTAAATGGTTTGTGCATCTTTATCAGGACCTAAATAGATTTACGCCTTATTGAAAAGTTAAAGTCCAAATTTACGCCTGGCTTTTACTATGAAAATTTTTACGCCTTCTTCCATTTGAAAGAGGAAAAATTACGCCTGGTTTCTAAAAAATTACGCCTGACTTTACGCCCATAAATGTTTAGGATTTACGTGTCCTGCTCACATACGCTTGGTTTATAACACGTAAATACCTGTTACGCCTGGTTTACGCCTGGATTACGCCTCAAAACCAGGCAGATTACGCCTGATCACTTCGTACGGGTAAGAAGACAACTTTTGTCCTGGATTTTTTTTCCACTGCATATCTGAGACTAACTTTTTTCTTACTTGTATTAGTCCTGATTTTTACAAATACATATTGTCAAATAGGTTCAGTCTGTCATATTCTTCCTGCCTTTTTTTGACATTGTTTCTTCTGCATTTTTTTATTTGTTCTTTTCCATATATAAATTGAAATAATTGACTATATCCGATTATCCAAGGTTATTTCAAGTTGACATTTTCCAAGGTTATATGGTTTCTAACTGAATGCAGAAAATTCTATTGCTTTATCATGAACAAGAATGAAATTAAAGCAAAGGTTATAATATAGAACAGCAAAATGACCTTTGACCTTAATTTCAATTTCAAGGTCATAACTCAAGGACCTAAAATAAAAAGAACCTGGGTCTCTACTATGAATTATTAGTGAGATATATCCAATTATATTCATTTTGATGTTTTCACAGGGAGAAAACTCTATATTAAATGACCCAGTATCTTTTCAAGCAAATATTAGGACTTCAATGTTGCAACTAATTAATTGGTGAAAATAAAACTCAAATTTTTCACGTCCTTGACCTTAATTTCTTCTAAGTGGACCAAGGACCCCAAATGCAATGACTGTAGGTCTCTATTACTTACTGTTGAAGAGTTACACTTATATTTCATTTTGTCAAATAGAGAAGGGGGAATAACTCTCAAATCGAATTTCCATACAGCTTCACTCAAATTATTCACAACATCCTGAAGATATAACGAGCAATTTGGTAGAACAATTTTATCGCTTTCTTTTACGGTTGCAAAGCAGTATCAAATATAAGAAAAACAGTGTACAGGAAGGCAACTCTTACAAGGAAAAGTATTTGCTTTAACAGAGTTGATTTGGAAATTGCAATAACTGTACAATATCTTATACCAAATATCTTAGCGACATCTTGCAAAACATTGGTACTGCGCAAGAAAAAAAAATTAGGTGCAGAGTAAAATTATCATAAGAAAATCAATAGGCCTTTCAACCGAAAGGTGGAATGACCTAATACATGTAATAAAAAAAAAATCAAAAGGTCTTTCCACTGAAAGTTGGAAAGACCTTATAAAAGACTCTCTTATTAACGTATGTAAAGTTTGATTCACCATCAGTTTTGTAGTTTTCTTAGACAACATTTAAACTTATCTATTTTATCTAGTTTTCAGAACCATACTAAATCTATATTATTCCAGAAAAGGCATAGGATCTTTTTAATGCATGAGAGAAGGAACAAGTAACAATGCATTTGATATAATTTTATTTTCTGATACAATAACATTTTAGTGCTGAAAACATCGTCTCATAGAAACTAATGTTGAATCATTCTTATGTAACTAATACAATCATTGAATATGTTACTTATTTGTTACAGATTTTGTTGCTCTGTGTGTCCTTGTATTTTTAGGAAAAATTTCCCAGTGTTAATCACAGATTCAGTTTCTAACATGTCTGAATCTGTCTCAATTTCTGTCAATTTAGATGCCTCTATCTGCATCTGTTTTATATAAACTCTAAGGAATTCATAATCAGTGATCTATAATTCACTTTGGAAAAAGATAAGTAAACATCAGTGAGTCATTGAAATTGCATACTATATAACACAAAATGTTCAGTTTAAGTTTAATCTTTGCTCTAATAAAAAACAAAATAAATTACCTAATTAAGTTATGTACATAATAGAAAGATGGGTGGATTTTCAAAGGAATTTTATAAAATTTTGATTTGAATTCCTCATTGGTATGATTTTCAACCAAAACAAATCTAGAAAATAATCTTTTAGTTTTTGTTTAAATGTGGTTACATTTTTCATTGTAAAAATATATTTCATAAAATATATATACCTTCACTCTCAATTGTAACCTTAATTATGAAATAATTACTAGTGATTGTTACACATATTTATCAATAAACTCAAGACTGTCATTATTGTCTCTTCTAAAAAATCAAATCTTGGTAATTCATCTTTGAGACATAATTTACAAATCATGCTAGTTTTGTAACACAATGAGACAACATATAAGCTAGTAAAAGTTTATACCAGTGACATAGACACTACAGTAAACACAATTACATAATTTGGAATCATGCACAACAGAGATAAAAATATATTGTATATGTATATGGTTCTGTTCACATAGAATCATGTTCCCACCTTTTCAGTTCTTAAAGGAAGACTTTGAATAGTTATACTGATTAAAACAGTCTGAATAAATGATTCCACATTTTTGTGATGTCACTAAATCAAATGGTCAACATTATTTTGAATTGAATAAAAAAAATGTACTTAGGGCCATTTATTTTTAATTAGTTGGTTTACGGATCCGCCGACCCGATTTTGCCGATTTGCAGAAAAAAAATAAAATTGAAAATTTTGTTTTTTTATTACCGCCGACCGTCTGAAATCAGCCATCCAAAAAATAAAAATAAATTAAAATCCTTTTTGCATCAAAATTTCATAAAAGATTATATTCCAATTCGTCTAAAAATAGATTATCCATTAATAAAATACTTGTAAACATGATCCAAAAAAAAAAATCTATTTATAGACATGAGTTGATGCCAATTTCCGAAACAAAATCCGTTAAAAAGGGAACGATCTACTGAACAACACCTTTCGAGATAGATGTTCTGACATTTGGGTTTCAAAAGAGGGAATTAACTGATCATTTGCAACCTTTGTACATTTGGCAATATAACCAAGATTGTTCAAAAGTACATGATTTTCCCTCTTTTTTTTACTTTTTTTTCCCGACCGACCGACCCTATTTTTAAAAAAAAATAAAAAAATCCGTAAACCAATTAATTAAAAATAAAAGGCCTTAGTGAACTCATTTCTATAAGGAACATGTGTACTAAGTTTCAAAATGATGTGACTACAACATCATCATAAACAACCTTGACCAGATGAAAGGATGTACAGACCAAAATCATTGTTCCACTCTATAATTGTAGGATGCGTATAAGAGTAAATATCTGAATGTACTTACACTTCTACAGAAATTTCCTTAATTTCTAATATTATCTGGATCTTTTTCTCCCCGTAGTCCGACATATGTGTCAAGGGGAGAACATCATGGGAGATCCCCTTTACTATTAATTCTCCACTTCGTACTTTCTTGTACGGGAAAGACTGATCTTTTCCAGCTGCTTTTGCTAAAAAAAAAAACAATATTTAAAACACTGATTTCATAAACTAAATTACATTTTAAAATTAATTTTATGGATCTAATTTAACATATATGTATTTCTTTTGTTACTTGATATACATGTACCTATATAAGGTAATGACTGATAATGTTGGCTGAGCATAACTGTAAATTGAAATATGTTTTCCCATGTATTGATTGGTTGTATTTTGCTCTTCCAATTTCAATGTGCTGTTTTCTTTTTTACTTTGATACCTTTTACCACCAGACCTCATGATCAATAGGGTTCTTCATTATACCCTAAAAACAACATATGTTTAAGTTTCTTAAACTCAAGTTATCCTGCAAATAAAATCCTGATGGGTAAAAACAGGAATTCTATAGTCCTTTGTTTACTATACACTAAACTAGTGTCTCTAAAGAGCCTGTTTGGCTAAACCGGAACTTTTTGAATTTTCAAAATCAACAAGCATTCTGAGAGTATTGCATGGCAATACATAATCCTCTACCGGTTAAAAATCCACTGTACTTGAACAAAATGCTAATGAAAAAAAATCGAACAGCGTTCCAAAGTCCCCCGCCGCTAGAGCATCAGAAACCCTTGGACAAGTGAAACAAAACAAAATTTTCTCAAAGAGAGAGAATAGAAGGACAAACAATTTGTGGTTATTGCTAAAGTTTTTTTACAAGTTAACGAGTGGTATGAAGACATTTATACAATATGGGTATAGTGTTGAAATCTTATTTTACCATGTGTATTGAGAATTTATACAAATGTACATTTACTCCTTTTCAATAAACAGAAATGCTTTGATCAAAAGTATTCCGCCTAACAAACTCTTAAAGACAGTATTTTTCAATTTTATAAGTTTCGATAGGAGTTTATGTATAAAACCTCCCTTTAGGTCCAAGTGTATAAATATTATTCCAATGCAAGGAGAATATAAATTTTCTAGAACACTTAGATGAACATTTTGTCAATTTTCAAAGTTATTAAGGGACATAACTCCTACAAAATATTTCGACATGACTCATCTTCGAACTCCCTTGAGGTATCATTGAGTTAAAGCTACTGTATAAATATTATCCAAATCGGTCAAGAAATAAATTTGCTAGAGCGCCTACATGAAAATTTTGTCAATTTTCTAAGTTATTAAGGGGCATAACTGCTACAAAAATATTTCGACATGACTCATCTTCGAACTCCCTTGAGGTATCATTGAGTTAAAGCTACTGTATAAATATTATCCAAATCGGTCAAGAAATAAATTTGCTAGAGCGCTTACATGAAAATTTTGTCAATTTTCAAAGTTATTAAGGGGCATAACTCCTACAAAAATATTTCGACATGACTCATCTTCGAACTCCCTTAAAGTATCATTGAGTTAAAGCTACTGTATAAATATTATCCAAATTGGTCAAGAAATAAATTTGCTAGAGCGCTTACAAGGTGGACGGACGGACGCCCGGCATTACCATATCCCCCGCATCGCGTTGCGGCGGGGGACAAAAATGCGGAAAACTGATTACTTTCTTGAATTTTTTTAAGTCCAAGGACCATAAGTCTGCACAAAATCATCAGACGGAACAAAATTCGAACTTGATCTGTAACTAGGCATGATAAAACTATATACCAAATATCAATATCTTTAAGCCTGACAAAAAAATGTGTGGAAAACTGATTACTTTCGTCAATTTTCTAAGTCCAAGGACCATAACTCTGCACAAAATCATTAGACCGGAACAAAATTCGAACTTGATCTGTAACTAGTCATGATAAAACTATATACCAAATATCAAATCAATATCTTCAAGCGCAAAGAAAAAATGTGTGGAAAACTGATTTGCCGGACTGACGGATGGACAGACAGACAGACAGACAGACAGACGGACAGAGTGCAAACCTAAAGTCCCCTTCGACTTCGTTGGCACGGGACTAAAAACTAAGTTCTTGGCTTGTTAATTTGACAAATTTGAATATCTTGTCAGCTGGTTCTTCATTATTCAATTAATTGCTTATCTAAGTACTTTACTCTATCTATCAATTCTTTTTTAAATTATAAGCAAAAACACAAAAAAAATTAGTAAAACAGGGCAGTTACTCTTAAGGGTCATTTGTCTATCCCAACTATTGGACTTATTTTGAAGATTTTGTCTTGCTGATTGTTTTTACAAATGGAAGTTGTTCTCTTTCTATAATTATACTTTAGATATTTTATTTTTTATGTCTTTTATATTTTTTAGAATTGGAATTCAAAAATTAGTGCAACTTAAGGATTACAAGCTGAATTTTCTATGAAAATGCAGTAATCCATTGAAATCTAAAACCTGTCTATAATAAACTAAGGTGCAGTTTTGCATTGCCACATTTATAACAGTATTATAACAGTATTAAGTTTAAGTTTTCCACAATGCAGCTGACATTTCATAAGAAGTAGAGAAAACACATTACACTTACAATACAAATTGTTCATGTGGGTTTGGGCCTTCCTTCTAAGACTTTTTAAGTCTTTTGTTACTTCTTTGGTTCCTACAGATAAAATTATTGTCAATATTATAACTAGACTGTTTACCATAAAAGAAAACAGAAAAATAACTAGAATTGCCAAGCAATAGCGGATGTCACCCCATCTGCATGTTGCCAGGAGTCCTTGCCAATAAATATTTTTTACATTTGAACAGTTTCCATGGTAATCATGGCCATCTTGGACCATTCCATAGTTAGATGCACAACTTCACATAGTGGTCCACATTATGCCATAGTTCAATCAAGATTGGTCCATCCATTTCAGAGAACTAGCGTTGACAAAAAAGTGGGGGAAGAAAAAGATGAAAAAAAAAAATAAATGTAGTCGTACAATAACAATATGAGAACAGTTTTCAAAACAATAAAAGCAAGCATTCAAAATGTGTATCATTTTCTGTAAAAAATGATTTTATTATACCTCAGATCCTATTTCCTTTATAAAATTACATTGTATAGACAAATAAATTTACAATTTTTACAAAATTGTCTGAAAAAGACTATAAACTGATTCAAAATTTCAAAGCTAAAAAAGAAAATTTGGCCTGCAACTTAACAGCTATGCATCTGAACTTCATGAAGCTTGGTGCCAAATATCAAGAGTTTAGTTAAAAAAAAACAAGAGATGTTGTTGGCAAAGTATGTGTATAAATATGAACTTAATTTTGCAAAAAGTAGGGTATGTAGGAAGTTACATTTTTTTTTTAATTGGTATGCAAAAATTTTAAAAAGTCTGACCTAGTGAATGGAAAGCAAACAAATTCTGCAGGATGTCTTCTGATTTCAGGAAGGCAGCAGATTTTCCTTCTCCTAAGAGGATCTGGGCTCCAGTGTTGGTGTTGATGCCTATCTGAGCTACATCCATACCCAGTTTTTCAAGTTCAATGACCTGAAAATATTTGATTATGGTCTGACTGAGGTTTAAAATAATAAAACTGTAAGCCTACAGAGCCATGAATTACTCACCTTGAAAACATAGAAAGAACTTGTCCTGTCGATAATTTATGCTGCTGCAGTAATGCAATAAGTATTTAATTTTTCTATATATTAAAAAAAAACTTTTTTTCAAAATATTATTCTGAGGTCATTTCTTTCTTTATAATTTAAATAATCTTGATATCAATAGATGCATAATTCTCTCACACGTATTTGATAATTTCATTATATTTTTGCTGCATAGGGTTCTCATTTTCTGATGATTAAAACACAATTTCATAGGAAATAAATTTCAGTGTGTTTAAATTATAGGTTGAAAAAAATGAAACCAAAATTGTAACCAAACAAGACACTCAGGAAAATTTACAGGTTAGGAAAACTTTGTCTGTCTGATCATTTTTGCAAATCATACTTTTAATATATCTATTCTAATCTGCTCTGTGGCCTTCGACATTTACATAAGACTACAGGCTTAGAAGGCTAAGCCTGTATTGCTAACCTGGACCTTTCATATATGATTTCTATAAAATTTGGTGAAAAGTCAATCAGGACCCGTATGGATAAAACTACTAAAGTTAAGATTTCCTTAATAAAGACTTAAGTTAAGAAAACTCTGCCCTTTTTAATTATGTGGTATGCATAAAACATCTGAAACTAAGTATTTCCTTAGCAAATCTTATTTGGTTTGAGTCACGCCCATAAAACTTACTGAGTTAGTGGCATGCATAAAACTTCTTAAACTGAGAAATTACCTAAGATTATACTTAAGTTTAAGGTACCTATGGAGCTACCTTAAATTTTCAAAAAGCTGTCAAAATAGGTCTAAACTATGTATAGTTTCTAATTAAATAGAAAGCTATGCTACTATTTGATTATTTAATAATAATTCCAGCAATATTTAGTATGTTTATTGACAAATTTTATCAACTAAAATCCATGTATAATCATGATAATCATCAATAAATGAGAGATTAAAAGTGGACGTTCTCTTATTCAACTAATCTTTTGTATCAATCTCGACATTGTGTATTACGAAAAGTGCTCACTTTTTTTTACAAAATTCATGCTATAATTGTTATTATTTTGATTCAATTGTTCAAAATAATATTTCTTGTTTTCCCAAAATTGACATTACTTTAAGGGCATTTAAGTTTTATTTTTTTTTTATGTTTTTGTTGATTCAAATCAAATAGTCGTCCTCTCGTAAATGAAAATGTGATTTAAATGATTGAAGTATTGTTGTAAAATTTCATCGACAATTTACCTCCCCCTTTTTTGATATTGATAAAGAAGGATAATAAAAAAGGATTTATTTCTAATTGAAATAATCTACAGTCTTATCTAGAAGAAAATTAGGAAACTGTCTAAAGAATCTCTCGTACATACTTCCTGTAAAGTTTCGTTCCAAATGACCAAGCAGTTCCAAAGAATTTTTATTTTTATTCAACCAATGAGAAACAGCTCATGAAGGCCATTTTGTTGGTGGATCATGATAAAATGAGGTTTTCTTAATGTTAAGTTCTATTTGGGCAAACAATTTAATTTGACCCCAAGAGATTTCTGGAATTCAGGCAGTTAAAAAAATTTGCAAACTTATGCAAACTAGATGCAATTTAGTTGACTGCTGATGCTGTAACTGATGCTGATCTATAAAAACTAAGAATTAAGTTTTGGGGGAGGATGGCATAAGGGGTAGGGTGGGAGGTGGTATATTTTTTGGTTGGATGGAACCCACCCAGCTGGAAAATGATGATTTTCAGTCTATTTTTCGATTTTGATACGACCTTGAGAGGTGAACATTTACCCATCTATGCTGATTGGAAGTAAATCTGACTTGATTGTCATTAATGGCAAGCCAGGTCTGCACATTTCTGACAAAACAGTGACCTATTTTAACAGACGAGATATGTAATACCTCCTTGTGTTTTTTAACTACCCATGCATGCATTCAGGGTAACAGTTAAAACCTGTGGCTCATACCATTCATGTGCTGGCTATCAAAACATTCATCCATATTGCCCATAACTGAATGGCTGTTGCCATCACGACTACAAGCGGGATCTTCCGCAAAAGGGTTCAGAGAAGGTTTTTTTATTAGCCAATCAGAATATAATTGTTAAAATTAAATAATAACAGAAATAAAATTCAGTCTCACATGTTCTCTGACAATCTTAAGCCTTTTAAAGGCATCCTTCTGTTGTGGTTTGGGTGCTGCCACTGGTTTTTCCTGGGCCTTCTTCTTGTACTGGTCCTTTTCCTCCTGTCCTAACAAATTCCAGGCAGGTGCCCAGTCTGCTATACCAGTAAATTGTTCTTAAATGAACAGATATAAAAATTAGGTAAATCAGCTGTCTAACCAGATTGATTCTTAAAATATTTAACCAGAAATAAAATATCTGCATTTAGAATAAGTAAACACCCATTTTTCCATTAATTCTCCTTTTAAAAAGGTCGAAAAAAAAAATTAAACTTTCAGTTTAGGCTACTAAACATTGATGCAAGATTTTATCAAATCTAAAATTTTTATGAGTGATAACTCTGTCTCCAGTAAATGTACTTTAAGCTGCTGCAATAAGTCAAGTGGAAGAAGTAACTGATTGATAGGTTATTTGTTTTTTTTAAACAACTGTGATGTTTTCACTTCCAACAAATTTCAGAGTTGAAATAACAATAGATTCCCTTTAAATGCACAGGGAAATTAACTCCTGCACCTTGTCAAGGTGTACATGTATATACATTTTGTACAAGATGACTAATCACAATACACAAAGTATTATAAGTGTACAGAAATAATTATGTACACAGCTGATCATTTAAACAGCAGGATGCTATTTTAAACATAAAATCACCATGAATTTATATATAAATATGTCCACATGTGACGTGACTGCAAATTATACTGTGTCCATCAGATTTAGCAGAAATACCAGGCTGTAGAAATATCATAAAATGTCTAGAAAATCAACCTTACAATGTTAGTATATCTGTTTCATGACTTCCTCCACAACCAGGGCTTATATATAAGTATCCATGTTGAAGGCCGTACTGTAACCAATAATGGCTTACATCAAAAGGATTTGAGATTACATGGAGATTTGTTTCATGGGAAATCATACCACCAGGGCTGCTCTGGCTTCAAAAAAAGTTGGAGCCAGAAAAATCATCAGCTGCTATATTTTATCGCCAGTTTGGAAAACTTGGAGCCAACTTTGGAGCCAGCTAGAGTCTTGATTTTCTCTGCACAAATTGAAACCAAGTTCAATTTAAATTTCTTATGCACTGTACATCATTTAACTTTTACAGCGATGAATTGTCATGTAATGTATTGCCCTGTTACTTTATGTTTTTTTCTTCCTTTTTGTGAAAGAACAAAACAAACAAGTTCACTGACACCAGGGTACTATATCGGTCCACTAGTTCGTGGTGACGACCATAGTATAAAAATAAAAATTGGACACAGAACTGAGTCTGTATTTTTTTAGATGACATAGATTTGGCGATGACGTCACATGACACAGATATGAATGGGGAAAACAAACATTTGAGTATGACGTAATGATAGGACACAGATCTGAGGAAAGGACACGGATTTGAGGCCGTACACGGATCTGAGTCCTACATATATATTAACATACATTTATGTTCTACTTCGCTTCGCTCATCCGAACATAAAGCTGTTCTTTTGTAAACAAATTAAACAAGACAAAATATTGGATATGGCTCCACACAGAGACCAGATTTATTAATAATAATAAAAAATGTCTTGAACTCATCCGCTCGATCTGCACCTCATGGAAATCTACAATTAAAAATACAAATTGTTAATGTACAAAAATTAAATCGTAGTGTTCTGGTTGTGTGGAAAACCTCGACAAACTGAAATTCTCTGGTGCGAAACCTTATATACTGACTCAAGGGGTCAAAGCATGCTGAACTTTTTCGGCGGCAAAATCTGGACAGACAAAAGTACGTTTTCATTGTATGAATGAACAAAAGCTTTATAAAAGAAAAGGAAAACTTTATAACCGAAAGAAATAAATTTATGTTCTACTTCGCTTCGCTCATCCGAACATAAAGCTGTTCTTTTGTAAACAAATTAAACAAGACAAAATATTGGATATGGCTCCACACAGAGACCAGATTCGACAAAAAACAAAGGGAACTAAAAGCTAGCGTTGATAGAGATGAAAATTGCGTTATTAATAATTACATTAATTAAATGCCCAAATTATTTGAAACTACTAGCTTGTTCTTTAAACTTTCCTTAATATATCCATCTTTCGCTCTTTCGGACTTCCATCTGCCATGCGATTTAAGCAACCTATCAGGAATATCCTCACTAGCGGCTTGCGAAGCCCCTCCACTCCTAAAACTGTGCAAGCCATACTTTTTCTTATCTAACCCCAATTGTTCTAAAACTTCCAAAACAATTTCCCTCGCTCTTGTGTACGATATAGGTTTATTGCTCTTGCATAACTTATGTGAGTTTGAAGACTTGAAAAAACTAAGTGAACGAAAAATGAATTCATCTCTGTCTTTATCAACATCAAAACCTGCAACTTCAAAATATTTCTCCAACATATTTACAGGACAAGTAGCATTGTCTGTCCTAGCAACTATAATCAAATTTCCCTGTCTGTAAACATCAGTTTTACTTTTATCTAAAGTAATTTCAAGGTGAGAAGGGAGAAACTTAACGTGCTGGACTTGTAAATGCGAAAGCTCATCAAAACGTAAGAATCCAGCATAACTAAGCAACATTATACAACAAATTCTTAAATCTTTTAAACTGTGTTGGTTTGCGTACTCTGCGACAACCTTTTTCAAAATATCCGGTGTAATGGGTTCTTTCCTATTTACAGGTTTAGACAGAAGTTTGATGCCTCCGTCCATGATCATTTTGATCAACTGATCTTCAAAAATTCCTCCAGAAAGTAAATTCATGTCATGCTCCCATTTGACTGCGTAAAAAGTTGCGTTAAGAACCGCAGTAGAAACTCCACGCTGAATTAAGTAAGACAAGTACAAAGCTAGCGAGCAAACTGTCGTAGGTAAAAAAGGCAAATTATATCTTGAACACCAGGACTTAAACCTTTGAAAATTGGAATTGTATTGTTTCAAAGTATTGTCGCTTTTAGACGCTCTGATTATTGTAGGAAGAAAATCCGAGAATTTTGTTAAACTTGAATTCGAAAACTTATTTAGAGTATTCCAATGTGTAGCGTTAAAACGTAACTGAAATTACAAAAAAGAACATTTCTTTACAAAAAAAAAAAAAAAATTTAAAACTATAAAGATCTGACTGTTTCACCGGAAAACTATTTTTAAGGTCAGAAAATTAAAAGACGTTCTCAAAAATATGTAATAATATGCCCAAACGTGACTTATCTCCAAGGGAAAAAAGGAACAATTTTCCACTTACAATACGTGTTATTGATTACTGTGCCCAAACGGGACTTGTTTCTGAAGAAAAAGGGGGCAAACCTCCAGTCGCAATTGATGTTAAAATTGTTATGCCCAAACGGGACTTATTAAGTCAATATAAAATATAAAATGCCCAAACGGGACTTCCTGGGTCAATACTGACTCGTGCCATAAAATATAAAATGCCCAAACGGGACTTCGCTAGACAAAACAGAGTGCCCAAACGGGACTTCCTTAAACAAACAGAGTGCCCAAACGGGCATGAATCAATCATAAAACTTCATGCATATATCTGTATGAGTAGAATTTCTACTGAAAACACATTTTCTTTCGGCACGTCCTAAACGACTAAATATTGCAATAGGCCCAAACGGGACTTGTGAACAATGAATAAAAAAGAAATGCTTACAATGCAAGCCTTCAAAAATGGTGGAGAGCCTCTGCTAACTTAATTCAATCGCTCAGACTCACGCTTACTTATCGTACATACTGAAAATCAAGGTTTAAAATCTGATCTCGAACTCAACGTCTAAAATCTATTCTCAAAACAAGAACGTTAAAAGTGAGCGGTTGAGCGGCAAAAATGCTATTTTTATCTGAACCTGCCTCAAAGAAACTGGAAGGCCAACATATTCTACTACGTCTTTAACAAAAAAGTTAAACCGGCGGTTATCCGATGACCACAAAAACGGCCAAAAACAATTTGAAGTCCATTTTGGTACCACAAGAGTACCGTGGCTCTCGCAAAGAGCCAGGTGCTGAATTACTCTCGGCACTTGATTTACAGGTGGAACTATCCAACAGTTATACAAACCCCAATCAAACGCGAATGCATCGACTCCAACGGTGCCAGGACACCAAAATTTAGAGAAAAAACGAGGCATTTTATGGTTGTTAACATCTGCGAACAGATCAATGTCGTATGGGCCCCAAATTGAATTAAAATAATTAAAATAGATATTACTGACTCCCCAGTCGTCGAAGTCAAAAACCTTACTGTAAAAATCCGCCACTTGGTTGTAATCTCGAGGTATCCATTCAACTTCTAATGATATTGCGTCTACAACGCAAATACTGAAGATTTTTGTTGCCAAAGAATGCAAATCACTTTTCATGCTCCCTGCTCGGATAATTCTCACGACGTTTTGATTATCTGTATAAATTTTAACGATTCGATTAGCCAAATCGCTTTTTAAAGATTTTAATGTTATTAAGACTGCGAGTAACTCTCTGAAAGTAGAACTCTGCTTGGCCTCGGTGTCGGACCACATTTTGTGTACGATTTTTGAATTTGTTTCGACGGTAAAAGCGGCGCAGGCAAAACTGCTTGCGTCAGCATAAACGATTTTATCAGGAATACGGTTTTGCGCCAAAAATTTCCTGGTGGGTAAAGACTGACAATTAAAAAACCAGAATTCGAGCTCAGACAGAGCGGCATTTGTAAGAGTAATCTTTTGGTCCCAAAACTCAGATGTTGCAATAATCATGAGCATATTTCTACTCATAATACGGCAAATATTACCGAAGCTAGGCATGAAGGAGATAATTTTTCCTGTAATACGCGCCAACTTTCTCGGAGTTAAATCTTCCAAGCTATCAAGAGTATTTGAAATGATCCCTCGGAATTTCGAAAGTTTTTCCTGTGGAATTTCCAAAGTGAGTGCAGAAAGATCCCAGGTGAAACCTAACCAAGTTAACCTGCGAGTAGGTTCCCAAATGCTTTTTTCGTGGTTCAGAAAAAGACCTGCAAGCGATAAATCCCCTCGAACTCTGTCAGCTAAGGATTTGCAAGAATGGTACGAATTTTCAAAACCCCAACCATCATCTAAATAAAGCACCATGCGATAACCAAAAGATCTCCAATATTTCACTAACGGTCTGAGCACTTTTGAAAATATATGTGCCGCTACTGATAAGCCAAATGGAAGACATTTAAATGTAAAATACCTTGTTCCTTCTGGAAAATCCCAAGAAAAGCCTAAAAATTTTCTATGATCCTCGTGAATAACAATATTATGATATGCTGATTTGAGATCGAATTTAAAACAGTAACCTGGACTTGAAATAAACTGAATAGCTTCTGGCACGCCTTCAAATTTAAATTTTTTTCTTTCTATAAATTTATTTACATGTCGTAAATCTAATATGAGCCTTTCTTTGCCGTCGGCGTTAACGGACACGGTCAAAGGATTAATAACGAAAGGGGGGTTATTCTGACAATCGATAACCACTCCTGCGTCTAATAATCTGTTGATCGCTGAAGTTACGAAGGATTTGTGTGTGATAGCCGAACTATTGTTTTTCATGATTTTTGAGGTAGGTGAATCAGAAAAGGGCATTAAATAACCATATTCTATTACATTCAGTACAAAATTACTAGCTCGTAATGTGTTTTTCCAAAACGATAAATGAGATCTTAAATTATCTACAACAAAATTATTTACCTCATTTAAATCCGCGTTCGATTTTAACTCGTTCTTAATAGATAAAATGTGAGAAAAATTATACTTAACTGCATAGTCATTTTCATCGCCTGGCTCCTGTGCTGTATCTGCTGTCTCTAAATGGTCTTGGTGGGCTGGAACGGGCTCTTCTTGGGCAGTTGTATGCCCAGTGGTTTTCGTCGTTGCAGTAATAGCATCTCCCGGAATTGCTGGTCTTTCCTCCGTAAGCGTTGCTGAAGTACTCTGAAGGGGTGTACGAGATACCGGGCGATTTGCTGTCTGAACCCTGGGCTGTGTGTTTAGGTGCCGATCTTCCAAATGATGCGCTAGAGTCACGAAAAAGATGAGACGTATTCGGCTTCTCTGCTGTACTTGGTCCGGCGCTGTAAGGTGCGTATTTCTGCCTCTGCTTTTCTCTCCTCTTCATTTTTGCCCGATATTCTGCCTGTCGAAGCTTTACAGCATCGTCGCTGCCGTCCGTTAGGGGATCGTCGGTGTACTCTTCTACAACGTCCCAACCGTATTTATCTGCGATGCGCAGAAGTTTGTTGCGCTCTTTAAGTGCGGTGCTGCATTTCTCTAGTGCATCCACTGCACAAGCATGAGATCCCCTCCTGATAAAGTCGATCACCTTTGAAACCTCTTCGAGACGTGCGGAGTTAAAATCAAACTGCTTGGCGTTTGCCTCGTAACGGAAAGTTGGTGTCACCTTTGGAGTTGAAACTACTGTGTCGGCTGGCTGGAGCCTAATACGAACTTCCATCTCGGAAAAAATGTCATCTTTCTGCTTTTGTAAAGCGTCATCTAGCTTTTGGGTGAATAACGCTAAAGCATCCTCCGGCGAAAAATCAGGAGACCCGCGTGACGACGGTGGTGGCTGACTCCTATGTGCGGATGAGCTGTTTCCTTCTTCGCTCATGTTTAAAACTTGCTGAAATCGCTCAAATTAAATCGTAGTGTTCTGGTTGTGTGGAAAACCTCGACAAACTGAAATTCTCTGGTGCGAAACCTTATATACTGACTCAAGGGGTCAAAGCATGCTGAACTTTTTCGGCGGCAAAATCTGGACAGACAAAAGTACGTTTTCATTGTATGAATGAACAAAAGCTTTATAAAAGAAAAGGAAAACTTTATAACCGAAAGAAATAAATGTATGCAGTTTACCTTTTTTCTCTCTGACAAAGCAGTTATACCCAGACATTCCTTTGGTATAAAATGTCCTGTGCTGTACCTCGTACTTCCTCCCCTCCGTTACTTTTTTCTTATTGCCAATCCAGTCCTTAAATTGTTGATATAAAATGAACAAATTAACCTATTAAAATTATCTTAACCTTTTCAATCAAATACCAGTCACCACGCATATGACTCCAAAATGACAAAGGTTAAATTGTCGAAAATCAAATTAAACTTTTAATATCTCACAATTATTAATCCATTTTATCTAAGTGGTATAGGTCCATTTCGAAAGGTACAAAATCAATATTATTGATAGTGATATTTTTAGTTTTTTTTCTTTTTCTTTTTTTGTTAGAATGTCGCTATAGAATAGATTTGTGAATCGTTTTATAACAGGATTTATATTACATGTATTGTAAACTGACAAAATGAAATAACATACATATATGAATTTAAAGGTGAATTCCACCCAACCAGTTATATATGAATTAGACAAGTCAGAAAAAATATCAAATTTGAATATGACTGGATACACAGTTCTTTGGTATTAATCCAAGTCAAAAACCTTTTTTTCAGTTTGAAAGCCCAGTTAATAATGCAATCTATTAATTTTTATCACATGAAAATTTAAAAATTTGATGTCATCATTGCCAAGTTGACAGATAAATTAAAATACCTTGATAACCTGTAGAGGCAGTCCTGTTCTCTCAACAGCCTGGTTGTGCATCACACTGCACTTTTTCCCTTTGGAGTCCATGCCTTGGGCAAACATCCCCTCCAAAACTTCCTTTGCCTGTTCAGCTTTCTGGGTTCTTTGAAAAATATTTATACTGTGAGTGGTTTTACTATTAACTTTATCCTGAATACATTCCTATAGCTCAAACATTGTGTCAAAGAAACCTGGAAGTAACTTTATCAAACAAGCATTTGTTCACTGGTTTATCATTGATGAGAATATAATTATAAAGGAAATATGGTTATCAGGTAAAATAAATGGTATTTTTAATATTAGGTCATCCATTTGAATTTTTTTACAAATGCCAACATATTTGGTTAAGCATTAATTATGGAACATCTTCACAGATAAATGTTTCACTTCAAGTGTGGCTATTACAATACTGCTTTCTTTTCTTGCATTATGAGACATAACATAATTCTTGATGTCAGTATCATTTTTTAACCTCTTCACATTTTTGCATTTGTTTGTTTTTTTTAATTTTAAAATTTTGATTCTTCTCTATGTTTCAGAGAGTGGTGTCCATTTTCTTGAACTAGTTTACATTAATGTTTCGGGGCCTGCTGAAGCACACCTCTGACTGCTGGATTTTTAATATGTGTTGAAGGTTCATTGATGGCCCTGGGCTGTTTTGTGCTTTTTGGTCGGGTTGTTGTCTCTTTAACACATTCCCCATGTTCATTCTTTATTCTGTTTTTAGTCCAGTCAAACTAAGTTTTAACCTCAAACTAATTGCAACAGAAAATGTTTTAGTTCTAATCTATAGCATTAAGCCCCAAATATACACAGAAAAAAGTCCCATAAAATCTAACATGAGGAAAACTCAAAATCAGCATGTTTGATTTCCTATGGAAATTAACATTGGAAAGGGGAGATTACTCTGCAAAAATTTGTCTTTTTTGTCAGTTTTTGGTTGATTTTCTTAGAATTCATATAAAGTATGATACTTTGACGGGGTTATATAAGTTCGTATTTGACTATACATAATCTTCTGCTCATGAAATGTACAAAACCGAAGGGTTATCGGTATTTTTATTTTTTTTGCACATTTTTCATTAAAGAAATTCAAATTTGTGGCTTTGGGACCATTTTGAAAAAATAATGTGAAAATTTGGTATTTTTTATATCTGTAAATTATATTTGTTCAGCATCTTTCTTGTTTAAAGAACTTAAACCACAAAAAGAAGAATATATGCTTAATCATTTTTATTAATTTTGAGATTCTTTACCTTGACATGTTGAAAAATTTAATAATTGGTCAACTAATGAATTACGAAATCTAGGTTGTAGCTTGATAAAAGATATGAAAAAACCTTTAGAGTTGTTTGTTATACTCTAAAGACGGCTAAAATATCATGAATCAATACATTCTGCTGAACAGAAGCGGTAAAGTTATAATTTTGTTTTATTGACATTTCTGCCTTTTTCTGAGTTATCTCCAATTTTCAATGCAAATCTCCATAGGAATTTTAAAATCGTGATTTTTTAGTCTTCCTCAAGTTAGATTTTGTTGGACTTTTTTCTGTGTATATTTGGGGTATAATTCTAAAGATTAAAACTTAAAAATCTTCTTTTGCAATAACTTTAAGGTTAGGGTCAAATTTATGCTAGATTGACTGGACTATTTTGATGTTGCCCCATATCTTGCTGTTCTTTATTGCATTATTAGAATACTACAGATGCATTTGGTTTTCATTTACCCTCAACAAGTACACTATATATTTTTTTTTATTTACAAAAAAGTTTGGAAGCACAACGAAGACAAACTTCTAGAATTTTAACCACTGCTATTGTCACGGAATATAAGTTCAATCAACCTATAAATGAGGGTGTGGATGGAGTTTATAGAATAGAAAATAATGGGCCAAAAAAAAAAATAAAGAATAGAGAAAAATGGGACAAAAAATAAAGAATAGAGAATAATGGGGGCTAAAATATAAAGAATAACTGCAAAAATTACAGAATAGGGTAAAAATATACTGACTACAGAAAAAACAATATGCAGATAACAGTAAGCAAGTAATTACAGAATAGCCATTGTTTTTAAAGATAAAGTATAATGAGTGAAAAAATTAAAGAATGCAGAAATGAAGGACCCCCCTCCATACCCTCATATTCTAATACATAAAACCATTTTTTATTTATGGTAGTAAATTCAATATCTGATGGTTTTATAATTTGGGTGTTACTAAAGGCGAAAACGGAACGGAAACGGAAACGGGAACGGAAAATTGCATTATTTACATAAAAAAAAACGTGCAACCTTCAGTTGTTCTTCAATTGTAATATAAAAAATAAGGCCATCTTGTTATATATCAAAAACAGTCGATGTTAACGAACAACAGTCGGACAGTGAGTCGATGTTAACGAACATCATCGTCGGACAAGAGAATTAAAAATTACCATTTAAGATTATTTATCAACGAATTGCAAGAGAGGAATAAATATAAAAAAAAATGTGAGGACGATAGAAAAATGAGGGATTTGGGGAGAATTTACCGATTGCATATAGAGTATTTTTTAGTACATAGCCCGGAAGTGTGGGGCTATAACCCCCCTTGAATCCGGAATACGCTATAAATTTACAGCTTGAATCCAGCGTACGTTTTAAATTACAGTTTGAAAACCGTTATTTTGTGCAAATATTTCAAAATTTGCATCTGCGTACGGTATACTGCATGTGTTGCGTACCGCGTATCATGTCTGCGTACGAAATACGCTCTAAAAAAGCCCCCGAATCCTGCGTACGAAAAGAGGGGTTATAGCCTCAAGTGTCAGTCACTTGGTTTTATTTTCACTTTCGATTGCTACTTTTTGTGCACTATGTTTGCAAAAACTGCTGAATTGGTGAAAATACAATTAGCGCCATTTAAAAGTGAATGGCTGAAACTATAAAACTTCGACTATTGATGGGCAAAATATTTGAAACTGCAGATGTGCAATTTGCTTCCTTAGTTTACCTACATTTTTCGTATCCGCACGTCTTCAAACTAGGCGTGTTAAAATTCCACACGTCTTCAAAATGGAATAAAGGTTGTTTGGCGTGAAGTAATCAGTAAACAATAATACTCTTTCGAGATTAAACATCACATGAAACTAGAATGCACGAGGGCGACATCTGCAGTGTTATGAGAAATTAATATATTCGCCACTTGTCTTATATATATGTTTTAAAGTACACGTAAAACCATGTGGTTGAGTGTAACTAAGGATTGAAATAAAACCACCTCATCTGAAATCAATCAGGCTAACTTGCTTGAGTCAATGAGTACATGTACCTTCACGGGCTTACACTAATACATGATACTCGAGGATATAACCCACTTTTTGTTACTTGCCTTTTGGCTAATTTTTAGGCAGCACTTGGTAGCATGGTAGTCGAGAAGCCGAAATTTTAATACTCGGCACTCAGAAAATCGACAATGCTGATAAAATAAACTTGCATGGTACTTAAAGCCGATTTTACATAGTAGTCGGTTCTTAAGGGAATTACACCCTCATACATAAAACTAGGGTGAAGTGTAATACTCTAATATATAATACATTGATACTCATCATGCACTACAAGATTACGACATTGTCATGATGGATCTTGGTGAATTCTCAGAGAACGAATGCTGACGTACCACCATATTTTAAAACTAATATTAACCTACCTTCAGCATTTACGTCAGCCATTTAAGGAAGCTATAATCTCGGACAGAAGGTTGCAAATTTTGCTTGCATGTTCAATGATATCCCAGACTTATTTGCTCAACAAGAAATGTTTGATTATTTATCTATATATATGTATCAATGTAGACTGAGATATGAGGGACTGTCTTATTTTGCCTTCACATTTTCCTGTATTGAAGGTCCTTTAGAAACATGAAAACCTGGTTGTTCCCTGGCATCATTCAGAGAGATTGTGTCAAAATTTCGATAGGTAGTTGCCGAGAAAACTGCGACAGAAATTTCAACATTCCAAAAAATTAAGTAAAAAACCAAGTCGCTAGTAAATAGGAAATTGATTACAGATATTACGAAAATGAATCACACCATACGGCATAACATACAGAAATAATGTTTCAAAATTTCAAGCAGCTGCGACCAGTAGTTAATGAGAAAACTGCGACGGAAAAAAGTTACGGACGGACGGACAGACAAGTCAGAGTAAAACAGTGTACTTTCTCTCCTATGGAGCGGGAGTACAAAAACATGTATAAAATGTCCTTTTTTCAAGCTAGATGTCCTGTAGGCAAAGCTAATAAAGGATGCCCACGTCAATCTTCATCCAGCTGTCTGTGGATAAAAAATTCTAAGTCAAATTATATCATTTTAAAGTGTGGGCATATACTTTTTTTCGACATGCACATCTTCATATGATATACCCCTTTGTGTAAATTTCATGAAAATCTGTATAAGAGTTGCACTTACAACTACATTATGGACACACTGACAGACACACAGACGATTCCTATACTAAGTACCTAAAAAATTTTTGCGGAGTAGGAGCTGTTTTCGTTTCCGAAAAACTTTAAAATGTGGAGAAAAAAATATTCAAAAGGTAAACAACCATAACATATATCTTTTTAACGTAACTTTTGACCTTGTTTTTATGATAAAACTAGAGGCTCAGGTGAGCCTGTATCGCTCACCTAGCTCAAATAAGCCCACACAATTCTGAAAGGGCATTACCCATTCATCATAGCTTGGTCTCAATTGACTTAGCAGTTTCAGATAAGAAGATTTTTAATTTATTTTTTGCTGAATTTTCTATATTTAGTAACGGCAGCCATCTTGGTTGGCAAGTGGGGTAGTCAGACACAATTCTGAAAGAGGACCACCCAAGGATCATCTCTGCTAAGTAAAGACCATTCCATCCCATAGACCCAGCAGTTTCAGAGAAGATTTTTGAAAATTTTTTCCCATAGGGTCCTATGTTAAAACTATGTCGGCTGCTGTTGGCCGCCTTGGTTGGCGGGTTGCGTCATCGGACACAATTCTGAAAGGGGACCATCTAAGGACCATTCCAACAAAGTTTGGTCCCAACTGTCCAAGCAGTTTCAGAGAAGAAGATTTTTAAAACATTTTCCCACAATGTCCCATGTTCAAACTATGTCGGCTGATGTCGGCCACCTTGGTTGGCGGGCGCAGTCATAGGACACAATTCTGAAAGGGGACCACCTAAGGACCATTTCAACAAAGTTTGACCTCAATTGGCCCAGCAGTTTTAGACAAGAATATTTTTAATTGATTTTTTGTCGAATTTTCTATTTTTAGCAATGGTGGCCATCTTGGTTGGCGGCGGGGCGTCGGACACAATTCTGAAAGGGGACCACCCAAGGACCATCAATGCCAAGTGTGGTCCAAATTGGCCTAGTGGTTGTTATTGTTTTGCAGGTATACCTAAAGAACAACCATGTATGCAAACTTTCATCGGATATATGCCCAGTAGTTTCAGGGAAGATTTTTGACAAATTGTTTTAACCAAGTTTTAAAATCCACATTTTCACACTTGTATATAGCTCATAATTTGACATTATATTGATCTACATTTGTAGCCAGAAACCATATACCAATGGCATCAGACCGAACGGAGTGCAGACGACGGCGGATGCCAAATGATGGCAATGCTCATGGGCTTTTGGCCAGGTGAGCTCAAACTGCTTTCTTAAAACAAAAATTGTCTGACAAAATTGTTATTAATACCGATTGGTATTAAAGAAAAAGCAGAAAGTTGACACAGTTTCCCAAAGTCTAAAAAGGCATGGGATGAGTACTTTTATTATAGGGCCCTAAACCTGCATTTTAAATTTTTGGAAAACTACAGCAAAAAATTGATTTTTATGCATATTTTCCGAAAACAATAAAACAATAACAGTGAGTTTTGTCACAGTTATAGTTTTAACGTGGTATTTTAGAAAAATGCCTTTTTTATATAAAAACCACAATTTTACTCTTGACTTTTGAATGTTTACTATAATATATGTGTAATTATCTTATGATTACTTGTGAAATACATTTTTAATTTGACAACTGACCATGTTGTACGACCATAACTTGGAATAACTTAGATTTCAAAAAATAATAGGAAGTTTTGTATATTTTCCATCGAGTTCTAACTTCGCATGTCGATATGTGCCGCTACTTTAAAAAAAAATTTAACACTTACCCTTGCAAGAACTTTTTAAATTGTTCTTCCCACATGCCTATATGGGGTCGGTGGCAGATATGAGCAGAATGAAGTACCGTTGTCTTGGAGGGCAATTTTATTTAAAAAAATGTCTCGAATGATTGGTTATTTAAAAATCTTTAGAGTAACAATGATAAAAAATTCTCAAACATACATGTCATCTGACAGTTCTAATAGATTATCTTCATTTATTATATATTACTCTAACACCGCTTCTAGTTTAAAATTATCTTAGGACCGTTATGCCACGGGGGATATAAATGATTTATTGGATTCTCAATTAACACATTTCGACTTCAGTCCCTTTAAAGATTTAGATAAGACCAGATATTTATCACGCCAAGCAAATTCTTGTTAAAAATATATTAAAGCATCAAAAGACTTTCGGTGGCAAATACCTAGAAGCATACCACGTGTACTTTGCTTGTAGTAAGAAGATATCACGGGCGGAGCTAGTTTTTCGGCTTAAGTCGGAACAGTTCTTTAAAAATGAAATTACAGTACAGAGGACCACGTGGTATAAAGATATGCATAAGCGATCTATGATAATTCAAGTAGTTCAATACAATACAGCATAAATATGACTGTTAATTTTACTAGAAACCAAATGTGCAGATTATACGTAACAACAGACAATGCAACCAAGTCCCATATTGTGTCGATTATACCCGGCTTCTTAGCATTAAGAGAATATACATGTAACCATGTAACATTCATTAATTCAGAATTGAATGCATCTTTTTGTAGCTTCATTGGCATGTAAAAGTGTGGACCGAAGCACATTTTGTATGAAGCGCGGAAGCGCTTCATACAAAAAATCACGGTGCCTTCGGTCCACACTTTGACATGCACATGAAGCTACAAAAAGATGCATTCAGTTTTTATAAGTACATTTTAGTGCAAAAATACTTTAATCTGATAATATGTAATGCACGCGGTAATAATCAGTTTCTATCAATAATATGTAATTGATTAGTACACAGGTGTCTCGTGCTGCTGATTTTCTATAAAAGACAGCTTGTTAACTACGTGTCGCAATGTTATTGGTTAAGAAGCATGTTATTACGTCACAATGTAATTATTATATTTTTAAATAAAAATCGTGATTTTCCGTTTCCGTTTCCGTATTCCGTTTCCGCCTTTTAGTAACACCCTTATAATTTCACTTTTCACAAGTTTGTAAGAAAATAAGCTTCCCGTTTTAAAGAAAATGATCCGCTAAAGGTCCTCCGCGAAACCGCAACTAATCGTTTTTATTGCCACTTTTCTATCACTCAATCTGGTTCTGCACATCTCGGGTGTCCGCCATTTTTACTTAACGGTCACGTGACAAAAGTAAAAGTCCCGCCGCGGACAAAATCTGGAAATTTTACTTGAAAAATGTAATATATGTCATATAAGAAACTGAATTGTATGTGAGGACCATTGTTTGCAACGTATCAGAAACGAATTTTTTTTTTGAAGATTTAGTAAAATACACATCAAGTGCTACTAGCGACCTCGAGTGCACAGCAAACAAGTAACGTTAGCTACATCAAACTAAATCGGCATAGCACTCATGGATATCAATATTAACACAGAAGTCTAATGCATCTGCTAAGTTCATAGTGAAGGTACATGTATTACATGTGCAAAGTTATTAAAGTTTTAAAAAAGTTTACGCCACTGCCGCCGGAAAGTAATACCTATATCTCGCCTCCGCGACATTTCGCCACAGGCGAGACAAAAACTATTGGTAGGCGTTAATATAAGAAAGTTTTATAAAATTTTTTTCGTGTCAAAATATTTATGACCATGCAGACAATTTAGTAAATTTGAGATTTTTCTCATTATTTTAGAACAAAGAGCATATGATTTCAACTTCTTTGTTATTAATGATTGAAACAAGAGTGGACACACAAAAATGTCTCGCCTGTCGTGTATTTCTAATGAAAGTAAATGCCATCAGACACATTGCATACAGTATTCGAAAAACAGGCCAAAACACAAAAACTTAACTATAACCACTGAACCATGAAAATGAGGTCAAGGTCAGATGACACCTGCCAGTTGGACATGTACACCTTACAATCCTTCCATACACTAAATATAGTAGACCTGTTGCATACAGTATTCAAATAAACTGTTATCACAGAGATATGTCTCGCCTTTTTGTAATTTTGATTATGCAAATGTTGAAATCATAATAGCAATACCTTAACATCTTACACAAGTTATGCAAATATTCAAAGTCAATGAACCATGACTGAGTTACCTGGTTAAACAATCTCCATTTAAATGAGATGTGTGAATGCTAATACAACTGGATACCAAATACCATTGGCTTATTATAAGTCGTTCCCAAACCTAAATACAAAAATTTTGTGGGAAAAATTTGGTTGATTATATAGGGAATCACTGATGCGTGACTGGAGTGGCCCCCCTTAGGTCAGTCAGCGCCCCCCCACCCCCCCCCCCCCATCCCTTTACAAAAAGTTCTGGATCCACCACTGATAGCAATACTTTAACATGTAAGTTATGCAAATATTCAGTCAATGAATATGCACGAATTAGCATACCTATGTGTAGCTTTTCAACCAAACCTCATCATGGCGAGACAAAAATCTTTTTGCTTGGCTTTGTGTCCAATAAAATATAATTTTGTTTGTTTACTTATAGTTACTTATAGTTGATTTCCAGTGCAGGATCCCTCAAGGTTCCTCTTCACCAGACTCATAATATTGGTAAAGTAAGCAAACCATTCAAAGTCAATAGACCATGACTGAGGGGGTGGAGCCAAATAATCTCCATGGCAATGAGATGTGGCAATGATAATACATCTGCATACCAATTATCATTGACCTACCGCTAGTGGATCCCCATAAACTGACCTAATCACAAACTAATACATGTAAAGTAAGCAAACCATTCAAAGTCAATAGACCATGACTGAGGGGGTGGAGCCAAATAATCTCCATGGCAATGAGATGTAGCAATGGTAATAACATCTGCATACCAATTATCATTGACCTACCACTAGTGGATCCCCATAAACTGACCTAATCACAAATTAATACATGTAAAGTAAGCAAACCATTCAAAGTCAATAGACCATGACTGAGGGGGTGGAGTCAGATAATCTCCATGGCAATGAGATGTAGCAATGGTAATACATCTGCATACCAATTATCACTGACCTACCACTAGTGGATCCCCATAAACTGACCTAATCACAAACTAATACATGTAAAGTAAGCAAACCATTCAAAGTCAATAGACCATGACTGAGGGGGTGGAGCCAAATAATCTCCATGGCAATGAGATGTGGCAATGGTAATACATCTGCATACCAATTATCATTGACCTACCACTAGTGGATCCCCATAAAACTGAGCTAATCACAAACTAATACATTGTTGACACCATCGCCGCCGGAAACAGCATACCTATGTCTCGCCTTTTGACTCCGTCAAGGCGAGACAAAAACAGGTCAAAACACAAAAACTTAACTATAACTACTGAACCATGAAAATGCGGTCAAGGTCAGATGACACCTTCCAGTTGGACATGTACACCTTACAATCCTTCCATACACCAAATATACTAGACCGATACTATATGGACTTGACCACCAAAACTTAACCTTGTTCACTGATCCTTGAAATTGGGTCGAGGTCAATTGAAGACTGTCTGACGGGGATGAGGACCTTGTAAGGTACGCACATACCAAATATAGTTATCCTATTACTCATAATAAGAGAGAAATTAACATTACAAAAAATCTGAATTTTTTTTTCAAGCAGTCACTGAACCATGAAAATGAGGTCAAGGACAATGTACATATGACAGACGGAAACTTCGTAACATAAGGCATCTATATACAAAGTATAAAGCATCCAGCTCAACAAAAATGCATATTAAAGAATTTTAAAAAGAAAACATTGATACAGGATGTACATATTTTTGGTAAAATCATTTCTTTGTACCCCTCACCCATTTTCTCAATATTTTGGCTGATGACACTGGCCAGATTGGTTATAAAATTTGAAAAATTTTATTACTCAAAAACTACTTATTGTTAGTACATAATTTTTTCACAGTTTAGTTGGGTTATAATATTTTACAGCCATAAAGTTTTTTCATAAATGGATGAATTATTGTTTAACATCCAGTGGAAACCATGAAGTGCATATTAGGACCAGACCATGTTAATATGATATTCATACGAATCCTGCTTGTGCTAGACCGACATGCTGAACCAGATATTTAACGTGCAGGAAGTCATATTCACCCCACCTGGACACATTATATGGACTCCGAGCCAACCAGTCCTTTGCTCTTGTTCCTAGATGCCATGTGCTTGGCGGAGAAGCAGCAAATACCAATTTTAATGTTTTGGTAGGAACCGGCCAGGCATCGAACAGGTGAACTTCTGCATTCAAGGCGAGCATGCTAACACGAGACCACCAAGGCATTTTTCCCCGAAAGAAAGCTTATAACAATCACCTCAGTATAATATCAGAAAATATTATTAAAATATATTTTTTCCGCATGGATGGACAGAAGGATGATCCACTTAGCAACCAAAGATACTGTTTTCCCCTTATTCATTTTAACTGGTGTTACAACATAACCCATATTAGTCCTGTCAAAATAAAATTTGACCCCAAACTAATTGCAACAAAAGGTATTTTGAATCTAAATTGCTTAATTATATCTTAAATGTACACAGATAAAATTCCATGAAAATCTGACCATGGGAAACTTCAAAACTACTTTTAAATATACTGTTGGATTTCCAATGGAACAGGGGAGGTAACTCTTGCTGAAACTTTTTTTTTCAACAAATTTCTTCTTCTGCTTGTTAAGAAAGATACTTTCATAGACTAAACTGGCTTAATTTAACTTGTTATATATTCTTCTATTTATAATACAAGAATATTCATAATTTTATTTGTAGTTTGATTTTAATGACTGTTTAAAATCACAGAAAATGCTTACTTTGAACCATATTTCGATTTTGAAAAAAATAATTAAAATAATTGTTAATGGTTCTCCCTTTTTATTATACATCAATACTTTCAACTTGGTTAAAAGAATTTTTAAATCCACAAAAAAGTGTAAGTGCTACATATATTTTTATAAAGATTTAACAATTCATAAACTTGATATCCTATATTTTTAGGAAATGAGGGATCCTAGAAAGAAAAAAATCTAATTCAAAACTTGAATTAAAATATCAAAACTCTGTTAGAATAATTGGTTTTAACCTTTTTTAATGCTAAACATGTTTTTTGGCAAAGTATTTTATACAGGAAAATCAGTTATTATTATTTTGTTGAGATTTTGGCCAAATTTCAATTAGTTTTTACAGAGTTATCCCCCTTATTCAATAAAAATTCCCATAGGAAATTTCTTTCAGCTGTAATTTTATCTGCTTGCATTCATTTCATGGTGATTTTTTCTTGGTTAATCCTTTTACATTTCCTGACTCAAAAAAAAAATTAATTTCTTCTGATGCAATTAAGGGTCCATTTTTGCTAGTTTGACTGGACTATACATTCATGTGCTAATAAATTTTCTTGCAAGTTGTATTTCTTTTTTCTTTGAAATAATTTTTGAAAAAATACTGAGAACTAGAGGCTCAAGTGGTGAGCCTGTATCGCTCACCTGCCATCCTTTTCAACATGTCATTTTTGTTAATTTATCTATTTAGTTTGTGATTTTTTTTAACTTGAGCAAAATTAAGGAATTGTTCATGGAACCAGTTAGCCATCCAACTGAGGAGAAATAGTCAAATTTTATGAAAATGATTGCATATATTTTACCTCTGGCCCTATTACTGTCTCCTGTTAAAGAAGTCCAGTTGGCATTTTCACATTTAAAGAGTTCTTTGCCTGAAAATTTCAACCATACTTTTTTAGACTGGTGAGATTTTTTGCAAATATCCCCTCCCCTTGAAAATTACAGCCTTTCATGGAATCATGATGTTTTCACTGTAGATATTACTTAGGCAGTAGAAATAAAGCCACACAATAAATCGGTATTATTTCTTCTTAATTTTTTCCATTTACAAAATCTATCACATGTCCATAATGAAATTATCTGTTTTTATATTTAACGTTTATTTGTTCACTTTCTTCCTGGCATATCCGACTGCTTCTGGGACACCTTTATTCAGTTGATCTTCGTCTGGTATTCTTTTTTTATTCAGTTTACTCCAGCCTCTTGCATAGTCTGAAAAAAAGGATTTCTTATCTAAATACAATGGCATAAATATGATTGTGATATTCATTCTATGAAAAATAATATGTTGATGCTAGATGAAATTCCTTATAAAGACCAACTACAAGGATTTGCTCATTAAAATTTAAACAATTAAAATTTGGCTGTATTGTTACATGTGTGAGCTATTCTCACTACTGTTTATGGGTTGGTTCAATTCAAAATTATTATTCATTGATTTGTTACAGAAATTACCAGTATTTAACAAAATTCAAAAATAATAGAAATACTAAGGGTTCATTCCTTGTACTGCACATGGTAGATCTCCTTAGCTGAAATTTGGCTTCCTATTTCAGTATTTTTGGATGAGTACTTCTTGTTTAATATAAGTTTGGTTTTTGGTCTTCCAAATGTTTTGGTTTTAATGCTGCTGATGAGAGGTAACTCCTTGAAATGCGTCGTATACAGCATAGTATAAATTTACTGTATCTAATATTAGTATCTTTGGATTGTTATTTTCAAACATAATTTTATTAATACCAGATTCATGAAAAAAAATCATTTGTGAAGACCTTGTTAATGTGTATATATACAAACTGTGACCTTGGATTTGTCAAGGGTTGGCCTGAACCGCCCTCTTTGGAAGCATAGAGTCCCTGGTCTCTGGAGTTTGCTACATGTAGTTCTTCTCTAACTATAAAATAGCCAACTTCTCTTTCCTGTTTTCCTGATACTGTTGAGTTGCATCAACCATTAAGTCACATGACTCAATCACATGTAGCTTTATTTTGTCCTGAAATTCTGTAGAAGTATAAAATATAATATAATACAAGAATTGTAATAGTTGACTCTCGCTATTTTGAAGATGTGGGGAGATGGCAATTTACAAACATTTGGGTAAAACTTTCCACAAATGCATGGATTCCGATCACCAACAAACATACTAAAACCTCAAGACTTGACACCGTTTTATAGAGTTGTAAAGACTCAATTGTCTTTTAACTAGAAGTATATAATTTTTAACTAACGGTGTTTCGGGATTGTTTTAGCTAAGTTCTAATGACATACATGTAGCAAGGATCCCTTCTCAAAAGTCTCCCCAATAGGATCAAGATCGTACCCATTCATCAGCGACTCAAGCCTCTGGTATCTTATTTTTAAGAGGTACATACATGTATTATCATTATTTTACAATGTAGATACACAAGGTGGTGAACTGTAAGCTGTATTTTCAGAAACCCCCCCCCCATTTTTTAATACTTCCACAACAGGCACATTTGGTGGTTAAAAATACATTTCTCTACGAAATTGTTCAAAAAGGTACTCATATTCTGAGAGAATAATTTACTAGAACAAAAATATAACCAATTTTAATCATAATAACATGACATTCAACAACGTAACAGGGTAAATCAAACATGAGCAGTGTTCTGTTATTTCATTCAAGTTTGAAAAAAAACTCGGTAATGGGGATTTTGTGGGATGATAAATACCTTTTCAAACAGTCTTCATAAAAAAAAATTGATAACTGCACCCCTTTTGGACCTCCTTTAAATAAATTCAAGGTTCCCCATGCCCAGCCTATCCCAGCTGGGTCTAGGGTATTCACCCAATTCTACATTGCTGAAAACAAACATTTTTCAAAATGATTCTATAGTAACACCACCTCTACTAAGACCCCCAAAACCAATCTTAAAGACCCCCACAGAAAAAGCATATATAACATATCCCATCAAAACATTTGTTTGAACAGAAAAAAAAAAATTATACTCTTAAATGCATTTATTTTTTAATTTCAAGTGAATTATATCCCCAATTGAACCCCAAAATATCTTCTGCACCTTTGTTTGAACCCCCTTTAAAAATAATTTGGGCAGGGGTCTTCCGTGCCCAGCCTATTCTGGCTTGGACTGGGAGTATACACCAATTTCTAAATTGCTGAAAACAAAGCATTTGTTTCATTTTGAAGTGAATTGTATCCCCTCTTGGGCCCCAAAACCCCCAAAAAACCTTAAAGACCCCTTAAAGAAAAAGTATATGCAACATATCCCATTAAAACATTTGTTTAAACAAAAAAAAAAACTTTTTATACTCTTTATTAAATTTCAAGTGAATTATATCCCCAATTGAACCCCAAAATATCTTCTGCACATTTTTTTTGGATGCCGTTTTAAAAACATTTGGGCAGAAGTTTCCCCATGCCCAGCCTATCCCGGGTGGGTCAGAGGGTATACACCCATTCTAAATTGCTGAAAAGAAAGCATTTGTTTAATTTTGAAGTGAATTGTATCCCCTCTTGGACCCCAAAATTAATTCTGCACCCATTTTTGGACCCGTTTTAACAAATATTAGGCAGGGGTTCGACTAGAGATACATATTGAATATATCCTAAAGTTTGATATGTAATGAACATGTTGCTGGAAAAGTGTTTTCCCCATAGGTTTCTATAGTAAACCTATTTGGACCCCACAAATATAACCTTACTAGACTCCCAGAAAAAAGATATTATTGACTGCACATCCAGAGATGCATATCTTAAATATCCCTAAGTTTCACAGATATTGGACTTAAAATATCTAAGAAAGAATGAAAGAAAGAATAATAATAATTAGAATTGCCATTGGGAGCAATAGCAGATGTCGCCCCTGGCAGCTATTTCGATGGTTGCATCTTGTTCGCCATACCAAAATTAGCCTAGATATAAATTTTGTTCGAAATCGGACAATGCTGAGTTTTAAAATGAAAGGATTGGATTGCTGTTAAAAACATTTGTGGACCTAAGGCAATGGTTTTGTTCAATAAATACTTCTAAAGTTTATAGTAATTCAAAGTATAGATTTAAATGGAAAATACTGAAATTGTATAGTATAATAAATTATAATATGGAACAAAAATAATTGATTTGCAGTGCTTTGGAATTAATGCATAAACAATAATCATTGCTTCTGAAACAATAAAAATTATTCAAATTTTCCATTTATGGAATTTTGAACCCCTTAAACTGGTAGAGGTCCTTACTGTGAAGTTTTAAATAATTTTGGTGTAAAATTTTGAAATTTTTTGGTTTCCAAGACAACTGCAGCCATTTTGGAAATTTTGAAACCCCAAAAGTTGGGGAGACACTTACATATCCATTTTATGCAGTTTGAAATACCTTTGGAGCAAAAAATCAAATATAACAAAAATCCCTTTTTTGTTTCCATGGAAACAGTGTAAGTCTGTCCAACCGATTTTTTACAGAAATCAGTTTGACTTGATAGAAGGAATTATCCTTCAAAGTTTCAAAAAGATTGTTTTGGCAGGTACTGAGAAAAATAAAATTTAAAGTTTTCCAAATATATTCATACTTTTTCCGTTCCCATGGCAACAGTGGCCATTTTTAAAATTTTTAATGTTACATGCACAACTAGACTTGGTGATCATCATTACTGTGAAGTTTCATAAAGATGGTTCCAGCCATCTCTGAGAACTCATCCAAACAATATTAGGTGGAAGAAAAACTAGAGGCTCACCAGAGCCTGTATCACTCACCTGGAGTCTGGTTTTCATTGGGCAATTAATCAACTATTTGACCAAGTTTGTTGGAATTGGTTCAATTGTTCAGGGAAAATGTATTTGCCAAAAAAGGGCAATAACTCCTAAATGGGTTTTGGGATTTCCTTAAAAATTTCAGCATAGGTAGACCTCAACATGGCAAATATTTTTCAGATTTACATTTCACTTCTATCTCAAATAGTTTTGGAGATAAATGACGAAAAATGTTAAAATTTTGAAAATTTGACGAAAAAAGTGCAATAACTCCTAAATGGGTTTTGGGATTTCCTTCAAAATTTCAAGGTAGGTAGATCTTATGCTGATCAATTTTACCCCATGTCAGATTTTTGATATCTGTAACGGTTTTTAAGTTATAAGCCAAAAACAACACATGCACCCCTATATTCTATTTTTAGCTACGACAGCCATGTTTTATGTCAGATCAAAATAAATTGAGGATCGTTTGTAGAAGACATGTCATAGATCACTCCTACTAAGTTTCAAACCAATCGGCCCAGCGGTTTCACAGGAGAAGATTTTTGAAAATCAGCCACTCAGAAACAAGAATTACCTCTGGTAGCCATGTTTCTTGACCAATCAGAACTAAATGAGGAAACTTTGTTGAGGACCTTCCATACACCACTCATGCAAAGTTTGGTTGGATTTGGCCAAATGGTTTCTGAGGAGATGTTTGAATGAAAAGCTAACGACGGACGGACGACGGACGCCAAGTGATGGCAAAAGCTCACCCTGGCAATAGCCAGGTGAGCTAAAAAGCAAAGAAACGAAACAATAACAATATGTTGTCCCGACTACGTCTATGGGCAACATAACTAGACTTGCCATTGCGAGAAATAGCAGATGTCGCCCCTGGCAGCTATTTCGATGGTTGCCCTAAAACTTGTAGAGAAACTTGTGCACACGTTAAAGGTCCTTACTGTAAAGTTTTAAATAATTTTGGTGTAAAATTTTGAATTTTTGAAAATTTTACCTTTTTTTCGTTTCCATGACAATGGCAGCCATTCTGGAAATTTTGAAACCCTAAAGTTGGGGAGACATCTAGTTTTAACAAAAATTCCCTTTTTTGTGTTTCCATGGCCACAGTGAAAAAGTTACCCATTGTGGCCTTGTTTTTTGCCGGATCAAGTTGAAATGACGAATATTTATAGAAGACCTCACATCATTTATATCAACTTACAAATCATTTGCATTAATGTAGTTTCAGAGGAGATGATTTTTCAAATTTCAGCCAATCAGAAACCACAATTGCCCATTGCAGCCATGTTTATTGCCGATCAAGACAAAATGAGGAATTTTTGTACAGGACCTCAGAAACATCATTTGTATCAACTTACAAATCATTCGCACTTGTAGTTTCAGAGGAGATGACATTTCAAATTTCAGCCAATCAGAAACAAGAATTGCCCATGGCGGCCATGATATTCGTCCAATCAAAATGAAATGAGGAATTTCACAGAGGAGCTTTAGTACATCATTCCTGCAAAGTTTGGTTCCAATTGGCCCAGTAGTTTCAGAGGAGATGATCAAAATATGAAATGTGAACGAGGACGACAGACGGACAACGGACGCAAAGTGATGGCAATAGCTCACATAGCCTTGCCAGGTAAGCTAAAAAAGAAGAGATGTCTATATATATAGATATAGACATTTAAATATTCTGAGATGTTCCCCACATTGTACACGTGCTTGATGTACTAAAGATAGAACATGACATTAAAATATGTAATGGCAATGGATGTAGTTTTGTTTGCAACATCTTTTATTTGGAATAAATGAACCAGGAGATAATTTTACAGTTATAAACCTAATTATTTACTTGTCAAAATGGTCAATATGAAAAATTCAAAATAAGATTAAATATCACAATCAACTGTCAAATTCCTTAACCTTTTAAAATTTAGTCTTAAAACAGAGTTAAATTTTCTAAAGAAAACAAAATATTACGATGAAGATTTGCAGACAATCATTAATAGGGTACGTACTGGAATGTTTAGATTGATATCTTAGATAAAAACTGTAGCTCTTTTTGAGTGATATATCTGGAACATTTGTACAGTTTGATTTCTCAAGATCTTATTATATTATGTAAAATGGGAACATATTGGATTAACGGCCATTGCATCAAAATTCCTTTTGATATAAAACAGTTTTGAGAAAAGATAATGTACAAGATTAGACCTGATTGATAGATTGGACACACTACATGTTTCGCCTGAATATGCACATGGACACAGAATAATGATTATCTGATACCCGACATTTTAAAAGTCAAAGGAAAATGTCAAAAGACAGGTGCCAGACCGACTTGCATCCACTAAAAACTATCTATTGACCAAATACGGTGGGTCTAGGTATTAAAGTTGCTGAGAAATTGACCTAATCTCGAAAATGTTACAAATTTAGTCAAGCATGCAATTGAGGTCAAAGTCAAGAGACAGTTGTCAGTCTTGCATGTACCCAGCAAGAACTGTCAACAGACCAAATACAGTAGGTCTAGGTATTACGGTTGTTAAAAAATGGACTTGAGAAATTTGGATGAAAGTCACTCAACCATGAAATTGAGGTCAAGGTCCAGAGACAAGTGTCAGACTGGCATGTACCAACCAAGAACAGTCGATAGACCAAATATAGTGGGTCTAGATATTACAGTTTCTGAGAAAAGGACAACTTCAAAAAGTGACAAAGTCACTGAAGCATGAAATTGAGGTCAAGGTCCCAAACCAGGTTTCAGAGACATATACTCACCAAGAAGTATCTATTGACCAAATATGGTGGGTCTAGGTATTCTAGTTGCAGAGAAATGGACTTAACCATGAAAAAGTAACAGTAATGCAAAGATGAAATTGAGGTCAAGGTTCCAAGCCAGGTGTCAGACTGGCATGTACCCACCAAGAACTATTTATACACCAAATATGGTTGGCCTAGGTATTACAGTTTCTGAGAAATGGACTTAACCACGAAAAAGTGACAAAGTCGCTCATGCATGAAATTGAGGTCAAGAAACCAAGCCAGACTGACATTTATCCACAAGAACTATCTATTGACCAAATATGGTGGTTCTAAGTATTCTAGTTTCTGAGTAATGGACTTAACCCCGAAAATGTGATTCAGGTCACTCAAGCATGAAATTGAGGTCAAGATCAAAAGGCATGTGTCAGACCGACATGTACCTACCAAGAACTATCTAATGACCAAATACAGTGAAATGGATTAAACCACGAAACTTGGGATGCAGATTTTAAATTCATGTTTATGAAGTCAGTGAACCATAAAAATGAGGACAGGATCACAAGAAAAGTATACTGCGGCAAACCTTATACGATAAGCTACCTTGTGGACCATAAATCTTAATTGTAGGTATTACATGTGTAAAGTTGTTAAAGTTTTTAAAACATTTACGCTGCCGCCGCCGGAAAGTTATACCTATATGTCGCCTCCGCGACTTTTCGTAGCAGGCGAGACAAAAACCATTTAGAATATTTATATAAATTACTAAATTATTAATTCTCAAAATTTACATACTTTATGCTTCATATTTATTGACTTTCACAAGAATTTTGATACGGTTGATATTTAATTTGGAGATTGTAATTGTTAAACTATTGTGACATTATTACGATTGTTATCGCTCACATGCATCACCTGTACATGTGAGCCTGATTGTAAAAGGTGGATTAAAATAAAAAAGTTTGTAAGGCCAACTAAAATTTAGATTTTCATCCAACTTTTTGAAAAAAATGGGGCGGGTGGGAGGATTTTATTTTTTATTTTTTATTTCATATGACACTATTTTGTAAGGTGTTATTAATATGTAAACATTATAAAATGGCTTATACCCCTTACTACTCTAAGAATCACGAAAACCATGTTGAATTGTTACAGGAAATTAACAAAAAACGAAATTGACACGGATACCGGTAACGGAGATGAACAAAATCCGGAAATTGTAAATTTTAGAAAATAAAAAAAATCGGGGCGGCACGATTTTCGAGGGGCGGGCGGGGATGAAAATCTATCAATTAATTTTAATTAGCCTAACCTTAAAAAAAAATACCACACCATCAAAGGTTGCTCTCAACTGCCCCTATAAATTTTATAAAATTAATATATCTTTGCATATTTTTCTATGTTCAGTGATAGTATCTGTATTCGTTGCAGCCCGCACGTTTGGACCAACAGACAATTTTTAAAGCAGACTACCTTACACAGTTAGTCAAACCATTTTGTCCATCTTTGGTTTCAATTGTCTTTTTCGTTTCATAAGAGATTTTTTACATTTTGGGTAATGTTAGCAATATTAAAATTCTACAGTAGATTATTAAAGATTTTTTTTTACAGAATTATCTACTTTTAGTAACAATGGCCATATCTGTTGATGGTTCAGACCCAGAGTTTTATCTTAACTCACACTCAGTAGTTTAAAAGCAGATTTATAAAAAATATTTGCTGATTTTTCTTCTTTTAGCAATGTTTATTTAGGGAATGAAAAAACTGCGGTGGGACAAAAATAAGGGCAAAATCTTTTGACTCCGACCAGAAATGTGAGGGTAGTTGGGTAGAGACAGATAATTAAATCTCTGTAGTGGCTTTAGCCTGAAATCTACTGATGGGATCTTTAGTGTGCATGGAGTGGACATGTGGTTTTCTCCAAACACGTCACCGACTATGGTCCGCGGTCAGGCTTTTCTTATTATGACCTGACAACCCTCTAATGAGAGGGCATCCCCTATCCGCCACCTGGGGACGCGCTAGGCAGCTCTGGGTGTTGAGCCCCTGTGAAACATCACAGGTACCTAGAAAAAAAAATAAAATCTAAAAGAAAAAATAAAAAAATAAAAATAATAATAAAAAAAAATCACAAAAAAAAAACAGAAATGAAATTGCAAAATAATTTTCCAAATGAAAGTCAGATGACCAACTGTTAAAATTCAATCATTACACAGTTTTTTTAATTGTAAATATCTGTAAAAAGCCAAACAAATATTCAACTGATGTACTCAAAAAGAAGGGGAAAAAACAGATGGGCAAATTTCTGGTAAGTAACTTGTGCTTTTAAATTATCAATTTTATATGCAGCATTAAAAATGTTAAAACTGTTACCATAATCAACATTCTTAATTATCAAAAAAAGTTCGGCTTCACAATTTTAACTGATCTAAAGAAATACTGGGCAAAACATTGCAAGTAAAATATATTTTATAAATTCAGTTAACACTAAAAGGAAAAAAAAATTAACATTTCCTGTCATTTTAAAAAGCTAATAGTCACAAACAAATAAATACGTAACAATTTACCAAAAATCCTACTTTTAAAATTGGTTTGGTTTAGTTGGGGTTTCATGCCGTTGTCAGCACATTTGGCTATTTCATGGCAGCCAGTTTTATTGATGAAGGAAGCTAGTGTACCTCAGGAGAGAACCACTGACCTTCTGCAGGAAAATTGCCAATCCTTGAGAACACACTTGCCACAGGTGAGATTCAAACTGACCTCAGTGCTGACAGGTTAGTGATCATCAGTAGTCACGACGAACTACCTAGCACTCGCCCACCAAGATCCCACTTTTAAAATTGATTTAATGAATAAAATCTAAGTTTCTTTACAATATTTCATAAAGGACTGATTTAGAAATTGACCTGAGTTCAATAATTCTACAAAATTTCAAGCAAAATTGTACATGTACCAATGCTGATTAACTTCTCGTAACCACTATTTTTCATGATATTTCTTATAATAGAGACTGTATAGAGGATAAAGTATGCTTGAACTGCCCAATTACCCAGAACAATTGATAGTAACAACGTTTATTAAGTTTTGTCACATACAAATGTAGACGTAACTTCCCTAAACCACTTTTTCCCATGAAATTGTCTTTTCCCTTATGTAGTGTGCTGTCAATATGCCTAAGGCCCTTAACATGAGGTAATGTGCTCTATTACCACGAATGACATATATTATCCAAAAATCTTACCAAAATATAAAGATATGGGGTTTAAAACTTCATTGAGACGTTCGAACACGTGGAATTTTTTCCCAGATTAAATGGGAAATTGAGAACCAATGTTGACTCTACTTCCCTAAACCACTATTTCATGAATTTGCCTTTTTCCTGTCATTGTGTTTAACTATGTATCTTCACTTCAGGATTTAACTGAACTGAATGTGCTTTTTACCCAGAACAGAAATCACCAATTTTATAAAAAAAAAAAAAATAAATATATAAGGATTTAGATGTAAAATGCTATAGAAATGAACACTGGAGAAATGTACTGGTGCTGATACAATTTTCCTATACTATTGTCCGTCTTTTTTGTGACTGAACCATATTCAACTTTGCAAAATAACAATCCAAAGATACTAATATTCGATATAGTTAATTTATACTATACTGTAAATACGACGCATTTCAAGGAGTTACCTGTCATCAGCAGCATTAAAACAGAAACATTTGGAAGACCATGAAAAAACAAACTATTGTTTTAAAACAAGAAGTACTCATAACCAAAACTGATTGGACATAAGGTGTTTATAACTACACAAAATAATCAATTGTCATAATTAGTTACAGTGACCTTGTCCTTAGACAAATTAGTGACCTACAATACAGTGAACTTCATCTGAAGATATGTGATCATTTTCTGCAAGTCATACATGCCCAACTGACATGACCAAAGCATGTTTCTGTACATGAAAGTTTCAAAGGCTATAATGTATTATAATTGGAAAAATGAAATGTTGATTTCTTTTTTTTAATTAAAATTCATCCAGAAAATAAATAAAAATAAGGATTTTCTTGAAGCTTTTGAAAAAAAATCAAATATTTCTTTAGAGGACAAAAATATTCATTTTAAAACATTTCTGTCTAAAATCAGTTTCAGAGGAGTTTTGTTAAAAAAATGTCATTTATTAAACAATGGACTACACTTAACTAAATATTCAAACCTATGAGATCAGTGTAAAATGTCATTATGAAACAAAAATTGAAATTTGAAACTATGTTTTATAGTCTTTCTCCCATTTTAGCACTTTACAAATACTTTCCATAAATGTTAGTAATATTTTTGGGCTGAGTATTTTGATTATTTTTATTTATTGCTTTGTTTTGGTTTTTATTGTTAAGATTTTTTGTTGTTTTTTTGTACTTTTCTTTTTTTTTTTTAAATTTTAGATTTCATTTGTGTTGCATATTCCTACATTATAAAAGGGTTTTATTTTTGTATTTATATTTTTTATATTTAAACTGTTAAATGTGTAGGATTGTTTGGAGGGAAAGTGCAGGTATTAGTGTAGTACAGATCTTAGTATCCTTCAATGGAAAGTAATTGTAAAATTTTTGAATTTAAATTATTGTATACTAATAGAAACATTTGCTTAAACCTTTAGAATCTGATGAAACTGGATATTTCCTGAGACTTCAAATCATTAAAAAAAATATTCAACCAATTTTGTAAAATGCAAAATAGAAAGAGATAAAAAAAAATAGTCCATTGCCAATATATGACCCTGAAGTTAAAAACTGATAATTTTGCAAAATATTTTAAACTTTACAGTGACATGCACAAAGGAAATTATAGTTAAAAAATCTACTAGACTGCATTTTATGAAACATAATAGTTATATTTTTGTCAAAAGATAAAACAGTGGTTCATAAATTCATGTTCGAACCAACATTTTTACATTAGTGAGACCAATAATTTAATAATGTAAACTTATGAACTTAGGTTCACTGTCTATTTCCATGAAGTTTCAGAGATTTTCATGTTTGAACCAACATTTTTACAGTTTCAGACCAATAATTTAATAATTTAAGCCTAGCTATTAACGTAGGTTCACTAATTGTCTATTTCTATAAAGTTTCAGAAATTTTCATGATGAAAATTAACTGTCAGCTGAAAATGATTTTTTGAAAGCCTTTATCAATGTCAAAACTAAAGAAATTCTGCATATGAGGATAATTGCAATAAAATGATCTCATAAAAAAGTTTCAATACTTCAAGACATGTAAAATGTAAAAGTTTCAGCACTTGTTGGACCAAATAGTTTCAATATATGTCCTAACTAAAAAGTTTCAGGACATGTCCAACCTAAACTTTTCAGCACAAGAGGAACAAAACGGTTCAGCACATCAGGACATGTAAAATGTAAAAGTTTCAGCACTTGTTGGACCAAATAGTCTCAATATATGTCCTATCTAAAAAGTTTCAGGAAATGAATTTGACATGTATGACTTGCAGAAAATGATCACATATCTTCAGATGAAGTTCACTGTATTGTAGGTCACTAATTTGTCTAAGGACAAGGTCACTGTAACTAATTATGACAATTGATTATTTTGTGTAGTTATAAACACCTTATGTCCAATCAGTTTTGGTTATGAGTACTTCTTGTTTTAAAACAATAGTTTGTTTTTTCATGGTCTTCCAAATGTTTCTGTTTTAATGCTGCTGATGACAGGTAACTCCTTGAAATGTGTCGTATTTACAGTATAGTATAAATTAACTATATCGAATATTAGTATCTTTGGATTGTTATTTTGCAAAGTTGAATATGCATGGTTCAGTCACAAAAAAGATGGACAATAGTATAGGAAAATTGTATCAGCACCAGTACATTTCTCCAGTGTTCATTTCTATAGCATTTTACATCTAAATCCTTATATATATATATTTTTTTTTATAAAATTGGTGATTTCTGTTCTGGGTAAAAAGCACATTCAGTTCAGTTAAATCCAGCACATCAGGACATGTCAAACCTAAACTTTTCAGCACAAGAGGAACAAAAAATTTTAGCACATCAGGACATGTCCAACCTAAACTTAACAACACAAGAGTTTTCAGTACTTCTGGGTATGTACAGTGCACATGTGGTACCAACTGGTCTCTTATATACCCAGCCTAAGAAGTTTCAGAACTCCAGATATATGCAACATAAAACTTTCTGCACATGTGAGATCAAGGGCTCCAAGTTCATTTACTCAGCATGTGCGGGTACTAAAGGGTTCACTTCATGTGTAATATAAAAGTTTCAGAAACAATAATTTTATATAGGCCAGATGAGCCAAAAATCTAAATATGAATATTCACAATTTCTCCCAAAAATGAAAATTAAATTCATTGCCCATCTCTGCAAAAATAAGCTGATAGAGATAAATTCCTGGATGTAAAAGAATCCGGGGTAAAGATGTGTCATCTATGAAACTAGATATTGATGAAAGTTGAAAACTTGGACTCTTAAAAAATCTGCCACATACATTACTTGGTTGAAATACTTCACCATTCTTCAATCAGCAAGGCTCCTAAAGATATACCAAACTTTGGCTTCTTTCTTTCTCTGAAACCTGCAAAACTAAGTGAAAAGTTACATGCATCATCTGCTTGTGACTTGCAAAGTCATAATAATTTGGTCTTACTTTAACTTCTGCAGAAACCACTTTTTTTTCTTCTCAAGGTTACCTTACTTTGTTTGCATGTATGAATAATCTCCATCTTTTAAATCTTCTGCACAAGTGATTGCTATTCAAATAAACTTCTGTGTGTCATTTTTAACTCAGAATTTCGATTTTTTTCTGGAATATCTCAAATTGTTCTTTAAGATGAATCTAAAATTTTAATATGTGTTGTCCATTACTGAAATGAGTGGCAGTTATATATGCATTTCAACATTTAACATTTTTTTTAATCTTTTGCCTGCTTGGAGATAAATCACAATCAATCAATCAAATCAACAACTCACTGCACTGTGTAACAGTCAATAATCTTCTATGATACTCCAATAGAAATCTGGAAAATACTATGGTAACACAACATAAAAACAACCATCAAATATTATTTCTTATATATCTATCTATTTCTATAAATAGATTGACGTCATAATAAATTTATTTATATATTTTGATGTGACGTATATATCTATATATCTATACCTATTTTTCTATCTATAGATGTGACATCTATAAATAGATTGACGTCATAATAAATTTATTTATATATTTTGATGTGACGTATATATCTATATCTATACCTATTTTTCTATCTATAGATGTGACATCATAAAACAATGTAAATTTGTATCTCTCTACATGTATTTTTCTATCTATGTAACCGTCACAAAACAATGTGCATCTTCACCTATCTCTTTCTTTTTCTATTCTTATCTATCTATATTTCTATATATAGATGTGAAATCATTTAACAATGCATCTCTCTAGATGTCTTTGATTATATATCTATATTTACATAGTATATGTATATCCATGTATGTTTCTATATATAGATGCGACATAAAAAATAAGAATATCTATATATGATGTGAGTCCATAAAACAATGTATATCTATCTATACAAATGTACCTGAAGTTCTGCAGCAGCAGTGAAAGCCCTAGTAGTAAAATAAAAAAAACTTTTATGGTATGCCAAAAATGAATGGTAGAGCATTTGTATTTAGAAACATGATTAACAAATCAGAATTGTTTTTTTTGAGTTTTATTCCCTATCAAAGAAAGTCTATGCCTCATGCAGTTTCAGTTGAATGATATCATGCAGCATAGAGAATGAGTCCAGTAAAGCTAGAGCAATGATTACAGATGGTAAGCTTTTTCCCCACATACGATGAATGCACTCTGTATTGATTGGAGAAAGTTAGCCCCTTCCACACATCCAATGTAAACTGTACCAATTACAGAAGGTAAGCCCCTTCCCTTTATCCTCCACAAGGCTGGTAAAGAAATGCAAACTGTGAAAATAACCTTAATGTTTCTAAACATTTCATAATGTAGTTCCAGAGATTTTTGAAAATTGTCCAATTAGTGGATTGTTTGTAGAGGACCTCCTTCCATACATCATTCCTACCAAGTTTGGTTACAATCTGCTCAGTAGTTTCAGGGGTTTTTAAAAAAATGTTATGCTCCGTTTCTAAAAATGTAATTTCAATTTTTAAAAAAAAATAAAATTTTAAACAAAAAATATTTTTAATTGCAAAACTGATTGGAAAAAAATGGTTTCATCAGATACCTAAAAAAAATTGTAAAATATATAAGACCAATTGAAATAAAGACAATCAAATTTTCCAAACAATTATATTTTCAAAAATAATTTCATCAATTTTTCCGAGAACAAAGTGTTATCATTGAGAGATGCCAAAATCAAATTACAATAATTGTTAATTACCAACACTACCACTTTTAATTAAAAAACTGATTTCTGAAAAACAATTTTAAGTTTAAAAAAAAAATTATTTAAAAATCTGTCATTTTTTATGTCTGCAGTTTGTCTTTGAATGGGAGGGGATGAATGACAACCAAGAAACACAAATACCTGAACAACTCAGGTAACAAAAACAACACAACAAAAACTCTCAATCACTAAACCAAACTGTCTTCATAACAACCAATCAAACCAAACTGTCTCCATAACAACCAATCAAACCAAACTGTATCCATAACAACAAGGAGGGAAAAGTCTATAGGTCAATCATGTCCAATTTTATTTTTAAAATAATACTTTACATATCAGCCAAATAAATTTTAAGATTTTAATAATTTTACCAATTAGTTATTGAATTATTATTTTCAAGTGTTTGAGTGTTGGGTTAACAAAATTATCATTAATTTAATTCTAAGCATCTCTTAATCAAAACACAAATCTCAAATATGCACGAAGAAAAAAGAAATTTAAAAAAGTTGAATAAATTAAGCTTTTTTCTGCTTATCATCTGACATCAAAAGATGTTTATCAAATTTAAAATTAATTTTTTGTTTACTGCTGTACATATTTAACGATTTTTCTTTAAATATTTAATTATATATCAAAACAAATGCGAAATAATGATTATAAGCCAAATTATTACACACAATGTTTCATTTTTATTTCCTTTTTGTTTTTTTGTTTTTTGTTGAAAAAGCAAAAATACTAAGTTAATATTCTAAATGGTTAATTTGATGAAACCATTCTTATTTCTTATTAAAAAAATAAAAAATAAAATAAAAATAATATCAAACAAGAGGTTCTTCCGGAGGTGAGCCTATACCAGTCATGTGGCTTTTATTAGGCCATTTGCTGCTAAAGAAACCTTGATATTTTACTTTTGACCCCCAAAAAAAGGACGGATCATTTGAATATGCCTTAATTGCTAACTTTGGTACATTAGTTCCTGATAAAAAGACAAAAAAGTCCTTTTCCAGCTGTTGGTTGATCATATGAATATCAAAAGTGGATCATTTGTTGTCATCAATCTTGCAAAGTTTCAAAACATTTCATAATGTAGTTTCAGGAGAACCCCAATTTTTTTAAATTGGCCAATAAAAATCAAAGACGGCCTGTGGCGGCCATGTTGTTCATCCAACCAGAACCAATGGTACATCCTTTGTAGAGGTCCTTCCATTCATCATTCATACCAAGTTTGGTTACAATCTGCCAATTAGTTCCTGAGCAATTGACAAAAATGTCTTTCCCCATATGGTTTCAATGGTAAATTTGAACAACTACAGTTTACGAACGATGGACTTACCTCCTAAAATCAGTAAAGATTACAATGGATATTGAAAGAGGATGGACCTTCTGTAATCAACACAGATTACATTGGACATGGCTCACTGGTTTTGCCAAATTCTTCACTGGTTTCAAATAAGATCTTTCAATGAATTTTGCCTCAAGATCCTATGTTAAACTATGTTTGGATCTGGCACTATTTTGGACGGTGGGGTCATCGCATACAATTCTTACAGAAGACTTTCTGCCAAGTTTTGTTCAAACTGACTTCGTTTTCAGACAAGAAAAAGATCTTAAAAATAATTTCCGATAGGATCCAATGTTATTTGGCTCTGGTAGCAATCTTGGACAGCAGGCACTAGGGTAATCAGATATAATTCTGAAAGAGGATCTGCCTAAAGACCATTGTTGTCAAGTTTTGTTCCAATTAGCTTTGTGGTTTCAAACATGAAGCTCCTATAGGGTTGTATGTCAAGCTATGTTCATCTCTGAACAACTGCATATAATTTGCAATTAATCGTCCCACAACTATCGAATGACAATTGTTCAAATCCTCAGAAAGAAATATGCATACACATCTTTTCACATGGTGCCTTGCAACCGTCACATAATTTAAATTACAGGTAAGGAACCAATTTTACAAATATCATATACTGCATTTACTAAAGTTTCAGAAATATACATTCTTATGAACTGCCCATTCTGATTGAACTGAGCAAATTTTCTATCAGTTTTGCAAATACTGGCCATAAGCTGGGTAATCTCTTGCCTTTGACAAAATCATGACCAAATGATCAAAAGGAGATTATTAGTACGACCAGATTACTAACATCTCATAATACTGAGGCTTCAATAGAAGGGAGATAACTCATGATGTATCAAAACCAACTTGAGATACAAAAATTTTGTTCTTCGTATATATATCTGTTGTGCAATCAGAAAATTTAGATAATCTTTATTTAATATTTAATTGAGTATAAATATTATTTAAAACATTCAAAGTATTTTGAACTAATGCACATTAACTTTAAAGGCAATATTACACCAAAATCCTTTATAAAAATAAAAATAAAAATAAAAAACTAGAGGCTCACCTGGCATCTATTTGGCCATTATAATTCTTACAGAGGACAAAACGTAAGGTCTTTTGTATCCACAAGGCTTTTAAATAAACACATTAAATGTCAAAAGTAATCTTGATATTTGACATTTGACCTAAAAATAGGTGGATCATTTGCATCTATCTTTCAATATGAGATACTTGCCAACTTGCTTAAAGTCTGCCTATTAGTTCCTGGGCAAACGACCAAAAAAGTCTTTTCCCATATATAGATTCAATGGAAACTTTGAACAGCCTCAGCTGTCATCAAGTGAATCGTTTGTAGAGGGTAGGTTTCAAAACATTTCATATTGTAGTTTCAGAGGAGAAGATTTTTGAAAATTAAAAATCAAAGATGGCCTCTTGCAGCCATACTGTTCACTCATTGCTGGATCGTTTGTAGAGGATATTGTTGTCATCAAGCCTCCAAAGTTTCAAAACATTTCAATATGTAGTTTCAGAGAAGATTTTTGGAAATTGGCCAATAAAAATAGAAGATGGCCTTTGTTGGCCATGTTGTTTATCCAATCGGAACCAATGGTGGATCATTTGTAGATGTCCTTCAATACATCATTCCTACCAAGTTTGGTTACAATCTGCCAAGTAGTTTCAGAGGAGAAGATCAAAATGTGAAAAATTAACAGACAACAGCCTTTATCCCAGGTGAGCGAAAAATAAATGTATTCTCTAAAAAAATAGTTACTACTAAATCCCTACTAAAGTTTTGGAAACAAAAAAAATCCTTTAAAGGTTTTTGAAGCAAATTAATTTTGAAAATGATAAACATAAAAATCTTTTAACGAACAAAACAAAAACAAAAATACTAAATGCTTGCACCACTGCAAAAAAAGGCATGGGAGCCATTCTGCCACAGGGGTTGCCACCTCATCTTCAATGACAGTCCCATACCCTACAATTTCCCATGGAGATGTTGCTCCATGGTCCTGTTCCCCTGCAACATTCACCTCCACAGTTGTGTTAAATAAGTCAACACTCGTCTCTATCATCTCATCTGAGTCGGACAAAACAAGTGTGATATCCCTAAATAACGCCATCTGTGGTGATGGTGTCACAGAAGTGCAGGCCTGTTCCTCTGAAACGGTCACCTCCACAGTTGTGTTATATTGGTCAACACTCGTCTCTGTCATCTCATCTGAGTCGGACCAAACAAGTGTGGCATCCCTAAATAACACTTCCTGTGGTGATGGTGCTTCAGAAGCTGCAGGCGTGGACTCTGCCAAAGGATAAGATGGCAAATCCTCAGAAACTGAAAAACTGGCCATCAAATCCTCTGGCAGACGCCCAATGGTCACCTCCAGCGTAACATTCTCTTTAGACTCTTCTTCCATATCAGAAACTTCTGATGCAGGAGAGAAGACTACCGAGAAAGTTAACTCACCAGAAGTTTCTATTGAGACTTCAGGAGCCTCTCTAGCCACTTCTGGAGAAGGAGGGGGTGCGGGAATGTCAGGAACAGGTTCCAGACCTCGGACTCGTCTGGACCACCGCACAGGTTCAGACATAGGTCTTGCAGCAACATAACCGTAGGGCTTACCAACCCTGTTCAGCATTCTGTTCTTCTCATTGTCAATATAAACTCGTGGTTTCTTCCTGAAAACAAAAAAAAATATCTTTAATTTCAACTCAAAATGGGATATTTTGGCATGTTGCAAATGTACCAAACTTAAAGCTAATTAATCCCTACACCAAAATATCTGATAAATATATTACAACCTTAGTTTTAATGCATTATCTAATTACATTAAGTAGAGACTCCTTAGGGCCTCAATTGCTGAAATGAATTTATCATTTAATCATAATAAATAGAGGCTCCCAGGAGCCTGTCTTGCTCACCTGGACTTTATTTATCATTGTAAGTTAAAATTTGGTATTATTGGACAAATATAAAATATCAACACCTTGGGAAAGGGTAGTATTATAGTGTAGCAGTAAAGGGTGGAGTTTTAACAAAGTTGCTGTCTAGAACCTAGTCTTTACCCTTAAAATCATGGCAAGATTATTCGATATAAAACTTGATGCACAAGATGTGCAGATTTTGATGAGTTACGACTCATCAGTTGTGCTCAGGGTCTAAAATTTTGAAAAACAAAAACAACTAGAACTGTCACTAACTATACCCCATGCTGCTGTTAATTTACAAAAAAAACAACTGATATCGAATCTGTGTTATAAAATTTTGAGGCCCTATTTAACAAAGCTATGAGGAGGTAATTGATCAATAAAATTCTTATTCTGATTATTTTGCTATTTAATGTATACCGTCACAATTTTCTCCTTAGTATTGACCTGTACAGCTAAAATATAGAATCATGAACCTAATAGATATGGTTGCTAGGAACTTTTTCATCAGTTGCTATGGACTTTTTCAATGGAATTAACTCTTGTCCTTCAATTTTGACTTGAACAGGTAAATTGTACGGTCCTGAACTGAAATATATATGGTTGCTAGGGACTTTTTCATTTGTTGCTATGGACTTTTTCAATGGCATTGACTCTTGATCTTTCTTCTTTATTTGTATAGGTAAATTATAAAGTCCTTAACCTAAATTTATATGGTTGCTAGGGACTTTTTCATCGGTTGCTATGGACTTTTTCAATGGCATTGACTCTTGACCTTCCATTTTAACTTGAACAGGTAAATTGTAGGGTCCTGAATCCAAATAAATATGGTTGCTAGGGACTTTTTCATCGGTTGCTATGGACTTTTTCAATGACCTTGACCCTTGTCCTTTCTTTTTGACTTGTACAGGTAAATTATAAGGTGCTTAAACCAAATATATATGGTTGCTAGGGACTTTTTCATTGGTTGCTTTGGAATTTTTCAATGACCTTGACCCTTGACTTTCCATTTTACTTGTACTGTTACCATTTAATTTATTTCAAGTAACCCCCTACACATCTGTGACAATGTCAGACCATTATTTTCTGTTTACATGTAAATAATCTTTCAAGGGCAAAAACTCCTATAAGGGGTCAATTGATGATTTTGGTCATGTTGACTTATTTGTAGATCTTACTTTGCTGAACATTTTTGTTGTTTACAGTTTGTCTTTATCTATTATTATATTCAAAATAACCTAAAACTGCAAAATTTCCTTAAAATTAAAAATTCAGGGGCAATAACCCAACAAAAAGCTGTCTGATTCATCTGAAAATTTCATGGCTGGTAAATCTTGACTTGTTGAACATTTTTACCTCGCGAGTTTTGCTCTAAATGCTTTGGTTTTTCAGATATAAGCCAAAAACTGCATTTGACCCCTATGTTCAAATTTTAGCAACAGCGGCCATGTTTGTTGACAGATCAAAACTGCAGATAAAATTTATAAACTAGATACCATAAGGAACATCCTGTAAAAGTTTAAAGGTATTTTGCCCAGTAGTTTCAGAGGAGAAGATTCTTGAAATAGTTTATAACGACGACGGACGCCAAGTGATGGCATAATTTCACACGGCCCTTTGGGCCAGGTGAGCTATAAAATGGGGGATAGACAGAATTTCTAAATCCAAAAGGGTATAAAATTATGGGAAAAAGTATTGGACATTGGGTACAAAAATTCTAGACAGACGGACAGGATGATTGCTATATACCCCCCAAACTATGTTTGCGGGGGGAAGGGGGGGGGGGGGGGGGGGGCAGGGGAGGGGTTGTACAATAATCCAAAACCTTGGAGCAAATTTAACTAGAGGCTCTCAAGAGCCTGTATCGCTCTCCTGGTTTTGACTTGTCCACCTTGAGCAGGGCTAAAAGTTACGTATAGCATTCAATTTGGCTGGTTTTCCCATAGGGTCCTATGTTAAACTAAGTATGACTGTGTTGGCCATCTTGACTTGACGGTCATGGTCATCAGACATAATTCTGAAAGAAAATCTAAGGACCATTACTGACAAGTCATGTTCAGACTGGTCAAGTGGTTTCATATAAGAATATTTTAATAAGAATTTTTCCATTGGGTACTATGTTAAAAATAACAATCCAACTTAAGATACTAATATTAGATACAGTAAATTTATACTATGCTGTATATGACGCATTTCAAGGAGTTACCTCTCATCAGCAGCATTAAAACCAAAACATTTGGAAGACCAAAAACCAAACTTATATTAAACAAGAAGTACTCAACCAAAAATACCGAAATAGGAAGCCAAATTTCAGCTACGGAGATCTACCATGTGCAATACAAGGAATGAACCCTTAGTATTTCTATTGTTTTTGAATTTTGTTAAATACTGGTAATTTCTGTAACAAATCAAAATGAATAATCATGTCAGACAAGTCTGACGACTGGGTTGGCAAATACCCTCAGGGACCTAGGGCCCACCAGCAGAGGCATCATCCCAGGAGTTTCAAAATAACAATCCAAAGATACTAGTATTAGATATAGTAAATTAACTTAGTTCAGGTGTGGTCGCCATCTTAATTAGTTCACTATCCGGCTCATTGCACAAAATTCTGAAATAGGGCCATCTAAGGACGATTGCTGCCAAGTCTGGTTCCAATTGGTCAAGTGGTTACATACAAAAAGATTTTTCAATGAATTTTCCCATAGTAACCTACGTTAAATCAAGTTCGGCTGTGCCGGCCATCTTGGTTTACAGTCCAGGTCATTGGACGCATTTCTGAAAGGGAACCTCCTAAGTACTATTACTGCGAAGTCTAAAATTCACATTGTCCAAAAATTGGAGCGTCAAAATCCAAACAAGAGGCCCACCAGAGCCTGTATCGCTCACCTGAAGTCTGGTTTTCATTGGACAATTAATCAACTATTTGACCAAGTTTGTTGCAATTGGTTCAATTGTCCAGGGAAAATTTGTTGAAGATTTATTTTTCATAAGGTTTGATGTTAAAATATGTTCCCTGATGGTGGTAGTCCTGGCAGGAAGTTGATAAAATTGACCAGGAATAAGGGTGAACCTTAAATAAATGTAACAGAACCCGACCCCAAATTACACAAACCAATAACTCCAAAATAGAACTTGGGAATCCCTTCAAAATTTCAGGGTATGTAGATCTCAACATGGCAAACATTTTTCAATTTACATTTCACTTCTATCTCAAATAGTTTTGGAGATAAATGCAAAAATGTTAAAATTTTGAAAATTTGATGAAACAAGAGGCTCACCAGACCCTGTATCGCTCACCTGGAGTCTGGTTTTCATTGGACAATTAATCAACTATTTGACCAAGTTTGTTGCAATTGGTTCAATTGTCCAGGGAAAATTTGTTGAAGATTTATTTTTCATAAGGTTTAATGTTCAAATATGTTCCCTGATGGTGGTAGTCCTGGAAGGAAGTTGATAAAATTGACCAGGAATAAGGGTGAGCCTTAAATAAATGTAACAGAACCCGACCTCAAATTACACAAACCAATAACTCCTAAATCGAATTTGGGAATCCCTTCAAAATTTCAGGGTATATAGATCTCAACATGGCAAACATTTTTCAATTTACATTTCACTTCTATATCAAATAGTTTTGGAGATAAATGACGAGAAATGTTAAATTTTGAAAATTTGACGAAAAAAGGGCAATAACTCCTAAATGGGTTTTGGGGTTTCCTTCAAAATTTCAGGGTAGGTAGATCTTGTCATGCTGATCAATTTTACTCCAGTCAGATTTTTGATATCTGTAACGGTTTTCAAGTTATAAGCCAAAAACAACACATGCACCCCTATATTCTATTTTTAGCTACGACAGCCATGTTTTATGTCAGATCAAAATAAATTGAGGATCGTTTGTAGAGGACATGCCACAGATCATTCCTATTAAGTTTCAAACCAATCGGCCCAGCGGTTTCAGAGGAGAAGATTTTTTAATGAAAAAATTTTGAAAATTTGACAAAAAAAGGGCAACAACTCCTAAATGGGTTTTGGGATTTCCTTTAAAATTTCAGGGTAGGTGGATCTCAACATGGCAAACATTTTTCAAATTTACATTTCACTTCTATCTCAAATAGTTTTGGAGATAAATGACAAAAAATGTTAAAATTTTGAAAATTTGACGAAAAAAGGGCAATAACTCCTAAATGGGTTTTGGAGTTTCCTTCAAAATTTCAGGGTAGGTAGATCTTGTCATGCTGATCAATTTACCCCATGTCAGATTTTCAATATCTGTAACGGTTTTTGAGTTAAAAGCAAAAAACAGCAATTTACGCCTATGTTCTATATTTAGCAACAGTGGCCATGTTTTTCATCGGATCAATATAAAATGAGGATCGTTTGTGGAGGACATGTCATATATCATTCCTATGAAGCCTCGATCCAATCTGCCCAGCCGTTTCAGAGGAGAAGATTTTTGAAAATCAGCCAATCAGAAACAAGAATTGCCTCTGGTGGCCATGTTTCTTGACTAATCAGAACTAAATGAGGAAACTTTGTTGAGGACCTTCCATACACCACTCATGCAAAGTTTGGTTGGAATTGGCCAAATGGTTTCTGAGGAGAAGACGTTTGAATGAAAAGTTTACGACGGACGGACGACGGACGAAAAGTGATGGCAAAAGCTCACATGGCCTTTGGCCAGGTGAGCTAAAAACAGAGCAAAACACAAAAACTTAACTATAACCACTGAACCATGAAAATGAGGTCAAGGTCAGATGACACCTGCCAGTTGGATATGTACACCTTAGAATCCTTCCATACACCAAATAAACTAGACCTATTGCTTATAGTATCTGAGATATGGACTTGACCACCAAAACTTAACCTTGTTCAATGATCCGTGAAATGGGGTCGAGGTCAATTGAAAACTGTCTGACGGGATGAGGACCTTGCAAGGTACGCACATACCAAATATAGTTATCCTATTACTAATAATAAGAGAGAAACAAGGTATAATTGAAACTGGATGCAGTTTCGAATGTCTCCCAAACGAAGCTCTTTCTCTTTCAGGGTATTTTTGGAATTCCTAGTGTTTGAAATACTGGGCAAGTGTACAAAGAGATTGAGTATATGCAAAATGTTTGATATATGGTATTCAATATCTGCAGTTTTATATGTTGTAATCGGTATTAACATGATTAACAGATGTTTTATCAAAATATTTTATTATTGAAGGTGCAATGGCCTCCACCTCCCCTTTAGCCATTTAAGGGGGTGGGGCATGACCCCCCCCCCCCCCCACTCAGACCCCCTATGGTACCAAATGATTCGTCTTATCATAAGGAGTAATAATATATAGTTATTGGTTGGGGATCTCAATGGTTTTCAGAATATTTAGTATTTTATCATTTGAGGGGGTGGGGCATGACCCCCCCTCAGACCCCCCTATGGTACCAAATGATTCGTCTTATCATAAGGAGTAATAATATATATGGTTATAGGGTGGGGATCTCAATGGTTTTCAGAATATTTAGTATTTTATCATTTGAGGGGGTGGGGCATGACCCCCCTCAGACCCCCCTATGGTACCAAATGATTTGTCTTATCATAAGGAGTAATAATATATATGGTTATAGGGTGGGGATCACAATAGTTTTCAAAATATTAAGTATTTTGTTATTTGAGGGGGTGGGGCATGACCCCCCCTAAGACAACGAAATGGAGGGTATAACATAATACCTCGCCACTTCGTGTGGCGGGGTATAAAAACTTAAATATCCAAGGTAACAGGTAGTATTTCCAAGTTAAGATCACAAATGATCAAGTTATATCACTTTTCCCATAGACTTCTATAGTAAAATTTTGCAAAACCCCACCCCCTTTTGAGACCCCCAAAATATATGTTCCCTCCCACAGATTGAATTTTTTTTTCGGCAGGCGCATCTAGGAATATGGGCCTAGCAAGTCGTATGATATCAAGCGATTCCATCTATTGGTTTATGAGAAACGGTGCACACAAGTGTTCGAAAAAACGCGCCCGGAAAGAAGAAAAATAATAATAATAATAACAAGGTATAATTGAAACTGGATGCAGTTTCAAATGTCTCCCAAACGAAGCTCTTTCTCTTTCAGGGTATTTTTGGAATTCCTAGTGTTTGAAATACTGGGCAAGTGTACAAAGAGATTGAGTATATGCAAAATGTTTGATATATGGTATTCAATATCTGCAGTTTTATATGTTGTAATCGGTATTAACATGATTAACAGATGTTTTATCAAAATATTTTATTATTGAAGGTGCAATGGCCTCCACCTCCCCTTTAGCCATTTAAGGGGGTGGGGCATGACCCCCCCCCTCAGACCCCCTATGATACCAAATGATTTGTCTTATCATAAGGAGTAATAATATATATGGTTATAGGGTGGGGATCTCAATGGTTTTCAGAATAATAAGTATTTTGTCATTTGAGGGGGTGGGGCATGACCCCCCCTCAGACCCCCTATGGTACCAAATGATTCGTCTCATCATAAGGAGTAATAATATATATGGTTATTGGTTGGGGATCTCAATGGTTTTCAGAATATTTAGTATTTTATCATTTGAGGGGGTGGGGCATGACCCCCCTCAGACCCCCCTATGGTACCAAATGATTCGTCTTATCATAAGGAGTAATAATATATATGGTTATAGGGTGGGGATCTCAATGGTTTTCAGAATATTTAGTATTTTATCATTTGAGGGGGTGGGGCATGACCCCCCTCAGACCCCCCTATGGTACCAAATGATTTGTCTTATCATAAGGAGTAATAATATATATGGTTATAGAGTGGGGATCACAATAGTTTTCAAAATATTAAGTATTTTGTTATTTGAGGGGGTGGGGCATGACCCCCCCCTAAGACAACGAAATGGAGGGTATAACAAAATACCTCGCCACTTCGTGTGGCGGGGTATAAAAACTTAAATACCCAAGGTAACAGGTAGTATTTCCAAGTTAAGATCACAAATGATCAAGTTATATCACTTTTCCCATAGACTTCTATAGTAAAATTTTGCAAAACCCCACCCCCTTTTGAGACCCCCAAAATATATGTTCCCTCCCACAGATTGAAATTTTTTTTTCGGGAGGCACATCTAGGAATATGGGCCTAGCAAGTCGTATGATATCAAGCGATTCCGTCTATTGGTTTATGAGAAACGGTGCACACAAGTGTTCGAAATAACGCGCCCAGAAAGAAGAAAAATAATAATAATAATAATAATAAGGCCTTTTATTTTTATTTAATTGATTTACGGATTTTTTTTTTTAAAAATAGGGTCAGTCGGTCGGGAAAAAAAAAGAAAAAAAAAGAGGGAAAATCATGGGCAAGACTTCCTTTTGGCACCCCTTGCGCGTATGTCTATGCTTATTCCGTCAACCAAGGGGTGTCAAAAGGAAGTCTCCCTTTTGAAACCCAAATATCAGAACATCTATATTGAAAGGTGTTGTTCAGTAGACCGTTCCCTTTTTAAGGGACCGACTCTTCAACTACAAGTTGTACAACATTTAAAGTGAGTGGATTCGATATCTTACGGAATCAAGATATTCATACAAAACGAACTTAAAAGTGGCATGGATTCTATGAAGAAATTCGTTTCATAAAACGTGTTTCGGAAATTGGCATCAACTAACGTCTACAAATAGATTTTTTTTTTTGGGATTATGTTTACAAGTATTTTATTGATGGATAATCTATTTTTAGACGAATTGGAATATAATCTTTCATGAAATTTTGATCCAAAAAGGATTTTAATTTATTTTTATTTTTGGGATGGCTGATTTCAGAGGGTCGGCGGTAATAAAAAACCAAAATTTTCAATTTTATTTTTTTTCTTCAAATCGGCAAAATCGGGTCGGCGGATCCGTAAACCAACTAATTAAAAATAAATGGCCTAATGATAATAATAATAAGAATAATAAGAACTGAGCAAAAACAACATGTCTCCAAACTTCGTTTGGGAGACATAATTAACATTACAAAAAATCTTAACTTTTTTTTCAAGTAGTCACTGAACCATGAAAATGAGGTCAAGGACAATGTACATATGATAGACGGAAACTTCGTAACATAAGGCATCTATATACAAAGTATAAAGCATCCAGGTCTTCCACCTTCTAAAATATAAAGCTTTTAAGAAGCTAGTTAATGCCGCCGCCGCCGGATCACTATCCCTATGTCGAGCTTTCTGCGACTAAAGTCGCAGGCTCGACAAAAAATTGAAAATTTAATTTTTACAAAAGAAAAAATTGAAAATTTCTAAAAATGACATATATATACACACCTGTGCATTAAGGTATTAATTTTTACAAAAAAAAATTGAAAATTTCTAAAAATGAAATATATATGCACACCTGTGCATTAAGGTTAATACACAGAGATAGTTTCATCAAATTCCTTTGAGCGGTTATGGAGTAGTTTAGGAAAGACTTTTTGACCCCCCCCCCTTTTTTTCAAAAATGTAAGTTTTTACAAAAAAAATGTAAAATTTTCTAAAAATGAAATATATATGCACACATGTGCATTAAGGTTAATGCAAAGAGAAAGTTTCATCAAATTCCTTTGAGCAGTTTACGAGTAGTTGAGGAATAGAAGAAAAGTGTGACGACGGAAGACGACAGATAGTGATCCCTATCTGTCGACCATGCGTTCCGCAGGCGACACAATAAACCATTAAAATCTCTGTAGATGTCACTATGAGACATAAACATTGCCCTAAGGACGATTTTAATTGTCAGTAATTTTACTGTATATTTTTTTTACACAGTGCATAGTGAAATTTAAATAAAACCTTCTTTACCAGTCAGTCACAGAATGTTTAAATGTCTAAGTAATATTTACTTCCTCTGATCAGGAATGGCAACAGACTTGCATGGTTCAGACATGTGGTCAAAATTATATATACCGGTAAGCTACCGGCAATAAGGAATGGTGGAAATATGTGAAAAAGCCTTGGAAAATTCCTGATATTCTTTGTCATAAGAAATTGCAAACATAATTAAAATCATTTTAGACGTTTATTCCATGTGTGGCTCTGATCAAAAAGATCATTCTATTTATAGTAAATTTTGAACTTAGGCTGAAAAAGAAAAAACCTTAAAACATATACATGTAGATCTATAAATGAATTGTTTTAATTATTATGATTTATTGACGTTAACAGCATTAATATGTTTTTTCTTTACACTGTAAAATCATTCTGGATCCAAGTATTATTCATTGATTTGTTACAGAAATTACCAGTATTTAGCAAAATTCAAAAATAATAGAAATACTAAAGGTTCATTCCTTGTATTGCACATGGTAGATCTCCTTAGCTGAAATTTGGCTTCCTATTTCGGTATTTTTGGTTGAGTACTTCTTGTTTAATATAAGTTTGGTTTTTGGTCTTCCAAATGTTTCGGTTTTAATGCTGCTGATGAGAGGTAACTCCTTGAAATGCGTCGTATACAGCATAGTATAAATTTACTATATCTAATATTAGTATCTTTGGAATGTAATTTCCTAGAATGTGTGAGTCTTCCAAGGAAGACATGTGTCGCCTGCGGACGTCAATTTTTACAAAAGATATTAAAATTTTCTAAAAATGAAATATATATGCACACCTGTGCATTAAGGTTAATGCTATTAAAGGAAAAGTTTCATCAAATTCCTTTGGGCGGTTTATGAGTAGTTGAGGATAGAAGAAAAGTGTGACGACGCATGACAACGCAAGACGACAGATTGTGATCCCTATGTGTTGACCATGCGTTCGGTATTTGTAGTCCGATCAGGACAAAATGAGGATACTTTGTACAGAACATCCCATAGATGCTTCCTGTCACGTTTCATTCCAATTGGCCAAGCAGTTCCAGAGAATTTTTTTTTCAATCAACCAATGAGAAACAAGAATTGCTCAAGACGGCATGTTTGTTGCCCGATCTGGACGACATGAGGAAACTTTGTAAACAACCTCCCATATATGCTTCCTCTCAAGTTTAGTTCCATTTGGCCAAGCGATTTCAGAGGAGAAGATTTTTGAAAACTCAGCCATTCAGAAACAACAATTGCCCATGGCGGCCATGTCTGTTCCCCGATCAAGACGAAATGAGCATGAAACTTTATAAAGGACTTTACATAGATGATTCCTGCCAAGTTGAATTTCATTTGGTCCAGTGGTTTCAGAGGAGAAGATTAAAATGTGAAAAGTTAATGGACGGACTCCAAGTGATGACAAAAGATCACATGGCCTTTGGCCAGGTGAGCTAATAATACTGATGTTAATGTGTGCATCATAGATTCAGATTACGCACATTGTGTATATTGTATATCATTACCATGAGTTTGGTTTTCTTTCAGGGATTTCCAACTAAACATGTATGCCATGTATTTACTAAAAATTGTCATAACGTTTTATTCAGTACAAATAAATAAATTAAACCTTGTATTTTTGTTTTAATTTTCTTCCTGTCTAAATGACAGAAATCCTACAAACAGCTAGCTGATGTTTTATACCTGCCTACAAGCCACTGATTTCTGAATATTCTTTTCATTACTTTTTTGTCATTGATTGTGAAATTTACCAGAAATCTACATTATAAGTTCTTCTCGTTCTCCAACTAATTTTGGTGTGGGGCTATATAGCTCCCTAAGATGCACACTCACAGCAAATATGATTGTAGGTTGCATGGTATCGGAGAACTGAACTAGGACGTTAAACTTAACCTAAGTCAATGAAGTGCAGTAAGTAGCTCAGAGTGACCTTATTTTAGTGGGAAGCTGTGTTAATCCCCAAGATGCACCCTCACAGAAAGTAATATGATTGTAGGTCCCTTGGTATTTGAGAACTGAACTCGGATATAAAACTTAACCATAGTCAATGAAGTGTGATAAGTAGGTCAGAGTGAATTAACTTTGGTGGGAGGCTGTGTTGCTCCCCGAGATGCAACCTTCACACCAAGTATAATATGATTGTAGGTCCCTTGGTATTTGAGAACTGAATTCAGATGTAAAACTTAACCTAAGTCAATGAAGTGTGATAATGTGTGTTACTCCCTATATATTAAGATGCACCCTCACACCTTATTTTAATGGGAGGCTGTGTTACTCCCCGAGATGCACTCTCACAGCAAGTAATATGATTGTAGGCCCCTTGGTATTGGAGAACTGAACTCGGACGTAAAACTGAAGCACTATAAGTAGGTCAGAGTGACCTAATTTTGGTGGGAGGCTGCACACTCACACCAAGTTATGTGATTGTAGGTCCTTTATGGTATCAGAGAGTAGAACCAGGGCTTTCCATACAATTTGAAGTAGTAGGCTGAAATGTAAAAGTAGGCGGCTGTGACATGCGGCCGGCAAAGCTGGCTGCCGTGCCATACTACAAGCTTGGCACCTGAACGGGTGGGGGTCTGGGGGCCGCTTTCAATTTTTTTTTGTGCAGGATTGTGTAACCTTCAATTCTTCATTATTTTCTTTCCCTTATGCTGATAATTCACATGTTTTTTTTATAATAATAACAAATATTATTGTTATAAAATTTAATTTTTAGCCTACTACTTAATATTTTTTTGTTGACCATCGGAACTTCTCTTTGATTATCCTTGCAAAAATACGATGCTTTCCGATTAGAGATGACGTAAATTTACACTTTTTTTTATAGACGACCAATCAGTGACCGAAATTCACGTGAACTAGGCCAAAATTAAAATTAAGTTTGTTTCCCCACGCCCCGACCGACTGAGAAAATAGCCGCCGACTCAAATTTTTTTTTTGAGTTCTGAGTTCAATTTTTTTTTTTAAAACACTAGTACTGCAGGACGTCGATATAGTGATTGCCAAAACAACTTTATTGTACTGCCACTGTCGTCGATATATTGAGCACTTCCGGTAGTTCCGTTCAGTGCAGGTCGTCACTATATCGACTTTCTATATTAGGTAGACTTTTCGAGTTCTAGCCAATGAAATCAAGCAGATATATTTATATTTAGTTGATATTACGTCAGAAAAAGGATTTCCCTATAGAAAACAGTTTTTATTGGTCAATTCCAACATCCTATTCTAAAATTATTTTGATGACAAATGTTGACCTCGTAGTTTGTTTACATCGAGTTTGAAACAATTGAAGTAGACAAAGAAATGTTTCTTGAGGATGATTCTGAAGAAGAATATTTAGATTTTGATAAAGATGATTCAGAAAATGATGAACAAATCGCGCCGTTTCAGGATACATTGATATGTGGAAACCTTGATACACGTGTTCTTGCCTTCGACGCTGAGAAGAAATTATTTTATTAAAATTTTGATTTGGGAGAAAATCCGGAGATTATTGATTTTTTTCGTTAATTATTGGTGAAATTTCATTAATAAATTAATTGAAGAAACAAATTGCTATGCTGATATCTTTCCAGTCTGAGCAAGGACAACAAAAATCAATGCCACACTCGTAGGAATTATGCATGTTTACTTTGTATACCTGCATGACATGCATGGATTCATAAAGTAAAATTATAAAAAGAATAATGGATAAAAAAGTTTTCTTACTGCTAATTACTGAGAAAAAGAATAATACAAAAACAACAATATTTTCAGATATTTCAATAAAATATTCGGACGGAAGGGTGAAAAACGTTGTCTCGAACAGACTTTACAGTACATGCATATATATTTAAAACAGTTTGCTACTAGTATGCACTGAGAGGGAAAACATCACCGTCATGAACAATTCTGAGGTACAAACTCAAATAAAATCAGATGAAATTAATGTCAAGTTGACACCTGACACTGAGAGCTACAAACATTTAGACATCCTAACACTTACATTAAAGTTGCTACAAATGGTTATATGTGCCAGACATACACATGATCGATTTGTTTTGCTCTGTTGGGTATTAAAAAAAAATTATCAAGATATAAAAAAAAAAAAAAAAAAAACACCTACCTACCTACCCACTTACAACAATGTGGGTAGGGGTGTGGGGAAACATACATTTTTTTAATAGTGGCCCTATATTTAGCTAAAGGTAAACACAGGTTTTATATACTTGTTTATCGCGACAATACGATTCTCGACGCTTGTCTACATATTTTAAAGAGATTTTTTTTTCTTTTAGAATTTATTTTTTTTTATCAGTGAAGTAGCTGGCACTAGTATCCACCATAAACGGCGGATTTCCGTCGTCTACAGGCTACTTTGGAAAGCCCTGTGGAACTCGGATGTAAAACTTAACCTAAGTCAATGAAGTGCTTTAAGTAGGTCAGAGAGACCTAATTTTGGTGGGAGGCTGTGTTACTTCCTGAGATGAAGCCTTACATCAAGTACTATGATTGAAGGTCCCTTGGTATCCGAGAACTGCTCTGACGTAAAACTTAACCTTAGTCAATGAAGTGTGATAAGTATATCAGTGACCTAATTTTGGTGGGAGGCTGTGAAACTTCCTAAGATGCACCCTCACACCAAGTAATATGACTGTAGATCCAAGCTTGGTATTGGAGAACTGAACTCGGACGAAAAACTGAACCTAAGTAAATGAAGCGCGATAAGAAGGTCAGTGACCTTATTTTGGTGGGAGGCTATGTTACTCCCTAAGACAAGTAATATGATTGTAGGTCACTTTGTATGTTAAAAACTGATTTTTGACATAGAACTCAAAAAACAGTCAACCATGTAATATGAGTCATGTAATCTTCATCTTATGTCACATGGTCAGTCTCTTCATCATGCACCTGCACACAAAAATAGATGACCCTATGTCAACTAGTAAGTAAGAACTGGCTGTGGACACGGGTACACCGATGTGGACGCTGGGGGTACTCCAATAGTCCCCCTCAACTTTGTTGAGGCGAACTAAAAATGTTATATTTAATTATAAATATGTAGCTTTCCATTTACATTCTACATTTTTTTTCCTTGGTTATAATGGATAAGGCAAGCTAATGTTACATCCACGGATGTCCTTACAGGGTCATAATTTCAATACCATGTGTCAGAGTTGTTGACATAAAATTTTACAAAGGTAACTTGAACAAAATTATAATTGTACAAAAAAAGTTTGTAATTTATATTTTTTACAATAGACTCGTACATTTTCTTCTTGATATTTATTTTTAAATGTTATTCAACAATTAATAATGAATTTAATAATTCATTTGTTAAAAAAAATTGAATTGGAAAAAATTATAAAAGGGGAACAACTCTTTGTTTTTGTGCAACACCAAATGGCCCAGTTTGTTTGATACCTGAGCTCTGAACCCTAAAGGCCAATTCTTGACAACAACAAAAAATGTTCTTTAAGAAAATTAAAGAAATTTATGACTGCTAGTGTATTAAGCCATTCATGGATTGAGTCCCCACAGGAAATAACCCTTGCACGATGGCAGACTAGATTAGCTACTTCTTTGTTAATCCTTTAAAGCATTAATTTTGGGTCATTTATTTTTTTATTTGAATAAAAATGTTAATAAAATATGTTCTGTTTGCGATCTTTTTAGTTTTTGAATGAAAATGCGAAGATTCGGTAGCAAACAGGGGCTTCCTCGGATGGATATGTTAAAATTCTTCAAATATCGTTAAAATCGCTCAAAATTTTCAATTTTGTCATTAAAAATTATAAAAATTATTTCAAGAAATAAACTTCCAATCGTCGATGTCCACTCCCATCAATTTTGTACAAATTCGGCACGTTTGATACGAAATAGTTACTTTCCTGGCATCCAATATTGCCAAAAAAATTCTAAAATTCATTTTCCTAACTTTAAAATCCCATAAAATCCTCAAATTCTGGTCTTTTCACATGTTGTTTGTAAAAGATCCACTATTGTTTAATCCTTATCCGGGTTTCAAAAAATATGATCTTTTCGGCATAATGTACAAATTAACCACACGATCCTGGGTGAAAGTAACTATCATGCATGCTGCTTGCGTATCTAATTAGCTCGATTCCGTGATCTAAAAATAAAGTCGATATTTTTTTTTCACTGATTGGATGCCTTTTCATTATTCTTTCCATGAAAGAGTCCGTATATTTTTCTGTCAATAAAAAAAATTGAGTCAACACAGTGCACGATACGCTTCAGCGACCCTACAATAGAATGCATCCGTGTGGTGTTTATATCTTCACAATTGCATTTTTGTGATTTTAAATACCATGTTCGACAATTCAAGTTTTTGGTCAATAAAATTTTTATTCAAGGAAAAAAACAGGGTCAATTACAAAATTTATTTTTTTACCCACCAAAAAACACGGTCAGTCGGGAAACCGGAGACATTTCTTTTGCCCAAGGGAATGGCAAACTCCATGTTTTGGGAAGGAAAATAAATCCAAAAAATGATTTTTACCAAATAAAAAATAAGAGGTGCACAATGGCATTATATGATAAAATGTCTGAGAAAGTTTCATTAAATTATAGTAAGTGGTTAAGGAGGAGTTGTGGATACAAAAATTTGGTACCCCCATATAAGGCAATGGCAAACTCCAGGTTTTGGAAAAAGAAACCCCAAAAATGTTTTTACCCCACAAAAAATAGGAAGTGTGCAATGGCATTATATGATAAAGATTCGGAGAAAGTTTCATTAAATTATAATAAGTGGTTTAGGATGAGCTGCGGATACAATATGGGTACCCCCTCTCCTATTATAAGGCAACGGCAAAGTCCATGTTTTGGAAAAAGAAACCCCAATAATGATTTTTACCAAAAAAAGTAGGTGTACAATGGCATTACACGATAAAGATTCTGAGAAAGTTTCATTTAACTATAATAAGTGGTTTATGAGGAGTTGTGGATACAAAATTGCCCCCATCCCCATTATAAGGCAATGGCAAAGTCTGTTTTGGTAAAAGACACTCGAAAAATAATTTTGACCAAAAAGCAAGTAGGAGGTGCAGAATGGCTATACGATTAAGAATATGAGAAAGTTTCATTAAATTAAAATAAGTGGTTTAGGGGTAGTTGCAGATACAAAATACCTCCCCCCCCCTCCCCCATTATAAGGCAATAGAAAAGTCACACGTTTTGGAAAAAGAAACCTGAAAAAAATTTTGATCAAAAACCAAATAAGAGGTTCAGAATGGCCAGATGGACAGAGATAATCGTTATATCCCCAGTCTTTCTCCGAAACTAGGGTCGAGTGTGGCAGCCATCTTGGTAAAAGGACCTAAGGATGGTGCCTAGTTTGGTTCCATGTGGCCGTGTTACAGTTTCATAGATTTTTTCATTCCCCATTTTTCTACTTTTAGTAACAACTGTTTCAGAAGTAAATTTTGAAAGGGGCCTCCAAAGGACCATTCCACCAAAGTTTGGTCCCAACTGTCCCAGTGGTTTCAGTGAAGATCTTTAATCGAAAGTTTATGGAGGATGCAAAGAGATGGCAATAGCTCACATAGCCCTATAGGTCAGGTGAGCTAAAATGTTGTTTTTTGGACCCAAAAAGTGTGAAAATTGTTTTTGGGGTTCACCAAAGAAAGACAACTCAAACTTTTTTATTTGGCCTATACCAGCTAGATCTAAATTATATGGTTTAACTGTCAAGTTTTTTTGGGGTCAACCACTTGATTCTGAGGGGGGCTCAAGTTTCTGGAAATAATCTGCCCCAGGTGATGGTAAAAATTAATAAAAAAGTACCTCACTGGCCATCTATAAAGGATAAAAATATCATTTCCTGATCTCAAAGGCGAAAATCTATTTTTACTTTTCTGCCTCAGCAGGGAACATAAAAAGCATTTTCAGACTGAAAATGCATACTATGGCCATGCAATTCAACACTGATAATCATTTAAGTAATGATAACATACAAAAAAAAAAAAAAAAAAAACAACTTACTGGATAACAGCCATCTTTCAGTACACTTCGAAATCACTTTGTAACACTTTGGGGAGCTGAAAAACAAAACAGTTACAAAAACAGCTTGTCGCAAAAAGAAAATTATATAAATTAGATTTTATTTTACATGAAACCGGTTTTAATTATGATGAGCTTCGATATTACTGAAAATAACACTATGACTTTGTGACTTAATGATTATGATGTTTTTTTATTGACACATTATTCACATATATACACTTTCTTTCACAAAAGATACAATTTTCAAAATTGATCTTTTTTATATATATCTGTGATAAAAATCAACATAATCCATTTTCTTACATCTACTCTGAAGGTCAATAACGATTTTTAAGCTGTTTCCTATCTCTCTTTTTAAGTATTTAATTTGCTTTACGTCTTCAGCTGTGAGCCGACATGCTTACTTGAACTTGTTGCCTTATTTCAAGTCCATGATGTACACTTGTCTTGTTGTATTTACTTATTTTCCATGTGTAATAGTGAAATTTTTATTGAAAGTCGCGTATGAAATCCTTTTTCATAAATTACAATTTTAAGGTTTTTTTCAGTTTTCTGCAAGGATTTGACACTGCAGATGTTGTCTACCGGTACTCAGCATTTAATGTTGACTACCGGTATCCAGCATTTAATGACATTATCCCTCTTTTTCTTTATATTTTTGTTTAATAGCAAGTTTTAAGTATTTTCTAACATTACCATAAAATCTTCAGAGGTTTGTTACCATGAAATTCTGGTAGGCTGATGTTTGTTACCCTGAGATCTTGCAAGGATAATTGTTCCCATAAAACCATCTTGGGAGTAATGCTACCATGACAACCTTTTGGTAGTCTGAAAGTCATCTCCAAGCAGCCAGCCTGTAAATCTGACTATGAATCGACAAACACATTAAATAATAAATCTACAAATTAATAGTTACTATATTTAAATTCCTTCATTTTGATTAAAACTATACTGCTACTTCAAGAACGTATTTAACAATTTATGACCTGTCAATAATTCTCTTGGCAAAGCATTTGTTTTTGTAGTGACTAACTGAGTTTATAATTCAAGGGCAGAGCCTAAAAAATAACTTTTCTACAAATCTTATGTTGCTCATAAACTATTGGGCAGCCTAAATTTACATTGCCACGATTACAAATGCACAAATAACAATTTATAAGCATCTGAAATCAAGACAACAACAAACCAAGACATGGGACATGTCTGCCTGCTCGCTCATCTGCCACCCACTGAACATGCTGAAACATCAAATCATCAACGACATCCTAGGCTGTAGCTTTGTGTTATTGTTGAAGTTCTTGTTGATTCTCAGGGTCTTGTGGGCTCGATTTACGCGATTTTCATAAATATTATCGGAGAAGAAAAAAATACGGCCATCCACAACGCTTACCAAAAATAATCTGCGAAGCGGGAAGGTTGGGTTCACTCGAAATCTACTCACTGAGGTCAACCGCCAGCGGGTTAAATATACAAAAAATAAGTACATTGAGTTGATTTTTTTAATATAAAAAATATACATATAATTTGATAGGTTTGATCGATATACCTTAAAGGTGGATATTAATAGTTAGTTTATCTCTTAAAACATTCATCCTATTAAACATGGAAAAGGCAATCTCGAACAATTTATTTAGAAATTTTTCTTTATCTGTTTCATTTGACGTTCAATTAGGGGACGACCATTTGATATTCGGGGGGGGGGGGGGGTGGGGTGGGGGGTGGGGGGGGGGGGGGGGGGGGAGGAGGATTTGTTTTGGATGGGTTATTTATTTTTGTGGAAAATAAAGACAGATTATTTATTTTCTGCACCGTTGAAGCATGATTTTTCATTTTCAGTAAAACAAGGGACTGCATGATTATTTATTTTCACAATTATATTTAAAATATTTGAAAATACACAATTTTTAAATTCATGTTTTTATTCTTAAATAAATAACATAGTCAAGGTTGTATCTGTTCAGAATTTTGGCTGTTCCACCTTGCAGTCTCATGCAGTCCCTGTCCAGCACTGTGGTATTCTTTAAGACCATCATAAATATACTATTTGTTATCAATTGTGTTTGATGCAAGCACAAAAATGGCCACCATTGCCATAAATCTGTGCACCCAGTTCATAACTGCAAAATCAAGAAACTGAATTGTAGGTGCAAATAGAAATATGCAATGTTTATAATGCATGCTTGTACATTCATGTTGTATTGTGCATTGCTCTGTTTAAAGTAAAGGAGGAAAGAAAATCAGGGGCGTTTCCAGGATATTTGAAAGGGGAGGCGTATAATAAAAATTTGGTCGAGCGGAGCGAGGCGAAAATTTTTTGGGACTTTTTTTTGCTAAAAAACATAAAATAATTGTGAAATGCACTAATGTAACGGTTCCTGACTTGGAGCATACATATTTTATAGTTAAAGTGTCAGGGTTTGATATTTTTTATGCCGAATTCTCTCCATTAATTGTCTATGGTATATTAAAATGATTGGATGGATCTTAACAACAGTAGACCAATAACGAGAAATTCCAAATTCTAGGGTATAAGGCGTGACTTAACATTTCAATAGTCTTTTAAAGAAATCAGATTATGTGTTGAATTAATGAATATGATAAATTGCCATATTCAATACAATATAAGCAGATTACGATAGTTTTTTTTTTTTTAAAGGGGGGGGGGGGGGGGCCTACGCCCATTACGCCCTCACCTGGACCCGCCCATGAAAATGGAATGCAGATATATATTAGTTAAATATACCAGTATGTTGCTTATATATATATTTATATATACACCAGTATAATAAGTTTATACTTACATTTTATAAATTCAATGAGATGAAATACATTATGTACCATTTAATCGAAATTAATCATCATCCTCTGGAAGTGAATCTTCTGAATTCAAAACTGCATATATTGCATACGCACAAAAATCAATATAGGTTAAAATGGGAAAAGGTATTAAAGTGAGGTAAATGTTCATGAGACAATATATCTCATGTGAAATGAAACCCATTTTCAGACATTTCAAAAACATTAATATTTATATATGGTGTAGTTTATATATTATTAAAAGATTTGGGAATTTTTTCCCGAAAAAAATATGAAAAAAGACGAATTTTGGTAGAATCTGGTGCCATCTCATGCTTTAAAACATGCATTTATAAAATGGTTTAAAAGACCTGCCGAGTTATTTATTTTCAATACATTGTAGGTGAGGTTATTTATTTTCAAACTACCACAGAACAAACCATTCATTTTTGTTATTATCAAGGCTGAGTTATTTATTTTCAAAATCCTCCTGGCCCCCACCAGAATATCAAATGGTCGTCCCCTTATCAAGGGAATTCTAAAGTGCAAAATGTTGAATTGTATATACAACTCACTTCAAATCATTCAAGAATATCGGATATATTTTAAAAGTTATGATTTTTTTTCTTTAATAAATAATTAAGATCAAAAGTTAATGATACACATTTCATGTTATGTTTTAACTGGCTTCATCCCCTGGTAGGATTAATATAGAATTGATCACCCTTCAAGCAATGAACCTCTTATCTGACACTGCAAAACAGCTTGACTAGAAGAAAACGTATGGAAAAAATAAATTAAAACTCAATGTATGGAACAAAGAAATTTCGAAATCATTAGAAGCAAACAAATTGGCTTATAAAAACTGGAAATCAGCTGGTAGACCTTCAAACATAGATAATTTTCTTTTAACGGAAAAGAAACTTACTCGAAAAATTTTTAGGGCAGCCATTAGAAATGAAGAAATTAGAAGAAAGCATAATGAAAGAAATGACATTATCAACCACAATCAGAATGATAAACAGAAATTTTTCAAATTAATACGCAAACAAAGGCAAAACGGGAACACATTCATAAATGACCTACATGTTGAAAATGAAATATTTGAGAGAGATGATATAATAAATGGCTGGAACCAACACTTCAGCAAACTGGCAATTCCTTCAGAACATCCAGACTTTAACTATCAACACCTAGCACTATGCGAAATGGATTCTATCTCTATAAAAAGGATAAGTGAACATTATGCTACCAAACATGCAGATTGAGACACTATCGAGAAAGCTATAAAATCAATCAATAAAGGAAAAGCTGAAGATATATTTGGAATATCTATTGAAAATATATTATATGCCGGTCAACGATATTTTTACTTAAACTGATTAATCGAATGTTCCAAGAAAGGTTACTTCCAGACATCATGAAAACAGGTTTATTGTCACCAGTATTTAAGAACAAGGGGGACAAAAACGATGCCAAATATTATCGTGGAATAACAGTCCTCCCCATACTACTGAAGATCATCGAATTTATTTTACGAATAGACTTAAGATCCGGTTCTCTAAAACTACAATCTATACTTCAAAAAGGATTTATGGCAAATACTTCACCATTGAATGCTGCCATTATTTTAGAAGAAGTGTATAGGGAATATATGGAACAAAAAATTACCGTCTTATATAGTACTTTTGGATGCAAAGTCAGCATTTCACGTCGTTGTTATAAAAATGTTGTTAAGAAAAGTATATATATATCAGGCACTGATCCATCATCTTGGCTCCTGATTGATGAAATTCATAAGAACACAGAATCTCGTATAAAATGGTCAACCGAAATCTCTGAAAAATTTCCAGTTCTACAAGGTGTTAAACAAGGCGGTCTATTGAGTGCTGATCTATATAAGGTGTATATCGAAGATCTTCTTAATACATTTGAAAATACTACATCTGGATGTGAGATAGGTGAAACGCTGATTAATGCAGTAGCATGTGCCGACGACGTAGCAATCATTAGTGAAAATCCACATGACCTACAATACCTTGTGAATATTGCTGCACAATACAGTGAAGACCATCACTACCTCTTACAACCTCTGAAAAGCGTAGTTCTACAAGTACAACCCTCAAACCGGAAAAAACCGGAAGGTCCAGTATGCATATCCATAAATAACAATACAATGCCAGTTACAGACAAATCTTCACACTTGGGCATTTTATGATCAACAGCCAGCCAAAAAACACAATTAAGATGCTACCGTTGAACAGAATATCACAAAATCAAGACGAGCTGCCTACAGCTTAATGTCAGCCGGTAGAAAAATTGACTTGATCCTAGTACTGCTAATTCAACTATTTAGAACCTTTGTACAACCTATCCTAACATATGGTCTCGAATTTATATTACCAACTTCTCAAAACCTACTTAAATTGGAAAAGTTTCAGAAGAAAATATTAAAACAAATTTTATCCTTACCAATATCAGCTCCTGATCCAAGTATTTACATCCTGTCTGGCATTCTACCTATAGAAGCTCAAATTGATCAAAAATCATTAAACCTATTTAACAACATTTGTAACCAAAATGAAGAAAATTTGGAAAAGAAAATAGCAAGAAGGCAATTAATCGCAAAAAATTAAGAAAGTAATAGCTGGTTCATATAGCGATCAAGAGAGATCGTACTATTCAAATATGATTTACATTCACCAATCATACTTCTGAATGATCCACCAACAAAATACTCTTGGAGGAAATCCGTCCGTTCAGCAATCGACCGCTACTGTAAAAACGTATTAATTCAAAACAGCTGTTCTTATAAATCCTTGAAATATCTTGGAACATTGAATATTTCACCAGGAAAATGCCGTACTTTATTATTCATTGGAAATACAAGTGACCCAACCAGAGAGGCTGTCCGGATATCTGTGAAATTAAAGGTTATTACTGATACGTACATCTTACAATCTCATAGGTCAAGATATAACCTGAACGAAACACCTAGCTGTAAACTATGTGACATAGATACCGAAGATCGTACCCAATTTTTACTTAAATGTAAAATTCTTCAGGGTGAAATTAGCACTAAATGTTTACGGCACACTAGCAATATACTTATTTCTCTATTATAAGATTACATTTACCTCTTCTTAATGTCTAACATTCTATACCTAGCTACGTGAAGAGCATATATCAACTGTCTTGAAATATCTTCTATTCTTTGGAATAATTTGTTATCACTTGTATATCGAGAAAGTAACATGGTGCAATCCAAGATAATTTGTATTTGGTCATCAGTTGGTATGTCCCTCATTCTAAAGTTCAAGAAATCAGAAATAATTTCGTAAATTTGGTTGAGATATCTTTCTCTAATGCATTGAAGAATTTTACATTTAAGTAAAAAATGGGTACGATCTTCGGTATCTATATCACATAGTTTACAGCTAGGTGTTATAAAGAGCTGTAACGATATACTAAATGCACGTTTGTGGCGGAGCATCAATCAGCGCTGCGGGTGGCCAGTTTAGGTGTAGTGGTGCGTAGTGGAACGGAACGGATATGAACTCTGCGCCGGAGATTGAACGCTGTGGTGCTCCTTAAAGAGGAGGAATAAACTACAATAGAACACAGAACAGTTTCGTACTAAAATCTTAAAGCATTTAGTATATCTTTACAGCTCTTTATAACACTTATTAATTGTTTTTTAAAAAAGGATAAAAAGTGTATATGTAAAGTTTTATTTGGCGTATGATATTTACGAAACTATCAGAGCTGGGTAGCAACAACAAGCGGTATTTTCGATCGTCATTTCTGCATATCTCTGTAACAGTTGTAACAGACTTTCTTGTCGAAAGTAGCGTAAATAATGAGTTTGGCACTAAGGTAATATATTTATTGATTCATTTTGTTGTTGACTTTACGTCTGTTCTTCAACAAAAACCCAAATGTGAACATTAATTGATTAAATGAAACTGAGAACCAAGTTTCAGTTCAAGTTTCAACAAGTTCGGACTAAATGAAAATGAAAACTAAGGAATTGTGAATTCATATGAATACCCGAATCGGCAGTATTTTGTTGCATTTAATACCAGAGTATGATTTTTTTCTTCATTTATTATCTTGCAATGTCACCGACACTGGGTGTGGGTTTAAGCCTTAAGGTCGCTGGCTGCGGTACTGAAGCGAAGGTCCTGTGTTGACTTTGAGCTTCGGTTAGAGCCTGGAAGGGCATTTTTCACCTTGGGTTGGGGATTGTCCTGGTGATGAGTTGTAAATAGTGACACACCTCCATTAATCCTATAGGGAGTGTACATGGATCCGCTGTACCCTTGCAGTCAATCGAGGGATGTGCCTTGAATGGCGGAATTTCAGTACAAACAAACAAACAGACTGGCTACATCATAATTAAATTGAAGTGAACAAATTGTAACACACGTGACACCACCCTCCCAGGGATGATTCCACATGTTTTAAAATGGGTCCCCAAACTATCAAATAGGGAATTTTCCAGAAAATTGGGAAAACCGACAACAGCAAAATGATAAACAACAACCATAGCACTATTAGATTTGAATATTTTGAAAAATGTTCCTCTGTTTGTATTCCTGTTAAAATTTATAGTTTTGTAAGCTTACTATGAACGTTTTCAAAATATTTAGGATAAAAAATTCTTTAAACTGCTAAAGGCTGTCATAATTATGAAGGTCAGCTACCTACTATGAAATTAATAATCAGAACGGGAAATTCTGCAGAACACTGTCAGTGTGCATTAATGCACGATCCATTTACGCTTCTACAATACATAGACAAGAAGTATTCACAAGTTAAAATTTTCCTGTTGGGATTCAATAAAGTCCTAACCGTTTGTTTACTGTTCAAAGTCTGAGTTATTAATTTCAGCTAAAACAGATTAAACTCCTTAAACTGCAGCGTATCAAATGGAAACCTCATAACACGATAAAAGCGCTCAAGTGATCAATAATTTGCGCTTCTAATTACAAGTCAATTTCGGACCGGTAAGAATTTCCTGAAATACTGATAATTTGTTTTAGGGGAATTATAATTTTGCCACAATTATTTTAAAGCCGCCAGCAATTTTTGGGGCCGCCAAGCGGCCCAACAGGAATGGTAGAATCATCCCTGCCTCCACACAAGGGCTATAGTTTCACAATGGTTCCACAAATAATCCTTGCTGTTAAGTGCTTTTATTCACTGTGGACTTCATAAAATTTTAATGGCAACGGATATGACCTTCAACGTCATTGTAAACAAAATAAGAACTACTTATAGCACAATGGAATATTGATTTTCATTATGACAGTATTTCCCTGGTCCAACAGTTGTCAAAGTAGTTTTCGCTTGGATATATTTCTCAAAATTATTTATCACTATTAGAAGAAAGCATATAAGAAATTGTATAAAGGGAAAGTTTAAAAAATTTATATTCATCGGGACATGTACCAAGAAAGGACAAGATCTTGTACATGTCCTGTGTAAAGTCGGCTGAAGGCAGGATTTCTTTCTCAGTAGAGGTGATGGAACAGAAATGACCCTACCTTGGAGGTTGATGACACTTGATATTCTTCTCTGAAAAATAGTTTAAAGAAAAAGATGATAGTTACCATGGATTTTTCTACCATTCAGCTGGGTCCGGTAAAAGGACCCATTCCCAATGGAAATTATTTTAAAATCATGCAGAATTCCCAAAAATGTTAACTTACACCTCTAATTTTTGTTCCCAATTGACCAAAATTTTTCCCAAAATAAGCCAAAAACAACCCTTCCCAATAACCCTGGATAAACCCCTGGTTACGAATCATGTCTGCCACCAGAACAAGTCTTAAGGATGATCCCTGGTCTAATAGGAAATAAATAGGATTTGAAATAGGTGTTTTAGTTTGAGAGAACATATGAATAGTAAACAAATAAGCAGTTTCATGTGCTCATTTTAGAGCTATAAGGCCTTGAAAATTTGCAGGAAATTGGTTTTCTCTGGATTTTTCATTGTCTTTGCATTGACAACTTCAGTCTCTCAAAATGTATGAAAAAATAAAAAGGATTTCAAAAAATTTTGTCAGATACCATTTTAATGTATATATGATTGAATTATAAAAGAAAAAGTGGGGGTTCATGGGCAAAATATTTCATGTTTGAGAAATGGATAAAACCTGAGGATTCGGATTTCCGAAAATCTGACAAAAAGACCAAAACATGACCAGCGAGCATCCTTAAAACAAAATATTACCCATGTGTGTTGAACTTTGGGTTCAGATGAATTGTTACATGTTACATTGAAAACAGACACACAGAAAAAGCGCAACCGATACGGTGAATTAAAGTCCACTTGTCCTTAATCCATCCTGGAAGGAGAAGTCACTTCTCCCTCTTCAAAATCCTAGATTAGGCCCTGATGTACATATTGTATGGAATATTACAAAAAAAATAAATAAATCTTGGAGAAGTACAGATACTCATCCTCTCCATGATAAGTTTTTTAGCTAGATAGTTTTCTAGTGTTATTCACACAGTCTAAATGATCAATATTTGACTCTAAATATATTGTACAGGGATGATTCTACCATTCCTGTAGGGCCGCTTGGTGGCCCCAAAAATTGCTGGCGGCCCTAAAAAAATTGTGGCAAAATTATAATTCCCCTCAGAAAATTATCAGTATGTCAGGAAATTCTTAGCAGTCAGAAATTGACTTGTAATTAGAAGCGCAAATTCTTGATCACTTGAGCGCTTTAATCGTGTTATGAGGCGCTGCAGTTTAAGGAGTTTAATCTGTTATAGCTGAAATTAATAACGCAGATTTTGAACAGTAAAACAAACGGTAAGGACTTTATTGAATCCCAACACAAAAATTTTAACTTGTAAATACTTCTTGTCTATGTATTGTAGAAGCGTAAATGGATTGTGCATTAATGCACACTGACAGTGTTCTGCAGAATTTCCCGTTCTGATTATTAATTTCATAGTAGTTAGCTGACATCACAATTATGACAGCCTTTAGCAGTTTAAAGAATTTTTTATTCTAAATATTTTGAAAACGTTCATAGTTAGCTGACAAAACTATACATTTTAACAGGAATACAAACAGAGGAACATTTTTCAAAATATCATTCAAATCTAATAGTACCATGATTGTTGTTTATTATCTTGCTGCTGTCGGTTCACAATTTTTCCCGGGGCCTCGGTGGCCGAGTGGTCTAGGTAGTTCGTCATGACTACTACTGATCACTAGCCTGTCAACGCTGGGGTTGTGAGTTCGAATCTCACCTGTGGCGGGGTGTGTTCGACTCCGATCTTAATTGACAAGGATTGCCAATTTTCCTACCGAAGGTCGGTGGTTCTCTCCGGGTACTCCGGCTTCCTCCACCAATGAAAACTGGCCGCCGCGAAATGGCCAAAATGTGCTGAAAACGGCGTTAAACCCCAACTAAACAAACAAACAAACAAACAATTTTTCCCAATTTTCTGGAAAATTCCCAATTTGATAGTTTGGGGACCCATTTAAAAATATGTGGAATCATCCCTGTTGTAGTTACCAGGATAAAAGCTGGTAAATGAGATTTTAAAGGCAAACATACAGTCATGTAAATGATCTCTAAGTATAGATTTATGTCACCAGACTTGGTTCTCAGTTTCATTTAATCAATAACAAATTGACATTAGCAAAGTGCTTTACAACCCCCCAGTGTAAAGTAATAAGTACCTTGATATAATACACCTTCAAAACATTTTTAGGCTGTGTAAACTTCTTCATATACATGTTTCGGATTTATTTCATTTGCAGGGCAGAATTTGCATTAGACAAGACAAAGAAGAAAAAGAAGAGGGAGTTAGCTGAGGAACAGAAACAAGAAATTAAAGAGGCATTTGATTTGTTTGATACAGATAAAGACAGAGCTATAGATTATCATGAATTAAAGGTAATCACAACATACGTAATTACTGGTAATCACAACATAGATGTATGTAGATAATTACTGGTAATCACAACATAGATGTATGTAGGTAATTACTGGTAATCACAACATAGATGTATGTAGGTAATTAAAGATTATTCATGCAAGTATAGGCGCAGACAAACAACAAGCATTTTAGATAACAAAAAGTTTTTTTTATGAGAAAGCAATTTGAATTCCATATTTTATGGGCTGGTCAGTGGAGGTATGGCACAGTACTGTAACATAGTTCCAAATTTGGCAACTTTTCATAATTAATAAACAAAAAAAATGGATACTGGGAAAGGTTAATAATAACAATACCACTAAACAGACAGAACCCAGGTCAAAAAATAACATGAAGTTGACAACACAAACATGAACACAAGAGAGAGTCAAGATAATATGTGGTCGAATTAAACCAGTGTAGGTTCTCATGCAATATTTCGAGTGTTCTGTTATCAGTTTTCCAAAACTTTTCTACACATCATAAAAGACTTTAAGACCAGTCCCTTTCTGTTTTGATGATGCCTAGATTTGTTGTACATGGGGATGAATTAAAAGAAATGCAGGAATTTTGTTATTTAATTCAGTTATTAGGAGGGTATTAGAAAGTCAAATCATGTTCAGAAAATATTTAGAAATAAAAGCACATTATTTCATCCAAAGTATTTACATAGTGCCTATATATATTACAGTACAGATTCTGGTCAAAGAGACAATTAAAACATCATTTTATATCAATCTGGCAGTGAATTTAGTTGCATTTTACATTCTGATTATAATTGATAATCAATTGGTTAGGCTTCCAGATTATTTCAATTAATCAATTTTTTTTTTCAGCCGATTCGCAACACTAGTTGTACATGAGCTATATGTACATGTATGTAACCATGGTAACCCTTATTGTGAAAAATGGATGAGTATACACCTTTTGTAATGCAGTGCTCAGTTTTATTTACCTTTTTGTTCTTGTAGGTTGCTATGAGAGCTCTTGGTTTTGATGTTAAGAAAGCTGACGTATTGAAGATTTTACGGGACTATGACCGAGAAGGAACGGGAAAAATTTCATATGAAGATTTTAATGAAGTCAGTAAGTGCAAAAAAAATTTGATTGATTTGAATTAACATTGCTTAATGGGGATCCATAATCATTCATTGAATTTAACAGATTTTGCGTTTTAGGTCACAGATGATTTTTTTTTGTTTTTATCAGATTTCTGCAAGATTTTTCCATTAGGCCATTTATTTTTAATAAGTTGGTTTACGGATCCACCGACCCGATTTTTTCCATTTGAAGAAAAAAAATAAAATTGAAACTTTTGGTTTTTTATTACCGCCGACCCTCTGAAATCAGCCATCCCAAAAATAAAAATAAATTTAAATCCTTTTGCATTAAAATTTCATAAAAGATGATGTTCCAATTCGTCTAAAAATAGATTATCCATTAATAAAATACTTGCAAACATGATCCAAAAAAAAATTCTATTTATAGCCGGTAGTTGATGCCAATTTCCGAAACAAGTTTTATGAAACGAATTTCCTATTACAATCCATGCGGCTTTTAAGTTCGTTTTGTATGAATATCTTGATTCCGTAAGATATCGAATCCACTTATCTTATCTTATCTTATCGTAGTTGACGAGTCGGATCCCTTAAAAAGGGAATAGTCTACTGAACAACACCTTTCAAGATAGATGTTCTGACATGTGGGTTTCAAATCATTTCCAACCTTTGTATATTTGGCAATATAACCAAGATTGTTTAAAAGTACACGATTTGCCCTTTTTTTTTTCTTTTTTTTTCGACCGACCGACCCTATTTTTAAAAAAAAAAAATCCGTAAACCAATTAATTAAAAATAAAAGGCCTTATGCATAAAAAATGGGATTTCAATTTTTTATGTCCTGTCAACAATAGTTTGGGGACATTCCTAAATATTTTTGGTCTGTGCATTTGTTCATCTGTTTGTCCATCCTGCCTCAGGTTGAGATTTGTGTAAATAATTTTTTTCTATGAAGATGGGGTCACATCTTCATGAAACTTGGTAAGTCATGATATGAACTTTCTAAAATATGTATATGTCATTATAAGGTTTTGACCTAAATTTCATGGTTCAGTGAACATAGAAAATTTGAAGGCGAATCCTCAGGTTAAGGTCTGCATTGAAACTATTTTTCCGTGAAGATGGGGTCAATTTTTCATGAATTTTCATGCACATGTAAGTCATGATTTGGACTTTTTAATATATATGTGTTTTAAGGTCTTGACCTGAATTTCGCGGTTCAGTGAACATTGGAAGTGTGACTGGGAATCCTCAAGTTAAGGTTTGCATTGAAACTTTTTTCTATGAAGATTGGGTTTACCTAGGCCAAAATTAAAAAATTGTTTGTTGGGCGTTAGCCGTCCGCCTGTCTGAAAACCCGCCGACTCAAAAAATTTTTTTGGGTCATCAGCGGTCTTTTTTTTTTATTATTTTTTGGTCATTAGACGTACCGGATGAAACGCGGAACGGAAAAACCAGTCCGTTTCGAAATTTAGATTTCAATGTTGTCAGTTCAGCGTTTGTCAGTCTGAATATTAATGTAATGTAAAGCGCCCTATTGATAGGATTTCACAGCCGTGTTGTTTCAAAATGGATGACCTCGGTCCTTGTAAGAGTGTCACAACCAGAAATTTCGCGACTTTGTGCGTTGATATTCAATTTGACGTTGAAAGATCTACCAGCTCAAGGAACATAAAAAACAAACTCGTAGAATTTGATACTGATGCAACTTGGAATGAGGTTTTGGAAGATACATTAGAAATGGAGAATCTATTCATGTTGAGAAAAACTGATACTGTAAATGTGCAGTTGAGATCTAAAGTAACACCGGAGATATTCTCTCCGCCTTTGGATGACGCAGTGGCAGCGGCATTAAATTTCGACAAAACATTGAAGTTTGTTAAATTTGTAATAATTCCGTACGAAAATCAAAATGAATCAGCGCCAGACACTGATATGAATCACAACTCAAACGCTAAGAGTCCCCAAACTTCAGCATTTGATGTTTTGATGGGATCTGCCAGAATCCAAACAAGGAAACTCCCAGCACTGAATGATCAAATGCATACAGGTACAGTATGTCATCCTGCTGTAGGGGTTGGCCTACAGGATGACTAGCATACACAGACCAACCCCAGTCCCTTTCCCTTGAAATCACAAAAGTACTTGCATGTGTTAAAGGGGTATTTTCATATTATATAAAATTATGTCCAACGGCGTTCTCGTTATTTGCTTCAAACTTGCACATCTACGGAATTTTTATATTTTTGCTTTTGCGCGTGTTTTTGTTACATATTGTCAGACACCCCTTTACCATGTGCACTTCTTTTGCATGTACAACTGTCACTGTGTAACGTTTTTACTTTAATACATTTAGCAGAGTTTTTGAAAATCGCCGGTCCTGCAGAGTGCCAGACAAAACGCTGGTAGGTCCGGCAAAAATTTACATAAAAGTATATTATATAAAATGGGAAAAGAGGATCTTTTTAATATTAAAAGGCTTCATGGGGTGGGCTAAACCAAATCAGATTTCAAGAACTCTGTAATAGTAAAAGTCAGATTATGAAGAAAAATATGTAATATAATGAAACAAAATCTGTTACATCTAGCAAGAGACCAAATTTATACTTTCTAGTTTTACAAGTCTGGTAGCGTAATACTAAGAATCAATGCTAAAGGTTGCCCCGGACATACAAAATGTGGCGCTTTAGTATAGTTATACCCCACGCAACGAAGTTGCGAAGGGTATAATGTTTTTGACTGGTCCGTCAGTGTGTCCGTCCGTCCGTCAGTGATCAAAATTTCCGTCAGTTTTCTCAGAGACACTTAATCGTAGGGTTCTGAAATTTTGTATGCAGACTCTGGTAGTGAATTTAATCATAAAATGACAGAACTTTTATTCTTTTCTTACAGCCAAAGATAGAATGTATTTGATGTTTGGATTATGACATGGTTTGATTCTAGTCATAAAAGTGTTTACTTTTGATGTTTGGATTAAGACATGATTTGATTCTAGTCATAAAAAGTGATTTTGATGTTTTGTCAAATGTTCAGATGTTGATTTGATTCAACTAAAGACACTTTCACTGCATTTTGATACTGTCTTTTCAAATGTTTAACGAGTTCTTGTTTGTTTCTTGTTGTTTAAAAACAATTTAATAAAACATTAATGTTAAAAGAAGCTTTTTATTTTTAATTAAGTTCTAGGCTAGTAGGAACCCCCAGGTTACATGATGCTTGCAGTGCCTGGTTAATAGTTCATGCAGATATACATCAAACATTTATTTCAAAGTTTTTCATACTTGGAATATAAAAAGAAAAAATAAATCAAATTAAGTTTTAGCATTGCTCCCTCGGATTATGTGTTCGGACTTTGTTGTCACTTTACTTTCTTTCTTTCGGAAAAACTTTGAAATAAAATCCACTCATCATGCTTTTATGTTACAGAGTAGTATTTTTATTTTTAGATTTCAACCCATATCAAACAGGTTATAATATAAAATACTACAAGCCTACTAGCACAAAGCAGAGGATGATTAAGAACTAAAGGGTGCATACATAGAACAGAAAGAGTGTAAATATACATGTGCAAAAAACATGCAGTGAAAATGTGCAGGGCAAAGATATATGCATGTTACAAATGTGGTCTAATAGCAGCTATAAATATATTATATATATACACAGAGAGATTTATAAACAAACATGTTGGAACTAAATACATAAGTTTTTCACAAACAAACAAAATTTTCTTGTGATGCAAATAAAAGCAGTCAATATATGCTACAATTACTTAATACTATCAACACGAATCTAATATCTTCTGACATCCAAAAAAAAAAAAAATGCCTACCTACCTACCCATCCCCTTACAGGTAGGGTAGGCAAACGCCCAACAAACAATTTTTTAATAGTGGCCCTATGTTGTGGCATTTCAAAATTTCATAGAAACTGTCCTACTAGAATAGAAGTAATTCACAGTGGCTTGAAAGTATCCTGATTTTACTGCATGTATGTGCTTTAAGCCAATTATTTCTCAAATATTCATATATCTGGAATGTAATATTAATATTTACACTTAACATTTATTTTTTAGTGACAGACATGATGTTAGAAAGAGATCCACAAGAAGAAATACTGAAAGCATTTAAATTGTTTGATGATGACACATCAGGAAAAATTAGTTTACGGAATCTTAGAAGAGTTGCCAGGTGAATACAGAAATGTTTAATATGTTGCTAGTCTTCTTCTTTAATTGGTTTTGAGGTTTTTTCTCTGTCAAGAGATTCACTGCATTTTTAAAATTTTAAATGAAGAAGAAAAAATTAAAGAGCTATTGATGTCCTTGAAATATTTTGCCACGCATATATGCAGATTTTTTGTAAAAAAAAGTATGGACCATGTCTTTTCTTACCCATTAATATAATCATTATTTCCAAAATTAAAACACTAATTAAATTATCAAAGTCTCTGAAGGTGAATTGCTTTTCACTTCAAAACTCATGTTTGAAGTTTTATACCATACTGCAAATATGATAGTTAGATAGAAGTTCAGAAAATATTTGTTAAAAATTCAAATTATTTATATCAAATACATGTATTTTAGCAGTAATATGGAATTTTTAAATATAAAACAGATATTCAAGAATAGGCTAGACATTGAATACTTTACACTTCTACTACCATGTAAACTTTTTTACTGTGTACAGTCTTGTTACATAACAAATGTTTTTGGTCCCCTACCGGCAGTACCGAAGGGGACTATAGGTTTGCACTCTGTCCGTCTGTCCATCTGTCAGTCACAGACTTTTTGCAGAAACCGTTTAACCAACATCTTATTTTTTGTATGTGAGCTTATAATCATGAGTTACAGATCTAGTTTGAGTTTCCCGCTGATTAGATCATTACTGTGAGAGTTATTGCCCTTGGAAATAGGAATTATTGGCAAGATAGTACTTTTCCGTACTTTTTTCTCAATCCTGTTTAACCAACTGAACTTATTTTTGGTATGTGAGCTTATAATGATGATTTACAGATCAGGTTTGAGTTTCTTGCTGATCGGATTATTATTGTGAGAGTTATTGCCCTTGGAATTATTGTCAATAATATACCAAATGTTTTTATATACAGAGAGCTAGGAGAGAATATGACAGACGAGGAACTAAGAGCAATGATTGATGAGTTTGACAGAGATGGAGATGGTGAAAGTAAGTTCATTGCCTGCTCATAAAGTAGTACATTAGATTTCTGTTGATATTGATGTACTTTGATTATTTGAAAATTTGACAAAGCAAAAATTTAAAATTACAGTCAGCTTGACAGCTGATCATGCATATAATGAGAAACCAGAGTGAGTTATATTTTCCTAACCAATATAAATAAGGGAGATAATAAATTTGTCTCCCTTTTAGCCTCAGGACAAAAGGGGGAGAATTTAATTATCCCTCTTACCTACATTTCTTAGGAAAAGATAACTCACTCTGGTTCCTCATTATTTGTATAACAACAAGAGTAAATGAAGAATAATTTGTTATATAAAGTAATTTCAGACTCTGAAGTCCCACACAACAAAAAGAAACAAAACAATAGCATATTTTATCAAACATTTTATATACACCTATATAATAAGCCAAACCTTTGCTTAAATATATAATGGATGTAATTATGTATTGAAATTTTTTTTTTTTTTTATTTATTTTATTTTTTACTTGTCCATTATATATAATTATACACATTTATAGACTAACACAGTACCAAGCATATATAACATGTCACATATATACAATAAAAGATATTACATATTAATATACAAGTTATATGATTGTGGAAAGGAATATATTATCCATATTTAAAAAAAAAGAAATCAGACATAAGAATCGGTGATACAGTTTTATAAATAAAATAAGAAAGAGAAATTAGTAAAAAAAAACAAAGAAAAAACAAAAAAATTACATTACTAGTTCATTTTAAAGGGTACAACGCAAGGTGTGTGTGATGGTCAAATCTTTCCAATAGAATCTGTCATGCATATATATTCTATGTACAAAAAGAAAAACAAAAATAGCAAAAATTGTCAGGGGTGCCCTATGTTTTTGTTTTTAAAAAATTCTATAACATGTATTGAAATATTGAATACTGATATAACGTACATTAGTATTAAATCAGACGTTATCAAAGAGAATTTAAATACACTTAATAAAAAACAGTGAGTGTGCTATAAATCTATTTAATAAAAGGTTTATAAATATGTAAAATGTGTAGTTTGTAAATTCTGAATTTTTTTGTTGAATATTTATTCATGTTGAACAGAGTTAACAATGCAATCATTGAAAAGTTTTATCCAGATTTTATAACAGAAAAATACTGTACAGTTGTTTGTTTGGTCAAGTATGGCTTTCAATAGTGACGAAACAAATCTGACAAATCTGATTAACTGTCACTCAGACGGCTTCATTCTTGTCATAGACTAGTCTAAATGCGTTAATGTCTGCATTTATCGGTCAGTATTTTGAAGCATTTACAAAAATGCACAATTTATCGCTCAAGCTGTCAAAACAAATTTCAGTTTCGAAATGTATTTTATTCTGTCAATTTGTATTTTTCAGTTAATGAAGACGAATTCATTGCCATTATGACTGGAGACACATAGGATGACAGATTTGATAAGATTTGCATTTGTTACTTGTATGAATCTGATATCAATTCACAGCTGGATACCTGCGTCGAGTTTTAACTGGATATATACATTTGTTTTGCATTTATATATTGTGTTCAGAAAATTAAAAGTTTTATTAGAATATGTACAAGATGAATTCAGATGACAGTTTGTATAAATGGAGGGAGTGAGCATGTTTATAGGCAGTTTTGTGAGTTTGTCTCCAGAAAATCTTTAGTTTTTGTCATTTTCCACCTCCATCAGCGAGTTTACTTCCAGAAAAGTTTTAGTTTTGGTGATTGCTCACCTCCATCAGCGAGCTTACTTCCAGAAAATCTTTAGTTTTGGTCATTGCTCACCTCCATCAGCGAGTTTAGTTCCAGAAAAGCTTTAGTTTTGGTGATTGCTCACCTCCATCAGCGAGCTCACTTCCAGAAAATCTTTAGTTTTTGTCATTTTCCACCTCCATCAGTGAGTTTACTTCCAGAAAAGCTTTAGTTGTGGTCATTGCTCACCTCCATCAGCGAGTTTACTTCCAGAAAATCTTTAGTTATTGTCATTGCTCACCTCCATCAGCGAGTTTAGTTCCAGAAAAGCTTTAGTTGTGGTCATTGCTCACCTCCATCAGCGAGTTTAGTTCCAGAAAAGCTTTAGTTGTGGTCATTGCTCACCTCCATCAGCGAGTTTACTTCCAGAAAAGCTTTAGTTTTGGTCATTGCTCACCTCCATCAGCGAGTTTACTTCCAGAAAAGCTTTAGTTTTGGTCATTGCTCACCTACGTCAACCTTTATGATAGTACAATGTTTTAATAGTTTTTAAAACAAATAATAATTCGCTGTGTGACTATAATTTAATTCATCACTTGTGACATGATGTTCAAAACATATTTGGAATAACATTTTTTCAGCATCCGAATGGATTGCATTGACTATTAGTAAAAATGTGTTAGTAGCAGGGGTCCATGATTTAATGTAACTAAAACTGTGTTATTGTTTTAAATAAATTAATCATTTTATCTATGGATATCTGTATTTCTCAGACAGTATGAAAAATCTTTTTTATCAATCTCATTTATCAACGATTTCTTCATGTTATAAGCCACTCAATATTTTTTTTTATCAGCTATGAATGTGTTCATATGTAGTTATACATTTGTACTGGAAACCGGTAACCTGATGTAACACCAGGTTTAAGATTTTGGGCAAAACAATTTCCGACAGTCACATGACAGGCTTATGACATTGAATTGACTTTCAGACTTGAATGTCAGAACTACTGTTTTTCTATATGTATAATGTAAAGTTATTAATATGTGTAGTGGAACCGGCATTAATATATTGAGTCAAATGTGATATTTAGTAATAATTCAAAACAAAATTTGGGGAAAACTTTGCATGGCATCAGCTGATGTGGCTACTATATGTAAGTATGAGTGTGTGTTTGCTACATGTGTTTGAGAGAGAATGAAAAAGTGGATCACAACTGCATGGAAGGGAAGTCAAATCTCATATTTTTATGTAAATCATATATGCTAAAAAGTTTATATAATTATTTTTACACATTAAGAATTGTAGAAATAAACCGAATATAATATTAAGTTTTAAGTATTTAACTATAATAAGCTAGAAAAGTTTTTACTCTGCAATTAAAGAATTTTATAAGTTAAACAGATCAATTTTGTTATTGTTAGGTATAATATGATTAAGACTCTACTTGATATACGTATAGGTACAATGTATATGTAGTATGAGTGCAAAAGAATTTCAAACCAGTACTGAGGACAATACAGCACACATTTGATGAATTTATTATTTATAAGAATTACTATTTTAAATATTTAGTATGACAACAAATAAGAAATACAATAAACAACCATGAGGGCAGTGTGTTTAAGTGCTCATTAAATTAGTTTAACCCGTTAAGAGCTGTTGTCAGTGGCTGTACTTCTTGGTGTTTTTTTTTTTTTTTTTTTTTTTTTTTTATATATTTGGAGTTTTTTTTTTTTTTACATAGATTTTAGCTTGTGATGAACTTCATCATAAATTGCCATTATGGGGCAACCCAGAGCTTGTTACACAATGTGGGTACATTCCCTTTATTGAAAGCAGCACTACTTTATATTGGTAACTTCTTTTTTTATTTTTTGTCAAATTTTACGGTGGTTGTCTCGTTGACATTTACGCCTGTTTCATATATGTTTACTATGGCAAGCCGTTTTACTATTTATTCTAACTTCAAGATATCTCGTACAATTTATAAGATATCTTATATAATCTAGTTTTTATAAGATATTTTATAAACTTTATAAGATGTCTTCTAAAGTTTATAAGATATCTTATAAAGTATATAAGATATCTCAAAGTATATAAGATACTTATAAATATTTTTTATATAAGATATCTCATATATTTTATAAGATATCTTATATAGTTTATAAGATATCTCATAGTTTACAAATGTATGAGATATGTCTTATAATTCATAAGATATAAAGAAAATTGTATGAGATGTCTTATAAACTATTTAAGATATCTTATAAACTATATGAGATATAAGTTTATTAGATATCTTGAAGTTAGAATAAATAGTAAAACGGCTTGCCATAGTTTACACCTATACTGAGGTCAACAGGGTGCTTCATGTGATGATTTTTTTTCTATGAACTGCCTGTGCATTCTATGATTTCAATATTTGTATTCAACCTCCTTCCATTGTATAAGTTTGGTAGAAACAAAAATATTTTTTCTGTCCGAAAACTAGCCAATCTTATCTGCACACTATGGGGAATGATGGAAAACAAATTAATCATCTACAGATCTTTACTACTTCAGTAAACGTCAGTCAGTTATCTTTCTTGACAAAGTAACCCTCAAAACACCCTCCGTTTATATCTCTTTGTTTACTAACCGCTTCGGTGGTCTTGTATCGTAGGTCTTGGGTTCCACCCCCGGCCCGGTCAAACCAAAGACATTAAAATTCAATTTGGTATTTCCTGCTTCTCTGCCAAGCATGTGGCATCTATGAGAAAGAGCTCGGCTTGGCGTCAGTATAATGGGTCCGAATGGGGTAATATGTCTTCCTGCGGACAGTTACCTTGTGACCTAGCACGTTGAATATCCGGCTCAGCGTGTCAATCTAGTACAAAGCAGGGATCATATTCATATTAGCATGTTATCATCGTGATATGTACCTCATAGGTGCCACTGGATTTTAAACCATTATTCATCCATCATTTTTTCACAAAGTCATACTTGTTACGTCAAGTTGGACTTGAGAATGAATGAATTCCACAAAAAAAAATGGAAAAGATGCTCTTGGATGTAATGACAGTTACGCTGTCGCCTTTCAAACGTGTCCACAAGTCCAGATCTCTGACAAATATGGCAGCCTTAACGAAATAGAAAAATTAGCCAAGAAAGATTATTAAAAATCTTCTCTAAAACAACTGAGGCAAATGAGACGGAACTTTGATCCATAGGTGAATAAAGTTTCAGAACCACATAAAAATAGAAAAATCGGCCAAAACATTTGAAAAATCTGAAACAACTCGGCCAATCGTGACAAATTTTGAGTTTGTGAGTGAAAAGGCCGAGTTTACACATCGATAAACTCATACGTCCGTGCAGCAATTTTTCGAGGAATTTTTGAAAACGCCATTTGCATCAATTTTTAAACCATTTTTCATTAATTTTAACTATTATTGTCAGTATCATCCTTAAAATTTATTCTTTTACAGCATTCTTCACATTTAATGTCTCATTTGAAACTTTAAATAATCAAGAAAGCGCATGAATGTACTTGCCAAATACGGGTTTATCGATGTATAAACGTTTACGATTTTGCCCCTCCGACCAATAAAATTCTTGTATTTTGTCATATGCAAATTAAAATAGAATTATTTCCGAATGTTCTGAACGTAAATTTATGTTAACAAAAATGAACGTAAATTTATGTTAACAAAAGTCATTTTCTCTTGAAAACAATATGAGCTTGGCCAGTAGGATTTGTTGTACAACCTATCCGTATAAGTGCGGAAAACAGTTTGTAACATGACTCTGTATTGCTTTTTAATGTATCCGGACTTAACTATTTAAAATTGTTATTTAATAGGGGAAAATAGATAATATATGAGATAGGCTTTTTACTTGACGTTTTTCATTAAGCCAAGGGTAAACTTCGTTAAATTAAAACACAAAATAGGAGTTGAAGCTATATGTTTAGCATTGATTAGCAGTTGACCATTGAAAGATACTTATCTCAACAAACTATGTTTCAAATTTTAACAAGATATATAGAGCCCATCTAAGTCGACACGTTTTTTAATTTACCCGAAAATTGCTAATTTTGTGATTTTTCGTGCATATTTGATTTTTTTATGGCCAAGGCGACTTAACTCCAGAACAACATCTGACTTTCATCAGGTTACAGTAAATGAGTCTAAGGAAATGTCACTAGATAAGTCTAGTGAGTCTTGTACCAGTCTTTTTAGCAACTTTAAAACTCTGATCACAGATAGAAAGAACTTGGCAATATTTCGAAACCATTTTTCACCATTTAAATAACGATGATTAAAGTTTTTTTTAGAATAATTATGAATATTTACACTGGAACAATAAGAAAAATTGTTTTCATATACTTATTAATAAAGTTTAATTTTTTTAAGTAGAAAGGCTATATGAGAGCCAACAGTGTAGAATTTGATTAAGAAAGGATTCCCTTCAACTCAAGGATATTTCTATGAATAAACACTTGTTGAAACAAGGGTGTTTAAGGTAAAAAGTTTTAACTCAATGATTTTAGGTGCTCAACAAATATACACAGGGAAAAATGCCACCCATGTATCACACCTGAACCTGGAAACGCATGTGTCACAGGTGTGTCACATGCGTGACATGCACGCTTTATGCCACGCATGTAATACATGGGTGACATACACATGTGAATGGCATGTATCTGAAAACGCATGTGACACGGGTGTGTTTTCTCTAGCATGAAATTCACATGTGAAATGCATGATCACATGTGTGAATCATGCGTATTACATGAGTTGTGCAAATATGTGTCACATGCGTGGCATGAAACGTCTCTAACACATATGTTGACACACATGTGAAACGCATGTGTCACGCATATGTACATGTGTGACATTTTTGCCTGTGGATATAAAGATGTCGTAAAAAGTTGGATGAAAGAAGACGATGTATTCTATGAAACTCAAGAGCTTTAAAACTTAATAAGTTCAGAATCTCTGAGATTGCTGTGCAAAGTGGTCCTGATATTGGGAAATCCATGATTGTACATCAAGTATGCAAAACCTCGGCTAAGATATCATATCTGTAAATTGAGCAGAATAATTTATTCAGCATATCAATTTTCAATATAAACAACTTATGGTATTTGGCGAATTGGATGACTATGACTGGGACGTTTTGAGAAATGACATTAATTTTTGCTATGAAGAAGAGAATGAATACAAATTCGGTAAACTTTTATTGGTATGTTAACAATTTCAGGGATGTTCAACTGATTCAAACAACTTGATTGATATGGTAAGCGAAAAAGATAAGTTGAAAGAAAATGAAAAAAAATTGTGATGCTAAGGTAACATTGTAAAAACAAAAAATTTAAGTCTGAATTTTTGAACAAATTAATTCAAGTTCTACGAGTACTGAGTTTGCTTTTCTGTGTAAATTGTTTTCGTGTAGTGAACGTTTTCGGAAATACCCAGACAGGGGTTATTTCGTATTTTGTGTGACATTTCCGTAAAAATTAAATTAACATATACACGACCTGCAATATAAATATTCAAGGAAAACCACAATGTTTTAAAACATTTACTATAAATAGGTATGTTTTGTAATGAGCCAATGCTTTTAAGGATAATTTAACAAAACTATTGCGTGAAACATAAATTTGAAAAGGTACAATCGTTGTTGGAGTATGTATACTTTATGACTCAATAAGTGGTTTTTCAATTAAAAAATGTGCGAGTCTTCCAAGGAAGACATGTGTCGCCTGCGTACAGGAAAAGCTACATTTAAACATTTAAACCAATCACCCCCACCCCCTTTTTGAAAGATGTAAATTTTTACTACAAAAAATTAAAAAATTTCTAAAAATGAAAGATATATGCACACCTTTGCACTAAGATTAATGCACACAGAAATTTTCATCAAATTCCTTTGAGCTTTTTACGAGTAGTTGAGGATAGAAGAAAAGTGTGACGACGCAAGACGCAAGACGTATGTGTCGACCATGCGGAATGCAGGTGACACAAAAACTAAGTGAGTAAGCAAATAATAATTGAACATATTAAAAAAAAAATATATGATAAAATTAAAATTAATCAAAAGGTCATACCCATGTCTTATATTATGATTTAAGCCAGCATTCTATAAACGAAGTTTCAAAAAATTGTACAACAATATTTAGTAAAATTTCGACTAACCTGCTAATTTAGAAACCAATTAAAATGCCCGATGTGCTACGTGTAACATGGAAGGTAAAGCCCAGAAAAAAATTTGGTAAGCAGGCGATAAAACACATCTAATGTACACTATATCTTTTCTTGGTTTCCAATACATCAATTCAATTCAATATTTATTTAACATATAACATACAAATCAATATTACATTAAATGAGAGTCATTCTCTACAGTATTATAACATAGTGTTATTAAATGGGTATTTTCATATAAAGCCTGTATGAACCGAGTCAGTCGTATTGGGTCGAGGTCAACATGACAGATTTTGATTGTTGTTCATTGTTGTTCATTATTTTTTAGTTTTGTGTGTTTATTTGTTGTGCTTGTGCTTGTTCATTTGTCTTCCCGGGTTTGTCTGTCAAATGGATTACGTTTTCTTGAATTGCTCCCTAGGTAAATTTGTCCCCTTTTTGACACTTGTAGGCATCATATTTTCATCGGAGATTAAATCACCATCACCAATCACTACATTAAACAACACAACCGATAACAGGAAAAGATAACCAATGATATAACGATTAATTAACGCAACACAATCAAGAGACCTTCAGACACAAATATAAGAAATGAGCACAAAACAGGAACACAGACATCAACAGATGAGATGGGATAGTCTGACTTGGTACAGACACTGAAAAGTGGTGGGGTTAATTAGCATAAAATTCTCATTAAGGATGATCGCTGGTCTAATAGGAAATAAATAGTATTTGAAAAAGGTGTTTTAGTTTGAGAGAACATATGAATAGTAAACAAATAAGCAAGAAAAAAATATAGGTTCATGTGCTCATTTTAGAGCTATAAAGCCTTGAAAATTTGCAGGAAATGGGTTTTCTCTGGATTTTTCATGTTCTTTGCATTGACAGCTTCAGTCTCTCAAAAATGTATGAAAAAATAAAAAGGATTTCATAAAATTTTGTCAAATACCATTTTAAGGTATATATGATTGAATTATAAAAGAAAAAGTGGGGGTTCATGGGCAAAAAATTTCATGTTTAAGAATAAAACCCGAGGATTCCGAAATCTGACAAAAAGACCAAAACATGACCAGCGAGCACCCTTAAAACGTTTTTGCATAATAAGATAAAACCATCATACAAATGACATTTCAGGAAAACAATGTCTACAAATTAACAAAACCTAATTATCTAATTCTGTACTCTCATAAAGACCAGTCTCGATTTTAGGCTCTACACTACAATGGAATTCAAAACAAGTACGTATATGTCAATAAAGCAAAAATAATTTTACAGTATTGCACAGGTTAAAAATTACATATGCCTGATCTATATTTCCCGAAATATAGAGTAAAATTAAAAAAAAAATACAATAGTTCAAAGCCAAAGTCCTAACAATTCAAATGACACAAGGAATATTATAACCTTTATAACTCATTGAAGTCAATGCAGAATAGAAATGAACAATGCAATCGATAAATGTAATGTAAAAGCCAAGCAACCATTTAACAAAAGTTCCAAATTCTATCCACACATTACAATCGACAAATGTAATATTCAAGTATAATTAAATCAGAGAGTATTACATCTTTACAACCATTGAACTATAGTTCCAAATTCTATCCAGACAATACAATCGACAAATGTTATATACAAGTATGATTAACTCACAGAGTATTACATCTTTACAACCATTAAACTACAGTTCCAAATTCTATCCACACAATACAATCGACAAATGTAATATCCAAGTATAATTAAATCATAGAGTATTACATCTTTACAACCATTGAACTATAGTTCCAAATTCTATCCAGACAATACAATCGACAAATGTAATATCCAAGCTTAATTAAATCATAGAGTATTACATCTTTACAACCATTTAACAATAGTTCCAAATGCTATCCAGACAATACGATCAACAGATGTAATATCCAAGCTTAATTAAATCATAGAATATTACATCTTTACAACCATTGAACTATAGTTCCAAATGCTAACCACACAATGCAATAGATAAATTTATCATATATTTGGTACTAAATACAGGAGTTTTGAATATACAATAAAAGCCCATGATGTTGGTCCGTATGTGACGTCATACCCTTTATCGCATGGCTTACCCTATATCGCATACCCTTTATCGCATGGCTTACCCTTTATCACATAGCTTTTTATCATTTTTTTTTCAGTTTTATTTATTTTGTATTTTTTTTTGTGGGGGGGGGGGGGGGGGGTCAAATTTCAAAATACAAATGTTTTTCAATTTTTTTTCCCGATTATTTTACTTTTTTTCAACCCCCCTATTTTTTAAATTTTTTTCACAAAATATTTTCCCCAATCAACAATGATCAATTTCATTTGTGGCAGTAGACTTTAATCTGATAAATTTGAAGTCCTCTGTTTAAATATATGATAAAGTGTATAATACATGTTAAAATCTGTATCACATGCTGTATCAACCTCGACCAATATCAGCCCTCGGGCCAAGGCGCTCTGGCTGATATTAGTTTCTCAGGTTAATACAGCATGTGATACAGATTTTACCATGTATTATTCTCTATGTAATATCCAAGCTTATTTAAACTATAGAGTACTAGTATTACAACTTTACAACGACTGAACAATATTTCGAAATGCCATCCAGACAATACAATCGACAAATGTAATATCCAAGCATAATTAAATCATAGAGTATTACATCTTAAATTTACTATTGAACAATCCTAACATGTATCATATCATATAGAGTAGTACAACCTTATAACTCGTTAAAGTAAACGTAGAATGCAAAAGAAAAATAAAAAAGTGCAATCCATCACCTGCTCAATCAGATAATTATAGATAATTATATATGGATGGATGAATTGTTGTTTAACTTCAAATGGCAGCCAGTTGCATATCAATGAGGCATATCTTTTCCTAACCAATGTAGGAAAGGGAGATGTTTAAATTCTCTCCCTTTTGTCCCGAGGCTAAAAGGAATTTATTATCTCCCTTACCTACATTGGTTAGGAAAAGATAACTCACTCTGCTTTCTCATTAGATCATTATATATAAAGGATTATTATTTTCATACTTATATAATTATCATTGTGGTCTTATTTGTCTGATCATAATCGAGTTATAACTTGAACAGTATATATATTGTTATACCTTTTGATTTTTCCCTATACAAATTTAATAGAGATTAAAAGCAACATTTTGACCTTTTTAAACCAATGTTTAAATTCTTCAGATTCCTGAACTGTTGATCGTCAACAATTCTGAACTGTTGGACCGGGTCCGAACTGTTGACCGCTTGCCTTATGTTTTTTGGTTACTATAAATAGCATCTGCAGATCACGTGCAGATCACTATCGTATAACAAAACAGTTATTGACTGGTCCCTCGGTCAACAGGTGTTTTGATTGACCATCTGACTGAACTAACAGATCGGTCATCGGGTCAAACAAAACAGCTGTTTGTCCTCGGACCCAGTCAATAACTGTATATTGTTAATTGTTATTTAAGTCGCTATATATAGTTAGAACTTTTCACGACGTCAAACAATCTGTTTTATAATTAGTTGGGGCCATCAGACGCACCCGATACACATGATAAATAAAGCTGAGAAATACGGGAAACAAGTGGTTTGGAATCGCGAATGAATCCCCTCCACGGCCAAAGAATAAAATGCCTCGGTGTGCCCCTGTCGTATCGCTCCGAAAACCTTGTATAATTCATTTCAGTGACTATAGTGTGTGTGCCATTCATTGATTTTTTGCGAAAACATTGACGTCACTGTTGCAGGGTATGTGCAAAGTTTGTTTCCAAACTTTTGAACCACATTTAAACTTTGAAAACATACCTTATTGTTATCTGAAATTTACTTAAGGATTGACCGTAATTTTTTAAGTCTATGGAGAAATAACCTCAATCACGTGGTGCACACTAAATAACCGGCGTAGCGGGTTATTTGAAAGTGTGCACCATGTGCATTGAGGTTATTTCGAATATACGAAAACAAAATTACAGTCAATCCTTATAATTTAATACCAACGGTTGTGTTGGCGTCTAAAACGTTGGGATTCCATTTAATGACGTCGTAGTGGAAACGAAAATTTAGTCTATGATATGATAGACGAAAACAAATTGACCAATCAAATGACGCGTCATATCCAATATTAAATTATAGAATTATAATAAAGTGCATAGTATGTCATTATGAAATCGGTTGTCATGTATGCAAGTAATATTTTTTCCGTCCTGGTCTTGAATCTAAACCGGTTTCATCATTATTCATCTACGAACCAGTTTCTAATAAAAAACAAAGAACCAACAGCCATAAAAGAAGTGACATTATTGCTGAATTTGGATGCATTCTCGTTCCTTTGTTTGGCCTCGGCTTTACTGTTGTTGAATCTGAAAAAAGATACGAAAAACATCTAATGTATGTAATAATTTTGAAATGATGACATTGTTTATTAGTTTTTCTTTGTCTCTAATCTTGCATGTATTCATACAAAAATTAGCAAAAAGTGATTTTTTTTTATAATTTATATACTTTTGTCTATAGACCATTGTATTATGTATCTATAGTCCAGTTAATTATTTATCCATACTGCCATCATCGTAATTTTATCTTGTTTAGATAAATAAACATATGTATTTCGTTTCTTTTTTACTCTGCCTGACATCCTCATTAAGCATGTTGCAATAAACTACCTCTTGTAGCACTTTATGTGCCAGAGCGTATATAAAAAACTGAAACAATACAAAAATTGCAACGAGCAGATTGTCATAGTTACCAAAAGGATAAATTCAAAAATTCATTTGTGACCCGTGCAGGAAGCAGAGGATTTTTGTTTCCAAAATTTAATTTTGTTATATCAGTAAGTTCTAAAGTATTTGTGTCACGCTAGTATCTAAATTTTAGCAACTGAGGTTGGGTCCACAAACAGAGGCATATATAACACTATCACTATTTGGATGCCAAAGATAAGTTCAGTGTATATTTAAGAAAATACAGTTGTGCTCAATGTCGAATATTTTTAAAGCCGGAAAAATATCCCAAAAATGTTGAAGGGCAAAGTTTTCAGAAAATGTAGAGAAAACCTTTGCGTCATTCTCTGCTTTGGTGGTTATTATTTTGTATATTATGGTGGTGACCCGTATTCAATATGAGCTCATTAGAATGTATCAACAACTTTTGTAAGTATGAAACACTTATATTTCAGAAGTAACAAGTCCTAGACAGACCATATCAATGTATAAATGTATAATTGCTTGTGGTATATAGCTGTCGCTCGTGTCATTATCCAAGAAACTCGATTGAAATGTGAGCTTACCCGTATATCTCCACAATGAGTTCAGGAAATGTTTCCAGAATTTATTTTTCTAACATTCTGTGCGCATTTATACAGCTCTTGACCCATTTGATATATTCTGTTATCACCACACGTTGGATAATAAATGCTCGTGAAATTTCCCGCCAAAAACCACTCAGAGTTTTACGTTGTCATTAGAGGAAAGGATTCTAGACGCGTTAATAATGAAATTTATGCTCTCTCGATAATTAAAATTTCATTTTTTTTACTGCTCGGACAATGTTCGCAGAATACATGTATATCACACTAACTCGATTAAAAAGATTCATATTGTGTCATGTCACTGACATTATACGATGAAGGCATGCAGAAAGCATGATTATATGTATATAAATGAAATGAAACATTGATATGAATCATTTTGTTACCCAATATATACAGCACTTGGTCCAGTTTCTGTAAAACAGCGTCAAGTTTCCTGTCATGTTGTGATAATCTTTCATCATGCTGTGATAATCTGTCATCGTGTTTAGAAAAACTTTCATCGTGGCGTGACATCTTCTCATCAAGGTCTGACAACTTAGTAAACACCATTTCTATTGCTTCTTTGGTCGTATTCGACGTTATTACTTCAAAGATAACATTCATGAGAATTTCAGGTTTGTTTTAGTCGGGAGGAGGTGAAGTGGCAGGGGTGGGGTTGACAATAAAATTTGTGGTGAAAAAGGACAGGCTTGTTGTCCCATAGACATTTACATGATTTACTCCATCTCTTGTCATTTCTTATATTGTTTCTTTTTATCTTCATTTGAGCAAATTTTTTCTCGTCGTTGATTTTTGTGATAAAAAGAAAACTATAAAACTATGATGTTTCGGATATAGAATTAAACGTTCACTTGAATGAGATTCGATTTTTTATAAAAAAAATTAATTACTCAAAAATATATACGTCATGTACGTGTTTTATACGTTTTATTACATGCATGGGTCAATATTTCTCAGTGTGTAGCTCAACATTTTTAGTTTAATGATTGAATTATCATTACATAATCTTCACGTTTTGTAATTATCATGTTTAAAAAGCGCGGAAAATCAGGAAGGCAATAAAAATATAATAAATGCATATTCAAAGACAACTTCTATATTGTTTATCGAGAGAAAACTTAAACCCAAGGAAAAAACACACACACAATTAGACAACACCAATATACATAAAATCAAAAAGTAAAAAAAAAAAAAAAACTATTATTAACATGGGCTCCACCAAAAAAAAAAAAAAAAAAAAAACCACATAGGTGGTCTCAGTTTGTTCACAATAAATATTGTTCACAATAAGCGGCCAACTGGAAGGGTGAGGTCAACACGTTTGTCATACGGTCAAATCTACCCGATGGAGTTGATATCGATCTTTAAATTCCAAAATGTTCGGTTTAAAAATCTAAAAATTTCTTTGCATAGCGTACGAGTGAATTATTATAGTGTTTTTCGATTAGGAATTGTAGATTTTTATTATTCGTGTTTAAATATAAGCTATTCTGTTTCTCACATAGATATATGTTCAGCGGATTTAATAAAACTGGGTTATGATTTTTTTTTATGTGAATACGTTTTAATATGGTCGTTGACGATGGCTATTGTTACGCCACTTCCCGGAGTGAAATATGATATTTCTGTTTACTAGTGAAATGTTTGATTTTCACCACAATTCATTTAATAAATAGCTGTATACATTATTATAGGTACAATACATTACCTCTATGGATTGGAAGATTATTTTCACGTGTTGTAGTCCAATACATTAAGTATGACACCATTGCTAATGTTACCATAGAAACAAAGAATAATATGAAACCCAGAATATCCACTGTCCATTTTCTTTTGTTTCTCCTTGCTACTTCCACCTCTTTAATTTTTTTCACTTGATGCGAAGATCGACCTCTGTCAGAATTAGGCGGACTCCAATGACGTTCACAATTATGACCTTCGAGTCTTGTGTAGTTCCGTCTACTCCGGTTCCGAGATGTTTTTGTGTTAAAGTCTGAGTCACGAATAATATCATTATCGTTGTTGCCTGGTGCACTAGAATCCATATCACAGTAATTATTATCGGAATCATCGTAGTCTTCTAAAAATCCCTCCTCTGCACCACTTGACATTTTATCTCAGTTAGCCGACAACTTACTACAAATATTTGATAATAAAAGATATCTGTAAATCATCGGAAACTCATTATTCATAACTTTACGTCCCGTTCTTCATCACCTATGCGACAATCCGCTTTATTTATTTGTTTTAATGAATAAGGCAGTTTCATTGAGCGCTTGATGGATCTATGCAATTTCGGCTATTCAGCTAGTCGCTGTCAATGCACTTTCGTCTAGTAGTATTTAAATTTAGTGTATCATTATGAACAGTACTGTTATGCCCACCTCAGAGTTCCAATAGCCGTAAACGCCAATCTGAATGAACAGAACAATCTATTGTATTTTCATTAAAACGAATGATTGAAAGCGGACTGTTTCAAGGGAGATGAAGAGACAGATACGATTTTTTTAAGTAAAATCCTTTATATGATTGCCTCTCAACAACTAATTGCCTCTCAACAACCAAATAGACAAAACAATGTACACAGATATTTCAATATTCGTTTTGTCATGATATCACATCTGAGTTGATAAAATATATAGTTTCAATTAACCACATGAAAAAAGAAAACAAAATATAATCTGAAAAATAAGTTTGCAAGACTGCTTTACAATCCGAACCTTAAAGTGGAACTAAAACGCTTATAGCAAGTTATTTTCATTTTATAGTACTAAATAAACGTATAAAAACGCAAAACACCCGATGAAATTTGGTCAAGTAATAACGGAGAAAATAGCGAGTGAAGTTGGATTATTTTTACCTGTGGGAAATCCAATCAGCGCTATTTCCGGAAACAGGGTTTCCTCGCTGAGTGACCCCGATTGACCGGAAATGACGTACAGTGCGGGCTACTCTTGAACTTGTTTACATTGACCAGAAGGAATATATTATGGATGAAGACAGCAATGCTAGTGATTTATAATAGTATAGCCAATAAATTTCAATAAATGCCCCCATATACATATATATAAAAAGAATGAAAGTGAAAGATATTTTGAAAGGTGTATAACATAAATACAAATGGAAGACCATCTTATAGGAATAAAAAAACAAACACTATTTTTTTAAACAAGCAAATATAAGACACAATATTAATTGATAGTTTTAAAACAGATGTTTTACAAATAGTGATATAAGTTACTGAATAGTAATATAGATTTTGATGTAGAATTGTAATGTGTTTTTTTTATTGAATTGACAGATTCATAAAATTTCAGAATTTTCTTATAAAAATATAATAAATTTCTTAGTTTAATCAGAGACATATATGTAGAGAGGGATAAGTAATTTCTTACAATCCTTGTTGTAATAATAAAAATATGTAGAGAATCATTGGAGAAACTGCACTGTACACCTAAAACTTTAATAAAAGATTTTGATGGATTTTAATAAAAAAAAATTATTCAACTTATAAAATAATTCCCACATTTGTAGAGTTATAATTTGGTTAATATTGGTTATGGGACTTTATGCTCTTTGTGTAATTTGAATTATAATACCAGTCAAAACTGGTTTTCATAACACCTTTCTAATGACTTTGTTACCGGTATATTGATTTAATCCACAGGTGGTAGGTGCATGGCCAAGTTGTTATTTACCTGATTGGAGGGATTAAAACTTTTGTTTGATCTTTATTACTAGATAACAGGATGTTAATTAATAGGTGCTAAAACTTTAACTGTTTTAATTACCAGGATTAAAGGTGATAAATATCCATCCACTTGTTTACTAATTTGTTTTATATCATGAACTAGTTTTAATTTTCACAGGTGTTTAATACTATTTAGGGGGAAATTAAAATTTCTTGCACGATTGGAAGTGTCATATATATATATTTTTTTTTATAAATAATGAATAAATAAATACATATTCTTTTAATAAATAGTTAGACATTCAAACTTTGTTTTAGCTTTACATTGCTAATGAAATAGAATGTCTTTAAAAAACGCTACATTTTTACCCAAATTATTTTCTGCATTATCAGGATTATGATCATGAACATGTTATATAAATAGAGAGGTAGTTATATCATGGAAGTACATGTATTGTTCTATATTGTATTATTTTACCATAGTCAGCAGACTCTTAATATTTGAAATTATTATGGTTACAAATGTATAACTTTTATGCTCATAGAAAGAGAAAAAAATTCAGAGGGACATTGGACCAGAATAACTTTTTATGGAGCTACACATTTCGCTATAATAGCCTCTTATTGTACTACAACTTATGTTAGCTTGTTGGCTACATCTTTTCAAAGTCATGCCTGTCAAGGCTCTGCATTTGATATAAGCGGCCTTACGTGTACCTTCTACTTACTCCATTAATAATATTTTTAAATAGCCCTATGTTCAGGATGTTGGTAAGTGTTGTGGTTTGAAAAGAAGGGGTGTAAATCAAACACAATAACTCTAAAAATACCCTTAAATATACCCTATGTATGATGTAAAGGTACAATATAGTTATACATAAAAAATTTAGATTCAACAGGAGAGGCTGCATAGGCTTAATGTAGGCTTATTCTCACAATGACATTATGATAATGCATTCATTTTCAAACATGTGCATATATACACATAAATTTGATGTATATATAAAGACATATGCATGGTATATAAAAACAAATAAGATCAGACATGTTAGAATTATTTTTTCAAAAGTATTTTGGTGCAGACCGTCACTATACCATGTATACTGGTCATGCTGGTTAGGATAAATGCTTGGCACTGAACCTGGCAATAGTCTCTTGCCGTTATGAGCAGATAAACCAAATAACTCCTTGAATCTCAACCTGTAAACCTCATAGCATTCTTCTGAGAAGTGTTATGAACATATGGCTGAGTGTTTAGTCGGCACAGTAAAATCCACACGGGTTAGTTTTACAAACCGAACCCAGAAGTTACGTTGTCGGTCATCTTTTGGAAAAGCGTGTTCAGTATGTCCCGTTTTTGCAGAGTTGCTGCATCCCGCAACTGCACAATTCCGTCACATTGTTGAATTGTAGATTTAAATTAAGTACAATGTTTCATCAAACAACTGTCGGTGAATATATAAGAAGCACTGTCAATCGATAGTTGTCACCAATAACGTATAAACAATCAACTGAATCTGCTTTCACTTTGCAAATGACCTGTACCTATTTATGTACAAGATCTGAACCGCACAGTACGTCACTTCCGGCGACTAGTAATATTCGAGTTTTTTAACAAATCGTTCAGGTGTGCAAATGACGATCGGCTAGTATTTTGCTAATATCTCGAAAACTAAGTTACCGAATTTCATCGGGTTTTTTGCGTTTTTATACGTTTCTTTAGTACTATAAAATGAAAATAACTTTCTATAAGCGTTTTAGTTCCACTTTAAATCATACAGGACGATAGTGTAATCAACCATGCGTCAGGGCAATCGAGGACCACAGAATACCATGGTTGATTAGATTAGTTTTTGAATTGAAATTGGCCATGTGATGTCCGAGCGCACTCCATATATAAAATAACAATCCAAAGATACTAACATTAGATATAGTAAATCTATACTATGCTGTATACGGAGTTACCTCTCATCAGCAGCATTAAAACCGAAACATTTGGAAGACCAAAAACCAAACTTATATAAAATGGTGAAATATTGCACAAACATTTATCATATATATATATATTTATCATTTTTGCCATTTTTGTACCCAAGTTCAGAGGAAAGTTCGCTGGTCCTCTCAGATAATGTGTATGATAACATGAAATTCTAACCAAGATGGCCACTTCAGCAGATCTTTTAACATAGGACCATGTGAGAAAATCCCCTTTAAAGCCTTCTTGTTTGAAACCACAGAGAAAGCCTTCTTGTTTGAAACCACAGAGAAAGCCCTGGACAACTGCAGTCCTCTTTCAGAATTGTCTGAGAAACAAGACTGCCAACCAAGATCCTATTCATAATTGTATCTGATGACCCTGACCAAGATGCATTTTATACTTGAACTTACTCAATACTGAAACACAAGACCTATGTAGACAATTCTTCTACAAACCTACACTGAAACCATTAAGCAAAATTGAACTGAACTGGGCAGCAATGATATTTATCCTAGGACCAAGATCGTTGAGTACATGTGTGCCAATGCCTAAAAAGGGACAAGATGTGAAAATATACTTCACAAAGTCTTCTGTTAAAGTTGATCCAGTTTAAACAAATTTTGGAAGCACTTGTATTTACATTCAAATGATCCAATATTTAATAATTGTTCATTGATCCTAATCATAAATCAAGTAAATACAAATGCAAATTGTTTATTGGAAATCACAGCGCCCAAAATTGAGCAGAATAATTACATTGTATTTTATGATTTTCATTGATTATACCCCCCCCTTTCCCAATCATATTACATACAAAAAAGAAAACAAACCTTAAGTTACTGCTTGTAAGGGCATTGGTTGGCATAAATAGATCCTGAAAATTAAACGATAGACGCCTGGGAGCCTCTAGTTCATTTACTATTTTTTTGTAAGGATTTTAAAATAAATTCTAACGTTTTTGTCATAGGTGTGGTCATCAATCACATAATGAAACCAGGGGTTTATCCAGGGTTATTGGGAAGGACCATTTTTGGCCTATTTTGGGAAAAATTTTGGTCAATTGGGAACCAAAATTAGAGGGGTAAGTTAACATTTTTGGGAATTCTGCATGATTTTGAAATAATTTCCATTGGGAATGGGTCCTTTTACCGGACCCTGCTGAATGGTAGAAAAATCCATGGAAACATTTCTCTCATTCCTTTCAACAAATCGTATTTCCAGGATTCAATAATATTCACCTTAGATGTAAATTATCATGTCATATATTTTTTCATACCAGTTTATTAACATTACAGTCAAAAGATTATTGGAAAACACTGCTTTAAACAATACCAGTAATCACCTGATGATAAAACCAATGTTACTTTCGAAACTGCAATTTTAACCAATCATGACCATTTACCTTAAATATACGGAAAAACTGCTGTTCTCCAAACGTTTGTAGCATTACCTGTATATTATATGCTTGTATTTTTAAACTCTAAACGTTGATTTGGTCAAACTGTACCCCAATCACACCCTCAATTTTATTCTAATGTTTCCTCCTTTCTAAATAATAGAATTTATAGATTGAGACCCCGCCTGTTTCCTAAGTTGGACTTTTGTGTGTGGTTAAGTATTGAGGATGGTACATGGTAGTGACAATAATGTAGCCACTGTGACCATTGCGATCGGCTCGGCGAGATAAAAACATAAATCTCAACAGGAGCTACATTATTGTACGTAGTAAAGAGGGGTTTACTACATGTTGAAATGCTGCAAAATAGGTATTCAGGCACGAAGACGCAATTACACAAAGCAAGTTATACTATGACGTCGTTAAAGCTTGCGGGAAATTTTACTACAACTAACTTTGCCAAACAAGCCGTCTGCCGACTGTGACGTTGAAATCAAAATATCAATATTTTACCAATGTATGTAGATTGAAAATGTTTGAAGAAGGTCATGTTAGAAAATATATATTTGACCTTATTTCGTATCGGTAGTCACAGGCCCAATGATCGACTTACCTTAAATTTGGAATATAGGAAAGCTAAAATGATCAGATTAACAAACAGGTGACTTTTAGTAATACTTCCTGGTTTTTGTTACTTGAAGGTCATTTAACGTTTTCAGAAAATGAAGGTAAGCACCTGATGACTTCATCAATAAACCATGAAAAAAATGAAAACAAACTCCAGACAGATAGATTTATTGGACGTTATGACCTTAAAAATTGTACAATTTTGTTTTCAAAAAGTCCTTTATTTATCGGTAGCAATTATGCGGGGATGGACAGGGTATCGGAGGCTGAGAGAATTATGGAACGACAGAAGAGAAATATTCATTAGTTTAGTGAAGGTGAAAGACGATAATCATAATTTTTTTTTAGAACCGCATCGGATAAGTGTCTGGCTTTATTTCAACTGTTGTTTAAAATTTATTCATTATTATTGACTTTGTATAAACATAATTTTGATCTCTAATTTGAGAACTTTTGTTATTACGACTCTTTATTTAATAATATGTACTTTTATTAGTATTACATTTTTAATGTAAATGTAAGTTATTAATAACTCAAAAAGATCAGAAAAGTACTATCGGAATCGACAGTGATCCCCGCACCCCCAGTAAGTAATTGGGGCAATTACCCACAGTCAAAAATATAAAACCTTATTCCCATCCAAAAATATATGCAATAATTCTATTAAGAAATTAAATCAATAAACCTAATGTAAAACGAAGAAAGGTTAGATCTCAAGCTTAAACTTGCAATTTTGAAATTCAACACATGTAGCCCCCAAGGTTTAAAAAATAGACATTATAAAACCCTAGTATTGCACCTTTATGATATTTATAATGTAGGGAAATACTATATATAAATAAAAAGAAAGAAATTGCAAACTTAAAGACGAGTTTAGGTCTCAAACTTGACAATCTTTCAAAATTCAAATAATTTAAGAAAAATGTAAATTCTAAAAACTTATTCCACATCTGCATGTAGTTTATTAAAATACTATTTATAAATAAAGGCATAAGTTTAAAAATGAAAGAAGGTTTTACGTCTTAAGTTTAAATTGACTTTTTTTTAAAATTCGACCCCTATGTGCCCCAAATTAAAACAAAATAAATTCTAAAACCTGATTGCGCATCTGGATATAGTGAATGACAATACTGTTTAAATAAAATGCATAAATTGAAAAGTGAAAGAAAAAAATCTTCTGGTTTGAAAGCTCTGAGCCAGTTAGGACCAGACTTGGCAGTAATGGTCCTTGGATGGTTCTCTTTCAGAATTATGTCCCATGACCAGGACTGTCACTCAAAATGACAGCCACAGCCGACCTTAGGTTAACATAGGACCCTAGGGAATAAATGATTTAAAAATCTTCTTATCTGAGACCACTTGGTCAATTGGGACCAGACTTTGCAGCAATGGTCATTAGATGGTCCCCTTTCAGATTGTGTTCCCTGACCTGCATTGTCAATCAAGATGGCCACGACTGCTGAAATTAGTTTAAAATAGGACCCTATGGGAAAAGTTTATTTGTAGACCAGACTTATGTCAGCAATGGTCCTCTTTCAGAATTGTGTTTGATAACCTTGACTATCAACTAAGATGGCCACAACACCCTAACTTTGTTACTTTGTTTAACATTGTACCTATGGAAATACTAGTCAAGATAACTCCTACAATTAAAATTTCAATTCTGCTGTAGGTGGACAAGGTAAATCCAGGTGAGCGATACAGGCTCATAAGAGCCTCTTGTTAATATCTTGTTTACCCTTCATCCCCACCCCATCCCCAATTAAGCCCATTTTTCATGTTAATTTATGCAAATTTTCTAAATTCTTGTATAGTTAATCAAAGGATTTTCAGAGTATTTGATTTTATCACTTGTGTGACTAGTTTAGGCAATAGTACAACACATGTTGATTGTATTATTATACACGTCATGTTATGTATTCCTGGAATATAAGTTAATCTTTACTTCCGCATCATTTTGTTTCCAGCAATGCTAACTAGAAACGTTTTTTTATGCATATGGATAAATTGTTACTAGATTAAATAAACAATTATTTTGTTTATACTTCATTGCTAAGTAAAGTCATTCACTCTACCAACTGACATTTATACATCATGGGGTCTTGTTTTCAAATGAACTTAAAATATCGATGTATAGATAAAAAAATAACCAATAAAAGTGTTTATATAAAGCTAAGTTTTGTCCATGTGATATATTGCCATCACTTTGCGTCCGTCGTCGTAAACTGTTCTTTAACGATCTTCTCTGAAACCACAAGGCCAATTGGGATCAAACATTTGTGGAATGGTCCTTGGGTAGTCCCCTTCCAAACTTGTGTCCGGCATCCCCGAATTCCATCCAACATGGCTGCTGTACCAAAAAATAGAAAAAAAGGGGGGAGGTGATTTTTCAAAATATTCTTCTATGGAACTACTTCGCCAGATGGAACCAAACTTGGTACCAATGGCCCTTATGGGATCCTTTTTCAGAATTATGTTATATGACCCTTTTTATCTACCAAAATGGCCGCAGCAGTTTAACATAGGACCCTATGTGAAAATTTATTGAAAAATCTTGTCGGAAACCACTTGAACAATAGGAACAAGACTTGGCAGCCATGGATGTTAGATAGTCATCCTTCAGAAATATTTTGGATGTCAACCGCCACAGCCGAACTTAGTTTAACACAAGACCCTATAGGTAAATTTAGTTATCGTCTGAAACAACTAAGCCAATCGGAAGAAGACTTGGGAACGATGGTCCCTCAGATGGTCCTCTTTCAGAATTTTATCCAATGACCCGGGATGTCCAATATGATGGCCGCAACAGTCGAACTTAGTTTGGCCAATTGGAACAATACATGGCAGCAGTGGTCCTGAAATGGTCCTCTTTCAGAATTGTGTCCGATGGTCTGGACTGTCAACCAAGATAGCCATTTGATGGCCCTCTCTCAGAATTTTGACAAGTTTCAACGACTGTTATTTTTATGTGTTTTAATTTCAAGGTTGTTGATTAGCAAATTGAATTCAGTTGAGCGATAGATGCTTTTCAAGTTTAGGTTTCACCCGTTCAAGGCTATGGCTACACAATTTTGCGTGAAATAAACATGTCAGCTCTATACATAGTTTCATTTATTTAGTGTTTTGTTCTGTTTTACACTACTCCTGTGTTTTTCGACTGGTTCTTTAATTGGCGTCTTGATTCCGGTCTTGAGAAAAGAGAGAAAGACAATTTTCACCAAGCTATTTCTCGTTGATTTGTATATTTGGAGGTTTGTCTGCCCCGTACAGATAATTTTTATCATAAACATAAGGCTTAAAAATTTCAAAAACATGTTTCCTCTTAGAATTAATCAGTTTAATTTAAATAAGAAATGCAAATCCATGATTGAGAAAATAACTAAGTTAAAAAATAAATTTGGAATATTTTATACGACTGCGAAGTCAGTGATTTGTGTATTTTTAAATTGTACATGCTTAGTTACTTTTAAGAAATGGGTATACCACTTGAATCGAAGATAGAAGCAATTTCTCTTCATTATATGACCAAAAAATTATTATCACCAAAAAGAGGAGACATTTGTCTTTCCGAATATAACTATTGTATTATTGTTAAATGTAAAATGCTGCCTTAATTAAAGATTAAGAAAAAATTCCCTAGTACATGTATATGTTCTATGTAAAAATTTTGATCAAGTGCTATCGGTAATCTGGCGCATGCGCACAAGAAAATGTCGTTGATGGTTGATCATGCAAATTTTAGGTGTCTTGCAAAATGGCTTATTTAGGCCTCTTTCATTCATTTTTATCTCTGCAACGTGATTTTTTATTTCCCTGTTTTCATGGATGCTCTTAATTGCTCAAAGACTCGTCAAAACTAGCAGTAATGCGAAGACTTAACATTGGAGTATAACAGAGAATTACATTGGTTGAAGGTAGTTGTGAGGTGCCAAGCCGTTATTCATTTACTTTGATAGTTTGTTGTAAGGTTTTGTGCACTCATAAAGACAGTGCTTCTACGGATAACATGTACAGCATTAATCCCATCCACTATTATAATATCACCAGAACTATGATAAGGTCCAACCTTAAAATTTAACTACGGACTCAATAGGTTTGTTAATAAAGTAACAGACGAGATGATTGGTTACAGGTGGCAACCTAGTGATAAACATTATCAGAGTGAAGAATAATACATGTATAAACCATAAATTTACTATATCCCATGGGCTAATATAGTTTAGCCGTGTGATACGGATCTTGGCATATATAATTCGTTGTGTATTTATTATTATCAATCGTGTTTAAGGTATTTCCTTTCTCTGTTCCTACATGTAACATAATTATGGACATTTTTTATCCGAAGAATTTATTTCATTATTCTAGTAATAACTTTTAAGGGCGCTATCGTCGATACTTTTATGATTTGGTCGGATAACTACGAAAGCCCAGAAGGATCGAAATACAAAATTCAAGATTCAATATCCAAAGTTAAAAATACGAAATTCAAGATTCAATATCCGACGCTCAAAATATGAGTTTCGAAATCCGACATTCAATATCTTAAATTCGAGATTCTAAATTGGAAATCTTGAATTTCGTATTTCGAATGTCGAATGATCATTCTGGGCTTTCGTAGATAACCAATAAGAATTCTTGCAGGAACATTTATAAATTTTTATTTTAGGTAAGGGAGGGAATTAGTCTATAATACTATGGCCGTGAGCTTGCTGAATGGACTTTAATCATCGGTATATCGGATCTGTCTACTATTTATATGCCCTTTCATGTCTTGTGACTTGTTCAACTTGTCTACCCTAGTGCTTAATTTAATACATTATATGTATTTTTTTATTCTTTTAATCAAACAGGTATCCTTATTCCGTTTGTTTGTTGTGTTCCATTCTCATTACTTGGTTTTCTTTGGATTTCGAATTTGCGGACTGTTTTGTCACTCCAGTGTTCTTTTGCCGATATTTAACAACTTGTTAATTGTTACGTTTATTTGTTATTTGGCAAGCGTGGGTTAAATAATTTGGGCAATGGTTTGAGGCTATAGTTTGAGGTCAAGGGTCTCTATACATTTAACTGGATGCGACATGAAAGACGTAAAACTGTGTACTGTAAATGTGACAAATTAACAGGCGTGTTGTAAGACAAAATGTGAATTATGATCTGTGTAAACAAATATTGCTAGTATGAAAACTAAATATTCATAACTGCAGTTTAATTAAACAAATGAATTTATATAAACACAACACTGAATGAACATAGTGACATTATAATTAATGTTCTAACGACTTAATAAGCCTTAGTTTGCACTTTTGTTTCAATATGGTGAACTTGTCCGGAACCGCTTGTATTACTTCCGCCTGGTACTGATGGGAAATTTTTAGCAATCTGTGCCTTCAGTTGGTCAATACCGGTTGCTGTTGTCTAAAATTACAAAAGCACGATATAAAACGCAGATATAATGTATAAACACAATAAAGTAAAATCGACATGCAGATTGACAAAAAAGTATAATAATAAAATAATGTCATTATATCTAAATTTATATTATGTTGTTTAAATCATCTTTCACCGAACTCTCAGTCACTTAGTTTAATTTAGTTTAAACAATATTTTATTCAGAAAATGCTGAAATGGATCGGGCAGCAGGCAAAGCCTATATAAGCCCTCTCCACAATACAAGGTACAAGATTTCAATAGTAACAAAAACACAAGACTGGATTTATATATCAAAATTATTAGTGTGTGGCAATATTGGTTATATCCATTCTGTATAATGATATAAGTACAAGTTTTATTAAAATATATTTAAGCATATTAAGAAATTGCAAATACATGTATATCATTTGATGATTTTTATTCTCAAATGATTGTTATTCAACAAACCATATTGCCACAGCCTTTCAATCAATATAATAACTGTAAATTTGAATTCTGAATTAAAGTACCTAGAATAAGTACAGAGGCGGAGCAACAGTTATCTTCATCAGTTAATCAGTATAAGTATTGTGATAGAGAAAAAAAAAAAAGAAAGACAGATACAGGAGAGAAAATAGGAAATTTGTCGATTTAAGTTCTTAAAAGTAAATCAGCATTGAAACATTATGGAAATTGAATGTAATAATGAAGCATTTTGACAAAAAGGAAAAATAAACTTAAGTATGAATTGAAAAAGGAATGAAGATAAATTTGTATTTACAAAATAGTTGGCATGTTTATGTTTTGAGCAAGAATATTGTAGAAGTCAATATCATTTAGATTAAAAGGTGGGTGTGTAGGTGTCAAACAAATCTTTTAGAATCACTTATATACTGATGAACCTGTTTAATAATAAATATGTTATTCTCATTATTCAAATTTGAATCACCAAAAAGTAGTGTATTAAGGTCTATATTTATAGGCACATGTGACAGATTTTCAAAAAGTGTATGTCTAATATCATTATAAGCTGGACAGTCAAAAAAGTAATGAAAGTTATCCTCACATTTACTAGAGCAACATGGACAAGATGGATCATCTACTAGAAATTCATGAAATAAGTGAGATCTCAGATCACTGGCTTCATTTCTCAACTGACAAAGAAAGATATTAAATTTTCTGATACCATAGTCAAAGTATCTTGGTGGAGCTTTTGGTTTATACTTTTGATCAAGTTTTCCTTTGAATGAACTTAGAGTTCTTGAACTCTTAGTTTCATTATCTAGTTCATTCCATAACTTAATAGTAGCAGGTAAGAAACTGTTGTAATAAGATGTTGTCCTGCATAAAGGGAGAATGAAGTTTTGATCGTCCTGTCTTAAGGCATAGTTATGTTGCCTTGGATAATATGGTGTTACCATTTCTTGCATATAAGTAGGTGCAAGACCATTAATTATTTTATAAAATGTTATTAGTTTATGTTTTTTTCTTCTAATACCAAGTTTCTCAAGGCCAAGTTCAGCATATAACTTGTTGAGAGATGTTGTTCTCCTCAGACCTGTTATGATGCGACAAGCTTCAGTTTGAACACTCTCTAATAAATTAGACTCTTGTTGGGTACAATTGTCCCAGACGCAGTCTGAATATTCGACAATTGGACGTATAAATGATAAATATATTGTAATCAAAGATTTTCTATCAAGTGAGTGTTTCAGCTGTCGTAATAAACTAAGTCTAGAACAGGCCTTTTTATAAATAGTATTAATATGCAGTTTCCAATTCGCAGTGTTCTGTCACTGCCACTGAAACTTAGATTTAAGATTAAGTATTTCAAGGTATTATTATCAAATATATAATTCAGACAGTCATGCAATAAAATATACTAAGATATTACATTTCTCATAGAATCCATCATTGTTTTCTAAAGTGATAGGACCATATAAAAAATATTTGTGGTTACGATAACCTACCCCTAAAGATATTTTTGACATTTTTAGATAAGCACTGTTAAAGTCATAATATCTCTACCATAGACTCTATTTTTTTTAAAATGTATTCGAAAAAAAAATCCATACCTACGTACCCTATTTTTTATCAGGATGGAACAGGAACCGTACTTATTTTATATTTTACTTGGCCTAGGTATGAAAATTTATTTTACTTATAATATGACATAATCTTGTCATCTGCCGCAGCACATGGCAAGAATGAGATCCTAGCCATTTACCCCAGCAGAATATTCTTATAAATAGCAGTTCATTATTTATTGTGAAATCTTAAAAACTGATATGTTACGTTGAGTAAAATAAGGAGAACAATGATTCTCCGTCATACATAGCCCTCGCTTTTCTAAGATAAGTCTGGCTTTAACCTTGTGATCATTTTGACATTTTCAGCACAACTGTAAGTCGTAAATCGACGAAATGTGCACATCAGAATTAGTGTCATTGAATTGATTTGTCGCCATCATCTCGATTAATACTTACTTGGATTTGTTGTGCACCTCCTGTTTTGTAGGTGGGAGGGGGAGGAGGTGGAGGAGGCATATATCCTTTTGCTGAAAAAAAAAATAACAATTTTATTGGAAGTATGTTTCTGTGCTGTTGGATAAGTTTTTGGTTTTCTTTTTTTTCTCCTATGTCATTGTTTTCTACTGCAATTTTTAAAATGATGTGTCATGTAACTATGTATATATAATGCATCAAATTCTGTATCATATTTTTTTTTCTAATGTGGTAAAATTTTCTATGAATTGTTTTTAGCACAGGTATCATCCGGGGACGATCAAGAGTATATAAAGGCCGGTTCAAAACCCACAACATTTAAGTATCCCGCCATTCTGGTTTTTAGTTGTAATTTTGGTTTTATTTTTCTCTTTCTGTTGTACAGCCTAGGTAGTCTCGTGGTATCGTGCTCGCCGCGAGCGTGGAAGGTCGTGTTTTCTATCCCCGACCGGGTCAAACCCAAGACATAAACATTGGTATTTCTGGCTTCTCTGTCAAGCATGCGGCATCCAGGAATGAGAGCAAAGAGCTGGTCGGCTAGGAATTAGTATAATGTGTCTGGGTTAGGTGATATTTTTTCCTTTAAGCTAGCACGTTAAAATCCGGCTCAGCGTGTCGGTCTAGTATAAATTTATTTGCGATATTTACATATTGGTCAGAATCATTCAATATTCAAAATAAAGCCTATGTTTACAAAAAATTCAGATAAACCGTAATCAAATGTCTTATTGTATGAAATATTTTGCATTTATCTTATTGTTTTTCAGGTACTTGAATACAAAGTTTGTACTTCCGAGAACTATTTTATTTAAGATAAAAAAATTCAGGACACGAAGAAACTCTGAATTCGGTAAAATGCACGGAGTCTCATTGTTTGTACACTTAAAATAAATTGCCCTGAGCAATTCTCAGAAATCAAAACCTTTTTGAAAATATGTCTTCATATATCGACAACACATCCCTAAACAAATTCGTACTTACGTTGTAGTTTGGGGTATTCAAAGATAACTTTAATGTATCCTGCAAAAAATAAGATAAAGTATATCAGGAAATATTTTGTATTGAATAAATAATAACAACATACTTCCGGTCGCGCACGTGCGCCGTTTGTCAAGTTTTAAGGGAATACGGTACAATAAGGTTCCTCTACTGAATTTTTGCTAAAAAATTACCCGATGTTCATTTGTTATGTATACTTTTCAAATATGAAAGAAAACATACCTTCATGACTTGGTTTTTAAGATAATTAACACTGAATTTGGTATATTTGAGCCAAACACCCTAATGTTTTTAAATATAGCTTCACTAGGTCTTTTGTTAAATATTCTCAACTAAATATTAGATATTGTCTTATGATACGTAATTGATGAAAAAGATTGATAAACTAATTAGGAAATTATGCAAATTTAAGTCAAATAAGGAATATTGATAATAATGTGGTAACTTCAGATGCATGTATAATAAAATCCACTTCAGTCTGTTTTTTTCTGTAAATTTTAGTATTCTTTACTTGAAGTAATGAGCTTCTGTTTGCAAAGGAAACGTTGGGACCATGTGCTCATTGCAGAGATATTTTATAAAAACCCAAAATTTAAGTATAGTATAAAGGTTTTTCTTGAAGGATACTATAACGTCACAATGTGTATCTCTTGGCGACGTCATTATTCGCCCCCACCCCCCTTGCTACTGTATCGTCTTCACTTAAGGAGTCTAGTTGGTCTAGATAATTTATCATATGCATATAAATATATGAATTTATGATAACTTTTCTTACTGAATTTGTGGATTTCAACCCCGTTGGAAGCAATCCAGAATTTGATCCTATTTGACAGTAATTGTCAGTTATCTTGCAGAAGGTCGGCGGATCTTTCCAAATAATCAAACATTCATTGAAAATGATCAAGGGTGTCTTTGTACATCTATCTTTAATCTCCAAAAGGTACATGAAACGTAGGTCCATAAAAGAAACTAACCATGGGTTTTCGAGAATTGAACATTTACATGTGTCCATTAAAACGTTAATACTGATTTCAATAACTTTGGTTATATCAATTAATTTCTCAAGTGGCAATTTCACCACTTTACACGAAATACCATTTTTTTAACACTGACCTGGAACTAAGGGATATCATAAAATAATATAAAACTCGTTACTAGCCAGTCGCTAAATGAAATCGCCGAAACGGCCCTGATTAGCATTATCGTGGGAGGCTATATTATGAGAACTTAAGCCTAAGAACAGCTTAGAAAAATCTTGAAATGAAATCACCAAAATGGCGTGCCTAAAACTATTTAACGTTGCTAATTTGTATACAAAAGAAGTATAAAATACAGACCTCTTGGTCCCATATCACCACGTTCTCCTTTGGCGCCCTTGTCGCCGTTGTCCCCTTTGTCGCCTTTCATTCCTTTGTTTCCAGTATGACCTTTGTCGCCTTTTAGACCTTTATCGCCTCTTGGACCCTTATCACCATTCTGTCCTTTATGACCAGTGTCTCCTTTTTGTCCCTTGTCGCCCTTATCTCCCTTCTCACCCTTGTCTCCTTTGTCGCCTTTCATACCCTTATGTCCTGGTGCTCCTTTAGTTCCAGGGTTGCCATCCATACCTACATGAAAATAAAATTGTTGTTAATTAATGTAAATAGTGAACGGAACGAAAATCTCATCAGTAAAGCACATGCAATATGGAACAACTCGCTCTGTTATATATGCAGCAATAGAGCACTCCTTTACCTTTATATAAATTGCCAGCCTCTCATTCCTTTATTTCCAACGTGACCTTTGTCGCTCTTTGTCAGTTCATAGTTTGACCTACTGGGCTGAGGAAGGTAAATGATTCCAACGTTACCTTTGTCGTCCTTTGTCCGTTCATAGTTTTACCTACTGGGCTGAGGAAGGTAAATTATTCCAACGTGACCTTTGTCGCCCTTTGGCAGTTCATAGTTTTACCTACTGGGCTGAGGAAGGTAAATGATTCCAACGTTACCTTTGTCGTCCTTTGTCCGTTCATAGTTTTACCTACTGGGCTGAGGAAGGTAAATTATTCCAACGTGACCTTTGTCGCCCTTTGGCAGTTCATAGTTTTACCTACTGGGCTGAGGAAGGTAAATGATTCCAACGTTACCTTTGTCGTCCTTTGTCCGTTCATAGTTTTACCTACTGGGCTGAGGAAGGTAAATTATTCCAACGTGACCTTTGTCGCCCTTTGGCAGTTCATAGTTTTACCTACTGGGCTGAGGAAGGTAAATGATTCCAATGTTACCTTTGTCGTCCTTTGTCCGTTCATAGTTTTACCTACTGGGCTGAGGAAGGTAAATTATTCCAACGTGACCTTTGTCGCCCTTTGGCAGTTCATAGTTTTACCTACTGGGCTGAGGAAGGTAAATGATTCCAAGGTTACCTTTGTCGCCATTTGTCAGTCCATAGTTTTACCTGCCGGACTAACGAAAGTAAATGTACCTAAGTAGATAAAGCGTGAACTGGACAGGGATGTTTGAGGTAAAATCAATTTTACTATCAAATATACAATACTAAGTATTTCTTTTAACGAGTATGCACTGGTCGTTTAATTCCATTGTTTTATTATGCTAATGTTTTGAAAACAATCTTCATACACTCCAACAGTACATTTCGTCTATATTCAATTTAGCAATACATATAATTCGCTACAAACCTTTGTCTCCTCTTTGTCCTTTGTCCCCTTTGTCTCCTTTGTCACCTTTGGCACCTTTGTGTCCGTTTTGTCCCTTGTCGCCCCTATCGCCTTTGTCACCTTTATCTCCTTTGGCTCCGGGCATTCCCTTTGAACCGGGAGTTCCGTCTTTACCATCAGTTCCTGGATCTCCTGATAAGGTAGGAGTGAAATGGTGAATTGTAAATCAAGTATTATGACATTACATTTTATCAAACTAATTTATTGTTTGAATATTATCATACTAGTACATGCATTTTTCATATCTGTTATTTGTGCAATTTTTATCAAATAATTTTTGGTAATTTGTTTTTAAATTGTCAGTTTAAATAGCATTTTAAATCTGTATACGATATTATGCCTATCTAGTGCTCCCAAATAATAAACGAGTTCAAACAGAATTGTACCTTTAGGTCCTTTCAGACCTCTGTCGCCATCTGGTCCCTTCATTCCTTTGTCACCAGTGGCCCCCTTTTCACCAGGATCTCCCCGAGCTCCTTTTCGTCCTGGCATTCCTTTAGCGCCGGTCATTCCTTTGTTTCCTCTATCCCCCTTATCGCCCTTCTCACCCTTAGCTCCTGGGTCTCCTCTTGCTCCTTTATCACCCTTATCACCTTTTAGACCTTTGGAACCAGGCATTCCTTTAGCTCCTGGAGTGCCATCCTTGCCATTTTCTCCATCTGTTCCTGGATTGCCATCTGGTCCTTTGTCGCCCTTTGGTCCTTTCATTCCTATTGGACCTTTTTCACCAATTTCTCCTTTAGCCCCCTGATCACCCCTATCTCCTTTATCACCCTTTTGACCTTTCATTCCTGGCATTCCTTTATCACCAGTTGGACCTTTTGGACCTCGAGATCCCTGCATACCTTTCGGCCCTTGTGGACCCTGATCTCCAGTTGCCCCCTTTTCTCCCGGTTGTCCATCCTTACCATCTTCGCCATCATCGCCCTTTTCTCCTTTCATACCAGGATCACCTGAAGTTATGTAAATTTTAACAGTGATATACCATGCATTAGCGAAAATGTTTTACACTGTTCTTTATTGTATTCTTAGAACGTATCAAATATCAAATGAATATACTGTTTCCTTGGCGAAATACGATGTTTTTACAATTTATTACATATTCGCTGGACGTTTAACCAACCTTTAGGTCCTTTTGGTCCAGCTGGGCCTTGCTCTCCTTGAGGTCCTGGGTCTCCATGAGCTCCCTTTTCTCCAATTGGGCCCTGGTCTCCTGGATCTCCTTTCGGTCCTTGATCGCCTACCATACCTAGGTTTACGGAAAAATATTTTCTTAAGATTGCATCCTTTTTACATAACTAATCGTAAATTAATTTCAACATATTATGTTATTCTTGTGAGTATTTTTGTGAAAAATTTCATATGTCCGGATGTTTAGTATTTTCTTGTTATTAATATTCCTACATGAGATTATATCATTGAATATAAGTCCTTTTTCTGAGTGGATGGATATTTTGTTGAATGGAGTGTCATTGTTGACTTCACCAGGGATCATTTGTTTTCAATAAACAGATACATTTATTATGAAACACTATATGAATTTCATTAAATCAAGCATGCTAAATTAACCAAAGGAGAAGTATTTTCTTTCTCTTTTTAAAAAAAAATAAGGTATGGAAAATTTAGAAAGATCGTCGATACTTATTCATGACTGTAAATGATTAAATCCTTTAAAAAGTACCAGCACATTTTGAACACAATGTGCGATCAATTCTAGGAGACCGCTAACTTGATTCAAAATACATTTTAAGCAAGATATCCAAACAAAGTTGACTCAAAGATGTTGACACCGACAAAGATGCATTGAAATAATGGGACTAAATATGAAAGGTACTACCATGTGACAAGGAAATACATAAACTGTGTAAAATTGTAGAAACATGATAACGAGTGTTAACTGTACCTTTCTTTCCTGGTGGACCTTGGTTTCCATCGGCTCCTTTAGATCCATCCATTCCCTTTTCTCCTTGTGGGCCTTGAGGCCCCTGTTTACCTATTTCTCCAGGCATGCCTACATCTCCTTGTGGACCCTTGTCTCCTGGTGCTCCTTTAGGCCCTTTGTTACCCGGTTTTCCTTTGTCTCCAGCCATACCCTTGGCTCCTTGATCGCCGGGCATACCTGTATAGCGAGGTCAATAAAGATACTATGAGGAAGGTGAAAAGAAATGCTGATACTTTTGATTACAATCTCAAATTTCACGACGGGTGCCGTATATACAGAGCAGGAACTGCTTACCCTTCCGGAGCACCTGGGTTCACACTCGGTTTTTATAGGAGTTCATGTTATTTATTGTTTTTTAGTTTTCTGTGTTTATTTGTTGTGCTTGTGATTGTTCGTTTGTCTTCCCGGGGTTTGTCTGTCTAATGTTTTTTTTTGCTCCTTAGGTATATTTGTCCTTTTTAGGAAAACTCTCTCAGAAAGTTCTGGTAATAACATTTCCTTTAAAGAGAGTTTGCTTTAATTTTACACAATATGTAACATATATATAAGTAAAGTAATCAGACTATCCTGACTCTCTGTCGTGTTTATGTTTGTAGTTTGTAGTCTTCTGTGTTAATAAACAAAATCAAGATATATAACATGTTTAACTGACCTTTTGGTCCTGGAGCACCCTGTGCTCCCTTGTCTCCTTGTTTGCCTGGATCCCCTGTATCACCTTTCATTCCCTTGGTTCCTTGTTCACCTGTTTAATAGTATTTAAAACATTATTCGTATTTACATTTTCATTTGTTTTTTTAAATAATTAAGACTAGTTTGTGATTAAAATATTAAATAAGAGATATGGTAGTTACATTCTTTACACAAATTCCATCAATAAACGTGCACTAGTACAAAAAAAAGAGATTTCTCTGTTCTTCGTCTTAAATTTACAGTGAGGTCTGGCTCAGTAGCAAATTCAAGTTTGCCCAGTACCGATTTTTTTCACGGAGGTGATTTTTTTTTTACATACAATAACCCCTCAGCCCTTTTGTGATTTACTCACTATGAATGTAAGAAATTTACATTTATTTAGTGACTTGTAGGTTGACAATGGAACTTGTGTTTGTCATGTTTTTGTTTATACTACAGATTTATTATTTTTCGAAGGGTCTCGGTCGTTCGTCATTACTACTTATGATCATGATCACTAGCCTGTCAACGCTGAGGTTGAGTTCAAATCTCACCTGTGGCGGGGTGTGTTCGACTCCGATCTTAATTGACAAGGATTGCCAATTTTCCTACCGAAGGTCGGTGGTTCTCTCCGGGTACTCCGGCTTCCAGCACCAATAAAAACTGGCCGCCGCGAAATAGCCAAATGTGCTGGAAACGGCGTAGAAACCCCAGCTATACAAACAAACAAACTATTATTTTTCGTGGTTTGGTAAAAATTTGTTGAATGAATGAAAACTTCTTATTCTATGGTACTGTAATTTTCCAGTTGTAAAGTATGATACAATGTGTGTGTTTTTTTAGACACGTGAAATGAAGAGAAATAAAACATAATAATAGAAATATATACCTGGACCGCCTGCTGGACCTTTGTCTCCTAAAACATAATTTGGAAACTTTAATCAATTTAAAAACCAGGAAGTAATACAGTTTGTTGTATATTGTAAAATAAAGGTATGAATGACAGTTAGTGGAACTTGGGTACTGTAAATTCAGAAATCATTGCATGCATTTATTATTGGGATTTTGTTATTTTAGACCAAAATTCGATTTTAATATTTGCGATATTGAAAAAAATCCCGCTTCATTCATATAAAAAATTCCAAAATGCGAGTTTGAATTATTGCAATTACAACCCTGTCGCATTTTTCGCAATAACAAAAACATCGCAATAATTGCCGAATTTACAGTATAACATCATCAGATAGATGATAATATAACGTTCTCACAATTCACTGAAAAAATTCATTGTTATAACTTCAAATTCTTTATTATTCTTAAATAATAAATAAACTTTTTGGTTAGTATGAAGTATTTACTGTATATCCAACAGAACATACCATCTGGACCTTTAGGTCCTTGTTGGCCAATTGGTCCTTGATCTCCGTCAGCTCCTTTTTCTCCCGGACTTCCTGGATCACCTTTGTCTCCCTTATCACCCTTAGCGCCCTTTTGACCTTGTTTACCAGGATTTCCATCTGGTCCTTTATCGCCTCTAGCTCCTTTACCACCATCTGGACCTTGGTCTCCATCAGGACCTTTTGGACCTTGAGGTCCTCTTGGTCCAGGTTTGCCTTGGTCTCCATCAGGTCCTAACAAAATAGATAGGTATTCCAATGAAAGAGGCAAAAGGGCGAAACGATTGGAATAATGTGTTAAAGATTTTATTTTGAAGAGTAAAGCTTTCAACGCCAATATCCGCAAAATCTTTCATTAGTCTATTTTTAGCATGCTAGTACTTTTATTATATTCAAAATAGTGATCTTGCCTTATTTGGTATTAATATATTCCATTGTTGTTTTCTAAGTATACGTCTTGTTCACGTACAATTCTTATCCTTTAATTTTTATATTCGTACACATACCTTTCATTCCATCTTCTCCTTTAGCTCCCTGGTCTCCTTTGTCACCCTTTTCACCTTTATCTCCTCTCATTCCCTTACTTCCTGGGTCACCTGAAACAAACACCGCGATGCGTCAAAACATCAATATATCAAAAATTAATTCATATAAGTTATTATATTCCTTGGTTACATAACTCAACATAAGGGTTTAATATGCCCAATTGATTCTTGTGGGTGCTTTTTTTCTATGAAAATATGTTTTTATATATATATAATATTATTCCTACTATACCTGTTTCGCCTTTAGCTCCTGTTTCTCCTTGCATTCCTTTTGGTCCTCTTGGGCCTTGTTTTCCGTCTGGTCCAGGATCACCAACCATTCCTTTCATCCCCCTCATTCCCTTATCACCACGAGGTCCTTTCGGTCCTTGTGGTCCTTGTGGTCCCTGGGGTCCTGGAGCTCCATCTTCGCCTTTGCTGCCATCAGCTCCGTTATCGCCCTTTGCACCTTGTGGACCCTGATCGCCAGTGTCCCCTTTTTCTCCATCCATGCCCTTATCTCCTGTCTCTCCTTTAGCTCCCTGTTCGCCTGGATCGCCTGTTAGCCCTTTACCTCCCTGCATTCCCTTGTCACCTGTAGGTCCTTTCATTCCATCTGGACCTTTGTCTCCCGGTGCTCCTTGTGGTCCTTGGTCTCCAGTAGCCCCTTTATCGCCATCTGCTCCTTTCATTCCGGGATCACCTATGTTGTTATATTTTTTAGTTATAAAAATATTTTTTTATATAATAAATACTTAATCATATTAACGTTGAATTACTGTAAATTCGGAAATTATTGCGATGTTTATATTACTGCGATAAATGCGACAGGGTTCTAATCGCAATAATTTAAATTCACATTTTGAAATTTTTTTGTATGAATGAAGCGTGATTTTTCTCAATATCGCAAAAAATTAAAATCGCATTTTGGTCTAAAATGACAATATCGCAATAAAAAATGCACGCAATAATTTCAGAATTTACAGTACTTAGTTCTCATACTTCTATTGATCATTGTATACAAAGTACTAAATTGTGTGGAAACTCTATGAACGACCAATGGATATTTATATAAATCTAGAACAACAAGCTAATATAAGAAGGAATATTATACTTTTATACTTTTACATTTTTACTACTCTATTTATCTATGTTATCTAAGCCTGTCCATATAATGTTATATGGACCGCCTCGTTTTGGCGAGATCAATTAAATTCGATTAAATTCCAGAAAAGTATAATATAACAAATAGTTCATGACACGTCCGGTCAAATGTCAGTAAATGGACCGGTTGGTCGCCCTCCAAAAATTATATGGACCGAAGCAAAGCGACCAACCGGTCCATATACTGCCATATGACCCTTAGTGTCATGAACTATTTGTCAAATAGTTATCTCATTTAGTGGAAGCCTTCCAGCTAAATTAGTACAAAATTCAGACAGTTTCGTAATTACCTTTATTTCCTTTTGGCCCTTTTCCACCATCTTTACCGGGATCTCCTGTATCCCCTTTGGGTCCTTTGTCTCCTGGAGGTCCTTTTTTGCCATCACTTCCATCAGCTCCTTTGGGTCCAGGTTCCCCTATATCCCCCTTATCTCCCTTCTCGCCTTTTTCTCCTGGCATGCCGTTATTTCCTTGGATACCATCTGGACCTTGATCACCTATCGGACCTTTTGGTCCTTTGTCACCTGTTGGTCCTTTTTCTCCAGGGTTTCCTGTTGTGCCCTTTTGACCTTTGTCCCCTTTATTGCCTTTCTCACCTTTTGCTCCTGGATTTCCAGGCATTCCCTTATTTCCTTAAACAGTGGATAGACATTGTGATTGCATGTGTAATAATATATTTGGACATATACCTTATTGTATGCGTTATGTTCTTTTTAGGCCAAATTAAAAAATGTGTTTGTTTCCCTTCTCCCGAAGCTACATTTTAGGGTAGGTAGGTAGGTAGGTAGGCCAAAAGTTTTTTTTTTATTCGACAGAATTTTATATTATCTAATCGTAAACTTTCTTGATTTTAGATCGAATCCAATGAAATTTTTAAAATTTCCGGTCACAATAAAGAGCAAATCGGGTCCGGGATTGACTCCGAAAGTGACCGGGAAATAAAAAAAATGTTACGAAAAAAAAAAAAAAAAAAACAAAATAAAAGTTTTGAGTAGGCGGGGTAACAGTTCAACCACAAATTAATATTTATAAATGTCCAAAATATCATACATACATATGATTATCTCCTTACTATGACTCTTGATATAAATTCTGTGATAACAATTTAAATAATGACTTATTCAGAATGGGTATTATAGTATTATTGTACACTAACAGAATATTACAAATATATGGCTTTTATTATTATATTAGAAGTTTTTATCAATAAAGTAACGACTAAATACTACAAATCAAATGAGTTATTTCTTTGACTATAAGCCAATTAAAATAAACCATGGAAAACCCCTCTCGTCCTCGTACATACAGTTATTGTATATCTTACGTACCTGTTTCTCCTTTTGTTCCTGGATCACCACTGTCTCCTTTCTCTCCCTTTTGACCTTTCTTTCCGTCTTCTCCTTTGTCGCCCTTTTCTCCTTTTGCACCTGTCATTCCTTTATTACCGGTTGCACCTTTGTCACCAACTTTTCCTTTCGGTCCTTGATCACCACGTGGTCCTTTGGGTCCTGGATTTCCATTCTCGCCTTTACCGCCATCTGGACCTGGATTTCCTCGTGGACCTTGAGGTCCGGGGTCTCCTTTGTTGCCTTTTGGTCCTTTTCCTCCCGTCATGCCCTTATCACCAGGAGGACCTTTTGGACCAGGGTTCCCGTCAGATCCTGCATCGCCTGGAAAAAAATGTTTTAAGAATAATCAAATGAACTTCAAAAAACAGTTTCGCCCTTTGTCAATATTAACACAGGTAAAATTTTCTCATTTAATACATAAATCTATGCAGAAGACGTAGGTCAAAGCCCAATCATAATCAATTAAAACCTTTCAGTCTCTGTAAATATTTTTGTTTTTAATTGAAAAAATCAATCTCAGCAAAGAATAAATTGTAAATTAAACTGTAGAAAATATTTGATAAATACCTGGGTTACCATCTGGGCCGGCAGGTCCTTGATCACCGCGTGGACCTTTTGGTCCTTGTGGACCTCTAGGACCTTGGCCTCCGGGATTTCCATCACTTCCGGGATCACCAGACATACCTTTGTCTCCCCTCATGCCTTTGTTACCGGTATCACCTTTCATTCCTTTATCACCTGTAATTTGCAGCAAAAGTGATAAGATCAGTTGTAACTGGGATCTGATTTCCGGTCTTTGGTGTCTTTGTTCTATTGGTGTCTTTGTTCTATTGGTGTCATGGAAATTTATGTGAAACTGACATCCGGTAACTAATTAAGTTCTTTTTTCTTTTAGATACCTTTTTTAAATTTCAACACACAGTCAAACTGGCTTTCAAGGGCATATATAACTGTCTATAACGGTCACAGTGAAAAAGTATCATTCATGAACAAAGCAAGGTAACCTCCATATAGAGAGCACCTGCTCATAAAAGACACTTTGTTCTGGTCCCTTATGTGTCCTTTAAAGACAGGTTTGAGTGTATTTATAATATGATTTTTTTGGCTCCAGTTTGTTCCTGGTTGAACAATCTACTTATCTCTGTTCATCCTTTTTGTAAGTAAATGTCAATCAGTGTAAAATTTGATACGTGGTAGTTTTCATTTTTTATGAATTTATTTAAGCAAGGAACAATAAAAACGCATTAGCAAGTACCTCGTGGTCCTGCTGGTCCTGCCGGTCCTCGTGGTCCCTGTGGGCCTGCTGGTCCCTGAGGACCAGGTCTTCCAGGATTTCCTGAACCACCATTGCAAGCTATATTGGAGAAAGAATAGACATCTTGGTGAAAATCTCATTTAGATTACATTTATGATAACTAGGTAATGATTAGATGTTTTCTCATCTGATAATGACGAAAAATGGACATAATTGGCATATTCCCCGAAGAAGAGGAATAGCATTCTTGTGAAACTATCCTTATATAATTCGTTAGAGTTTTCCCCAGAAATATGTGAAGGCATGGTATCTTTTCCTTAGTGGGGGAAATTTAGCGTGTCAATGTTAAATATGAGGGCATCCTATTTCACAGCATGGGGAAAATTTCTTAATTGATTAAACAATAAATCACTATGTAAGCCCTGCAATCAAACACTTAAGAATAATAACACCTTTTATTCCTAAATTATGTTAAAAAACTGTTATAAATCTGTTTAAAGCCAATAAAACAACTTAATTTGATAGAAATGGGATCCCTGAAACGGTCTTCTGAATGGTATTTTACGGGGCAATTAAAGTTTTCTCCAGGCACTTTCTAAAAAGGCTTCAGAAAGCAGCATGGTGCTCAAAGATGGAGGCATGGTGCAGCGCCATGCTAAAATGACCTAGGGAAACCCCTATTCTGTTATGAAATACTTGTCTGGAACTGTTTGCCAGAATATTCAAGAAATGTAGACACTGGAAGATGGGGGAAAATACTTGTCATTTGTAGCTTTCAATATATCAAACATTTGTAGATTATGAAATTTTCTTGAAAATCTGATTTTACATCAATACAACTCCTGGCTAAGAAAGACACGGAGAATTTGTTGATTATATTTAAGTAACATTTCCATTATCTAAGATCAAAGAGAAATACACTGTAAGAGAGCATATTTTTTTAAAAGATTTTTTCTTTCGGATTAAAGCAATTTGTTGTCAGGATGAATAATCGTTGATAATTCGTTTTCTTGTTTATGGTTACCTTGACATGCCACTGCAATAACAGCATCTAGAATGCCAGACAACTGTCCAAAATTATCTAACTCAAACACATAGCTGTCTTGTGTAGCAATTTGTTTAAGTTCATTGGAATTGAACCCAGAACCAACACCAATTGCCAGTAAGGTGACTCCATTTGGTGCCAAAGCTTTAAGTAAAGCAGCCTGAGTCTGTGGATTTGGCAGTCCGTTGTTTTTGCCGTCTGTGAGTAAGATAACCACTCTCTGTGCGTTTTGTCTTCCTCCTTTAGCTGCAGTAAAACTATTTAATCTGACGTACTAAAAAATAGAATAAACATCTCTATGACAATATCGTTTCATTACTACCTTTACACATCATTCCGAAATGATACAGGGAATTAATACGAGACACAAAACGAACACATATACTTGACAGTATTTATATATTCTCTTATTGTTGTTCTTCATCTGAAGGGTTTAGTGAGGTATCATCGATCTGCATACATTGTGTGTATCTTCGTCATTTCTATGCAAGTTTGGATGGGGTTCAAAAAATAGAGAAAAATTATGGCAAGCCGTTTTACTATTTATTCGAACTTCAAGATATCTAATAAGCTTTATAAAATATCTCATATGATTTATAAGATATCTTATATATTATCTTGAAGTTAGAATAAATAGTAAATAATAAACTGGTACTACCAGTACTGACCTACAATTCTGAAATTTCTTTTATGGATTGAAAGATAAATTATCAAATGTTAACACATATAAAGAGGTATACCGTATGTAAAAGAAGAAACCAAAAGAAGACATGATAGATATGAAAGTCTTTATACCGACAAAATTGCTAGTTTTAATGAGAATAATAAACCGTATTTATACAAGAAAATAAAACTGTCCATGAATATGGATATATAGATTCTCCTTCAAGTACGAGTGAGTTATGGAATTTCTCCACCGGATATAGTTAAATTTTCGATTTTCAACACACGAGCCCTTAAATCTAAAATTTAACTATTGAGGGTGGAGAAATTCCATAACTCACGAGTAAATTGAAGGAGAATATGTTTCTCCCATGATTGTCGACAAAAAACCTAAAGAAAATGTTGTTGCTATGTAGTTTGTTTACATAGACGTCATTTCGGGACTTCTCTAATTTATCGTTCCAATAACTGTATAAAAAGGGCGGTAATTCTCACGTAGAAATTTAATCACCGGGAAGTGGTTAAAGATATTATGTATTTTTATCCCACCGATTAAACACCGATTTTGTCCTGAGGCTAAAGGGAGACAAATTTATTATCTCCCTTACCTACATTGGTTAGGAAAATATAACTCACTCTGGTTTCTCATTGTTCAGTTTGTATCATGCTTTTCACAGACATTAATTTTATATCTTTAATGGCAATAAAATATTTTTATTAAAAATAAACACAATGTCTCTAAAAATTATAATATGATCTGGCGTTCACGATACTTTAACATATATGAAACTTAACGTACAACCGATACTTTAATCAAGAAAAATTTTAAATCAACTTGTTTTTGCAATTTTGAAGTTTTGACTGAAATTTGCTAAGAATTTTTCTAAATTAATAGAGAAAAATTGTAATAACTAAAAGAATACAGAATATGATAGCCCAATTTATACCCTCGTTTGTTGTTTATTTGAAAGAAACGGATATCTAATTTCCAAATAGAACAGAACAAAGACAAACATATAGTGTTCACCACACTTCTTGAATATATGGAAAATACCATACCATGTGGCGAACAATAACCCGGACAAAGTAAAAAGGATCTTTTTATCATTTTACCTCAAGTCCGGCTCCAATTCTTGTCTGTGTTCCAGAACTTGGATTAATGTCATTTGTGATACCATCTGTAATATCTGTCTTGGTAGAATATTTATTCAGTGGGAAATGTTCTTTAACAGCTTTGGAGAAACACACGGCAGAAAATTGCATGCCGGATGTTCCAAAAGATGTGAATTTCCCGACGACATCTTTCATGAAGTTCTTCATCAGACCAAAGTTTGCTGGACTGTTATTGCTGATACTACCAGAATCGTCGTATAGAAAGACCACATCGGCGGTGGCACTACACATTTTGTTTTCTGAAACAAAGATGTGATAATATGAAACAGGCGTGACCTGGAAAGCGAGCGAAGCGTAAGGTTTTTACGTTTGCTTTGTCCGTTTTTAGTGAAACCTTCGTAATGGCGGGAAAATATGACACTTGCGTCTGCATCTTTTTTTCTTGTCAAATTTTGATATATCAAATTTGATTCCAGGTGGATTCTTTCGTATTTATTTTTAATTTTATGACACTATCTAATATTAGTATCTTTGGATTGTTAGTTTTAATGTTTATCAAACTTAAAAAAAAAACAAGGAATGTTCGAAAACGCGCGTTTTCTCACAGGCAGTAGTTAGATTTTGAAAGCCGCCATCTTCCAGAAAAAAATAGAAGGATGAAACTAGAACAACGATATCCAAATCTGCAATCCTATACACTATAGAGCGAGCTTCGCTCGCAAATCATTTACAGACAATAAAAGACTCTTACCGAGTAAGAATGTGCAAATACGTTTTCTATTAAGGAAACAACAGATTGATTGTTATGCGGAGGATAAGAGGAAAAGACTAAAAATTGCAAAAAAAAAAAAAAAAAAAAAAAAGTAATAAAAGGTTTAGTAATTTAGATTTTTAAATATATGTCATTGAAGATTTAAATGTTCGTGACATGACAGAAAAAATAACACAATAAGTTTGTGTAAGTTGTGTCTCATCCTTTTTGCATCTTATTTTGCAAATAAAATATGTTTAAACTAATAAATCAATCTGAAACAACCATATAAGTATAAATATTATATTTGAAGTTTAGCTTCTTCTGTCGTCAGTTCTAATAATTGTTATAAAAAGCAGCCAATGATATTAACATGTTCAATAGTCATCTATCTATAATGTTGTATTTTTCTTCCCTATTAAGCAATATTGAAGTGTGCAGAGTCAGATCTTAGGGATCCAAATAAATGTACAAAATCAGCGGCACTTCTTCATGTGTGAAAAAGGACAAAATAAGTTCTACCATTGATTCGATCCATTAAAACCCTACCACTGCTGTGTGTCCGAATCAGAATCAGAATCAGAAATTTTATTGGTTTAAAATCCAAACAACTGGACTGTTACCAAAACATATACAATCAACATATACAATCAACAAACAAATACAATTAAATATTAATAAATTGAATTTCAGAATATGAATGTTAGTCCTGACCTGTTCGTTGTTTGTTTTGTTCTTTGTATCGATCGGTGGAATTATTTTAATATAAAATATTAATGTTCTCCTTTATTTTTTGCTTTCAGAATGAATTTTATGTAAGGGCAATACCAAACAAAATATACTGACAATGAAAAGAAACTCAACAGTACTTTGACATAATATTTATGAAATATTCTTCTTCATTTTAAAAATTTGAAAAGCTACACATAAACTGTTGACTTCTCTAATTAAAAAAAAGACTTTCAGTATGCTTGTTAGCAAAGACACTCAACTACCATGACTACGGTCGGTCTGACAACTTCAAAAGTCGAAAAACAAAATTTCTTCGTTCAGTTACACAATTTTGTCACACTAAAGTAAACAGCAATAAAAGCCGTAAATCTTGTTTTGGGACATTAAAATTTTATTCCCACAATTTTTATGATGAAAAGAAATGGATAAAGTTTTGAAATTGTGTTTTTGGGTAAAAAAACATTATTTTTTTAGAATTCAAAATCTCAAGGTGAAAAAATGAAAATTTCAGAAAATCTTCATGACGGGCTACCCCAGAAACTACTGACAAAAATTTTAGGTTATTTGGAGGATTACTTTTTAAATTCCAGCACCTCAAAAATCGTGTATAATGTTAATTAAATGTAAGTGTTGCGTTTCTTTTGATGGTCAGTATATTTGGCAAATGTCCTAAATAATATTTCCTACCTGTACAAATATCATGGTTAATAGATGTTAAACTGAAAACTATATTAGTCGCTTTAAAAATCAATCAATCAATCAATTAATCAATTATTCTTATGTTTCTTTTTTGCTATCATCGAAATTATATGAATATTTTGGTAAAAAAAATGTGGTTTAATATACTTCTGTTTAATAGAAGAATACGTTAAAACTACATCTACTTACTGTAGCCGCCTTCTGTAGATGAAAAAGACATCATATAAGTAAGTATACAATGAATACAATGTTTTAGTTACATGTAAACAGAATCCATCATATGAATTTTGTCTTAAAATGGGTATTCATGTATTTAATTAAAAAACGTAGGAAACGTAATATAACCACTTTAAGATTATGGACACAGAGTAACTATATCATGTTTATTAGAGTAACCAATATCTCTCTTTATAGAAATAAAATAAGATTTCTTATATTTCCTTTTTTTCAAAAATATCCCAATCTAGTTCTCTTTTCTTCCTTCTTTTATGATATTGCAAAACGAAAATTTTTTTTTTTTGCTTATCAATTCAATTCAGTGCAATGCTTCATTGACATAAATCCTGAATATTTGTGACAAAAAAAAAAAAAATAAAATAAAATAAACAAATATAAAACATAACACTTGAAAAATTAATAAAATAGAAAAAAAATGTAGAAATCGTAAACTAGTAAATCTATATATACAGACAGTCATATGGTTACAAGATTTTAAGTCCCCTGTCCATAGTTAAATTGACTGTTTAATAAAGGAACTAACGTTTTCCACTTACTTTTGGATTGATGGGCAGATAATGTACTTCAACATTTCATTTTCTGAGAAATCATCAAAGACTATCTATCTATTTCTTCAATTTTTTTTAGTTAAACTAGATCTTGAATCGACGTTTAGTTTACAATAAAATAAAAAGTGTTCTTCATCCTCGATAATTTTACATTTTGTACACAGACTTTGTTCCCTGGGTATCTTCAAATGTCTTCCTTTTTCCTTATCTTAAAGTTACAATCTGTTTTTCATCAAAAAGTAAAATTTAGTATACTTACTGCCGCCTGAGGACCATGCTGCATGAAGGAAAGAAAGAAAAACACATAGTTTTCATTGTTTTATTTAAACGTTTACCCTTCAAAAAACTTTTCAAATTGTAAATCATGTTAATTTTTTCATATAAATATTGATAGAAATAAAATTTTTGTGGTTTATTGCATTCTATAAATCATTTTTATTCGAAGTTTCAATAACAAATATTTACTTTTGTAAAATCCGTTATTTTCGTTTATCCAATATTTCCCATTTAGCTTCTAATATTGATACTAAATTACTAAAGTTGAAAAAAAACGTAAATATTCTCCGAAAATTGAAACAATACATTTATTCGAATACATTTTCTGATATATTGTCGAATATTATGAAATAAAAAATTCACAAATTGAAATATGTGTGAACTTACCTGACCAGGATGAAGACGACGACCACGATGACCAACCTATAAAAGTAACAGAATAGTGATTAATAGTTTAGTAAATCGTTTGCGATATTTTGCCGAAGTACTGAAATTCAAAGTCTGTCCAAAACAAAAAATCTAAAATTGTTTGAGATTCTAGGTGGCGTGGATTAATCAAAATTATTAGATTTAAGTAAATCCTCAAATATTTATGTCCTCAAATATTTCTGGAGGTCCAGGAATCGAATTGTCTATTAATAATTAAGGACCCCTTAAGGGTGGTCCCAACACTTTGACTAAAATAGATTTGGCTCGCTTAATTTTCATAAAATTTTGATGAAATATTTACTTTGACCTGTTGACAAAAATATAAAAGAAATTTGAACCACACTATTTACGGGAATAATTTCATTGGATATATAGTAGTTTGACAAAAACTAATTTTGACAATGTGATTAAAACGTTCAGTTGATTTTTAAAGAGTTAACTCCCTTAGGTGTTCTGTACCCGCTTAAATGCAGCAAGTTTGATTAATTTTGCGTCCTAATTTGTCAATATCTATTAGTGCAAAATCAGGTCATTCATATATATATTTTGTTTATATTATTTTTATAAAATAAGGCATATCAATTGTTACTTTTCACTGTATTGCAATAATAAAATTGTTTAAACTTCCGTACAATCTCCAATATTTCATTTTATTTCAAAATAGCAAATTATATCCCGTTTAAATAAATAAAATATTGAAAAGTAATGTTCTCTTATTGTATTTGCATCATACTTCCGAAACCAAATATTTTAGAAAGAAAAAATGACAAAAAAAAAACAAAAAAAAAAAACGCTTTCTCTCCTTTTTAACAGAAGATTCGAATAAATACAGATTAATTTTAAATGGTCAATTAATTGAAGATAGAACTTACTTTTTTGTACAGGCAAGGCAATGCTACCCTGGTACACAACAGTTAATATGGCCAAAATGGCGGATAGGCGCGCCATGATTGTCTAAGGAAGATGGACAGAAATATACAGAGTTAGCTTTATATACTGAGTTTTGTACTCCTTGCAACAGATGCCGAAATTGTAATCCGGTAATATTATTGAATTAATAATATTCATGGAAAACAATCAATTAGATGAGGATAACATTTTAAACAATATGATATTATTGGTGTGATATTATGGTATGTTTGTGGCTTGAAACTTCAAAGAAAACAATATGTTATTAGTACATTTTTATTCGTCAGCCTTTTTTCACAGGAGTGAACTATATTAAAACACTCAATCATGTTGGTTTTAACAGGTTTCTAAATCTAATTCATTTACACTAAACGTACAGGGACTGAGCAATGAACTTTGCTATTTTTTTTTGTTTATTTATTAAATCGTGTACTTTACAGAAAGCGCAGATCACCATTTTCCTGATTTTTAGTTCTATTTTCACTGTCCATGTAGTTGGAAATATTTTACAAAAGACCAGGCGAAGCTATCCTCCTTCGTTATAAAGTTTAACAGTTTTTTGTGAGTCTTGAAAAACAAAAAATAGGGTTTTTGGCTCAAATATACCAAATTCAGTGTTAATTATCTTAAAAACTAAGTCATGAATGTATGTTTTTCTTTACATATTTGAAAAGTATACATAAAATTGACCATCTGGTAAATTTTGAGCAAAAAATCAGTACAGGAACCTTATTGTATCGTATTCCCTTAATTAAGGCAAACGTGAGCGTGAAATAATCTTTATCAACACTGTGTGTATAATTTTACCTACACGTACATAAAAAATTAAAATAACATTTATCCTGATATATTTTTTGTATCTTTTAAAGAAACTTACTTATTCCTACTAGTTTGTTTTCGCGTCATCCTTGGAAATGTTATTTCAAAAGTCGTAAAAAAATATATAAACAGAATCAAACATTTTTAAAAATGAACTGAAGAAATATATTCAAGTTAAAAATTCGTAAGTTAAATGTACCTTTCATTACAAAATTAATTATCATTTACGTAGTATAATTTTTTTTGTCTACCTTTATTGAATGTGAAATGACATACATGCATGATGCATCAAAATTGTAATCATGTAATACTCCGTAAAGACACTGAATCATAAAAAAAATAAAAAAAACAGGGCAAAATGAAAGGTCTCAGTTGTATAATTTTAAAAAAAATTAAGCACATTATAAATATATAAATTGGTATTGGTTTCTTTTTGTACATGTCTGGTTTACTCCCGACCAAACATTAGAAATCGCATAAGGAGCGGGCCAAAATTTGAAATTCGACAGAGTATGCATGCGCCACCTGTTATCATTGCATCTAGTTATACAGTTAATATAAGAAACGGTAGACAGATCAAATGTTCAATAATGGAAACTAATGGGCCTTAGCCAAACACACGCGCCTCAATATCCCTTCTTTCTATTAAATAAAACGTTTATCTGCAGATATAAAGCAACTTATAATAGTGTTGCAGTCACCATGAAACAATATGGGATATTCCCCTTAACACATTATCTCAATATGTAGATCAATAAAATATATTGTCCCTCGTGTGATTTTCGAGCGAGGAAAAGAATTTGAACACACCAAAAAGATAGCACTACACGAACTATATCCGAACGTTTACAGTGATATTAAATATTAACATTACATTATATATATAATGCACAAAAATGTTTAGTGACAAGGTAAAGGCTGGTAAGTTGAATTGGAATACACCCTTCTTTATCTGCCGGACAACAAGATGACAGATTGAAGTTTGTAGTTCTCAAAAATAGTTTACATTTGTCTTAGATTTTTCTTTATTATAACTAACAAAATATTTGGACTAACGTATATAATATAGCCTTTTTACTTAAAAAAATGAAACTTTATTAATAAGTATATGAAAACAATTTTTCTTATTGTTCCAGTGTAAATATTCATAATTATTCTAAAAAACTTTAATCATCGTTACTTAAATGATGAAAAATGGTTTCGAAATATTGCCAAGTTCTTTGTATCTGTGATCAGAGTTTTAAAGTTGCTAAAAAGACTGGTACAAGACTCACTAGACTTATCTAGTGACATTTCCTTAGACTTATTTACTGTTACCTGATGAAAGTCAGATGTTGTTCTGGAGTTAAGTCGCCTTGTCCATAAAAAAATCAAATATGCACGAAAAATCACAAAATTAGCAATTTTCGGGTAAATTAAAAAACGTGTCGACTTAGATGGACTCAATATATCTTGTTAAAATTTGAAACATAGTTTGTTGAGATAAGTATCTTTCAATGGTCAACTGCTAATCAATGCTAAACATATAGCTTGAACTCCTATTTTGTGTTTTAATTTAACGAAGTTTACCCTTGGCTTAATGAAAAACGTCAAATAAAAAGCCTATATTATAACTAACAAAATATTTGGACTAACGTATATAATACTGAAGCAATTTTGGAGTTATCTTTCTTCTTATTATTTAGAAACTTTGATGATTATGAAATGTATGGGACAACTGTTTTGGTATTTCCAATATAAGTGATATGTGTCCATAAAAATAACGATAATGTATTAAATTGTCTATAAATAAAAGCAAACTTGATTGATAACTGAAAGTGCTATAAAGAAACAGCAAAATTAACATTTATCTTCCTCATTCCCTCTTTCATATTACATGTATTTATTGCTTTAATTATTTCTCATCTCTTAGATTTTTTTACAGTCGCCTTTTCTGTGAAAATGTTTATTTTCTTTTTCATCTCCAAGTCAAGCACACTTTCACCCGAAGACCTCAGAGCTACTGTACAAACTGTTTCTTACCTATTTTCTCGAAAGTTAAAAAAAAAATAAAAAATTAACTAGCAAATTTTTCATCTTAAAATACCGGTCAGACAAAACTATCAGTGGAATATACAATAAGCAGAGAGAGAAAATACGTCCGCCGAATTGTGACTACAACAGGATTGACTTCACGACGGGTGCTGTATATGGTGCAGGAACTGCTTATCCTCCCAGAGCACCTGAGTTAATTCCTGTTTTTTAAGGGAGTTCGTGTTGTTCATTATTTTTTAGTTTTCAGTGTTTATTTGTTGTGCTTGTGTTTGATCATTTGTCTTCCCGGGTTTGTCTGTCTAATGGATTGCGTTTTATGGTTTGCTCCTTAGGTATATTTGGAATTTGTATACCAGTAGTTAACGTTAATAAATAAAAACATGATTTCAGCTCTTGCATAAACTGAATAATTCCAATACGGTGTGTATTTTTTATTCTGATTGGTTGACAACCTGACACCTGGCATCTTTTATTTTCCGATAAATGATTTTCAGCGTATGAATATGTGACTAAGTAAAATATTGCCATTTTAAACCGCCCATTATGTTTTTCTTATTTTGTCGACAAGTGTTATTATTATGGAATTATGATTAATAAGAATTGTTTTTCGCAATTCATCGGTGCATAAAATCAAGTAGGTCACTCACAAACTTAACACAGATTTCTTCGGACTTTATAACTTTGTGAGTGATCTGGTCTTCTTTATACCCCGAAAATTTCTCAAATTCAAGACAACTCTTATTACTATAATAAAAACTGTATCTTAACCACAAATGATAATTCCTGTTTTTTTATAGCGAACGCGGCGAGCGCTATAGGAGCATATGCATTTTCTACATATGGGTCATTTAGAAAAGTATCTGTTTAATTGGGGCAGCCATATTGTGCTACATACTAAGGCTAGAAAAAGTTTCGTTGGCCGGAAACACAAGTAAGGGAAATAACTTGCTCCAAATTATAATTTTAGAATCAGAATCGTGTTTCTGGAAAGGGCTATCGTTGTGCTTGCATCATTGGCCACGCCAACAGCATATTACAGAAAATAATTGAAGTAATGTCTTAAAAGCTTGAATTATGTATATGCAGCTTTCCTAAGGCGAAACACAACGAAGAGTTTGCATGTGACATCAAAAACAATACGTTAGATACACAATTTATAGAGTGTTTCTGAAGTTTGCTGACAACTGCCGAGGTCACTGTCATTACGTCATATAGACGCATACATTGTAGTTTATACGGAATATATGGAATAATCACGTGGTCAGTAATGGTCCAGATACTCTATGGAGGATAATTCCCACACAAAATTAATTTCTGGTTTATTATTCCAAATCAAGAAAGTTCTTAAAATATTTTTTGGCACAAACAAGCTTTTAATCGTATGAAACAAGTCCATTCTTTAAAAAAATATGTTTGATTTCCTTTTAACCTTATTCTAAATGGTCAGAGAAAGTTGGCATTTTCTTCTTGTTTTGTTTGTGTCTGACTTGCCAGTTTATATCCAAAGTAAAGATGGTTTAACTAAAGGCATGCTGTTTAAGGATTTTTCAAGAAAAATAAAAACTTATTCAAAGAGACTTCCAGACTGGAATTGAATCAGATCAATCATTTTTTTCTCATGGGAAGCCAATAAATTTCTTGAGGTACTGAAATCGTCTGCAAGTTTGGTGCAAAGGAGAAACAATATTTTAATTTTTACCCAATTTACAATTTCACATTTTTTTAAATATGCATATATGTGTTCTTATATATTATTATAACATCAATTTGGTATATTTGTTTAAAGATGATTCGGTGTTCAATCAATGTTAACACGTTCATCATGTTCACTAAAAAGCAGTCAGATAGAGCATCCAATCCATCATAAGGTTTTCTGCAACAAGACTATCCTACAACATCAGCTGTACTTAATACTTTGTGTCTATAACATAGCAATGTCAATAAACACTAGGGGCGCCACTGGGCGGAAACCGCAGTTTGTATACTGGTCCCAAAATAGACTGGAAAAGGTTGTAAAGAAGCGGAATCAAGTTTTCAAATAACTTCCCCCCAAAACAGCTCCACCTGGCGTTTACTGACATTGCTATATAACAGATAAAAGTGTCCTCTTTTTATTTACGCATGTGATATTATATCAACAAATCATTAAATGCAACTATTGGTAAAGTGTTCCTGCAAGGACTGACATCCGTTTCCTCGACAAAAACGTAAAACACCAGATAAACATAACAGCAAGTTTGAAGGAATGTCGGACAAAAGGAATTTTCAGAAAGGTAATGGACTGTATACAAATTTTAATTCACACACGTTGCCAAAGTGAACATTTATAGTATAACTAATATTGAAATGCGAATACCTAAAAATCTACAACGAGTTACTGAACAACACATTAATTCACGAATGCGCGTAGTATTTTTCGGTCACGAGTTATAGATATTTGGTATTCGCATTTCAAGATTTCTTATTCTGTCTATTACCATGATTACATTGAATTATTCCATTTATTTAGAAGATTTGACGAGAAAATACAAGGGATTATGTTTTTATATGACTACGCGTCAACCTTTGTTGGCGACGGCTATTGTTACGTCACTTCCAAGAGTAGAAAAAAAAACCACAGAAAAACCAAAAAAAAAAAAAAAAAAAACGAATTCGGGGTGACTATTTCTTTTTTAGAAAATTGAAAAAAAGGTTAATGTCAAGGAGACATTTACCAAGTATTGCTTGAAAATATCTGTTCTAGACGTTCCTGTTAAAATACGCCTTACGATATCACCAGTATTAGTGTAATGATGAAAAAAAGAAGATCTGGAATAAATGTATGTGATACAACTAAAAAGAACTAGAATCCGAAAAATACAACAATTAATGCTATATAGTTACATGCACGTACAAACACTTCATAAACAACAAAATGGTGAACAGAAAAGGTCAAAAATGACATAGCAATCAATTAAAGCAACCCAATTGACAGAAATCCGGACAAAAATAACATAAAAGAGTACAAAACACAAACACGAACACAACAGAGAGTCGGAATAGTCTGACTTCGTACAGACATTGAACAGTGTTGGGGACAAACTGGTTTTATCGGTACTCAAACACTCCTTATCTATCCTGACACTTTGAAGTATAAAACACACTATAAAAACCAATACAGTATGATTACCAACAAGGTGACCACTTGCTAGAATTGCAACATTAGAATGGACGGTACATAACGTAGATAGCAGGGTGAGAATGTGCTCGTTTTAACTGTAAAACTAGCTAAGGCTGTTCATAACAATATAAAAATATAAAAGGAGCACATTTGTACCCACAGGAATGCTAATGACCTGTCGATACATAGTATTGTCAAAACGAGCAAAATGTTGTCCAGCAAGAAGTGTAGGGCCTTGATCATGTCATCTGTCCAGCAACTGTAATTTGCATACGTTTTATGACTGAAAAATGCTTTTAAACTGTTACAACAAATATAATTTAAACTAAAAAATTCAAAAGACCAGTTCAAAACAAGATCACAAAAACAACACTAAAAGCTAAAGCATGAAACAAATAGACCATGCAAGAAACCGAGATTATCCGCCTTCATAACCGTTCCTGCCTCTGATAATACATCCACTATGTTGCCATGTAAAGTCTAGTAAAACTTCATGTTCTGAGATAAAGAAAAAGCAAAATTACGACAGATTTCATCTGGGGAACTGATATTCCATAACGATCTACAAGTTTGCGTTAATGACCGCAGAAGTTTTGATGACTTAAACCTAGGAGTATTGGCCACGAGCCCATGAATACCGAATAAGTATTGGTTGAGTGGAAAAAAGATTAGAGTAAAGAATTTTGCTTATTAATGATCTCCTCTTTTGAAAGTTGCAATGTATGTCCGATTGCCAAGTGAGCTATTAAAGTCCAATTCCTTCATTAAACATTCGATGTATTGTTTTTTGCAGGCTAACACTCCTTGGATGTGGGAAGAACAACGCGTTTATGTTAAATTGCGGACAAGGTTTGTCAGTTTTGTCTGTTAAAATTGTACCAGTTTGGTTTGATCAGAAAAAGGGAAATGTTTAGATATTTAAATGTATCGTAAAATAGTATTAAATCATTACAATTAAGCACAATCTCGTACTAGAATATATTATTGTTTAAAATGATGACTTGATTGTGTAGTAAAGAACTTTATTGGACATCCATTGCATCAGAATTGTTATTCGGTATCATATAACTTACCTTTTATTGTTCTATCAAGTTGGAACATTCCATAAATCTATTGATTTTGTGTTAATAATTTCTGTCAGTTTATCCAGACTTTTGAGAGTATATATAAACTAAAACTTCTTAGTGGACATTTTTGTTCATTTTGGTAATAATGTGTATCGACAGATTCCTATGGGCACAAAATATTACCGTAAATCGGGATATATTTGTGTAGGTATACATTGTAAATGTTCAATTTTGGTGAGTTAAAATTTGAAACAAAAAAATTTGCACTTGTGTTAGAAAAGAGGCTTAGAAAATAAAGTAAAATAAAATCGAACAGCGTTCCGAAGTCCTCCGCCGCTAGAGTATCAGAAACCCTTGGACAAGTGAAACATAACAACATTTTCTCAAAGAGAGAGAATAGAAGGACAAACAATTTGTGGTTATTGCTAAAGTTTTTTACAAGTTAATGAGTGGTATGAAGACATTTATATAATATGGGTATAGTGTTGAAATCTTATTTTACCATGTGTATTGAGAATTTATACAAATGTACATTTACTCCTTTTCAATAAACAGAAATGCTTTGATCAAAAGTATTCCGCCTAACAAACTCTTAAAGACAGTATTTTTCAATTTTATAAGTTTCGATAGGAGTTTATGTATAAAACCTCCCTTTAGGTCAAAGTCTATAAATATTATTCCAATGCAAGGAGAATATAAATTTTCTAGAACACTTAGATGAATATTTTGTCAATTTTCAAAGTTATTAAGGGGCATAACTCCTACAAAAATATTTCGACATGACTCATCTTCGAACTCCCTTGAGGTATCATTGAGTTAAAGCTACTGTATAAATATTTTCCAAATCGGTCAAGAAATAAATTTGCTAGAGCGCTTACATGAAAATTTTGTCAATTTTCTAAGTTATTAAGGGGCATAACTCCTACAAAAATATTTCGACATGACTCATCTTCGAACTCCCTTGAGGTATCATTGATTTAAAGCTACTGTATAAATATTATCCAAATCGGTCAAGAAGTAAATTTGCTAGAGCGCTTACATGAAAATTTTGTCAATTTTCTAAGTTATTAAGGGGCATAACTCCTACAAAAATATTTCGACATGACTCATCTTCGAAATCCCTTAAAGTATCATTGAGTTAAAGCTACTGTATAAATATTATCCAAATCGGTCAAGAAATAAATTTGCTAGCGCGCTTACAAGGTGGACGGACGGACGGACGGACAGACGGACGGAAGCACGGACGAACGGACGGACGGACGCCCGGCATTACCATATCCCCCGCATCGCGTTGCGGCGGGGGACAATAAAACTTTTGTTGGTTAGGATATACTGACCTGTTTGGTTAGCAGTGTTTTGAGTTATGCTAATAAAGTTGTCTCTACAATTTGTCATTGGCAGAGGAAGCATAGATGGGAGATTGAGTAGCCATATAGCTGATTGTTTTGGTGTTTGTGTTCTTTGCTGTTTTATGCTTGTTTGTCTGAGGTTCTGTCTTATGGGTGTGTTGATTGATTGATTGGTTTGTCATTTTTGACCTTTCCTGTTATCCGTATTGTAACACTTATCACAAATGAGGTTTAAGCGATATATCTCACTTTAAAAGTTTTAAAAATAAAAATTCAAAGATACTGATATTAGATATAGTAAATTTATACTATGCTGTATACGACGCATTACAAAGAGTTACTCTCATCGGCAGCATTAAACCGAAACATTTGGAAGACCAAAAACAACAAAAAAAAAACAAAAAAAAAAACAAAAAAACAAACCTATTTTAAACAAGAAGTACTCATAACCAAAAATACCGAATTAGGAAGCCAAATTTCAGCTAAGGAGATCTACCATGTGCAATACAAGGAATGAACCCTTAGTATTTCTATTATTTTTGAATTTTGCTAAATACTGGTAATTTATGTAACAAATTAATGAATAATCATGTCAGATAAGTCTGACGACTGGGTTGGCAAATACCCTCGGGGACCTAGGGTCCACCATGCAGAGGCATCGTCCCAGGAGTTTCTAAATAACAAGAAACTTGGAAAATAAAGTAGAATAAAACTTTTATTGGTTAGGATATACTGACCTGTTTGGTTATCAGTGTTTTTAGTTGTGTTAATAAAGTTGTCTCTACAATTTGTCATTGGCAGAAGCAGGATGGATAGGAGATTGAGTAGCCATATAGCTGATTGTTTTGGTGTTTGTGTTCTTTGCTGTTTTATGCTTGTTTGTCTGAGGTTCTGTCTTATGGATGTGTTGATTGATTGGTTTGTCATTATAGACCTTTCCTGTTATCCGTATTGTAACACCTATAACAAATGAGGGTTAAGCAATATATCTCACTTTAAAAGTTTTAATGTTCTCATTTCCCTTTAATTTGCAGTAAATCTAACCCTATTTTCGGTATATATCAGGGGTAATAATATATCAGGATATATTCCTTTGTTTGGGCTGAAGAACTTTCTACTATTTTAGAATGTTTTTAGGAAGAAGGATAAAGGTAGGAAATACTGCTCGCTTGCTCTCTGCAAATTTCCAGTGATTACGTGAGACATTTGAAATGACCCTACACCAGCTTAATGCCTTCTTTTATTCTAGTATTCAGCAAGTTTTTCTTTCAGTTGGAACGTTTCTGTTACAGTCTCAATGAGAAAATATATCTAGATTATAAGTTAAATCTCAAGTTCAAATCACTGATGCGGGAATTAGAATTTCGGAACAGCCTTAAGACTGCTGCAGATCAGAACATTAAACATATCCGATCAAACAGAAATTAGATCTGTTTCAAATCTTTTGCCGGACAGTCATAAGCTCTAACATTTTTTTTTCTTTTTCAATAGAATAGAGAATGGAAACGGGGAATATGTCAAAGAGACAACAACCCGACCAAAGAGCACACAACACCCGAAGGCCACCAATGGGTCTTCAATACAGCGAGAAAATCACTCACAATGAGGCGGGCCTCAGGTGGCCCCTAAACAATAATACATACTAGTTCAGTGACATGGACAGCACACTAAAATCCGAGACATACAAAGGAACCAAAATTCAAGTCTACGGTCAAATTTATTCAAATGTACATGCGCTTTTAAATACACTTTTGAAAACCCGAGAACGATCCAAAATGGTATTAGTTTTACATATTTTGTAATTTGATGAGATGTTTCCCATTTGCGCTCACCCTATTTTCTTTATATTTTCCATATTCAGTATGATAGTGACAATTGTTTTTTCTACCAAGCTTTCTATTGATAAAACATGAGAAAAAGATAAAATTTGAAAACTGCTTATTTATTAGATAACACATTATTTTATGTACAAAACAAAATGTCAGAATTCTCCATCATCTAAATCTCAGTAGGCTTTTGTTTGGACTTGGGTTTCTATATGATGTATTTGATGACCACTGCTACTTGATCCACTCGTGGAACCTCCTGCTGATCCACTAGAGGAAGTGCCTGTGGATCCACCTGTAGAACTACTCGATGATCCACTGGAATGGGAGTGTACACCACTGGCGATGATTTTGTTGATTTGGTTTTTGACTTCATTAAGTCCAGAGGCTTGTGTCTAGAATATGTAAAGTTTCTTTAGGTTTGTAGTACAAATGTAGCTTTGACAATATGTTTGGCATGAAAGGGGGTGAATGTAGTGGTAAAAGGAATGTCCGATAGGCAGTATGGCTTAATGTTTACTTTTGTGAACCATAAAGATGAAGAAAAACCATTCATTAATTATATTTTCTATGTCCTATATCTCATACCAAAGTTTAATTGGAATCCTAGTATTTAGTATGCTTTAATAATTTTCGGCCTTGCGTGCATAATCATAAGATGATACTTATTTTTTGTCAACGAGTCAATACCTATGTTGTTAGGCTTAAGACACCGAGGTTACCATCGGCACAGGTGCTAGTGTTCCACTATCAGATACTCTACATTCAACTATTACAAAATTACGATTTTTTTTTTAAAAATAAAGAAGTATATGCTTTGCGAATATTTCTGTCGTTATGTGCGGTTTAGTTTTACCTTTTTGGACCTTTTGGCATTTCAATTTTCTCTACTGCGTTTTAATTCATTGTTTCCAATTTAGGGACCCACTTATCTCTCTTATTTATAACAATTGGATAAATTTATTTTTTTTTGCAAAATGCTGAGTAATTTTAAATTTTGGGGAATGTAATTCGATGAAATGATTTCGTTTGATGGGCGAGTATTGTCCAATGAAGATACAATTTACATACACTTATTGTTGCAAAATTGGTTCTGAACTGATATTGGTAATGATAGTGATTGGAAATTAATTCAGGGCGGATTGTGCATCTATACTGGTATATAATTTAACTAGAATTGAATAACATAGTTAGGAAATAATATAACAACGCATGAAATTCTTGGAATCTCGAAATAAAACAAATTAATAATATTTAATATTATCAGTTGTTATGCATAAGATAGATAAACAGGCTTTATGATCATTTGTGAGACATACAGTGTGTCGAAATTTATATAAGATAATATAAGATTGTAAGAACTAAAATGGGCTTGCTCTAACAGGATGTCAAAACAGAATGTGTCAATAACAGTAAAGAATGAATATTTACCTGTGTAGATTTTGCATATGACTGTGATATTGGAGGATATCCTTGAACTGAAATAACGAAAAAAATTCATAAATAAAACAAAAATAACAAAATAATTATAGGATAACTAATTCAAGATATTGAATATTTTCGATATTCAAATTCTTGAATTAGTTATACTGTTTATTACATTGGTAAAATAGACAGAAAATGCTTCAAAAGTGTCATATTTCCTAAGATCCCTTCCTGAATCTTTCGACGTCACAAACGTCATTTGTTAGTAACGCCCTTGACGACGTTAAATTAAAACCGATCTTTCGCTGAGTGAAACTATCGAATTTATTTTCTCTGGAAATGACGATAAATCACCATCATCAATGTAATAATGGTATTTATTCTATGTTTATAATAGATCTTTATGTTATTTTTGACTTATTATTATCTGTGGACTGGATGTCGTAAGAATGCTGTTAGACGGGTCTGTTAAGAATTGACCTTAAATGAAAAGTTATTTTAATAGAAATACAGGCCAATAAAAGAAGGACATGATCTGTTTCTTCTTTTTAAACAAAATATATTTGGTTTTGTTTGACATTTTGTTTTATTAACTATCTATTCCCACCCCTGCTCGTGTTGATGAATAAAGAACCTTTTTACAAAGCTTTTGATCAGAGATTGCTCGGGAATGTCCATCAGATTTCGTCACTTTACTATACACAGACGAGTTTTTACTGATAAGAACATGTAGAAGTGATGTTTCATTTAAATTGTTATATCTTTACTATCTGCTATAGTTCAAATTATTATTATTAATGTAAACAAACGTATGTTGATGACTTGTAATCAAATATAACCAAAAAAAGACGACATAATTGTCTTACCAAATGGTTTGACAATCCATTTTCCGTATTCCCAAATAACTTTAATGTATCCTGAAATGAAAAATAGTATGTTCTTGTTTAATTTTCAAAGAGTGGTTTTGACTAACAGTTCGCTGGATATAGCGTAGACAACAGGGAAATGAAATTCTGAAAAAGAAATTATATAATTGTATTCAAACATTGAGACATAATATGCATAATATGCACACGAATATAAACCCCACAACTCATCAGTGTCTGTACCAAGTCGGACTATCGTGTATTTTTTATGTTTTGTGCCCTTTATTTTAAGTCTGAATGTCTGTAGATAGAATTGCGTTAATCGATTGGTGTGTCATTGTTGAGATTTATTGTTTTCCATTTTATTGTTAATTTGCAGTTTAAATCGTCAGGTCGTAGGTTTATGATTAAATAATACAAACATGACAACTGAATATTCTATAACCTGTAGACACAAATGATTAATAATCTGTATAAAAAACCTACCCATGAGTCCTTTTTCTCCTCTCTGTCCCTTATCACCACGATCACCCTTTTCACCTTTGTTGCCCTTGTCTCCTTTATCCCCACGCTGCCCTTTATCTCCTTTATTGCCCTTGTCTCCCTTTTCTCCCTTTTCCCCACGTTCTCCTCTGTCTCCTGTTGCTCCTTTGTTGCCTTTGTCACCTTTTTCACCTTTATCACCTTTTGCCCCTTTGTCCCCTTTCTCTCCTTTGTCGCCTCTACGGCCTTTATCACCAGGTCTTCCATCCGCTCCTAGAAAAATGGGTTTAGTAAATGTTAAAAAATGGAATATTTGTAGAATAATTCTTGACCGAAGTATGAATTTTCCAAATCACTATTGAAAGTACATTGTAATTAAAAGTAAAGATATAGTTTTTTCTCCTATTCTTGACGTGTTTAATCGGTGGGATAAAAATACATAATACCTTTAATCACTTCCCGGTGATTAAATTTCTACGTGGGAATTACCGCCCTTTTTCCTACAGTTATTAAAACGATAAACTAGAGAAGTCCCGAAATGACGTCTATGTAAACAAACTACATAGCAACGACATTTTCTTGAGGTTTTTGTAGAAAATCATAGGAGAAACAGATTTTCCTTCAATTTACTCGTGAGTTATGGAATTTCTCCACCCTCAATAGTTAAATTTTAGATTTTAACACGCTCGCTAAAGGCTCGCGTGTTGAAAATGGAAAATTTAACTATCTCGGGTGGAGAAATTCCATAACTCACTCGTACCTGAGGAGAATCTATATATAAACAGTACAAGGTAGTTATTACATTTACTGAATAATAATAAATGTTTGGTCTTCCAAGAGACATTGTGGTATGTAATATGATAGACAAATTATGTTATAATTTTACAGCGCCGTATACGGAGCAGGAACTGCTTACCCTTCCCGAGCACCTGAGTTCACTCCTGGTTTTTATAGGAGTTGTTCATTGTCTATTAGTTTTCTGTGTTTATTTGTTGTGCTTGTGGTTGTTCATTTGTCTTCGCGGGTTTTGTCTGTCTAATGGATTACGTTTTTTGGATTGCTCCTTAGGTATATTTCTCGAGGTATATTTGTCCTCCTTAAAATAACATTATGCTTTTGTAATATTGATTATACAAAAAGGAGATTTTTTAAAAATACAAAATAATTAATGTACATACTAAAAATTTGATATTCAAAAAACGAGTAAACTTTGTATCTGAACCATATTTAAAAAGTTGATATAATGTACCTGACGTGTAAAATGATTGGATAAAGCTATACGATCAAACATTCTGAACATATGTTAATCGCAATGTGGTTGCTATTTAATGTTGCTTTCCGATATACACTATAACAAAAGCTATTACATGTACTTACCCTTATTTCCTTGCATTCCCTTGTCTCCTGTTGCTCCTTTGTCACCTTTCTCTCCCTTATCCCCAGTAGCTCCTTTGTTTCCTCTCATCCCTTTGTCTCCTTTGTCACCCTTGTCTCCTTTCATTCCTTTGTTCCCTGGCATGCCATCCTCACCATCCTTTCCTGGTGCACCTGTTAAATAAGAATTATTTCTAGTTAAATCTCAATCAGTTGTAGCTTTTCAGAAATTGAAATACAAATTCTAAGCCAATATTTAGTCATTGTTTTTTGTTTCTGAATTTCTGTGGTACAAAGATAACAATCCAAAGATACTAATGTTTGATATAGTTAATTTATACTATGCTGTATACGACGCATTTCAAGGAGTTACCTCTCATCAGCAGCATTAAAACCGAAACATTTGGAAGACCAAAAACCAAACTTATATTAAACAAGAAGTACTCATAACCAAAATACCGAAATAGGAAGTCAAATTTCAGCTAAGGAGATCTACCATGTGCAATACAAGGAATGAACCCTTAGTACTTCTATTATTTTTGAATTTTGTTAAATACTGGTAATTTCTGTAACAAATCAATGAATAATCATGTCAGACAAGTCTGACGACTGGGTTGGCGAATACCCTCGGGGAACTAGGGTCCACCATGCAAAGGCATCGTCCCAGGAGTTTCAAAATAACAATCCAAAGATACTAATGTTAATTTATACTATGCTGTATACGACGCATTTCAAGGAGTTACCTCTCATCAGCAGCATTTGTTATGTACTGTCTGTGGACATGCTGTTCATAAACTGGTATGCTATTTGAATTTATTACAAGTACTTGTACATAGCCTACCTGTATGAAGATTTTACCTTTTTAAATTATTCCCCAAATAAATGTATTAGGGTCAATATTGTTCTCCACATATCATAATACTTTTGGAAATATTATTTTATTTGTAGAAAACACAATGTTTAAATTGCACTACATTCAAATTGTATTATACAAGATTATGGTCTCATTTGAATGACCTTACTTTAAGGGATTGAATTTGAGCTGGAATGTATGAAACGCCTTATCCTTGCCGAATAATATGTAAAATTATATTTGGCATGCTACTTCACTTTTAAATATTGTGCAATGATGCTCCAAGTAATTGCAATCTTGTGTCTTGGAGTTATTTTTTTTTAAAAATGGAAAATTTATTCACCTTTGTCTCCCTTAGCTCCTCGCATTCCTCTTGGTCCCTTCATTCCTCGGTCTCCTTTCTGACCTTTATCGCCTGGTCCTCCTGTCAAGCCTTTGTCTCCAGGCATTCCTTTGGCACCGGGCATGCCCTTATCACCGTTTTCTCCTTTATCGCCCTTTTCACCCTTCATGCCCTTATTTCCACGAGACCCTTTATCGCCGCGGTCCCCTTTGTCACCTTTTTGACCAGACATTCCTTTATCACCTGGCTTTCCATTCTCTCCGTTTTTACCTGGTATCCCTGGGTTACCATCTGGTCCTTTATTACCCAGTTCACCTTTGTCACCTTTCGGTCCTTTATCTCCTTGGAGACCAGGATCTCCTGTTCTTCCTTTTGTTCCTTTATCGCCCTTATCTCCTTTGTCTCCTTTCATTCCTTTCATACCACGTGGACCTTTGTCGCCGACTGGGCCCTGTATTCCGGGATCCCCTTTTCCGCCTCGAGGACCAGGAGCACCTTTTTGTCCAGGTGCTCCATCTTGCCCATCAGCGCCATCTTTTCCAGGGTTACCTTTCATACCTGGTTCACCTAAATATTTATCAAGATGACTAGTATTTTCGGATATACAAAAATATTCAGATGTACGAAAGTGTTTATATTTTTCCCCCTTCTCGTCTTGGTTTCGCTATCATCCAAATTTCTTAATAGGTTTACCTGTTGAAGTTTAAACTAAAATTCATAATTCATAATATTACAGATCTAATTTGGCAATTATATTGATTTTTACTGCCAATACAATACCATTCCGTTGTTGGTGAACGGTATCCTTCGTTTGTAGAAACATTTGTATTTTAATCTTTTTGATATTAATTTTCGTTTTAATTTGTTATTAGCATTGAACTTAACTAATTTTGTACCTCAGTCTATGTACACCCCTAACACATCGTGTTATACAAACCTTTGTCGCCTTTATCTCCAACGGGTCCTTGAGGTCCCCTTGGACCTTGCTCACCATGTGGTCCCTTGTCACCTGGAGGACCAGCTTTTCCCGGTGGTCCTTTTGGTCCCTTATCTCCAATTGGACCTATGCAAAATAAATTTTGATAGGTAATTTTATGGATTACATATCATTGCATTTTTAATTTTTCTTACTAAATGATAATTATTTCTAAGATTTCTGAAAGTGAGATCAAATATTTTTTTCTTTTTGTCTGAGAATAATGAAAAAACAGCAAATGAATATATTAACATTGTATTATTCGCAGTAACTTAGGGAATATAAGCACACAGGAATGTCTATAATGCAAACGAAGAAAACATTTTTTTCATTCAGGAATGTAGTCCAACCAACTACAAACATTAATGTCAATCCTGGTTTAAATATGATTCGAAAAAATAAAAAGAAAATAATTTAAAACAGTATTTGGTGGTAATATGTATTTGAATATGAAAAACTACCCCATGTCATACTAAAATAAAAGTGTTACAAAAACCATGTCACCAACCCGTTTTCTTTTGTTCTAGATCTTGACAAATTACGACAAAAACAGCCTTACAACTGATTTAATTTACCCTTTTCGCCTTGTGGTCCCCTTTCTCCTTGCGGGCCTTTGTTTCCATCCATGCCTTTCATTCCTGGATCCCCTGCTGGTCCTACAGGTCCTACATCACCTCTCACTCCCTTTGTTCCTCTCTTTCCTTTTCCACCGGTCATTCCTTTAGACCCTTGATCACCCGGAGGTCCTTGGTCACCTTGCATTCCCTTTTCTCCTCTGTCACCTGGTCTTCCTAAAAAATATTATATAAGTAGTAATAGTTTCTGATCTCAGAATTAAATAAATGCTGGAATCTTATATTTGAAATAATCATTTATCCATAAGACGTCACAAGAAAATCTCTACATTAAATTGTAGTGAAATGTTTGGTTATCCCTCTTCAAGGAAATCATAAGAACTAATCTAGTTTAATTGTTTACGCTAGTCTTTTGTAGATTTGAAAAATCGCCAAATTGGCTTAGTTTTAAAAAACAATTATTGGTTTTTATTATATAGTTATTAGGGTATCTTATACTCATGGAACAATTTGAGCTGTTTTCAAGACACAAAAGTATGAGGATGTATTTTTTTAAATTTAAGATTGTTGAACTAACTGAATTACTAACCTTTATTTCCAGGTTCACCTTGAGGACCCTGGTCGCCATTTTCACCTTTTTTGCCAGATTCTCCTTTGTCTCCCTTATCTCCTCTTTTTCCTGTTGGTTACAAATACTACATAGTAAAACTGTATACCGAGTTTAAAACAACAAAGGAGTATGGTAATGATTTGGGGGATATAAACAATTGAAATAAAGTCGGGAAGCAGCTTATGTTCATTTTTGATAGTTTTGGAATAGGGAGGTTTAATCTTTCAAATGTTATGAATAAATAATAACTTACAGTTTTGCCTTTAAATCAAATTATCAAAAGAAAACAGGGGCACATTTCAAACAAGAAACCAGTCCTGTACACAATATCAAATCAACTAATTAACGCAACTCCAGCTTTAATTCGGTTACGTTGGCTTATATGCCATAAATTGCTCAAACAAAAAATGACGGATTTATATAAATAAGGTTACTTTATACAATTTCCTGGACTTTGAATTTTGAACGAATTATCATTATTATTATCATACCTGGTAAACCTTGTGGGCCTTGATCACCTGTAGAAATAAAGCAATGTTTTTTGTTAGTCTGCGATATTAGAATTATTCTGAACCAGACATTGATGTAGTACATAGTTTTCATGGTTTTATTGATTGATAATCTAAAAGACTATGTGGGATTACTATACATAATAATCCGAAGTCACACTGCACCATAATACACAAGCAACTAAACAGATTATTTTAATACTAATATTGATTATACATGTATCTAAAAAGTGGTTGATAAGGACTCCATTTTTTTGTTGTGATCATCGTGATAAAGAAGCTTGCAGTTTTGTTTTATATAACAAGGACTGGTTGGTTATTTATTTATTTTTATTATTATTTTTTTCTTTTGTTTCTATTAATTAAAAGGTAAACGGTAAATAAATAAAAGTTGGGGATTTTCCATATAGCTCATCTTACTATTGTTGTTTATTAATACTATGGTTGTGAGTTGGTAAGAGGATTGCCAGTTTACTTGTCAAAAAGGGGACAAATATACCTAAGGAGCAAATCAAAAACCGTAATCCATTGGACAGACAAACCCGGGAAGACAAATGAACAACCACAAGCACAACAAATAAACACTGAAAACGTAAAAACAATGAACAAAACGAACTCCTATAAAAACCAGAGTGAACCCAGGTGCTCCGGAAGGGTAAGCAGTTCCTGCTCCGTATAAACGATCGATTCTTCACTCCGAGTACAGTGTGTGCCATCTTACAATAAAAACTTTCACCCCTGATGAAGCCAATTAAATTGAAAATGGTGTATGTTACTAACAAACATAATAACACTTTACATTGACAAATATGCCAAAAATTCTTCTTTTAAAAGGCATTGCGCATCTCCCAAACAAACATTCACATTTAAACACTTACAATAGAAAACCGTATACATGTGATTTAAAATATAACTGCTATATTAGGAGTTTTGAAATAAAACAGTATACCCGTTGTTCCTTTATTGCCTATTGGTCCAATAGGGCCTTGATCTCCCACGGGTCCCTTCTCACCAACGGGCCCATGTGAGCCTTTATCGCCTTTGTCTCCTTTTTCTCCTTTTTCTCCTTGTGGTCCTTGTTCTCCGTCAGGACCTTTCATACCATCTGGTCCCTTATCTCCATCTGGTCCTTTATTTCCACGTTTTCCCTTTTTGCCTGGAGGTCCTTGTTTACCTATCGGACCGTCTGCACCGGGAAGACCTATAACATTGTAATATTTGGAAATTGTAATATTTGGAAATTAAAGTACTCTAATGTTTTTTTTTTTGGTTAAATTTTAATATGTTATAAACTATGAATCTCAAATATTTTTAAATAAAATAAAATTGTTCAAATATGACAATAGAGAAAAGCATATCTTTCAAATAGTTTTTGGACGTCAGTTAGTACCTGTAACCTAATCCATAGATTCATATTTATCTTGAAAATAAGGTTTAAGCCTCTAAAAGACTTCACTGGGGAAAAATAAACATGTGTCAAATCATAAAATATTTGAGAGTAAACACAGGGATTTCATTTTATTTGTTGGACATATTCAAAGTGACACTCGTACTCGTAAAACTATATACCATCACATCTAACTGGGTTTGACACCTCACCAGACTTTACTGACATGCAACGTGGGTATTCTTGCCTATATTTTCCAATAGAATCCACATAGGTCTGCATATAGCGTTTTGTTTTAGCTAACCTCTCATAACGGACCGAATATATATATGTAAAACCAAAATTATTTACCTTTCATTCCGTCCGGACCTTTATTGCCAGCTTTACCCGGATCTCCTTTGTCTCCTTTATCCCCTTTCATTCCCTTTTCCCCACGTTCTCCTACAAGGAACAGAAAGTTTAACATACGATAGATAGATCCTAATTATATGGAAAAGATAATGTATTGTACAAATTTTTCGGGACATACTCAATAAATTACTAATCTTTATTGGGTTACAATTTGCTGGATTCCATTCTGAAAATGATTTCGTGTGATAAAATTTCATAGATTTCAAACTAAACAAATATTGATAAACTTAGGGGTCGTATGTCGTTGGAATTAATTTTCGTTGATTATATCTATCCACGAAATAAACGAAATTAAATCACCAACGAAAATGTCTGCTTTTACAGTAGATCGAAACTAATATGCAACAAAATGGACAACAGGGAAGGTCAACAATAAGATGCCAATCAATCAATCAACCAACAGACAGAACCACGGGCAAAAAATAACATAAAAGAGCACAAAACACAAACATAAACACATCAGAGAGTCAGGATAATCTGACCTCGTACAGACACTGAACAGTGAAGGGTACCCAAACCTCCCCCTTATCTATTCTGACACTCTGGTGTATAAAACATACTATAAAAACCAATGTAGTATGATTATCAACAAAAAGGTGATAGCTTCCTAGAACGGCAAAAAAATCGTTAGAGGTCGCTGGTTCAGAATGTGATCGTTTGAACTGTAAAACTAGCTAAGACTATCATAGCTATCATAGCTGCTGGTCGGACACTGTCGCTCTATTAAAAGAAAGGGCTGTGAATGTTCTCAGTATCATCTAAACAAACATAATTCTATTAAGATGGGAGACGGATGTATGATTAATGTGCATAATAAACTAACCCATGTAACTGAATGTATAAATGATCAATATGATTCAAAATACAAGTATATTATGACTGTTTGTCATTCCTAAATTTAACCCTTTAGAATTCACATGCAATGTGTGACGCTGCTTGAAACTTAAAATAGATAATGTTTTAAAATATTTATTATCCCTTCCTCATACCGGATTTGACATGAGCAGCATGGCGGGTGTCCTGCAGGAAGCACAGACTGCTTACTCTTCCGGAGTACCTGAGTCTACCCCCGGTTTTTTGGTGGGATCCATGCTGTTCATACGTTTTTAGTTTTTAATTGTAGTGCATGTATTGTTCTGGTCTTGTCTTCGTTGTTCTCCGGAATTTGTCAGTTGTAACGATTTTTCTCTCCTTCGTATATCCCTTTGGTATTTCTTGACTTTACTTATTTTGTTGTTTATGTCAGCATTGTCTTACATCTACTACAGACAATTACCAATTCATTATCAACAGTTGCATATTTATAATTGTTTTGTTTGTGACGTCAAAATGACAAAACATTTCGATTGTGTTCGATCTTTGACAAGTAAAGTCAAGAAATACTAAAGGGATATTCGAAGGAGAGAAAAATCGAACAACGAAGACAAGACCAAAATAATACATGCACTAAAATAAAAAAAACAAAAAACATATGAACAAATGGACCCCACCAAAAAACCGGGGGGTAGACTCGGGTGCTCCGGAAGAGTAAGCAGTCTCTGCTTCCTGCAGGACACCCGCCATGCTGCACATGTCAAATCCGGTATGAGGAAGGGATAATATCAATGGAACAGGTCCATTTGCATTTGGGAAACGGTTTTTTCCTACCTGTCAACCAAGTCATGATGATCCCACAAAACTTTAATAAGGATGACTTTAGCTTAGGAGCAACGTACCCCTGTCTGAGCAACGTTTCTGTCAGGAGCCGGGCTCTGTCCAGGAAGTCAATGTATATGTGACAAGCTCTGGAATAACGTATGAGTTGTGAAATATATACTCCATACGCCGCCGCTTCTGGAATATTGCCGCTTAAAAGGGGGAAGTTGACGATTGGAAAGTCAAAGTCATCCCGTTTGTCGTAAAGTTTTGTATTCAACCTTCCTCTGGTGTCAATTCCGAGGTGAAGGTGAAGATAAGATGCAGACTTGGCAGTGTCTGTGGTATCCTTAATTTCGAGCTCATTGGGATAGATGAGATGTAAGAAATTCCCAAAACGTGAATTATTGAGTGATAAAACAATATCTATGTAGCGGAAGCTGAAATTAAAGGTACGGGCTAACTTCTTCTATTTTTCCTTAAGAATCCCGTCAAGGAATTCTGACTCATACGAGTAAAGGAACAAGTCAGCCAGAAGTGGCGCACAATTAGTACCCATAGGAATGCCAACTGTCTGTTGGAAAACACGTCCAAAAATATGTTGTCGATCAAATATTCAATCATTAGGACAATTTCGTCCTCTGTATATTTTTTGTTAGATTGGGAGTTGGCTCCTTAGGCTATGAAACATTTCAATATTTCTGTCAAAATATTCATAAAATGTTGCAAAATTTAACTTCTCAAATGCATTTATCACCCTGCTCTCTACTGCCTCCCCTCTCTCATATCAGAGGTTGTCTAGGTTGTCGTTCATTTATCAAATCCTGATGGAAAGTGCTCGTTTGCTTTGATTGGGTTATCATAGAGTAGTAAGTTAAATGACTTTTAACTTCATATCCTTTATCAAACATGCATTTCAGCAGATATTGCTATTGTCAGCAGAGTTTTAACAGCCACTAAATATTAGTGATTTGTAAAAATTAAGTAATATACATGAAACATACCTGTAGGCCCCTTATCTCCTTGTGGTCCAGTGTCACCTGTCATTCCTTTTGGTCCTTCCGGGCCTATCGCTCCTGGGGCTCCTTGAGCCCCGGTTGCACCTTTCATGCCTCTATCGCCAGGTTCTCCTTTATCTCCTCGCATGCCCTTTGGTCCCGGAGGTCCAGGTGGCCCATCTGGCCCAGGATTACCAGCAGCACCATCATTGCCTTTGTCTCCCTTTGGACCTTTGGGTCCTCTTGGTCCTTTCTTTCCTTTCATTCCCTGATTACCTTTAGGTCCTTTGTCACCAGGAAGACCAGTAGCTCCAGCAGGACCTTTATCTCCAATTGGTCCTTTATCACCGCGAGATCCTTTCATTCCATCTGGACCTTTGTCACCGATTGCACCTTTTGGTCCTTCATCACCTAGAGGTCCTTTATCCCCATTAGCACCTTTGTCTCCAGTCATTCCTAGAACACATCAGTATAATTATAAAATTTGGTTAGAAATTAAATATTTTGAAAATACAAAGAGCATCCAGCCTTTTGAAATTTTAAATGATAACCTTACATTTTAAGGATGATCGCTGGTCATGTTTTTGAAATTTTGTCAGATGTTCAGAATCATCTGTTTTTTTTTAATTTAAATGCGATAAATTATTTTTCCAGCTAACACCCATTTTTCTTTTCATAAATCTTTTGCATGCAGAATAATAAGCCATTTATAAAAATCTTATAAAATCCTCGTTATTATTTAATGGTTTTTTGAGAAATAAAACTTGTCAATGATAAAGCTATGTTAAATAAAGAGAGCATATTTTTCACGCCAAATTTTCAATGGCTTATATCTCGAAAACAATCACACGGACCTATAATTTTTTTTCTCTCTTTTATTTCCTTTATTAATCCTCTACCAATATTTACCAGTGCTATAAAAAGCTTGTTATTTTGAAACTGAGCAGCGAACATCCTAAACCCGCCAACACCGGGGGTTTCTTTTATACAAGACTCATTAGAACTAAGAAAGGGCGATCCATAGTTATTTGAATATTTTATAATTGACTTTTTGTGTCATGTCATTGAACTATGTAGTGCAACAACCAAAGAGTCAGCAAGTCCTGAAAAATAAGTATCAAATTAAATTTAAAATATGGATATGAAAATTTAAAGTATTTGTTTGTTTGTTTAGTTGGGGTTTTACGCCGTTTTCAACACATTTGGCTATTTCGGGGCGGCCAGTTTTATTGGTGGAGGAAGCCGGAGTACCCGGAGAGAACCACCGACCTTCGGTAGGAAAATTGGCAATCCTTGTCAATTTAGATCGGAATCGAACACAGCCCGACAGAGGTGAGATTCGAACTCGCAACCTCAGTGTTGACATGCTAGTGATCAATAGTAGTCATGACGAACTATCTAGACCACTCGGCCACCGAGGCCTCAAAATTTAAAGTAACTATGAAATGTACCGCGATTAAGTGAACAAAATTATAACAATTTGTTACATAATTTTCAAAGCATTCTATGTAATTGAACTGACTAATGTTTTTCGAAAATAATTTCAGTAATGGGAGAAATATCAGTTCAGTCAATGGTAAAAGACATGTAATAGTGAATAATAATAATAATAAAACGAATAACACGAAAAGTTAACTATGACATACCAATCCATCAAGGGACAAGATCAAAAGTTCAATGTAGGATAAAAAACATAATTCACATAGTTTTTTTTCACTGACCCCCCCACCCCCTCTTTACTTAATTTGGGGAAAATTGATTGACCAATATGGGCATATGCTTTGAGAGTATACTTTTTATATCACGGGTCCTGTGTTTCCTAAACAATATATGTTTGTTCTATATATTGACTTGGACATCACTTGAATCCGTATTTTTCAATACGAAAGTCGATGCAGGATAACAAAACTTGCAGCGATGTTTACCCCCCCCCCCCCCCCCCCCAAAACTATTTGAATTAAGTTTTTTATCCTACATTGAACTTTTGATCTCGCCCCTAATGCCATCAGACAGACCAAAAGGCAAAAAAAAAGCCATAAAAGTCACGAAACACAAACATAGTTACCATAAAGAGTCAGGATAGTCTGACTTCGTGCAGCCACCGAGCAGTGGTGAGGTTAAACCGGTTTTATGGATACCCAAACCTTTTAATACTGGTGTATCGATCATTCGTAAAACTGTTCACACGTTTTTGTTATTTGCAGGTTGGCTAATGTTGGTTTAATTTAACTTACATAGAGTCAAAAAATTAAAATTATGCAGACTGATATGATAATAGTATAGCAGTATATAATAAACAATGGTGTATTACCCTTATCTCCTTTCTCGCCTTTGTCTCCTCTTTTGCCATTACCACCTTGTTCTCCTTTCCCCCCTTTATCTCCTGGAGGGCCTTTTGGTCCTACCATTCCATCTTCACCTTTGATTCCAGGTCCTCCAGGAAGACCTTTGTCCCCTTTGTCGCCTTTTTCTCCTTTCATCCCCTTATCACCTGGGTTACCATCTGGTCCTTGTTTACCCGGAACACCCTTAGGGCCGACATCTCCTCTTGGGCCTTTATCTCCAGATTCGCCATTTGCGCCTTTGTCCCCTGTTTCTCCTTTATCGCCTTGATCACCTTTGTCACCTGGTAGCCCATCAGTCCCTTTATCTCCTGTGGAAACAGTGTTGTTCATGTTACAAAATTGTTACGCAAATTATCTTAACTACAAAACACAAAATTGTCATAGTATTTGAGGAAAAATAAATCATATTAAATGTGATTCGAATTTAAATGTGAAATTACTTTAGTTAGGCGCTTATAAAAGCTTGCAAATAAGCAGAAGATATCTGGATTTTAATTATAAATTATTTTAACATACGTACCAGTTGCCCCTTTGTCTCCGGGCAATCCTTTCTCTCCTTTGTCTCCTGTATCTCCTTTATCTCCAGTCGCTCCAGGATTTCCTGTATCGCCCTTATCACCCGAAGCTCCTTTTTCTCCTCTCTCGCCTTTATTTCCTGTCATTCCCTTCATTCCCTCTGGTCCTCTTGGGCCTTTATCTCCCGCTTCTCCATCTTCTCCTTTGTCACCCTGTGGTCCTTTACCACCAGGCAGTCCCTTTATTCCTTTTGCTCCAGGATCTCCTCTTGGACCTTTATCACCGCGCATGCCTTTGTCACCATTCATACCCTTATCACCAGGGGCACCGTTTTGTCCCGGGTTTCCTAAAATGCATTTAGTGTTTAGATCAGCAAAACAGAACTGTAATTAAATATTACAAAAGACCCTAGCCTTTTTTATGATTCGTATAAAAAATTATGTTGATCATATTTTTATTAAATGTAAATTACAAATTCTTAGTGAGAAGTTTTATCTAAAGTGTTAGCTAGGGTAATCAAGTTGAACTTAAATAAATCAGCATAATAACCACATTGACTAGATGTAAAGGGGGAGGGTTGTAATCTCACAAAACATGTTTAACCCCGACGCATTTTTGCGACTGTCCCAAGTCAGGAACCTCTAGCCTTTGTTAGCTAGTCTTGTGTGTCTTTTTAATTTGGTTCATTCTTATGTTTCGGAGTTTAGTGTGACGTCCATTTTGCTAAACTAGTATTGCAATATTGTTTAGGGGCCAGCTGAAACCCGCTTTCGGATGCGAGATTTTCCTCGCTGCGTTGAAGAAGCATTGGTAGCCTTGAGCTTTTTTTCTGCTCTTTGGTAGGGTTGTTGTCTCTGTGACATATTCCATGTTTCCATTCTATATTCTACAATAAGCTAAATTGATAGTCAATAGTAAACTGACTCTTCAATATCACCTAACTCTTTGTTTAAATCACAGATAATAATGCTTATACCTTGCGGACCTTTCCCACCGGGACCTCCTTGTTTTCCATCTGGGCCTTTATCTCCTTGTGGTCCAGGTGGTCCAACATCACCTTGTTTTCTGTCACTTCCTGGGTTACCCGGAAGTCCTTTGTCTCCCGTCATGCCTTTGTCTCCTGTCATTCCTTTGTTTCCCTTATCTCCTACGGTTGTTAAGAATCGGAATAGTATGTACAATTAATGAATATTCATTGATACAACGAAGGCGATTTTTTTTTATTAATATTAATGTTGATTGATTTTTATAATCACATGATAAAGCATGAGTGAGCTCTCGGTAAATATAAAATAACCAAACAAGAAAAATGATTGACCAAACAACAAAAAAAAGTAAAAAAGTGTTGGTACTCTAACGTTTATCGGATAACAAAGCGATTTCAGGCTTTTCTTACGAGACTGTAATTAGTTTATGCGTTAAGGATGCTCGCTGGTCATGTTTTGGTCTTTTTGTCAGATTTTCGGAATCCTCGGGTTTTATCCATTTCTTAAACATTCATTTTTTTGCCCATGAACCCCTACTTTTTCTTTTATAATTCAATCATATATACCTTAAAATGGTATTTGACAAAATTTTATGAAATCCTTTTTATTTTTTCATACATTTTTGAGAGACTGAAGCTGCCAATGCAACGACAATGAAAAATCCAGAGAAAACCTGTTTCCTGCAAATTTTCAAGGCTTTATAGCTCTAAAATGAGCACTTGAACCTATATTTTTTCTTGCTTATTTGTTTACTATTCATATGTTCTCTCAAACTAAAACACCTATTTCAAATCCTATTTATTTCCTATTAGACCAGCGATCATCCTTAAATTAAGAATGAAAGCATTACATTTTATTTTTGTTATTTACATTTACATTTTAACAATAATATGGATACGGTGGAATCAATCTTTTTTCGTATATTTTATTTGTACTTTACAGGGCATTTTCTAACGGCTTTATTCATTTAAAGTACATGTTAAACTTTTTAGTATGCCTTTCTTATTATAAAATAACACTGCAAAACTGTTTTATTTGTCTGAATACCTATTCCACGCTTTACCTTATCGTACCCAAAATGTAAAAACAAATTTCGCTACTTTTACTTCATGGCAATATAGCCACGGTTTAATAAAGGTTCGGTTGACTCTTGTGTTTAATTAATCAAATAATAAAATGAGTTTTTATCAGCTTATGGTATTTAAAACCAGCCTTTTAAATATTTTTGGAAATTCGTACCGGTTGGTTTTGTATCTTTTTATATTTTATCGTTTTATTTTTACCTGTATAACCATTATCTTAGTATGTACGAAGTGATGTTACCTCTCATGCCTTTCGGACCTCTTTGGCCTCTTGGTCCTTCCGGTCCTATCGGACCCTGTGGTCCTGGTGGTCCTGGTAGTCCTGTGTTTCCGCTTCCGCCAGTGCAAGCTAGAATTATAAAGACATATAAGACTATAATTCATGTGAATCGCCTTATTTCCGCATACCTCTTATCCATATATTTCCATGCATATGTGACTTGATAGTAACATTTCATTAAAAGTAAACAAAAAAAAACTGAGTTGATATGATAGCTGATACATGTATTTTTGCAAAGTTACATGGTAAAGTCAAGAAATACCGTGTTTGTTAAAACTAAAGTGAGTTTTACCGAAGATGGGTTTGGCTAACTATACTTACGTTCTTTGTTTAAATGTCCATTGTATAACTTCAAGAACACCTTACTATTCATATGAAACAACAGATGCATCACATTTTAAATTAAAGTTTTATAATTATTAATATTCTATGTCTCCTAAGTTGTAGTTGTGCTCAGGTCTGAAAATAACAAGTCACTATCAACAGTTTAAACTATGCACCTGTGATGGACCCATAGAGCTGCCTACCGTGTCTCCATGTGTTGTCAGGACACAGTATGGAAAGCATGACCGCGCATTATAGTGGGTAAGGTGTTTTTGGAGAATACCACGCTCTCTGCACACTAATTTAAGATCTTTTTTGTAGCTTTCGAAAAAGAATACAATAATTGTCGGTATAGAAGGCGGATTACCCAACAGTCCACCATTTTCCAAGTGCAGTCAAAATCTAGTCCTCTTTATGTCCCATCCCATCCTAATTTGTGAATTGTGCTTGATGTATTGTTGAGCTAATTTTCGTCCTGAAGGTGCACCTACTATTTGCCACTGGACGTTCAGCAAACAACAATCCCACTTTATCGTTATATTTCGAAATAGTAGCACTGTTGGTCATAATATTCTGAGAATTCAAAATCAAACAGATCTTGACATGCTGTTGCTTTGACACTGTCTAAGAGAAACAAACCTTGGTATGCTGTTGCTATGACATTGTCTTGGATATGCTGTTGCTATGACATTGTCTTGGATATGCTGTTGCTATGACATTATTCAAGATAAACATACATTGACACGCTGTTGCTATGACACTGTATAAGATAAAAAAAAACCTTGACATGATGTTGATATGACATTGTATAGGATAAACAAACCTTGACATGCTGTTGCTATGACACTGTCTAAGATTGTCGACAACTGATCAAATCCGCTGGTAGTAAAAACATGTGTGGTCATCGTCTTCAGTTCTGCTTCATTAAAATTACTGCCTACACCAATCGCAACAATAGTGGCACCCTGGTGTGTTGCCAAGAATTCGGCGGCTGCAGCTTGTGGTGATGGGAGACCATTATTCTTTCCATCTGTCAACAAGATGACAACCTTTCTTACGCCATTTCTGCCACCACCATTGGCTGGTTTAAACATGTTTTGGGATACAAACTAAAAATGAAAGATAATATAAATATATAGTAATGATGGTTATCTTGAGAGGACAATTATATCTTTTCTTCGATAGAATGCGATTTTGGAACTGTTACCTGCCTCTTGGGTTTTTTTTTCAAATACCTATAGGCTTCTAAATATTGCTGCAGGATGTTGCTTAAGGCTGATTATTGAAGAATGCAAGATAAAAAACATCCGTAAAAGCCTTATAAACTTTATATATAAAACTTACGGTCTGTCTTTTAAACATAGAATAATTTAATTTTTTTTTCTGAATTTGTGACACGGATACTAATGTGATGTCCCCTGTCGACAAATATGATGTCCCCCTGTCGACAAATGTGATGTCCCATGGCTGTCCGGATTAACCGTCATCGATACAGGATATATATCTTTGTGACGTCATAAAACTATAATGATATCCACCGGGTGACAAATGTAATGTCCCATGGCTGTCCAGAAATAACCGTCTTTGGTTCCGAAGTCATACACTCGTTGTTGATACATGGTTCTGTTCGGAATACACAGAGTGCCTTACGTTTGTTTGGTATTAAAAAGAAAGTTGTTTCCTCCATCTGAGACGGACATCACAATGGTCACCCTCGAGATGTGACTTCGGATAAAAAATTATGATGTCTGTTTCAGATGAAGGCAATAATTTTATATTATTGCATGTGTTAGTTTCTCACAATTGTCGGCCTATCGTTCTTCTAATTGTAATTTCAAATGGAAATATTTCTACTTAAAGGTCTTTTGTTAAATAGCTCAAAAGTTCTATTTGGTCTCAAAAGGTTAAACAAAAATCTAAAAAATGTAATATACATGTACCTGTATTCCCAACCCAATTCTGGTAGAAAAACCATTTATTGTTACAATGGCGTCAATTCCACCCTTTACACCTGCTCTGGTACTGTATTTGTTCAAGTAGAAATGCTTTCTGACATTATGAGCAAAGCATACAGCACCGAACTGTGTTCCTGTTGTACCAATAACTGTGAATTTGTCTACTACATCTTTCATGAATTGTTTCATTAAGCCAAAATTTGCTTGGTTATTATGGCTGACACTACGAGAGTCATCAAAGAGGAAGACAATGTCAGCATTGGCGTCGCAGTGTTTATTTTCTGTAAAAAGCAACAACAAACAATACAGACTGTTTGAAAAGTAACATGTGGAAACAAAGTTCAGTAGATTGCTAAAGGAAATGCTATTATAAGAAAGAAATTACCTCGAGTAATGTAAATCAGACGATTTTTTCTGTTCACAGTGTAATTAAAAAAATATCTTTATTTATTTTATGAAATATAAAGATTTTTTTAGAACGTAGAAAATTAGCCATCGCCATTCCCTTTTTAATGGGTTCAGTAAATTGCTGTATTAATTTGAAATGTTTTTTTTGTTTCCTCCGTCATACGATTAAAAATGGTGAAACTAAAAGATAACCATAAACTGACCTTAAACCCATCTAATCTTTATTGAAATTAAGTAGTGTTCAATACACGTACAACTTATACATTCATGACATTGAAGAAATGTGTTAAAAATAACACTGGATAATAAAGCATGCGTATTTCATATCAGATTTCATATCAGATTAAATGTTATGAAATTTAATTATACATAAAATAAATAAATAAATAAATAAATAAATAAATAAATAAATAAATAAATATAATTAATTAATAATAAATAAATAGATAAATAAAAATAAATAAATGAATACATGTAAATAAAAATAAACAAATAAAATAAAAGTAAACTAAATAAAAATAAATAAATAATAAATAAAAATAAGTGAATAAATAAATAAATAAATAAATAAATAAATGAATACATGTAAATAAATAGATAAGTAAAAATAAATAAATGAATACATGTAAATAAAAATAAACAAATAAAATAAAAGTAGACTAAATTAAAATAAATAAATAATAAATAAATAAAAAATAAATGAATGAATAAATAAATAAATAAATAAGATAAAAGTAGACTAAATTAGGATTTGATAATGAAAAAATAAGTTTTATGGAATTTAAAATTATTAAATGAAAATAAGATCAACCAGAAAAGAGGTTTATGATTACTTACTGTACCCATAATGCCCTGAAAGTAATTACACAAATTTATGTTATTGGATAAATCAGACAAATGTCAAGAGCATGAAACAAATTAACACGAATGATTTTAATATCGAACTAAAGACAACAATATATTGTATCTAGTATTTCTCCTATTCTTGACGTGTTTAATCGGTGGGATAAAAATACATAATATCTTTAACCACTTCCCGGTGATTAAATTTCTACGTGGGAATTACCGCCCTTTTTTCTACAGTTATTGGAACGATAAATTAGAGAAGTCCCGAAATGACGTCTATGTAAACAAACTACATAGCAACAACATTTTCTTGACGTTTTTTGTCGAAAATCATAGGAGAAAAAGATTCTCCTTCAATTTACTCGTGAGTTATGGAATTTCTCCACCCTCAATAGTTAAATTTTAGATTTTAACACGCTCGCTAAAGGCTCGCGTGTTGAAAATCGAAAATTTAACTATCTCGGGTGGAGAAATTCCATAACTCACTCGTACCTGAAGGAGAATCTATATATACATATCTAGCTATAGCCATATCTAAATTTTAATATGTCTTGTTAACTTTTTCTGTTTCTTTGTGTTTACCGTTTTCTGATAACACACCAAACTAAACACGTTTTATTGTTTAAACCTTTAGATGACCGCCCATTGTACTATTTGATGCTGATGATGAAAATCCTAAATATTGTATAGAACTTACTTTTACTGGAACCCGCAGACCAACCTGCAAAGATTAATTAAAGGTATTATACAGTGACAAAAATATCATTCTAGACGAAAGATTTGAGCTTCTGTTATTATGTCAAAAACCCGATAAGTATATATACGGATGGAATTTATGCAAAAATTGCTTGTTTTGCAATGCAAAGACAATATTTTTGTTCATTCTCTCTGCCACATATTTTCATTTTAAAAGACATTATAGAATAGACTTTCATATTAACCAATCATACTGTGGATTAGTTTAATTACAGTATAACACAATTTTAAGTGTTTGTTGTTGTTTTGCAGATTTTTACCTCTGTCAATGGTAGATATTGTCATAATACTCCCCTTATGACAGCATATCTAAAGTGCAAATATAAAAAAAAAATAAAAACAAAAATATACATAATATTGTACTACAACACTGCATTCTGTGAAACATACGTAGAAAAACGTTAGTTCTAATCTTGAAATAAAATTTTCGGTCAGAAATTCTTATTATATTCCTTTTTGCTTTAGATTAAGATTTGTTAGAAAATTTTCTCAATACTGAAGGACCACATAAAAAAAAAACACTTACTTGACCATGAGGACCAAGAGGACCACTGAGCTGCAAATGAAAAAATAAAAATAAAAACAAATCATTTTTTGTTTCAGTATGGCAAGGTTCACCTTCATTTAAGTTCGACTGACTTGTCTGTTTGTTTGTTTTTCTTTTGTTGTTATTTTTTTATTTATTCATGTTGTTGGTCCCCAAAAATAATGTACAGTTTTTGGGATTTGTTTGTGGTTTAAAGTTTTCTGTTAAATGCTTACATGATGTTGGATAATTTATTCTGAATTTTTCTATGACCTGCTTCAAACAATTTCAGTCGACATCCATGGTGAAATATGGATTTTGCATTGTGTAATTGAATCCTCGTGTGTGAACACCGATTTTGCTCGCTGTCGCTCTTGGCAAAATATTTTGCAGAAAAGGCCTACCCGTGGTAAAATCTGGATATTTTGAAGCCATTGTGAAATATTTCTCAAAGTACAGATAACAAAATTGCATGAATTTGAAGTCCCTGTCTGGATTTATCGCTGTTTTGAAAGTATTTATATAATTTTCTTTTTTAATGTTACGGGAATTAAGATACAGAAATTCATTTTTTACTGTAACGTATTGTAAATAAAAATATAAAAACAAAAATCCAAACATCGCCAATAAATAAATCAATCAATAAAATTATAAATAAAATAATTAGATAAAAAATAGCGCTTTCCGATTTAAATATTATTCTACATATTGTTAAACATTCAAGGAATGCTTCATGATGAAATATTTGCATTATTAATTATTAGAAGTATTTAATTATTCGTCTATGCGTGCAATGATTCCGAATTAAAAGTAGTATATTACATAAGAAACGGAAAAAAATGAATAAATAAATAATTAAATAATAGTTTAAAAACTTTATTAGATTATCATTACCACTTTTTTAAAATTATTTTTTCATATTTTCACTTGTCCAATTTAAAATAAAATTTGAGTTTTTCATATATCAAAAAAAAAAAAAAAAAAAAAAAAAAAAGAAGAACGAAAACAATACGTAAAACTGAGTGCAAATAATGTATCTTGACTTACTTTGTATTGGGATGGCAACACTACTGTGAAGGAACACAGTCAATGTTACAAAAATGGCGGACAGGCGCGCCATGATGGTCAGGTATACGACAGAAAAGAAACAGAGTCCAGCTTTTATACCGAATGTATTTTATATGTAACAGGTGCTCTGACAATTATGTACGAAAATGATCCTTATATATGTCGTACATTCAATTTAAACGGATAACATTTGAAACAATACAATATGTGGTGAATATTTTAATATTGCTTTGCTGAGATGAACATCAAACAAACAATCAATGATGATTCAATATACTATAGTACACAGGACTAAAATCACCCTTATAAGAGGGTTGGTACAACATATGTCTTGTAATCTACATTAATTCACTCTTTATTACTCTCTTACTATGAGACTGAGTAAGGATTTGTTTCTATGTAGCAGTTTCTTGTCCTTTCTTTTGGTACAGTTAGTATCAAGCGTACTTGACCGTGGTACTCAAAGCAGGACAAATTAAAATGTGACCCTTTTGTCTCTGACATAAAATAGTATACCGAATAACGACAGGTGTTACGGTATTATCCCAAATCATCATCTATAATTTTAAATTTTTGTTTAAATGTTTTGAAATACGACAGAAAGTTATACTTAATTGATTCAATATATCTCTGTTTTGTTTGTATATTTTATTGATATTAACTTATATATGTATTTATTTTACGTAGAAAAATAATTTTGATTTATTGTAATAATTCTTGTTCAAATTTACATGTATTATATATATATATATATATATATATATATATATATATATATATATATATTATGCTCTTCTCTTAATGGGCCCAAATTGGATAATAAAGTATTCTATTCTATTCATCTATATCAAAATATTGTCCTAACAAGACCAGGGAGTTACAACTGATTATTTACATCCAAAACGTCATTTTGTATTTGTGTGATATAATTTACAAGTTCCGATTGATAGTGACTTAGGCATATTTAAAATGGACCTGTTCCATTGATATTATCCCTTCCTCATATCGGATTTGACATGAACAGCATGGCGGGTGTCCTGCAGGAAGCAGAGACTGCTTACTTTTCCGGAGCACCTGAGTCTACCCCCGGTTTTTTGGTGGGGTCCATGTTGTTCATATGTTTTTAGTTTTTAATTATAGTGCATGGTCTTGTCTTCGTTGTTATCAGGAGTTTCTCAGTTGTTACGATTTTTCTCTCCTTCGAATATCGCTTTGGTATTTCTTGACTTTTCTTAAAATGTTTCCCGTAAATTAGAAGTTTAAACATAGTAACAAAAGGCAGACAACATTTTCCGAAATAGAAAACTAAGCATCAAAAATATTGTATATACTTATAGAAGAAAATTTCATACAAACCGATGGTTGGTTCTGTTTTGAACTTGCTTCGTTTTTGAAGGCCCAAATGTAAACTTAGGACGAAGAACAATTGTTGGACGTCAAAACGGTTATCATTTAGTTATAAGCATTACTTGAAAATTAATTCATTGTAGCTTGAAAATACCCTGATTTCACCACGGGTAAGCCCTTTATGCCAAATATGTTACAGCGAGTGGTAAAATATCGACAAAAAGGCCAACCTGTGATGAAGTCATGATATTTATACGACGCCATGAATTATTCATTTTCTAATAGGACAGTTTCTATGACAACATAGGACACATAGACGTCATTAATCACCGTAAGTTATACTATGACATCGTTAAAACTTATAGGAAACTTTACTATGACGTAATATGCATATTTTACCACGGATGTAGACTGAAAGCGTTTGAATCAGTTCATATTAGATTTTACAATATAAAATGCATAATTGTACCCTTTAAGGGTTGAAAGCATATATAGGTACAAACATATAGAGTACAATACAACATTCATAATAAGAAAAAAAACATATGAAACCTATATGACTCTATATGTGAATCTGACTATATATTGTCTGTGGTGAACCATGCAATTATTTTTCCACTTTTCTCAGTATAAGTGACTTTTTAATAAATGTAACAACATATTGCAAGTGAACCAATAGAGACAATATTGTAACAAGCTTTTCAAATTCATTTTCATTATTTTCTATTTTAAAAAATGTTTACATTTTGTTTTTCAAATTCTTCTCTAATGGAAGTTTATTTTGGAGATTTATAGAAGAAGCGAGCTTCATCTTCTATTCGTTCTTCCAGTTACTGCATTACAGCCATTTGTTTAGCTCGTTTACGTTTTGGAGTAATGCGGTTTACATGAAGACCAATCTCCTAATACAGAAATATGTGATTCACTGTCACATATTGACGCAACCAATACAGTAATTAGACAACCGGTTTTGGAGAATTTATATTCTGATTTGTAAAATCGACACGAAAACCAAACAGGAAACGCACGTCAAAATTTCGGTATTTGAATTCACTCAGTATGAACGTTTTGCTAACAAAATGAATAACAAGTAACGCCAATCAATGAACATCTACCAACAGACAGAACCCAGGGCAAAAAATGATATAAAAGAGCAAAAAAAAAAAAAAAACACAACAATAAATCTACAGAGAGTCAGGGACTGGTTTTCGAAAGTGACCTAAGATTGGTCTTAAGATACATCCTAGGACAAATCTTAGAACTGTCTTTGGACTATCTTATGACAATCGTAAATGGTAAATCAAAAGTGTCTTAGGACTGTCCCAGCAGATGTCGTTTTATGATGGTCTTATGATGGTCATAAGATTATATCTTTACATTATTTCGCTAAAAACGAAATACTAGTATCCATTTCTTAACCCTTTAAATGGAATAGTGAAGATTTATTCAAATATTTCACAACCGAATTTTATTGTTTTCTTAAAATTACCACCCATTCATATATTCTAATGTTAATTTCCAAACCCAAACATATATTTGACAGCTAAAAAAATCGACCCATTCCAGTGGTACGTCTGTGCATGTAAGTATTAGGAAGTGACCGCCCCATCCCCCCTCCCTCCCCCCACCGTAGTAAAATATAACACCGTCAATAAGATTAAATTATGACGAAAAATAACGTTCATTATTAATATTTGTGTTCCAAATTAAAGATGAAATATTACAGAAAAAAGTATTTCCAGTGTAATTTATTGAAAGGCCAAGTGATTACAACTTATAATATATTTTGGTTTGTTTATAGTAATGTTTGCAGGTCAACAGTATTTTTGTTTGTTTACTAACATGTGAATAAAAATACACGTGGTTCGAATGTACATGTATAAATGTATTATCAATGAAAAGAGTACGGGCAATGTTGCAAAAAGTACCCGCCAAACAATTTTCCGTGCATTTCTGTATTATTAATCGATTAGGTCCTATATAACTTTTTCTGAATAGTAATGAAACGGAACACAAACTTTACGTCCGAGGAACTACGGATATTACTGCATAAAGTTGAGAAGAATAAAACCTTGCTATTTAATCGACTCACAAATACCTCGACAAACACCGCGAAAAAGAAATCATGGGAAACTATTTGTTCCAAAATAAATGCTTAAGATCAACCTAATAGATATCCTAACTTTTGTGACAATTATAAGACCATCATAAGACATGTTGTGAGGTGTCCTAAGATTAGGGCTGATCTTAGGGTAAATCCTAACTTAGGCCTCTATCGAAAACATGTCTTACACTAGTAACTTATGCATGTCCTAAGACCATCCTAAGATATGTCTCAGTCTTAAGACACTTTCGAAAACCAGGCCCCAGGTTAGTACAGACACTGAACCGTGGCGGGGTTAAACTTGCTTTATGGGTTCCTAAACCTCTTCGTTTGGGCGAGTTCCTTTGCGCCAAAAAAGGACTCATTTGCGCCACAATCCTTTTGCACCAATGATCCTTTTTCGCTAATAGGATTTCAATTTATGGGGTATAAAAAGCACAAAAAATAAAATACATATTTATATATAATAATTTTATTTAAACGACTTGCCTCCCCCTTTATCGGGCTTGAGGCCGACAGGTTTAACCTGGGGGAGTTAAAGTCATTATATAAAAAAATTAAATTTAAGACTATATACATCTGTAACTGTGTAAAAAGGTAAAATGTGAAACTATATTCCACCTATGGATGCGGTATAACTGTCATTTATAAAGTGATTGAAATTTGTAGGAAATTGAGCATACGTAGTCTCTTCTGGTCAACTCTCCGGCAATAAGTTTGTTATATCTTTCGATAAGAAAATGACTGTCTAAACTTGTGGCCATCAACAATTGCTGGCTTTCCTTTGTTGGATTTCATTTAAATAAAACTGCCATTTAATTAAATGACTGTTCCCCCCAAAAAATAAACGTTCTTGTAATTACAAGATGATATTTAGAATGAATGGGTAATAGCCAGAAACATAGTTAAGTAATTAGATGTTTTTTTTTCTTTGCTTTAGAAAAGGACACATTAGCTTTTAATGGACGACTTGTCTTCGCACAAATATACATACGCATATCGTCACATTCTTATTTACTAAAATCGAAAACTAAAATGTTTATTATATATTATTTTTTTAAAAACAAATAGGACGAAAAAAATTAAATTTAAAGCAACTTCTGAAATTGGTGGTAAAGTTGACATGCACCTTCCTGCCGTAGAATCGTACGTGATCCCTCGATGCTCCTGACCAATCTTTTTGACATATTGGATTGTTTGTTTGTTTGTTTAGTTGGTGTTTAACGCCGTTTTCAGCACATTTGGCCATTTCGCGGCGGGGAGTTTTTATTGGTGGGGGAAGCCGGAGTACCCGGAGAGAACCACCGACCTTCGGTAGGAAAATTGGCAATCCTTGTCAGTTAAGATCGGAGTCGAACACACCCCGCCACAGGTGAGATTCGAACTCACAACCCCAGCGTTGACATATGATATTGGAATGTAAAATCACATCCAGTACTGTTTATTTTCATAAAAAAAATCTATTTACATCAACTTATTTCAAAATAGGTACGCGTTAAATATTGGTTTCATATACATCAATGAAATAGAAAAGTCCAATATTCATTCAAAACAAAATACGTGAGGTGAAGTTAACTGAACCGGAATGCATATCGTATTCAGTTGTAAAATGTATAACACACAGGATTAAATATTACAAGAAAGGAAATAATTGAACGCTATTTACAACAGATTTAACCAGCCGTAACAAGTACATTTTATCAGTTTAGCATGTGCTGTTCAGGTATAAATAATCAGTAACCAATCATATGGCTTGAAAAATATTTCGAACTTTTCATTGGTTTGGGTTATTTTAAATGATAATTTTTCTTTAAGATTGCTTTCTTGAGGAAAGGGGAATAACTTCTCTTTTAACTGAAATTTTTTTATTAGATGGGCGACAACTGCTTCGGTTATCAGTTATAGCATGTTAAAGATATTGTCTAAGATAATTTTGCAGTCTAAGATAGCAATACATATCTTTGCCATATGATTACCCTTGACAGAATCTTTAAATGTATTTGAGAGTTGTCATGGAGATATTTTTGTGTAAATTTTGAATTTCCTTAAAAATACGAAAGATAGTTTTAGAAATATTTTGCAAAGATTTTATTATTATGGTTTGTAGAATAATTAAGTTTTCAAAGTTATTATACGTTATTTCATGTTTGTCACTCATTTCGGATTAAAGAAATAGTTAAAGTTTTCAATTAGCAAGTTATTGTTCAGATTTAGTGTTATATGTTATGATATGCAGATGAAATAAGGTCATTTGTCTGTTTTCTCAAATTAAACTTTTTTGTCAACAATTGATGCCATTAAAAAATTAAGTTATTTAGGATTTTTCCATATTATTTGTACGCCAGAAAATATAGTTTTTCACACATTGTCACAAATTCCTACATTGTAACCAGGAATTCTAAATTTTGATCACTTTTTTCTTGATTGGCTAAAACCTGAAAAGTACGAATTACATAAAATGGCTTATTTCACCAAAGCGGCACTTGTTGATGTGCTTTCGGAAATAATGATCGTTTTATCCCTACTTTTCAGGTAAGTTCATTATTATTGTATCTTGGTTAATTTCAAAGAAAATTATTTCTTTACTGTTTATATGTAAATAATGTTTGTAAATATGTTATGAAAAATTGATCTTTAGTGTTTATATATACTTTGTACCATTAATGTGACAAACATTTTAATTGTTCAAATTCCCCTTACGATCTAGTTTATCATTCTCCTTATACATGTAGATGCAATATCATGTACAAGCCAGCTTGTACTCAATGTCGAGAAGGTTCTTTTTGGGTTAGTTAACAAAATATTATTGATCACTTTCTATAACTATTACTATTTTGATTGTATACCTATGCTTTAATTTATAATTTTCTCATTGTATCATAATCTTGAATTATAAGCGTAGGGACTTGCTGATGCGCTTTCGGAAATAAAGATCCTAAAAATTATTTCGAAGTTTTATTCCTACTTTCAGCATGGACATAACCTAGAATGTTCAGTATGAACACCACATAGCCACTCCAAAAAACCATTTGCGAAAAAAGGTCGCAGCAAAGGATCGGTTATAAAGACAGCAAAAAATGACCAAGCAACCATCCAGAGATCATAGCACGGTCTTTGATAATGGAAATCCACACCATGCCGCAAGCCCTGAATGGCTCCAGAGTAATTCATGAGTAGTTATGTCCAGGGGTATAATAACATGTCATAATATCAATAAATAAAGTAAAAATTTAACCGAGACAAAGACATTCATGACATACCTTAATTGATGTCCCACATTCTAAAGTAACAAAGCGATTAATACCGAGACAATTCTCGCACCTGCCTTAACTTGAAGTTTTATAGTAGCACTTATTTATTTCAGAGTATCAAGTTTCTTTGAAGTATATATAACGCATGTAACACACTTTTGATTTTGAACGACCACGCCTCTCTTGGTTAATACATGTACCTTGAGTTTAAAATTTCTGAAATTTAATGAAAAATCAAGGTAACAAGATATAATGCCTTGCAAGTCAACCAAGACTGGTAATGAACAGTTCATAAAAAGTAAAAAAGTGAATATTATGCATTTTTCAAATTAACTTGTCTTGATCGATCTTAATTGCCCAAAAGACAAATATGTTAATGTGTTATTTTGATTCCGAATATCGAGACAAATTAAAAGCTAACATGAACAGAATGGCAGATTACTAGTTTAAAAAGCAAAATAATACCGAAAATTTTTAACAGAGTCACATGTAAAACAATTCAAAATAAATTACACAGTGGTGGATCAAATTGGGGAAATGGAGTGGGGAGGGGGAACACCCGGCGCATTACCGCATTGCAGATAATTGATGTCATGAATACGACACACGACCCTAACAGCAGAAACAAAAAATGTTGCAAAATAGTCTTGAACGTAGTGGAAACCTTATTATCGGGTTCGAAACCATTAATGTGATGTTTTTCGTCTTCTTAGTTACCGACAAAATACTTATAAATCGTAGAAAGTCTGATGGAAATAAATCATTTTAATGATTGTCTTTCCCGATATAAGAATATCCATTGGCAATCATATAGGACAGGACTGTCAGTCGTCTTTCCTACTACGAAATACTATAGAATGGCCACTAAACACTGAATTCATGGTCAAGTATTAGAAGCTACTCAAATGTAGTCTGGTTTACAAAATTATCAGAAATTTCTAAGGCTCTTCCTGTTGATGCAGATGTAACCCTTAGTTGAGTTTGGATTCCTGTTTGTTTTGATTGTTTTGGATTTTTATGGTTGTGCTTATTAAATCATCACTGTATCTTTAACCGGTTTTCCAATACTTTGATCTCGAGCACTGCTGATGAGTTGTCAATTTACAAAATGGCCATACAGTGCACCAAATTTATTTCGGTATTTTGTGATACATTTTATTACTCATATATGAATAACAGCCTAAAAAATAAGAAACGGAGACATAAAGCTAAAAAAAGTTTTATTTTTTAAATTCCTTGAACACCTTCACATGTTTTGGCCCTGTATTTCCAAGCCTATTGCCATTAAATTGTATGGACCATCCAGACATTTGACAGAATCTTGACGACCACAATATAACACTGACAAGTATATAATAATATATTTCTTGTTCTCAGTTCTGCGGCAGGTCTAATTGATGCTTAGCACATATCTATCTTGTCCCCCATGTCTTGAATGCTTATCTTTTGAAATACCAATTTATCTATTTTTTGTTGCATGAAGATATTATTCATAACTTTAATGCGCAGATGGATTTGTACAGCCCTTCCACAAATGCCTCCGATTTCAATTTATCTCAATGGCAACCTGGCATTGCACCCTTTGTGTAAGTGTTGTTGATATATTGTTTTATATAAGAATTTACAGTGGCTTTATAGTGTGTATTATACACCCGAGGGCAGGATAGGTAAAGGGGAAAAGGGGTTTGGTACCAACGTGCACCCATAAAAAAAATACAATATACCAGCTGTTTTATAAAAACAGCCACCAGTATGTATCTTTGTTTATTTCGCACTCCATACTCTTGAATAGATGAACAGTAGATGTATATCAAAATCTTATGTGACGCAAATGTATTATTTGAATGAACAAAATAGCAATTACCAACAATTTCTTTTTAAAAGGGTTATACAATGTAGGTTACACCACATGTTTATTACTATCAAAATGTTCGGGAATAGTTTCAAGATCTTATTGTTGGTACTGGACAGCTTTTGCTGTCACGTTTGTTAGCAAGTTGAAAATTCTTCTCAAATATCGTTATAAAAGGGATCCTTTCAAAAACCCCTGAATCTCCATGTCATTTGAAAATGTTAATATCATGCTGGCCTTTAATAAATACGTCTCATTTCCAGTAAACTACAAGACTTTATATGACTTAGTCTGCATTTAAAAACAAAAGTTTCTACGATAATTTTATAGTGAAATCAATTTAACCTTGCTTTTCAAATAAAATGTTGTTGTCACGTTTCATTTTGTTCTTCAAGGATGCTCGCTGTCATATTTTGGTCTTTTTGTCAGATTTTCGAAATCCTCAGGTTTTATCTATTTCTTAAACATGAATTTTTTGTGCCCATGAACCCCTACTTTTTCTTTTATAATTCAATCATATATACGGTAAAATGATAAATGACAAAATCTTATGAAATCCTTTTTATTTTTTCGTACATTTTTGAGAAACTGAAGTTGCCAATGCAGAGACGAGGAAAAATCCAGAGGAAACCCGTTTCCTGCAATTTTTCAAGGCCTTTTAGCTCTAAAATGAGCACATGAACCTATATTTTTTTCTTGCTTATTTGTTTACTATTCATATATTCTCTCAAACTAAATCACGTATTTCAAATCCTACTTATTTACTATTAGACCAGCGATCATCCTTAACCTTTGTTTGGTATCATACTGTATTGGGAGTTTGTTTATCAATCCATACCAGAAGGTCATGATAGATTTAGGTACACATAAAGGTTAACCCCATCTGGTAACAGCCTTTCTCCTATTTTTGAAATGTTTAATCGGTGGGATAAAAATAAATAATATTTTTAACCACTTCCGGGTGATTAAATTTCTGCATGGGAATTCCCGCCTTTTTTAACTTTTATCGGAAAGATAAACTAGAGAAGACCCGAAATGGCGCTCATGTAAACAAAATGCGTAGCAACGGCATTTACATGAGGATTTTTTGGAAAATCATAGGATAAACAAATTCTCCTTCAATTTACTCGTGAATTATTTCCCAACCCTCGATAGTTAAATTTTAGATTTTAACACGGTCGCTAAAAGCTCGCGTATTGAAAATCAAAAATGTAACTATCTCGGGTGAAGAAATTCCATAACTCACTCGTACCTGAAGGAGAATCCTAAGACAGACAATGTAACTTTCTTGTGTACTTATGTTTGTAATTTCCATGTTTTATTTGTCGTTTGTACTTTTTATTTGTTGCCCTTTCCGTTTTATTTATTTGTATTCATGAAAGAATAAAAAAACATTCCGTTTGCTCATAAATTGTAATTGAAAAATGTTGGTAAGGTTAGCCTTGCTCGAGACATTTGTACTACAAGTAAAACTTCTAAGATAGTTGCAATAATAACATGATATTCAGCTGAAAATCCTTAATCCTTTATCAAAGCAAGTCGTGTCGCCCATTGGGAACTTACAATGCACAATCCAGATCTCCTCAATAGTTCTAAATTAAATGAGACATTCAGGAATTATTGATACAAATTAAAGTTTTAATTTTTTAAAATCCAAAACTTTGGAAAGCCAAAAACTTATTAAATATTTGTGAGCAAAATATCTAAGCAAGGGAGCCAAAATTCAGATAAAAGATTTATATCAGCTTTGTCATCTTTTATAATAATTTATTAACTAAAATTTGAACAAACTATCCCGCTGCATTTGTCATGATCAGCAAAGCGATGATATCCTAAGTGATTTACGAGCATTCCCGATGTCATGAATAGCTATAAACGTGTTACTCTCTGATTGAAGTATATGACAATGAAACCCTGGGTGACTTACATAATGACATGTACGAACACTGCCGATATCGGCACTAGCTACGGTTTGTACCCGCAGAGACGTAACCTTAGTGATATTTACACAGACATACACATGCTCAGACTTATTATGTTCATATGTACCCTTGAAGCAATTGTACATGAAAGATAACAATTTCAAAACCCATTATTGTCACTGTTGACTGTACATGTACATTGCCACCATTGAGTGGATACCTAAAAATCCAACCATGATATAAATAGACACTATAAAATCTTGAAAAATATTGTATGTTTCAACTCAAGACTCTTTCGAGGTATTTCCTGCAAGCAAAGTTCTTTCATTATGCAGGGTTTACTAAAAAGTCATGATCAGTCTGTTTTCAATTTAGTCTTTTTTTTCTTTCTAAATTAACAGTTTGTTTGCTTTGAGCATACACTGTCACTGCTAGTCCATTAATACATGTCTACCTGATCTTGACGAACATAATGTTCAAACAAATACTTATGTGGTTACGAAAGCAAATACATCTATAACTCAATAACACATTTTAAGGATGCTCGCTGGTCATGGTTTGGTCTTTTTGTCAGATTTTCGGAATCCTCGGGTTTTATCCATTTCTTAAACATCAAATTTTTTGCCCATGAACCCCCACTTTTTCTTTTATAATTCAATCACATTTACCTTAAAATGGTATTTGACAAAACTTTATGAAATCTTTTTTATTTTTTCATACATTTTTGAGAGACTGAAGTTGTCAATGCAAAGACAATGAAAAATCCAGAGAAAACCTATTTCCTGCAAATTTTCAAGGCTTTATAGCTCTAAAATGAGCACATGAACCTATATTTTTTTCTTGCTTATTTGTTTACTATTCATATGTTCTCTCAAACTAAAACACTTATTTCAAATCCTATTTATTTCCTATTAGACCAGCGATCATCCTTAATGTGATATCCAGGATACAACGAGCTGAGCGCATTGGCTTTATAACTGATGGAACATTAGCCAATCAACGACCGACGTTTATTCCAAGCTGGGATTAAGTAGTGTTACGATCAGTGCAGCACAGATAAATTGCTGAATATTTCTCAACAGATATGATTTGGTCTTACAGAATCTTCATGATATTGTACTGCTGAACATAACTACTCATGAATTACTCAGGACGGTTCAGGGCTTTCGACATTTTCTGGTTTTACTCATCATAGATTTTATACCAGGAAAAATATCTTGCTTTTGTCTGCGTATTAAAACATGATGGAAATGAAGAGAAAAAAAATTAGATATAAATACTCAAAACAGGTTAACTAGTATGCAGTTTCTTTTCATTTTGGCTCATTTTTATGTTTCGGAGTTTAGTGTGCCGTCCATTTCGCTGAACAAGTATACATTATTGTTTAGGGACTAGCTGAAACGCGCCTCCGAATGCGGGATTTTCTTGCTGCGTTGAAGACCTATGGGTAGCCTTGAGCTGTTTTCTGCTTTTTGGTCGGGTTGTTGTCTCTTTGACACATTTCCCGTTTTCATTCTCTATTCTAGTAAGTAACTGTATCAGGACATAATACAATGTTAAAGCAAATGGACGAAATAAAATATTCCTCTGTGTTTATTTGTTGTGATTGTGGTTGTTAATTTGTCTTCCCGGGTTTTTATATCTAATGGATTGCGTTTTTAAGTTCCTTAGGTATATTTGTCCTCTTTCCTGCATTAGGCGTTTAGCTAAAGACATACCAAGAGGACTCGGTATCTATCAATGATACGATATACTAAGAGGACTCGGTATTTAACAATGATACGACATACTAAGAGGACTCGGTATCTAACAATGATACGATATACTAAGAGGACTCGGTATCTAGCAATGACACGACATACTAAGAGAACTCGGTATCTAACAATGATACGATATACTAAGAGGACTCGGTTTCTAGCAATGACACGACATACTCAGAGAACTCGGTATCTAGCAATGATACGATATACTAAGAGGACTCGGTATCTAGCAATGACACGACATACTAAGAGAACTCGGTATCTAGCAATGATACGATATACTAAGAGGACTCGGTATCTAGCAATGACACGACATACTAAGAGAACTCGGTATCTAGCAATGATACGATATACTAAGAGGACTCGGTATCTAGCAATGACACGACATACTAAGAGAACTCGGTATCTAGCAATGATACGATATACTAAGAGGACTCGGTATCTAGCAATGATACGACATACTCAGAGAACTCGATATCTAGCAATGATACGACATACTAAGAGGACTCGGTATTTATCAGTGATACGACATACTAAGAGGACCCGGTATCTAACAATGATACGACATACTAAGAGGACTCGGTATTTAACAATGATACGACATACTAAGAGGACTCGGTATCTAACAATGACACGACATACTAAGAGGACTCGGTATCTAACAATGATACGACATACTAAGAGGACTCGGTAACCAGCAATGATACGACATACTAAAAGAACTCGGTATCTATCAATGATACGACATACTAAGAGGACTAGGTATCTAGCAATGATACGACATACTAAGAGGACTCGGTATCTAGCATTGATACGATATACTAAGAGGACTCGGTATCTAGCAATGACACGACATACTAAGAGGACTCGGTATCTAACAATGATACGACATACTAAGAGAACTCGGTATCTATCAATGATACGACATACTAAGAGGACTCGGTATCTAGCAATGATACGACATACTAAGAGGACTCGGTAACAAGCAATGATACGACATACTAAGAGAACTCGGTATCTATCAATGATACGACATACTAACAGGACTCGGTATCTAGCAATGATACGACATACTAAGAGGACTCGGTAACCAGCAATGATACGATATACCAAGAGGACTCGGTATCTAGAAATGATACGATATAAATAAAAACTACCAATTTGATAATGTATTCCATTTTATTGACGAAGTATAAATTCTATGCATGTCATATTTATCCTGTTTGATACTGTTTCTGCTGACTGTTGACTGCTCCTTTGATGGCTCTGTCAAGTTCTGAACTAATCTGAAAGTACAACAATACAGGTGACAAAAGGAAAATATGTGAAGCTATTATTACTTTATCTACTTATATTTAATAAAATAAAAACAATAAGAAATATTTGTTGGCACAACAAAGCAGCAAAGAAAATGATTGTCTGAAAAACTCTTTTATTACGCTTTGTAAAATTTGTAGAAACGGAATGTCATAAAATAGTTTGTTTTAAATATTTGTTCTTCAAATTGAACCTTTTACATAGTTCTAAACCGAATATACATGTAAGTGAAAAAGTATATTTTCCCCAACAAATAACTTCATATGTTGCATCTTGATCGACGTTATAAAAGTGGTATTCAGATGGTAATACAATCTTAAAACAACCTTTAAAAGTTGTTTCACCAATCCGTATATAATGTTATTTCGACAATTAGTCTTAAATAAAATAACATTATAAACAAGCTACTCTTTTTTTTTAGGAAAGAAAACCAATTTTTCCTTCATAAAAGGAAAGAACGGATTATGAGTAAATTGTCAAGAAGACAAACTTTCATCTCCGAACTGAAAAGACCAAACATACACATTTAGTTGTGACCACACATCATAGGTTTTTTAGATTTGGATATAAGCTGCTATAAATGAATAGAAATTTAGGGACAACAATAAATACATCAGTTTGTGATACTAAATTAGATATGATACATTCGGATTTCTGCTCAAAGCTCCCTACGTCACTAATAAACTTTATAAGTATATTGAGCACATCGGAAGGAAAATAAATTCTTGAAATTTCTTTTAAAATCAACAAATATATAAGATACTACTATTTTAATCTAAAAGAATTTTAAATTTTGTACAATCTGTGGAGTACCTCTTTCGAGCATAATTCTGTCCTTGTGTTTTGGCTTTACCATTTTGCTCTCTTTGACATTTTTTTTCAATTCGCTTTTCAACGGTTTGATTATTGTTTTTGATTTCAACATTTATACCCCTACAGAACGACTGATTAATCGTAAATCAACGAAATGTGCACTTCTTTTGCAGTACAATTGGTTACATAGAATTTTGTATTACTTACCACTCCTTTAAAATATGGATTTATTCCTTTCACTGAAAGAAATATAAAGAAAACTAAGTTATACAACAGTTTGTAACTAGAATATCAGCAATATTTCATTTTTAAATTTTATTTGATCTTTTCATATATCAGGCATGGGATAATGGAAATAAACAGAGACTGCTTACTCTTCCGGAGCACGTGAGTCTACCCCCGGTCTTTTGGTGGGGTCCGTGTTGTTCATAAGGTTTTAGTTTTTAGTTTTTAATTGCAATTCATTTTTTGTTTTGGTCTTGTCTTCGTTGTTCTCCGGAGTTTGTCAGTTGTTTCGATTTTTCCCTCTTCGAATATCCCTTTGGTATTTCTTGACTTTACTTATTGTAATGCCATGCAATATTTGTTTTAATATCTTCGATAAAATTTGTTCATGTTTTTCAATGTAAAAAAAACTTTTTTCTTATTCACTAGATCATTCTGTGAACAAACAATATGTTATACACTGTCAAATAAGATATCTCTACTCTATTTAAAACGCCACCAACTACGTGTTATATATGTATTTAAAACAAACTTATATCTGATAGAGAAACCTTGTCATCTTTCAGTTAACTTGTGGTTAACGTATATATTACTTTCATACAGTTGTCTCTAGTTTTAAATAATGAATTATATCTTGTATTGTCACATAGGCATCGACAAGAAATGGATTCAAATTTATTTTTGTCTTATCATGAAGAAGACAAATATAATCTTACATGGAAGGTACTGAGCTCCTTTATCTATTACAATTGTAATTATTCCTGAAAAGAAATTATATAATCTCATTATCCCAAATTAAATTTCTTTCGTTTAATATGTAATTGGGAAGTCAACCTATATTTGTTAATGATAGTATTATGAATTAGTATACAGTTGCGACTAGTCATAACCTCTCGTCCAAGTTAATTTGCAGAGCAGTTCTAAGAACTGTTCTAAGTTAACTTAGCAGTCAGGAAGAAAATTACTTTCTCAAGAAGAAACGATCTTGAGTCAAAAAATACTTAGTATATTAAAATTAAAATTAAAAAAAAATAATAATATTAAAATTAAAAAGAAAAGAAAAAATAACATTAAAAAAAAGACCATGACATGTTAGAGTTGTTCTAGATCATGACAGGTTAGAGCTGTTCTTGACAATGACAGCTTAGAGCAGTCAGAATAGGTCAGGATTCTGTTCTAGAGCAGTCAGAATAGGTCAGGATTCCCTGTTCTAGAGCAGTCAGAATAGGTCAGGATTCTGTTCTAGAGCAGTCAGAATAGGTCAGGATTCCCTGTTCTAGAGCAGTCAGAATAGGTCAGGATTCCCTGTTCTAGAGCAGTCAGAATAGGTCAGGATTCCCTGTTCTAGAGCAGTCAGAATAGGTCAGGATTCTGTTCTAGAGCAGTCAGAATAGGTCAGGATTCTGTTCTAAAGCAGTCAGAATAGGTCAGGATTCTGTTCTAGAGCAGTCAGAATAGGTCAGGATTCTGTTCTAGAGCAGTCAGAATAGGTCAGGATTCTGTTCTAGAGCAGTCAGAATCGGTCAGGATTCTGTTCTAGAGCAGTCAGAATAGGTCAGGATTCTGTTCTAGAGCAGTTGTAAAACAGTCAGCAGAATTGCTCTTAACTTGGTGAGAAGTTATGTCTGCACCTAACTGTACCGGGGTATTTATTATCATAATTATATTAAGTCTATCCTCCGTAACTATCTTTGAGTTGGAATTATGTTATCTCTGTTATACTTATGCTTTGACGGTCTGTCCGGCAATGGAAATATATCTTCAGAGTCAATATCTGTAAGTGTAACCGATATACGTTGGATTTAAAATACATGTGTTAATGATGATCGCTGGTCTAATAGTAAATAAATAAGATTTAAAATAGGTGTTTTAATATGAGAGAACGTATGAATAGTAAACAAATAACGAAGAAATAATATAGATTCATGTGCTCATTTTTGTTTGCATGAAATTGGTTTTCTCTGGATTTTTCAATGTATTTGCATTGGCAACGCCAATCTCTCATAAATGTTTGAAAAATAAGGGATTTCACAATAGTTTGTCAAATACCATTTTAAGGTATATATGATTGAGTGATAAAAGTAAAAGTGGGGATTCATGGGCAAAAAAATGTTTAAGAAATGGATAAAAACCCAAATATTTCCGACAAAAAGACCAAAACATGATCAGCGAGCATCCTTAAAATACCTAAAAAACCCCTTATGTGTTTCTTTTCTTGCAGAGTATATACATTGTATTTGTATATGAAGTACTTTCGGATGGAAATAGCTCGGTTATGGCTATTGATTGAAGCTAGAAAATATTACATACCTTTAGGACCCGGTAAACCAATTGGTCCTTTAGGTCCTGGTGGACCGGGTTTTCCAGGAGGTGGAGGAGGTGGACGTGGGCCAACCATACCTTTTGGCCCTGGATCACCTGTTTCACCTTTTGGACCAGGTCGGCCTTGTACTCCAGGATTACCATTTGGACCTTGTGGTCCCGGATCGCCTTTACCGCCCTTTTTACCGACTGGGCCTTTATCTCCTGGTGGGCCTTTTGGTCCCGGCGGGCCTTGAGGACCTGGTGGTCCGGGCCTACCATCTTTCCCGTCATCACCGTCTTTTCCGTTTTCACCCGGGTTTCCTGGTGGGCCTTTGACTCCTGGTGGTCCGGGTGGTCCAGGGGGGCCAGGTTTACCGTCTTTACCATCAGCTCCCGGCATACCCGTGTCGCCTATAAATATAACATGGAAATATGTGTTTCATTCAATGATCCAGCCAATAAACACAAGCCCTCTGAGCATACCAAATGGCGCGAATTCAGTTAAATTTTTATGAACAGATTTAAAACCGATAATATAGAAAATGTTAGAAATTAAACTGTTAAAAATATTGTTGTGAATATATATATCAGTTTGCGGTACAGATATATTCTAAAAAGAGGGTAAATTAGGAACATATTTTCCTATAATTAGATAAAGTAAAAGATGCTTAGTTAAATATATGTTTCAATAGAATTAGCATCGGTGCACGCGATTAAGAAATTGAAAAAGGACGTTAAAATTAAAAAAAAAATAGATCTAATATTTAAAAACTGTTAGATGACGAACTTTTTTTTTTATAATTCATTATTTGTATATATTCCCTATTCGGGCTTATGATTTGGATAATAACATATTCGTTGTCCTTTTCAGTTCAAGGTGGGGTTTCACTAAAGGCCTTTACAGTTTTGACTGATCGTAACTACTTTGAATATATACCAGTTACGACTGATCATAACTCTTACGACCTTTAGTTGAACAGTCCCCCGGGACGTTGTATCATTATTAATATTTTACCACCACAATAATACTAATTTTCATCAGAATCGAAACATACCATGCATTTTTTACTAAAAAAGTAATATAACCATTTTACTGAAGTTTCAAATATACATGTACAAAGGAACATTTCAACATTTCCAAATATGTCTGTCACTCCCACTAACATTTCAAATATTTCTGTCGTAAACTACTACTATAATATATTTGAATGTTTACAAACTATAAAATACCCAGTTATTAATATGTTCTTGTTTTGTATCCGACATAGAGGAAGATATATATATTGTCAGCATTTTACCGGTTTATCGCTGTGAAGGACACCAGAGCCAAAAACATTAAAATGTTCTTGTTTTGTATCCGAAATAGAGGAACTTATATATGTTGTCAGCATTTTATCGGTTTATCGCTGTGAAGGACATCAGAGCCAAAAACATTAAAATGTTCTTGTTTTGTATCCGACATAGAGGAAGATATATATATTGTCAGCATTTTACCGGTTTATTGCTGTGAAGGACATCAGAGCAAAAACCATTAAAATGTTCTTGTTTTGTATCCGACATAGAGGAAGTTATAAATATATTGTCAGCATTTTACCGGTTTATCGCTGTGACGAACATCAGAGCCAAAACCATTGAAATGTTCTTGTTTTGTATCCGACATAGAGGAAGTTAAATATATTGTCAGCATTTTACCGGTTTATTGCTGTGAAGGACATCAGAGCCAAAACCATTAAAATGTTCTTGTTTTGTATCCGACATAGAGGAAGTTATAAATATATTGTCAGCATTTTACCGGTTTATCGCTGTGAAGGACATCAGAGCCAAAACCATTAAAATGTTCTTGTTTTGTATCCGACATAGAGGAAGTTATAAATATATTGTCAGCATTTTACCGGTTTATCGCTGTGAAGGACATCAGAGCCAAAAAACCATTAAAATGTTCTTGTTTTGTATCAGACATAGAGGAAGTTATATATATTGTCAGCATTTTACCGGTTTATCGCTGTGAAGGACATCAGAGCCAAAACCATTAAAATGGCAAATGACAAGTGATACAAGTATTTGTGTGCAAAAATTTGGTTTTAATTCTTTCATGATGGACATTTACAACGCTTGGGTTAAAATTATCTCCAAAAGTGATATTTGGATATGTAGGGTATTTTTACAGTTGCCAACTCAATTGTTATTATTAGCAATTTTCAAAAGGACAAATACCAGGTGATGTGCTGCTAGATTTTGACAAGTTCAGGAGAAATTGTCCGACTCCTTTCTAACTTTTAGCACTTATTGGCCAAGTTTACTTGTTACATACCAAGTCGAATGTGTGTCACACATACTTCTCGATGAAAAGCCCCTGAGAGTATTACAATTCGGTACATTTCAAATAACAATTTGGTACATCCCAAAGGCAAACATGGTTCAAACTTACGGAACCTAAACTTGCACATATTCGGCAACGTTAAATTTGCTTTTGTTGACGTCATACTTTCAGCAAAATTCCACACAAACAATATTTGAGGATTTCAGAAGTGGAAAGGACAAAATTAGTAACAACTATTGGAAACAAAATTGTACTTACATTATATTGAAATATTTGAGATATTTGGTTATTTCCAGTTTTTTTAAAAATACGTACAATAAGGGAGCAACCATTTGATTTTTCTCGGGGGTTAGGATCAAATTTGAAATAAAAAGGCAGGGCCAGAATTTTGGCAAAATAAAAAGACAGGATCACTTTAGGTGTGAAAAAAAATGCAGGACCTGTGTCAATCATGATTTTCTGTTTTTTGTTTTAATGAAAATAAAAATTTAGGCCGCAATAGTGGCCGAAGATAAACTCCAAGACCAAAATTTCAAAGAAAACAATAAAAATAATGAAACAGTTCATCCTATCCCCCCTCTAAAAATCAAATAGTTTCTCCCTAATTATTTTAAGACTATCTATTTACTTATGTCCAGTCATGAATAAATGTTATAGATCAATGATATAGCCTTTCTACTTAAAAAAATGAAACTTTATTAATAAGTATATGAAAACAATTTTTCTTATTGTTCCAGTGTAAATATTCATAATTATTCTAAAAAACTTTAATCATCGTTACCTAAATGGTGAAAAATGGTTTCGAAATATTGCCAAGTTCTCTGTATCTGTGATCAGAGTTTTAAAGTTGCTAAAAAGACTGGTACAAGACTCACTAGACTTATCTAGTGACATTTCCTTAGACTCATGTACTGTTACCTGATGAAAGTCAGATGTTTTTCTGGAGTTAAGTCGCCTTGTCCATAAAAAATCAAATATGCACGGAAAATCACAAAATTAGCAATTTTCGGGTAAATTAAAAAACGTGTCGACTTAGATGGGCTCAATATATCTTGTTAAAATTTGAAATATAGTTTGTTGAGATAAGTATCTTTCAATGGTCAACTGCTAATCAATGCTAAACATATAGCTTCAACTCCTATTTTGTTTTTTAATTTAACGAAGTTTACCCTTGGCTTAATGAAAAAAGTCAAGTAAAAAGCCTAAATGATATCAATAAATTTAAGTTTACCTTTAACACCTCGAGGCCCAGGTGCCCCTCTACGTCCATTTGGCCCTACAAATGATCAAATTTAATACAGCATTTCAAATGTGATAAACGACTTCGGAACCATACTAAATTTTCAGGTCAAACGCTTCAATTTTATTCTATCGGATAAAGAAATGAGCATTAATTGTCTGATCAGACCTGATATGAACGTTATACATATTGCATAAATATTGGTGAACAAGGAGTATAATATACTGTAAATTCAACAATTATTGGGATTTTGTCATTTTAGACCAAAATGCGATTTTAATTGTTGCGACATTGAGAAAAATCCATCTTCATTCGTATAAAAATTACAAAATACGAATTCAAATTATAGTGATTACAACCTGTCACATTTTTCGCAATAATAAAAGCATTGCAATAAATTCCGAATTTACAGCATATCTTTTCCGCACTTTTTCCCTTCTTTTGTGCACTTTTATTGTTTGCACCATCTTTAGTTTTTTTTTGCGTATTTGATAGATAAAAACTTTCCGTCAGCTAAAGTTATCCCAACATACAGTATAAAATGTATCTCCGGATAACTTTGTTGCCTCCGCCACCCACCACCATAATGGTGAGGAAAAAAATGTCAGGGTTATTATCAAAAAGTTCGCGAATGCAATTGATAAATCAGTGCGTGTAATATTGATATAATATTTTCTCTGAATCCATCGATAGGTAGAGACGTAGATGTATGTCGTTAATTTAGATTTAAAACGTTATACTATTCATCCTACTGTGAAGAGACGAATGTCATTTTACAAATCCTTTTATTTTGAAAAAAAATATATTCTACGAAAATATTATTAAAGGAAAATATTTTTTTACTAACCTTGCGGTCCGGCAGGGCCTTGCTCGCCTTCAGGTCCTATAATTCAATAAGAATTTATGAATCTATGAATTATTATTGTACTAATCATGCACTATTAAAAGATATAAATTGAGTAAATTCTAGGCTAACCATTAAATTCCAGGTATTTAAATTAACAGTTATGTTAACCATGCTAGCACTAATTGTACAAAACACCGTTAAAAAGTAATCTGAACAAAGCTAACAAATTCTTCCAAAACTGTTAGTATTTCGATAATAAACATGTAGCGTAAAATCGATACGCCAGAAATGTGAATATATTTTTGAAATCTCCCGCGTGCATAGCTCTGTCAGAAGATGGTTGTAGGTTTCCCCTCTTGGCCATTTTAATATTTTGCATTGCACTTTAACTTTTCCGGGTTATTATATTGGTTTGAGAACTTTTGGCCTTTAGCACAACTGATGAGTCGTAAATCGAAGAAATGTGCACATCTGTGCATCAACATTGGTATCACAGAATTTAGTAAAATATTCTTTCATGAAATGCAGAAAGAATCATGTGAGCAATTTAAACTGCAGACAGTGGACGGATATGTTGTGACCTCAGAGTACCAAAACTAGATTATTCAATATAATAATTTTATTTCAAATCTAATCATTTTGAAATAATGAAATTATATACCAAATAAAAATAAAGATTTTATATATAAATCCGTCTTACCTGGGTCACCTATTGGTCCTTTTTTCCCGGGCGGTCCAGGCTTTCCAGGTGGTCCAGGTTTGCCAGGGAATCCTGGGGGCCCTCTCGGTCCAGATCTACAAACTATAAAGTACAAAATTACACATGTTCAAATCTTTCATTTATATTTTGACATTGATCATTGTAATCTGTATGTTTAAAGTGACTGTGCAATAATAAGCATGTTAAGCAGAACACTCAGAAAAATTAACATAAAATGCCATTACAACTCACCTCTGCACGTAAGAGAAAGAATTCTGGTCAACAGCTGTGCAAGTTGAGCAAAACCGGATGGGTTGAAAACATAGCTAGGCTGAGATGCTATGGACCTGAGTTCAGATAAACTAACACCGCGTCCTATACCAATAGCAATAATGGTAACACCTTCATTCTTCAGTTTCCATGCCTCCTGTTTGGGATCAGGTCCTTTATTATTTTTGCCATCAGTTAACAAAATAACAATTTTTGTGGCACCATATCTTGGTGGAATATTTCTGTTGGATGGTAGAAAACTAACCGTCCTGGCATACTACAAATAATATGAATGCTTGGTGAGACAAAAATAACCACAACCTTAGATTTAATAATAGGAAGCAAGAAGGGGGTATACGAATATTATCCATAACATATTTCATCTTCAAAGTTAAGAGAGATTAAAAGATGAGTCGAAATCTCGTAATTGACACCAAGACAGTATGACCTACATGTACATGTATAGGAGTTACTGTTTGAAATATTTCAATTTGTACCTTCATCGATTTTTTTAAATTCAAATTTAATTTTTTTTAACTTTCAATTCCCTCAGTTTGCTAAAATTAATCAAATTTTAAGTTATTTTTTAACGCATGACCAATCTCTATTAAGAGGGGAGGGAGGGGTAACTTATAATTTCTGCAGTATAAACAACACAATTAATAATTATAAAAAACAATATAAAGTTACCTTACTAGTTATTCAATGTGTTTTTTCTCTTTCTGATATGAAAGAGTCAATACATATACAAATATTATTCAATATATCAAAATCCTCACAGTTGAAAAGCCATATAAATATATTAATAGGTTCTCCCACGAGTCCATATAAAAGATTGTGGTTATCTTTCATTAGTGTGAGAAATTGGCCTGTTCTAACGAGTGGAGAGCACCATTACGAATGAAAAAAAAACCTGTTATTTTTTCACACATTGAAAGGTTTCCCCGATTTTAAATTCTGGCCGATTAAAATTGTAAAAATTCAAAACGAAAACCTAAAGAAAGCAACACTGATTGATCAACTAGAATTGTGACATAAGAATTAAAATAGAAAAGAATCTGCATATTGATTAATAATTAATATTATTTACCAATAGAGCTGACCCAATGGCTGTCGCCGAACCTCTCCTGACAGGGAAATTCCAGATGGCATTCTGTACTGCCGTTGCTGAGTCATATCTGTTTAAGTGGAAATGATTCTTGACATTTTGTGCGAAGCAAGCAGCACCAAACTGGGTTCCTTTTTTACCGACGACATCGAAGGCTCCTACGATGTTTTTCATAAAGGTTTTCATTTTATTGAAGTTTGTTTGACTGCCGATACTTCCGGAATCGTCGTACAGGAAAACTATATCGGCGAAGGCTGCACATTTTGGAGAAACTGAAGAAAAGTGGGTAAATAAGATTAAAAATAGTAGTAGTAGTATTAGACCAGTGAATATATTTTTAAAAAAAATGGCTGTTTAGACAAATTTGGGTGACTATTCAAAGTTTTGAAATTGATATTATCTTCACACTGACTATGAATACACAACAAAATAGACAACAGGAAAGATCAACAATGAAATACGAATAAAGCAACTACAGTTGAGATCAGTTCTAACATCTCAACTATTCTGTCAAAGAGGACGGTTCTAGAAACATTCTAGAACGGATCTAGGGTAGAACCGACCCTGTCATAAATGGTTCTAAGGTAGAACCGTCATAAATGGTTCTAGGGTAGAACCGTCCAGAATGGTTCTAGGGTAGAACCGTCCAGAATGGTTCTAGGGTAGAACTGTCAGAAATGGTTCTAGGGTAGAATCGTCCAAAATGGTTCTAGGGTAGAACTGTCATAAATGGTTCTAGGTCTGGACACACCCTGTCATAAATGGTTCTAAGGGTGTCAGAATGACAGTTCTAGAACTGTTTTAGAACAGTTCTTCTGACAGTTGTAAAGAGAGGTTAGAACTGAGCTCAACTGTACATCCAACAGAAAGAACCCCGGAGAAAAAAAATAAACATAAAAAAAACACAAATCCCAAACATAAACACAAGAAGAGTGGTGCGTGGTATAGACTCTGAACTGTGGTGTGGTTAAACGGGCTTTATGAAGTTCATGTTTTTCTATACACATTAAGATTATTATAAAACATGGAGAGAACTGAAGTCTTGATGACTAGTATATCAGAATGAAAGAAGAATGTTTGCGAGTGTGTGTGTTGAATAAGATATTAATACAGTTGAAACTTTAATTGATATATGATAACAGAAGAACTTTAATTTGTTTTTTCATGAGATGAAAAAAATAACACCGCGTGTGGTATATGCTAAAATATAATGTATGGCTTTATTGTAAAGTGTATTCCATGTGTATTGGGATTATTTTAAGTATAATGCAAACAAAATTACAGTCAGTCATTACTTTATTCGACGGTTTTGTTAAATTACTCTAAACAAGTGATCACAGGAAGGTCACAATACCACGCCAATTAGTAAACGACATAAAATTATTACAAATAAACACAACAAGCATAACTTAGTACGATTCTTGTGTATACAAACATACGATTAAACCAAGTATTTCATGATTACCAACAATGTGACCGTAAAGTCCTTACACTGATATGTACATAGCTTCATAGCAGAGATAAATTCTAATTGATGGAATGATAAACTAAGCAATAAGTTAACCAATAAGTTGGTATAATATGTTTAATTATGTTAAAAAAAACTATTAAATTATTTTGAAAATAAGATAAAAAACAAAACTATATTATTTATTTAGGGCCCAACTGGAAACATATTTGTTTAAATATCTACTCAAAACCATCTCACCGTAACACAAAATAGGTTGATCTTAAATATAAATACATCAACAAGGGCCCACAGTTAGAGGGGCTCAATGGAGAAGAATTGTTGTTTTTATCTTACATGTATATTCGGTGATATCTTCAAAAGTGTAGAGAAGAAACTTAGTCTCTTTTAAAATCAATGCAATTATCTTAAATTGTTTCAATTGCGATAATCTTTTCTTTAACGTGGATTTTCTGTCATACCATTGTCTTTGCTCTCCCTTTCATAGTTTAAAATATTGGTTAATACAAATATTAGCTTTTCTGAAAAGCTAACCATGTCATAACAGTTTGATAAATAATTGTCACTCAATAATAAGAACAGGAATAATTTCAGTCTATCTCTAGTTGTGATTTTCTTGTCAAAAGATAAATGATTTTAACTATTACCGAATTTCAATCTTTCCTCTCTCGCGTGAAAAGCTGTTGAGTAAGAAATTAGACAGAAGAAGTGTGAGATAATAGTATGGAATAAGCAATTGATAAGCTTTTCTCCCATTCTTCGCGTATTCCTCACTTCTCAGCCCAGTGGTTAACAATTCTTTAATTCCCACGTGGATTAAAAAATCTCTCCCAATTTCCCCACCGATATTCACGGATTTAAAGTTTATCGGAACGATAATTTAGAAATGTTCCGAAATGACGTTCATCTTAACAAATTGCGTAGCAACGGATTTTCTTGAGGTTTTATGGTCGAAAATCATAAGAGAAACACATTCTCATTCAATTTATTCATTTCTCCACCCTCGATTCTTATACATTTTAGATTTTAAAATGTCCCTGAAAATCAAAAACTTAACTTTCTCGGGTGGAGAAATTCCATAAATCAATCGTACATGAAGCAGAATCTATATATAATTTGGCGAGCTGTATAAAAGTTTTAATTATCTTTATTTCGAAAACGATAAAATGGTATTGTACTCAAAGCCATAACTGCATAAAAACCCATTGCACTGTCACAACATCAGTTCTTACACGCTCTTCTTCGTGACATTTTTAAACTCTTTCCCTTTTGTGTCTGTGTGTGCGTGTATGTGAGAGTTAACGTATATATGGGGTGTTTATGAAAAAAAGAGAATAAGAATAGGATATTTACCTGACCATCCGCTCCAGGATACTAAAAGAGAAACCAAGTAGTTCATATCCATAGGTATATATATTCTTTATCAAACATAAAAAAATAAACATATAGGCCATCTTAGTTAATAAACCACCAGACAAATTATAGAACAAAATGTCGTATACTTTAATAAATAAATTATTTTCTTTGGTATCTCTTCATTTGTCTTTGATAAATCGTAATTTCAGAATAAAAAAAAATAACAGGACTGCTAAGAATTAGTTTAAATAAATAGGAAAAAAAGATAACAACCGTACACTTACTTGGAATCACTGTTGCTGCAGTGCTGTGAAATATTACACCCAGCAACGCAGCGTAAAACGCAATCATGACTGAACCTGGATGATATGATATATTACCAATCAACGACTTATATATGTAAGGACATATTGTTTATTACAGAGCAACAGATGACTGTAACATTTGTAATCCTACAAAAAACAATTCAATTTTATGTAATTCATTTAATACAATTTCAGTCCTAGCGGAAGTAACATTTCAATTTATATTATCAGTCTTAATGCTAGTGTTTATACATGCAGAAATTCTCCAGTCTTTTTCTTAACCCAATAAACTTTGTCTTCCTTTTAAAATATTTTTTTACATTTCAGACAAGAATGATTAATGTTTTACGTGATTAAAATTTAAAGCCTCTGGTAGTTTATTCTGTGAACTTGAGTCATACCCTTTTGGCTTTAAATTCTAACAAACTAGTCTTTCTATTAAAACGATGTTTTTTATCTCCATTTCCAACATCGTGTCCTTTTTTCTTTTCTCTTAATGAATAATTAAGACTTAACCGACCTGTGTTTCCTAGTTAGAAGAAATAGAAGCTTGTCGGTTCAAATGTCTAATGACAGGACATTCTCAATATTACTGTTTGTGTAAGACAAGAGAATATTAACAAAACTGTGAATATTCTTTAGGTCTGAGAAACCAGAGTGAATTATCTTTTCCTAACCAATGTAGGTAAGGGAGATAATAAATTTGTCTCCCTTTTAGCCTCAGGACAAAAGAGAGAGAATTTAATTATCTCCCTTACCTACCTTGGTTATGAAAAGATAACTCACTATGGTTCCTCATTGTATACTGGCTTACCTTGAAGAGTTATATAAACTGATATTGATTATGTGCGAGACTAATTCGTTTCAATTACACTTTTATCCCTTTTTATAATCTATATTCTTAAAGTTTTACTTATCAAGAGACCGCGCATAGGTCCAAACAATGTCCCTTTTCCATTAAATCATTTGTCGTCTTCTGATCGATGCGGTAACGTTGATTTTAATGTATTTTGAATATGGTTTTATCATTATGTTATTTTGTCGAAAAACTTCCTGTAACTGAAACTGTTCTTACCGGTTTATCTTGCTTTTTTTACAATCTTCTCGTTTTGTTTGGAATTTCTAAAATTTGAATTGTATGGTATATGTGTAGTTCCCGTAGACAGCCTCTTTATAATGTCATATAAGCCGTGTGTTAATCGATAGCCCTTTGTCTATGTAATACGAATTTGATTGTTTGAATATGTTAAACACCGTATATCGGCTGTCTTGATTCAATTTTATAACCTACATAGTAACTATACATTGTACCAACATCAATGAATATAATGAGAAGAAATATTCTCTCAGTGACCGGTGATTAGTACTGGAAACTATTGGCCGGTAAAGTGTTTCTATATAATAAAACAGTTATTTAACAGTCATTTCGGTATATAGCCATTTTATTTGTCCCCTCGACACATTGAATATTTCCCTCCACTACGCATCGGGAAAATAGTCAGTGTCTCGGGACAAATAAAATGGCTACATCCTTCAATAACTTTAAATAACTGTATGCAATGTGCCGAGATAGCATTAAACCCTTTATTGGTGTGTTATTTCAGACTTTCTCGTTTAGTAGAGCGACAGTATCCGACCTGCACTATGAGAGCCTTAGCTAGTGTTACTGTTAAAACAAGCACATTCCGACTCTGCTATATGAATTGTGTACCGTCCAATCTAACTTTGCAGTTCTACCAATCGTTCACATTGTTGGTATTCATACTGTATTGGTTTTCATAGTATGTTTTATACACTGAAGTATCAGGATAGATAAGGGCGGGAGTGGTCCTATAAAACCGGTTTAACACCACCAGTGTTAAGTGTCTGTACCAAGTCAAACTATCCTGACTCTTAGCTATGTTTGTGTTTTATGCATTGTAATGTAATATCTGTCCGGGGTTCTGGCTGTTGTGTTGCTTTGATTGATTGGTATGTCCCTGCTGACATTTCCTGTCATCCATTTTGTTATTTATTTAATGTAACATACTCGATGAACTTATATTGTGTTCCAACATTCGTAAAAAAAAACCTCGAACAACTAAAATGTTGTTTTAATATTCGTAAATCCTGATATTATTGAGGATATAAAAAAAATTATTTGCCAAAAATTACATACTTATTACGTAAAGCATGTTAACTACACAGCATTTCGTAACGCGACGTCACTGCGTCTATACTCCCTTGTGCATAACTCTGTCCTTAGATGATTTCGGCTTTACCGTTTTGGTCATTTTGGTTTTTCCAAATTTGGTTTCAAAGTTTTGGATTATTGTTTAGGATTTCAAATAATCCTTTGATACTTTTGTTGCACAAGATGTGCACATTTCGTCGACTCATCGGCTGTGCTCAAGGCCTAAAATGTTGAAACCCAAAACGACAATCCAAAAGGTTGAAGAGCAAATTAAAAAATGTCAAAATCACCAGAAGGGGTAAGCCAAAACCGTCTTAGGACAGAGCTAAAGGCCATATGTACAACTGATAAATCGTAAATCGACAAATGTGAACATTCTATATGTCAAAAGTGGGATCGTAGCATTCTTATGTTTAAAAAAAATGAGAAAGAACTTAAGTTGCCATGAAAACTATAGTACAAAATTACAGTATCTCTAAAGTTTTCAGATATTCCATAATGTGGTAAAAATTGGGAATTCAGGTTTTTTTTTAATGATAATGCGTTTAAACTGAAAAGGTATTCTGAAAATAAATCAATTACAATATTATTTAATGCTATGTTGACTTTTAAACCTTTGAACCTATAAAACTTGTTTCCAAGGACAGTAGTGTATTTGGAGTTTGTATTTTGAAGAAAAAAAAAAAAACGTTTTGTTGTTTACTGCGGTACACATAATATAGTGTTTTAATATCTGCCGACATCAACAATTGGTTTTATTAATCATTTGCAACATTCAACTGCTACACTGATATAATCTTATAACAGTTATCCACTGTTGTCAATTTCAACGGAAACCAAAATAGAATTTATGCGTTCGCTGTAGATGCTGTTTAAAATAATACAATATTATATTGAATATTTTTTGGAGTTATCGTTCTTACGTCAATATGATGAATTAAGAACTGTTGAACTGAAAAATGGGAAAACAAAAAAGTTGCACTCAGAACAAGTTTATGGATTTTATATATATTTTTTTAAAGTTCGATATCGCGTCGCCTTTTTATCATTACTGTTTACTAATTTATAGAAGTATGTCGTGTAGATGTTGTAATATAAGGTTCAATGCGAAAATTTGATATATTGGGACAGAGAATTAATGGATTTTGGAAATATTGTAAGGACAATAAATTACCTTTTTTTAACATCGGACTCGGACATCTTTTGAACTGAGTTTTACTGTTTGTATCGCTGTGTGTTTGTTTTTTCTACATTGGCGGTAGAGGTATAGGGGGAGGGTTGAGATCTCACAAAACATAGAAGTCAGGAACCTCCAGCCTTTGTAAGTCTTGTGTTTTTTCAGTTTGGTTCATTTGTATGTTTCGGAGTTTAGTGTACTGTGTATTATTGTATAGGGGCCAGCTGAAGCCCGCCTCTGGGTGCTTTGAAGACCCATTGGTAGCCTTGGGCTGTTTTATTCTCTTTGGTCGGGTTGTTGTCTCTTTGGCATTCTATATTATATTCTTACCGTTATCAGTTACAATATACATTCATGTAATATAGGGTGGCTATGTGAGAGTATTTAGTACGTGTTATATACTGTTTAGAAATTTAAGAAATAATTCATTGGGGTAATGGAGTAGAGGTCGTTTACACACACCTATACTGTATTATTACATGAATATTTTTTTTTCTATTTTCTGATTGGATGAGAAATGTCTTAAAGGTCTTCCGTACTCGCAATAGTAACTGAGAAGTGTAGTGCAAGAATTCCACTTGCACAGTTATGGGATTAAAATAGATCCTGACCGGTAAAGCGGAATTTAATAGTGACCAATTTGTTCTTAAAATAGAAAGGGAATGTCAATTTTGCCGATTCAGGTAATAAAACACTTACTGGCTATGTAACAGTTCAAGCGGAATTTAATAGTGACCGATATTTTCTTTAAATATAAAGTGAAAGAAGAGTTTTCCGATTCATGTAATAAAACAATTACCGACTTTGTAATAGGTCGTTATAAGGATTGATCAACCCTTGAAAATATATATTCACCTCGCCTAAAGGCTCGGTAAATATTACATTTTCTCGGGTTGAAAAATCCTGATAGCGACCTAGTACAGAGTCATTAATTGTATAATATTGTTTAATAATGAAAAGTTTAACTGCAGATAACAACTCTATGAATTGAATGATGCACAAAAGTAATTAAATGCATTATACACCGTAGATAGGAAACAATTATAGACAGCTAGTCGTTGGAGTCAGTGACATTGGGGAAAAACGATTGTTTATTTGGTTGTGAGAACACCATGTCCGATAGTAACTTGTAGTCCACGAGGGCATTATAAGCCCAGTAGCCAGAACTTTTGTCCTGACATGATTCATTTCTCAAATGCCATTAAATTTTCCGTTCAAAATTTGACAAAAATACCAGATATTTCTAAGGCCTTTCCTTTTGATGCAGAGGTAACCCTTAACAGTGTTTGGATACCTTTTGGTTTTAATTGTTTTGACTTTTGATGGTTGTGCTTATTAATTCATCATTATCTTTAACCGGTTTTCCAACATTTTGATCTCGAGCACTGCTGACACAAAAATGGCTGATGAGTTGTCACGCAACGAAATTTACCATACAGTGCATCAAGTTTATTTCGGTATTTTGTGATACGTTTTAGTACACCAGGCAACCAAACGATGCGATACTGTGGTTTCGTCAATACAACCGGGCGTGGAACATTGAAACGTAGGTTTTAACAGTGAACAAATTAGACATCAGCACACTAAGCCATGATTTAATTTTGAATCGTTTCTTTAATTGCAATAAACGATAACTAAGAATGTTATTTCTTTTCATAATAAAAAAAAAAAAAAACATTTTATGACTCCCCGTATGGTTTTTAATTTTAAAAAAGTAAGCTCTATCCTAAGTTTACTAGTAGTTTGGGCTTTCCTTGTAGGGATTTTGTAATTTTGTACAATATTTGGCACTTGTTGATGAATCATATAAACTTAAGGCTGTACCCAAGACTACAGGGTGTTAACTCTTTAAAAATCAACTGAAAGTTTTAATCACATACTATTAGTAAAGAGAAATTAACTTCTCAATGATCAAAATTAGTGTTTGTCAAACTGCTATATATCCCCGTTAATTGTGTGGTTCAAATTTCTTGAAATTTTGATATTTTTATCAATAGGTCAAAGTTAATATTTTGTGAAAATTAAAAGAGCCAAATCTATTTTAGTCAAAGTGTTAAAAAATATTTATTCAATTTACAGTGTCAGTATCGCGTATTTGGTTTACATTTCCTGCATTTTCTATCAACAATACAAGGTATGAATTTCGGCAAATATTATCGGAAATACATCACATCTACCATATGGACAATTTGTATTCTTTAGTAATGCTTTAACGTTTTATAGGTACACCTTGTCGTAATGTTCAACGAATCACATTAAAAAATACCCTGCTATCTAATTTATGTACTGTTCATTCTAATTTTGCAGTTCTCGTAAGAGGTCACTTGTTGGCGGTCATATTGTATTGTTTTTTTTCAGTGTATTATATACACCAGAGGTCAGGATATATAAGGTGGAGGTATGGCTACCCATAAAACCGGTTAAATCTCACCACTGTTCAGTGTCTGTACCACGTCAGGCTAGCCTGCCTCTCTGTTGTGTTCATCTTTGTGTTTTGTACCGTCTTATGTTATTGTTTGTCCAGGATTCTGCCCCCCTCAGTTTGCTTGCTTTGATTGATTGGTATGTCATTTTTTACCTTTCCTATTATCGTTTTGTTGTTTACAAATATTTCTTTTTCTATTTATTTATAGTACAGATGACTTTCAAAATGTAAATGTTAATAAGTGAAAACGATTGTGTCTGTTATTATAGTCAAAAATTCCTCTGATGTCAAACAGTTTGTTTTATAATAGGCTTTGGCCGTTCTATCGAAGTCAAATCTAACTTGCACTCCATGTATAAAACTGGAAAATTCGGAGCATCTGTCTTGAACCAGCCATTGTCAGTGTTTTGCGCCTAATAAATTTATTTTCTACCATGGAAATCTTATATGCGTCCCTTCGTTTTCTTCACACATTCCAAAAATATACTTTTCACTAATTTTCTAGTATTGATTAAGAATGTAACTAAACACGTCTGCTTAGTATAGATGATGAATTTTTGTAGTCAACTTTATTTTATCTGGTCAAAAGTAGCAGTTTCAAGTTGAAATTACAGAAGTGAACCATAAAAGGTTTCCTTGACAAAATTAATGTGGACAACGTATTAAATACCGAACTAATATGTTAGTGCACAAATTATAAAGACCTAAATCTAAGGGTAACGCCAATTCGAGGGAAAACACAGCAAAAACATAGAAATCTCGTATTGGTCAATCAAGTCGTGCATTTGTTGGAGTGACGAAATTAACATCTTTGTCTTAGAAGTTTATGTGGGAGTAACTTCGCTCAAATTCAATGTACAAATCACATGCTTTTGTAATGTTTCCCTGTTTAATATAGGTAGTGCGCTCTGATATCCAACGACCCCAGCCAATTTTAAAACAGGTCATATGACAGCAGAGGATTCTCGGACTAATGATACACGAGCTGATACATTTATTCATCTATATAAAGACAAATGTTTTTTTTTATTGTTTTTAGAATAATGGTGATGTACACTAGTGACACACTTAAACAGCCAGTTCTGTCTTGTTTTATCTTTACTGTCTTGATTTTTACAATTTATGAGGTTTCAGAATAAAAAATTCAGATAACCAAGAGTGATAAAGATCAGTTCAGAACAAATGAAAACGAATGATGCAAGCTTTACATGTCAGAACTGATTTAATTTCATTCATATTCCAAGTCTAAAACAGCCCATTTGACTTCAGCGGAATCTCTGAATAACGCTCTGAGGGCATTATTAGCCCAGTAGCCAAAATTTGTGTTATGGCATGATTAATTACTCAAATGCCTTTAAATTTTCCGTTCAAAATTTGACAAAATTATCAGAAATTTCTAAGGCTCTTCCTGTTGATGCAGAGATTACCCTTAGCTGAGTTTGGACTCCTGATAATTTTTAATTGTTTTAGTTTTTGATGGTTGTGCTTATTAACTCATCATTATATCTTTAAACGGTTTTTCAACACTTTGATCTCAAAGTGAGTTGTCAGTCAACGAAATGGCCATACAGAGCATCAAATCTAATTCGGTATTTTGTGATACGTTTTATTTAACTACTGAAAGTGTAACAGAAAGAATGCATTCAGGCATCTATATATTAAGGAACGAATTTTAGAGTTTTTGTTTTTAGGATAATTTAATAGATATAAAAAAAAACAGATTCTGCAACGATTGTATTTTTTGCTAGACACTGTTTTTATGTTAAAACGTTATTGGCTCATATTTGAATGTGGAGAAATTGTTGTTTAACGTATCTGGTGGTCTTTTTATATCCTTTGTACATGCACACTAGTTTTATCTTCACCAATTTGAAAGTACATTAAGGATTCTTATACTTTCGTGTTTTTAAATTCTGTGGTTTTGAATTTCCCAGTTATCCTCAGTATAAATTATAAATATGTTGAATAATTAAATTGTTAATGATTCCATTGCATCAACCAAAACCAAACAAATGGATAGCGGAAATCCAACGGTATGTATAACTGCACACCAATTCATTATGAATTTACAGTTAGTCGGAGTTGGAGGATGTATTCCAATGAACTATGTATATCTTTTACACATACAATATTTATATTGTTGTATACAAAGCATACAATAAAGACCAAAGGAATTTAAACAATTACCTAACCAAAGAGAGTAAGAACAAGACGGCATAATAACTAAAGCGCGTGCAATATTAACTCCCACGGGAGTGACATCAGGTGCCCCGCACGTGTAAGCCCCGTTAAAGTCACCTGTCACATTGCCAGTTAGGTGGGGAAAAAATGGAAGAGTGTCAAATCAGGTGAAGAGTTAATTCCAGTAAGACGTGTATCTAACAGAAGATAACTATTCTCCTTTTGAGATAGAAATCTCGTATTGGTCAACCAAGTCGTACATTTTCTGGAGTGATGAAATTAACATCTTTTGGTTAGAAGTTTATGTGGGAGGAACTTCGCTCAAATTCAATGTACAAATCACATGCTTTTGTAATGTTTCCCTGTTTAATATAGGTAGTGCGCTCTGATATCCAACGACCCCAGCCAATTCTAAAACAGGTCATTTGACTGCAGAGGATTCTCGGACTAATGATACGAACAAACAAACAAACAAACAAATACGAGCTGATGCATTTATTCATCTATATAAAGACCATATATAGCTGAGTTTGGATTCCTGTTACTTTTTAATTGTTTTGGTTTTTGTTTGTTGTGCTTATTAATTCATCATTATATCTTTAACCGGTTTTCCAACACTTTGATCTCGAGCACTCCTGATGAGTTGTCAGTCAACGAAATGGCCATACAGAACATCAAATCTATTTCGGTATTTTGTGATACGTTTTATTTAACTACCCAAAGTGTAAAAATGCATTCGGGCATCTATTTATTAAGAAAATAATCTTAGATTTTTGTCTTAGGATAACGTAATAGATATAAAAAAAACAGATTAGTTTTATTTGGGAGGCAATATACACCACGAGAGTTCGCCACAACACTTCGTTATTAAGTTGAAGTTCAGGCACAATCACGACTAATCAGTATCTCTGCGGAAATAGAGAATTGGATGTTTTATCTCACCAATTTGAAAGTAGATTAAGGATGCTTATACTTTCGTGTTTTTACATTTTGTGGTTTTGAATATCCCAGTTATCATGAGTATAGATTATAAATTTTGTTGAATAATTAAATTCCCCCAAAACCAAACAAATTGATAGCTGAAATCCAACGGTATGTATAACTGCACACCAATTCATTTGAATTTACGGTTGGGCGGAATTGAAGGATGTATTCCAATGAACTATGTTTATCTTTGGCACATACAGTATTTATATTGTTATGCTTTTCGTTAACATCTAGGAAAGCTTTAAGTACTAAAACTATATATAAGATACAGCGACGTTTTAGATAATAGGCAGCGTGGACCATTATGGATGATTATCCCTCTGCCTTATTGAAAGCGTTCTATTGGCTGAAAGGAATGTATAAAAACGAAGCCATGTCCAAGAGAAATTGAAATCTTTAGCCATTCTTTTAATATGTTAGACTTTCTGACAACCGTGAATAATAATTAGCTATGAGTTAGTATTCTTGTTATGGCGTAATATTAATACAATGATAAAATAACTCACTTTTAGCTTTGGTTAAAATTAACGCAAAATCTTTCAATAACCTTCGGTTGGACAGAAATTATTTCACAAAGATTTCTCATCAATAGTAATCAACACCGAACAGTAATCTACAGGTCATGGATTTAATGACAACATTACCAACAAGAGAATAACAAAAAAAGAACACCACTGTGAAATATTGACAATTAACCCATACTTTTTCTTCATGACCATTCTGACCTTGAGTTAGTCTTATTTGATTTAACTTTGAATACCATGCTCTATAGAATTAAAAAAAAAAAATGATAAAGAATTAGAAATAGAAGATTGTCTGTAGTAAAGGACGAGACTTTTCACTGGAATAGACAGAAAATGTAAATGATTAAAACTTTCAAGATTATATGACCTGTTCCATTGATTTCCTTTCCTCATACCGGATTTTACATGGGTGTCCTGCAGAAAGCAGAGAACTGCTCACTCTTCCGGAGCACCTGAGTAAATCCCCGATTTTTTTGTGGGGTCATGTTGTGCATATGTTTTTAGTTTTTAATTGTAGTGCATGTATTGTTTTGGTCTTGTTTTCGTTGTTCTCAGGAGTTTGTCAGTTGTTTCGATTTTGCCCTCCTTCGAATATGCCTTTGGTATTTCTTCACTTTACTTATATTTTATGATGCAAAAATTAAAAACAATCTTTTATTTTCGGTAATTAGCTGAAAGGTCACAGATTCAACTTATAATTAGTAATAGGGTCATTTAGTACAAAAAGAGAATAGTTCCAAATAGATTCAAATGTGTCTGAACCCTGTACCTTTTTGTGTGGGTTCCTAGCTTTAGTTTTTGTGTTGTTCACCTTTTATTCTGTTTTGGTTATATCATTGTAATTGTTATTGTTCCATGTGCAATACAAGGAACGAACCCTTAGTATTTCTATAATTTTTGAATTTTGCTAAATAATACGAATTCGTTCACCTTGTCTAATGATTTTGGTCGGATGGAAATTCTCCATATTTTACCGCTTTAGTATTATTTTGTGGATGTTAAAGGGGTACCAATGCGTTGACTAAAATTTATTTGGCAAGTATAATTTCATAAAATTTTGACGAAATATTTACTTTGATCTGAAAAAAATATAAAAATTTGAACCACACAATTAACGGGAAATATAGCAATTTGACAAACACTGATTTTGATTATGAGAAGCTTGATTTTTCTTTACTAATGTAAATAAAGTATGTGATTAACACGTTCAGCTGATTTTTAAAGAATCAACTCCCTTAAGTGCTCTGTACCGCTTAAATATTCCATAATACCAATTTTTGATTCACATGATTAACGAATAGTAAGTTGTGTTGAAGGCCTAAAACGTTAAGAGCTGACTCAATAATAAAAAACGTTGAAGAGCAAATGCCAAAATGAACAAAATTGGTAACAACTAACCACATTGTTGTTTATTATCCGCAAAAACCTGGGCTATTTGATGACAAAATTAGGTGTCGGCAGTTTACTTGGCAATCCATAATACATTACATTGAAGAGACCATTTGTACTATTATTTTCGGAATAAAAATCATGCTGCTTATCTTTTTTATTATTATCTGTGATGTATTTTTGTATTGGTTTTGTGTTAGGATTTATGAATATTGGTCTTAAGACTTTTCTTGCCTTAGAAAGTCGTCGCACTTTCCCAACACAATGTAGACAACGCAAGCCTGAGACGAGGGTTTGTTGCTACCAAGACAAGGAAGGCTTAAAACTGGGATAATTAAATTTGGAGTGAAGTGGATGTGCAAGTTGTCTTTTTAATGTTGAGCTCTTATTAATAATCATTCGATTTGAAATTGTTAAAAGAAACTGTATCTCCATAAGCATATAGTGAAATGTGTAGCAGATATAATGTGTTAAATGAAAATTTGAATTTAGCAATTGACTCCAAGTCCCCTAGGTATCCCCAGCTCAGTTGCCAGTAATTCGATATGTGGCAGACGTAGTTATGATAGTTTTCAGTTTTAATTATAACCTTGGTTATTATTAAGATCGATAGTTTTATTAATTTAAGTTTATTATAGTGCTAAGTAATATTAAGTCCACGCTTTCTATTCTCTCTATTCCGTATACTCTGTTAGCTTTATCTTAGTCTGTACTGTAGTTTTCTTCTTGTTTTGTTGATTTTATTGGTGTTAGACGCAAACAGAGAAATTGACACATTGACATAATTCATTGCCAGCTATAATAACTCTGCATGCCTGGGACTTACTAATAACTTTAACATATCAGTTACTAATATTTCTTTCGAGTTGTCCTTTTTAATTATCGCTTATCGTAAATACACAGAAAATATAAGTTATGAGTGTGCTATTTTTATTTTATAGGATTATGGTCATTATGAATACACGGTATTAATGACGGTGATATATAATTGCTGATTGTAAATATTTAATTGACGATTCTGCCAAGCCCTTGCACCACATATAGGGTAAGCACCATTTGTGTATTCAGTGCTACTTTTTGTAGTGTCTATTTTTAGTCCGTGACGTATTTTGTATTCTAACAGTAATGTAGATATTTATAGTCATGTCACATGTTCAATAATATCGAATATGCGTATTTACATATCTGTGCATTTTATAAATCAGATTGATTGATGCATAGTTTAATGTCGATTGGTTGATGATTACTGTACTACAGTTGATGGAAGTTATAAACGACATTTTTGGTTGAAATATGCACATGCAGTGCAAACATACAATTATGACTTAGTTTTAATACAATCTAGCGTAACTGTTATTAAACATGGTTATCGCCCTTTTGCCGTACTTGTGTTATTTTATATTGTGTGCGATTGACTTGTATGATTTAGTATTTATGAATGTTATATATATTGTAGGGTGTTTTTGTTATTTTATTACTGACGATCAATAAAACTATGGAAACCCTAGAGAGTCATTGTTATAGCCAATAGATGACCCCGTTACAGATACTTGCCGGAAATTGATACTCAAAATTTACTGTTACAAAATTGTAAAATTGTGAAAACTCAGTCGTGTATAGCTCTGTCCTTAGACGGTTTTGGCTTTACAGATTTTGGTCATTTTTGTATATTTTAATTTGCCCTTCAAATTTTTGGATTGTTATTTTGGTTTTAAACATTTTAGGCCTTGAGCACAACTAACGAGTCGTAAATCGACGAAATGTGCACATCTTGTGCCTCGAAATTGGTATCAAATAATTGTATTGTATAATTTGATGTTAAAATTTGAATTTGACAATTTCACTTTTAAATGGAGTCTGTTACACTAATTGTCAAATTCATCAACAAAATTAAATAGCAAGTTCCTAAAAGGATTATCTAAAATAAGACAAGCGATGTTTGCCTGTGAATAATTACTATAAGACTATTATAAATTATTAGCTTGAGTGTTTATTAATTAAAATATTAAATCATGTTCGATGACACATCTCATTTTCATGTAGGATACGGGTTGTGGACTCCTTTAGCGTCCTGTAAAATAAAAATAAAACAATGAAATTGATGTCATATATATTATTTAATATTATTTGTAATTTAAATTAACCACAAAATAATACTTTATGTAAAGATTAAGTAAACATTAACAATTAAAAGTATGTATAAAGGGCACCAAAATAAAGATAAAAGTGCCCTATAAAAAGGTGTCCTTTATACAGAGGTAATTTTACAAATTTTGTTCATGACTGGGATATTTTTAGATCCCCTTTATCGAAAATGATTTCGTATATAGAGAAATAAACAACAAGGTCAACAATGACATACCAATAAATCATCGTCACCCAAGAGACAGACCCCCCCCCCCCTCCTCGGGAAAAATAACATAAAAGAGAATCAGGGTAGTCTGATTTGGTACAGACACTTAAAGCAAGTTTGTTGAAACATTAGATTTTAAAAGGCAAGAAAATATGAAGATATACTATCAGATAAGATATGGGTTGATAACATCTAAGGGGTCGTTGTGATTCCTGAGCCAATACTACATAAATAACACATTTCTAATAGGGTGACGGGGTAATTGTAACCCCAAAAAAACCTTGTCAACCGAGGCAAAGCCGAGTTTGATAATGTTTTCAGAGGTTCACAATATAATGCGTCATCATCTTAGAAATGTACCACATTCTTGTAAACCAATGAAAATGCGTTAAAAGTAGAGAAATTTACATAAAGTATAATAAAAAGATTTGTCACCTAGTGACGGGTATACCAATTTGATAATACTTACCACTTGTCTGTAGTAAGGATCGATACCTTTTACTGGAAGAGAAAGAAGACGTCAATAACCTACCCTATCTCAAATATGTTTTAGTCATGCAAGAATTGAAAGTATCCTGTGCAATAATATTGGAACCATAGGTCTTAAGCAAGAATTAAATAGATATATTTTAGATAAAATGTATCACGAAATACGAAATAAATTTGATCCATTGTATAACCATTTCGTTGACTGACAACTCATCAGCAGTGCTCGAGATAAAAATTTTGGAAATCCAGGTAAAGATATAATGATGAATTAATAAGCACAACCATCGAATCTCAAAACAATTAAAACAAACAAGAATCTAAACACAACTCAAATTATACAAGCGAGATATATAGTTTTCCCGAAGTTTGCCGATAATTACCGAAGTCAGTGCCATTATTTTGCATGGAACATCCGGGACAATTCAGATTATCAGATGACCAATTATGGTCTGAATGCCTCAAAACACCATACTAAACTTTTTCATAATTAGAATAACCGTTAGATCGAATGTATTGTAGCATATAGTTTGGCTCATTGCTGAAGTTCACATGCCGACCCCTAGATGAATTTGGTCTCTTTTGGGGGTTTTCGCTTTTGCCCAAAAAACCATACCTTTCATATAAATATGCTGTCTTGTATATAAAAAAACTAAACCGACAAATACATCAGCTTTTCAACATTCTTTTTTCTACAAAAACTACATGTTTACGTGATCCTAAAAAAATTAGTTACACAATAAAGAAATTCATGACAAAGAGGATAAAGTTAGATCACCTGCATAAAAATAATAATATATTTCATACCTGGTGTATAGTAGCCCTTCTTGTCAACAACTATGTGGATTACACCTGAAAGTAAAATGCAAAAAACAGAGATTTACAATAATTTTTAATAAATGTTTCAATTACAAAAGGTCTTATGTTTGATATTTTTTATTTTATAATTATTTTCAAGCAGAGATGCAAACATTTACTAATGGTTTTTAATCATTCATCTGATCAATATCCGCCATTACTGTTCCGTTTATTGATTTTGTTTCTGTTTCATTATTTCGTAAAGCTTCATATACAAAAACAAACCTATTTTATATTCATGCTGACGTTTACTCTAGGCAATGGAAACTTGTATCCACAGAAACACAAACGATCTATCGATACATTATAAACGTTTAAGCTTTTAAACTTTCAAATATGACTTACCTTTTGGTCCTGGTCCTCCTGGTGGTCCTTTAGGTCCTGGCGGGCCAGGTGGTCCAGGTGGTGGCCTTGGAGGTTTATCTCCTGGTGGTCCTGGGGGACCTTTATCCCCCCTTTCCCCTTTGTCTCCTCTTGGTCCATTGGGTCCTGGATATCCCGTTTTTCCTTTGTCACCAGGATCTCCCCGTGGGCCTTTATGGCCTGGTGGACCTCTATATCCCGGTGGTCCTTTTGGTCCTTGTGGACCCGGAGGTCCGGGTGGGCCAGGTTTACCGTCCTCGCCGTCTTCACCATCTTTACCGTCTTTTCCTGGATTACCTGGTGGCCCTTGTATTCCTGGTGGGCCCGGTGGTCCTGGTGGTCCAGGGTCGCCATCTTTACCATCTTTACCTTTTTTGCCTGGATCACCTGTTGTATAGAGCATAATAAAATTTAACTACGTGTCCGTCTCAATACAAGCACAACTACACATAGTATCATATTGGATAATCAAAAGAAATTAAAAAATCTTTTCATTAATTAATACAGGCATGCTAAATCGTAATTTTTTTTACAAAGAATGGCGAAGAGAAATATTCTTCATTTGAAAGGTAATGTAAAAATATCACCAGCTCTTTTATCAAACAAGTTTTGATATCTTTAACCATCAGCCATTTTTAGGCAGAAATGTATCAACATTTTACGAACTGTACTTTATTAATAACGATCATGTCTGGTATTGGTGAAATTGACAGATTTCTCTCTTGATTTCCGTTTTACGGTAATGATTAAATGTTTGTTTCACTTGATGATGATTGATTTTCTACTGACCTTTTGGTCCTTTCGGTCCTGGAGCTCCTATATGTCCAACAGGTCCTAAAATTCGTTGATGCATAAGTTAATTAACTATTATAACCACAATATTTTCCAAAAATTGTAAAGGGAAATATTTTTTTCTATCCCACAAAAAGCCAAATATGTTTTTGGATATTCATATAGTAGCATACCATCATCTATTGATGCCATTGTTTTAACTTGCATTGAAAGTTTATATTGTGTTCTGGTTCAGTGTTTATGACGTCATGTTCTCCTTGGATTACGCGCCAAAAATCGCCTTCTTACAATAGGCTAGAAATGTGCCATTTTCATGACTTTTTTCCGATAAAAGATATGGCCAAATAAAAAAATAGGTGCTGTTCCAGTTACTCTACCTACCTTATTTAAGATTTTATGGACATTTTTCAATAAACACTATTAAAGTCAGAATGTCTCTACCATAGACTCTATGTTAAAAAATTGTAAAATTAAAAAAAGATCCCTATCTACCTATCCTACCTATTATCTTGATGTGACAGGAACCACACTGTTTTTTTTCCTTGGCCTCAAAATTCATCGGAGCAGGATACAAACAATATATTATGTACATTATATATATATCCTTCCCAAATCAGCTCTGATAGAAAATAAATTAACACTGTTGAAACACATGAAAGTATGGTATCTTTAACACCATTAATGTATATATATGTATATGGTTTTAACAATGTGTTCGTTTTTTTAATTACAATCTTAGAAATGTATTGTTTCAATTAAATTTATATATACTAGCAATAGGCTATTAAAGAAAAAAAGAACATATGACGTAAGATTGTTGAACTTTTACCAACCTTTTGGACCAGCTGGTCCTTGTATGCCATCTTTTCCTGGAAATAAAGAGTACAGTATATTCAGTTCTGAAGAATACACGTGTAGTAAACTTTTAAATCTCTTTATATTCTACGATTAAAGAACAGCAATAAAAGACTGACATTTTATTGGAAGATTTTTTTCAGGATTTTTCTGTCAGGAATGTATTTGTCCTATAAGTTTCTTTCCTACTAAAAAATATTAGATGTTAAGAAGGAAACAAATTATATTTCAACAAGAAAAAAAAAATTATGAAAAATACAAATTAATGAAATAACGCGAATATCTTATGAAAATGTTTGACATTTTCTTTTATTCGGCTGTAACATTAGTGTTAAAAAATTGAGAATGTAACACGATGTTCCCGAGAGGGTGACATGATGGTTTGCTGCATGTCACGTGGGTTGCTCTTTACCAATAAAAAGATCTCATTACTAGATTTAAATCTATATAGTGGAATAAAAGATGTTATTCATTTTTATTATTTATAAGTTATCTCATCATCAGTCCTTAGTGCTATACATGTAGATGTAAAAAATCGGAAACTACCCAAAATGTTTAGTTTCTGTGCTGTCTTGTTCTGTTTTTGTTTAGTTTATTATGTGTTTTTTATTCTTTTAGTTACATGTTGTGCATACATGTTTCGCTGTAGTGTTTGTATGATGTCTTCCGTTCTCTTCCGTTCTCATGACGATGCTTTCCTTGTTTTTCGAATTTACGGACTTTTCCCACTGTTCTGTTGCTTCGGTATTCAAAATGACAAAATGAACATTTAATTCCCAACAGAAGAACTAGCAACCAAGCTGGTGTGAGTGTTTTATTTGGATATACTGTAAATACCTGGATTTCCCTTTGGTCCTTTTGATCCGGTTGGTCCTGGCTTTCCTGGTGGTCCTTGTGGTCCCGGTAAACCTGGAGGTCCACGTGGTCCGGCTCTACATACTGTCAGAAACAAAATCAGAGTTAAAATGGCTAATGAATGGCACAAAATATTGTTTTGATTCTTTCTCTTGACCATTTTACAAACATTTTGTAAATGTTTTAACTTATTTCATTTGCCTCTGCATTTAGGGCCTATAATAAAGAAGCTGTGGTTTTCTAGTCGACATTAAACTGAAATAAGGTATAATACAGGTTTTAAATGAATTTTTTTTCAGCTAATAATACGTACTGATTTTACAAAAATTGCATTCACTTACTTCTACAGGTCAGGGAAAGAACACTGTTAAGCAGCGGTGTGAGTTGGTCAAAAGTTGAAGGATTGAACACGTAATCTGGTCGTGAAGCAATCATTCTCAATTCAGATAAACTGACACTTGATCCAATTCCAATAGCGATGATAGTGACACCTTCGTCTTTCAATTTTTGTGCTTCTGTTTTGGGATTAGGTCCTTTGTTATTTTTCCCGTCAGTTAATATGATGACTATCTTTGTGGCACCATATCTAGGTGGTATATTTCTGTTGGTTGGTAGGAACATTACTGTCCTGGCATGCTGTAATAACAAACAAAGTAACACTGTTAACACACTTTGAAGGATGCTCGCTGGTCATGTTTTGGTCTTTTTGTCAGATTTTCGGAATCCTTGGGTTTTATCCATTTCTTAAACATGAAATTTTTTGCCTATGAACCCCAACTTTTTCTTTTATAATTCAATCATATATACCTTAAAATGGTATTTTATGAAATCCTTTATATTTTTTCATACATCTTTGAGAGACTGAAGTTGTCGATGAAAAGACAATGAAAAATACAGAGAAAACCCATGTCCTGCAATTTTCAAGGCCTAATAGCTCTAAAATGAGCAAATGAGCCTACATCTTTTCTTGCTTATTTGTTTACTATTCATATGTTCTCTCAAACTAAAACACGTGTTTCAAATCCTATATATTTCCTATTAGACCAGCGATCATCCTTAAATGACCATCCTGGTCTGGCTTATTCTTGTTTTGTCTTAATTTTCTACAATGCCATATTTTTAAAACAACTCATAAAATGGTCTTAATCAGTGTTAATTGGCTGCAAGACATTATATGTTTTTTTATCTTGTTATCTATATTTTGGATTAAATTTGAGAATTATAAAAATTAAGACATTGAAGATTTAGTTATACAGAACAGCCGTGTCAAATCTAAAGTTTCTTAATCCTAATTATTTGTAAAGCATCAAATTTCATATTTAAAGGGAATCTGGAATATGTTTAATATACGTTTTGGCAATAAAAGACGCACATTTTGTATTCATAAGAATCCTAACAACATTTTTAACTACTCAATGTGTGCTGTCTTTTAGTGTAGAACATTTCTCGTTTAAATGGATCAAACATTTTGACAAAAAAGGATAGTAATATTCAAAGTTCCCGCTTTTTTAACATTTGTACAATACACAATATTCATTCATTTTTGTTTCTGTTTGAATTCTTGAATTCATATTTTTTAAACCTGCTGTCAACAATTTATTTTGGAATCATAAGAAAAACACTTTTGTTTCCTTTTACAAATATAAAACACTCAAATTCACAAAATCAGTATAGGGATAAACAAAAACTTTTTCATCTTGTATTCTATTCTTCAAATATTAAAAAAAACCATTATAACATGTGTTCATCTTGTGATTTGTATTAATTTCAAGCCAAAGTTTGCACCTATCAAGTTTTTGGAAATATTTGTTAAAACAAACTGATTTTGGAGCAACAAGCTTAATGAGAAACCAGAGTGAGTTATATTTTCTTAACCAATGTAGGTAAGGGTGATAATAAATTGTCTCCCTTTTAGCCACAGGACAAAAGGGAGAGCATTTAATTATCTCCCTTACCTACATTAGTTAGGAAAAGATAACTCACTCTGATTCCTCATTATCTCACCTGAAAACTATATAGCAAGAATAAACAATTATGTAGAAAACAATTACCAATAGAGCTGATCCTATGGCGGTGGCAAATCCCTTCCTGACAGGGAAATTCCAGATAGCGTTCTGTACTGCCGTTTTCGAGTTGTGTTTATTCAAGAGGAAATGATTCTTTACATCTTGCGCAAAACAAGCAGCACCAAACTGGGTTCCTTTTTTACCGACGACGTCGAACCCTCCTACGATGGTCTTCATGAAGGTTTTCATTTTATTGAAGTTTGTTTGACTGCCGATACTGCCAGAATCATCGTATAAGAAAACAATATCAGCAAATGCGTCACATTTCCTACTATAACCTGTAAACAATCCAACATAAGAGAATCAGAAATCAGTTTATGGATAATTCGTTTGTATTTCCTTGGATCATACAGGCAGATAATGTCAGTATCGTGGACTAGAACTGAAAATAAAATTATTGGGGCAGTGTCAAGGATGGGGTCACGTTGCTATGTAACGCAACGTCGTATTGCGTCAATTTAGTGAATGGAATAATTGTAACGTCATATATGAAACCACACCACTTACTAGGATGTTATGTCTGCTGAAGTTACTTTTATTTTCTTAAATTTTCAGCATTTTATAAATTTGTTAAAAACTACCGATAAAAAGAATAATAACTATTTTTCATTGACTCGCCCTGACCCCAAAATGCAATTAATCTTTGTTCGTGTTCTATCCCGTGTAATTTTGAGGTATACACCCATATACTTTCGTCTTTATTTATAAAATATATTTAAACTTTCAATATTGGCCAATCTTAGACCCATTTGATTATGTTTTATATATATTCGTTCGTAAGCAACTGTATCCTAGCTCATTTCATACACTGAATCATGTTTTATTAACTTGTTCATCTATTCAAAATGCTTGTTTTAAGCAAAAGAGGCATTGGTGCTGTAGTTTTCTAGGTATATTTTCAGATACTGAATGTGCACTGGTGCTACGCGTCAGAACCCAAATACTTGCGAAATGTGTTTAACGCCGACCTTAATTGAAAAAGAATGCCGGTTCTCCGTTCGAAGGTTTGGGACTCACATCTTTTTCAATATTTTAGATTCCTCAACCAATGTAGCCCAGAAATAGCCAGTGTTGTTGGTAGTGGCATCACAGTAACGTAAAGAATATATGAACTAAACGGAATAAGGAGCATATACATTTGTTACAATTCGTTTATTTTTAAGTATGCAGGTAGTTTTATTTCAGAAAACCTGTGACATTTTTATCACTATTTTGACCCCAGTTTTGTGCTCCCCACACAGGTGAAAACAGTGATATTATGATTTTTCATTGTTCCTTACACTATAGTTAGGAAACATTTCAAATCTCGCTGGATGTTTTTTCCCATAGATTCACTTGATAATGTTATAGCATTTAACTGATAGAATACAAAAGAGATGCACTTAGTGACATTTTAAGATATATTATAAATTACTTCAGGTACATTTAACAACATATGAGATTAACCATTGTGTAATTTTGCACTGTAGAAAAGGGAATAATAATCAATTGAAAAAGAAACAGGGATTTTTACCTCCTTTAGTTCCAGACCAGTAGGACCACCGACTCCAACCTAAAAGAGGAAAATTTATATAATAAAAAGTAGATTTTGCTCTCAGTATAATTTAAAATAACAGAATGTGTGAATTACTAGAGTAAAAATACAGTTTTATCTGAGGACCAACACATTTGTTTTTCAAATATCATGGATATCAGATCAAAGACTCTAAGACTGAGAATTGAGTATGTTTGAGGAGAAAACAATTTGTGAACAAAACCCTTTAAAGTGGTATTCTTTACCATGTATATTAGATTTTATAAAACGAATCTCAGTTTGCGACTGATATAATCAATTATGGTTTTTTTACATTAAAACCTGTAAGCAGTAAAACAGCCCAGGCTTTGAAGTTGATTTAAATTATTGAAGAGACACATATTTGGAGTTATCAGGGATTTTTAGATATCAGAAATAAATAAAATCCAAGGTACAGTGTACTAAATCTGGACGAACAATAAGAATGAAACATTTGTTATGCTTAAATAATATGAAATAAATCAACAAAAATCTGCACAGTTTCAGATAAGAAATTAGAAATAATTGTATTTTTTCAGAATCAAACTTATAGCAAAAATGCATCATTTATAAATATACAGTAGAATCTCGGTGGGTCGAACTCGGGTCGCTCGAACACCATGGATTTCTCGACACTTTACCAAAGTCTGGTCAGTTTTTTCCACTATGTCTACGTTAATTTACTCTCGATTTTTAGAACACCGATTTCTCGAATTCTCAAACTAATTTTATTGTGCATACAACAGTAATATAATGTAATTTACTCTCAGTAACCCGAAAACCATTTTTAATTGGCGTAAGTAAATGAAAATATTTTAATGAATTTAAAAAAAACATTGTATTTGCCAAAGTTTTATATGTTGCATTACTTACTTGGTACATATGTTCCTGCAGTGGCAGTGAAGACCACGAACAACAGAGAGATACTGATCCCTAACATGACGGAGTTAGGATGATATCGAGAAGACCAAAATGGTCTCTTTTATATTAACAATAAAAATTCATTACGAAGCAACAGATGACTGTAACATTTGTAATCCTACAAAAAACAATTCAATTTTTATGTAATTCATTTATTACAACTTATTTGTCACGGCACTAACATTTTAATATATTTATAAATATTGTGTTACCGCAGCCACATTAATATCAGATGAAAGAAAATCTGCCAGTCGTTACAGTAAGGTTACAAAATAAACAGAATAAGATACTGTTATTTTATGCACTACATGTTAACAAAATGGCATCAGTAGTGCTGAAGACAGATGTAAAAGTCAAAACAATCACGTGAATGATTCAAGTACCAACCGCCAACCCTCCCCTTGGATTTTAGTTCATTTTTATGTTTTGGAGTTTAGTGTGCCGTCCATTTTGCTGAACTAGTATACACTATTGTTAAGGGGCCAGCTGAAGCTCGCCTCTGTGTGCTTGATTTTCTCGCTGCGTTGAAGACCCATTGGTAGCCTTGATCTGTTTTCTGCTCTTTGGTCGGGTTGTTGTCCCTTTGACACATTCCCCGTTTCCATTCTCTATTCTATATATTTGGGACATATTCCTTAGTTTTTAAAAATTGAACAAATTCTTATTATCAGTTTTACACCGATACTTAATTACAGAAATCAATTTATGTGCCATTTCTTCAATCTTTGTCATATGCATTTGTTGAATTTGTGACTAGAATATATGCATACACAGATAAAGTACTCTCAAAAATAAATTTATTGTCATTGATTTAAATGTGCTTTCATACAGTTATTCAATTTTGATTTTAATGTTTTTAAGTTTTCTCGATGCGAAAAAGATTTTTGAAACGATGATGAATTTCCCTTGTGTATGATTTGTTCCCAGATGGCTTTAGGCGTATTGTTTTCGTAATTTTAGCATTTTTGATCGACTCTACTACAATTTGTTATACCTTCGGCTTTCAGAATTTTAAGCACTGTTGATGAAATGTCATATATAGTCCGTCAAAATAGATCTCAAGCAAAATCTTAATGATCTATAAGTATTTTTCCGAATTACATCACTTAATGTGCCTGAATATGATTTTAACAAGCAATGATTGACTGCCAGGCAGTACACTTGTGTTTATTTTTTCATTTTCTTCCTATACAAACTGTAACTTATCCCTTTATTTCTGTTAATTTGGTCTTTTGACTAAAATTTCATTTGTGTAAGTAATTGAACATTATGTTCATTTCATAAAAAAGATTCAAAATAAAATAAGAAATGGCAGTTCGCTCATTGCCGTCCTCAAAATAATCAATACGAAACATCCCACAACTTCATTACAAAAGTTTAAAATGATTTGTTTTATAATTATATAAGTCATAATGTTATGTGATACTGGAACAGAAACAGAAGCTGTTGTTTGTTTAATACTATTTTTATTAAGAGCCCAAGATCAAGTGCAAACGTTCGAATGTGTTGAAAACCGTTGCATTATTGCACTAAACAATCTACAAATGTAGAAATTTTTTATGTCTATATGAACAAGCACTTCTCACAACCAAAAACACTAGAATGCTAAAACAATAACAAAACAAAGGCTGTCAAAACAAAAACCAGCAACCGGTAATTGAGTCTTGCTCTGGATTTCCATGAGTCAACACCTTTTATTATATTATCATGATCAAGGCCATATTTGTCGTAATGTTGGGTAATTTTAACTTTTTAGTTTGGTTGTTGTTTTTTACGATTTTGTATTTGGTTTTGTTCGGCTCGTGTATTTTGTACAGTTAAGTCGTTTTATGCTCCTTTTGACAGCTCACCATTTCCATTTATTTTCTTGGTTTTCTATCCAGTAATTAGTTTAATGATAATGATTTATAAATACGTGTATAAAACATTATAAGAAAACGTAATCTTTTATTTTTATTGAAAAATTACCACAATCTATTTTGCACTCCGATAAAATGCACCCGAATTTGAGAGGAACAAAAAAAAAGATAGTTAATTACCACAATCCATGTTGCACTTCGTAAAAGAAAAAATACCACAATCCATTTTGCACTCCATTTTGGGGGTTAAATTTCTGCATGGGAATTCATTCGGTTTTTTTAACGTTTATTGGAAAGATAATTTGGAGAAGTTCCGAAATGGCGTTCATGTAAACAAAATGCGTAGCAACGGTATTTTATTGAGATTTTTGTTGAAAATTATAGGAGAAACAAATTCTCTTTTAATTTAATTTGAGTTATAGAATTTCTCTATCCTCGATAGTTAAATTTTAGATTTTAACACGCTCGCTAAAGGCTCGTGTGTTGAAAATAAAAAAAAAATATAACTACATGTATCTCGGGTGGAGAAATTCCATAACTCACTCGTAACTGAAGGAAAATCTATATTTAAATAACTGAATATAGTATTTAAGATACTGTCATCACGACCGCTTACGGCAACAATGTTAAAATACAAAAACATTAAAAAATTCAAACTCTTAAAGAGCAAATTAAAAAAAAAGGCATAATAGATAAAAAAAAATGATAAAGCCAAACCATCCATGGAAAAACTCATGCACGGGGTTGATATCCCTTAGTTTTCACAAAATTTAACATTTTGGTAACTAAATATAAAGTATCATTTTCAGGTTATTATCAATTTGAAAATACTAGAACGGAGCTGGTTATACCCTCGGGATATGGACTCAGTAGTAATATGTTCTTTGATACCTACATTGTTTTTATGGACAGGATGTGCACATTTCGTTAAAACATAGAATTGTTAAGGTTCTAAAGTATATACATCTTTAGAGTAATATGATGCAGTTTATCTCAAATAATAAATATTAAGAGCAATCATCTTTATTTAATGGAAATTTTATTTTCTGTAATCAGTATGTGTTCCTCGTATTTATTGTCAATTGTTTTTATATTGTAGAACCGCATCATTCTATACTAACAACAAAAGAAACAATACATGGTAATGCATTTTTCATACATAATTTCAAATAGCTGTACTAAGCAGAAAAAATAGACCCACACGTCTGATTTTCACAGTAGTTTTCTCATTAAAAGCATAGATTTTGTGCAAAAAGTTTGAAATAAAAATTCCAGTTTTTGAGATTTCAACCCAAAACTAGTAACAATCAGTATTTTCACCCCGTTATATGAATCATAATGTCTGTATGACAAAAGATTTGAGTTTTTTTTCTACTGATTTCAGTCACTGGATTTTCATTTTACAAAATGTGTGTCGATTTTCCGCAAATTTAATTTAACCCTCTTTTGGAAATTTCCATTTTCCACCATGTCAAGCTTTATCAAAATTTCAAAATGAGACGCATTAGATCAAGAAATGTAGTGGCGAATCACTGTTGCCCTAATACTTAAGTTTTTTTAAGGAATTACCAATATATTTGGTTCCGAACTCGTGTATCGTTACTTTTGTTGACTATTATATATCCTTGTGTTGTTTGGTTTATTATTCTCTATTTATTACGTTTTTATGCCATTATTCTGTATTCTATAAAACCTATCCACACAAAGTGAGTTTTATTGCATGAATATTGTATGATACCAATGTTGATACACTATAATTATTTATTTTGAAAGTAGACATCATAAATACATATACAAAATAATCATTGACACAGAATCTCGATTTGATGTTACTTCTACCCATAGAAACTCGAAAAAAAAACAATCCTATGTAAGCATTTTAATCGTTTGTTCTTTTTGAACATTGGTTCATTAGCGGCTTACGGCCTTAACGTATCTCAGATAATGGGTATTTAAGACCCCCCTCCTTCCCTTTCTCAACCAATACCCAACTACTATCACCCTAAAAATTTAAATCAACAGAATTATCAAATAATTAATAGATCCAATGAATTTGCAATCTGGTTGAAATCAACACACGGAGAAAGGAATCTTTAATATTTGTTATATAAGGGAGACAATCACAGGACAATTCTTTTCACCTTTATGCTCAAATCATACAGAGTTATTCTTATTAGACAATTATTTGATTTTTTTACATCTTACTCTTGGTTATGATCGAGATAACACAAACCTAATTTTATCATTTTTCTATAAAATTTACACCTTTAATACTAGTTATTTTTTTTTTGTCAGTTCGTTGTAGAAATGGTTTTTTTGTCTCTTGAACAATTACCCTATATATATATATATATATATATATATATATATATATATATATATATATATATATATATATATATATATATATATATATATACACACATGTAATAGATCACGAGAGCTCAACCAACAGATCTGCCTAGCGCGTCCCCGGGTGTCGGATAGGTGAGACTCTCTCGTTTAAGGGGGGGATGGTGTCAGGTCATAATACGGAAAGCCTAATCGTTGACCATAGCGGATATCATGTCTGGAGAATACGAAAATCCTTGTGCACGCTTCTGTAGTTTTCGATAACGGTTAGGCTAATATCCGCTACAGAAGGCTAAAGACCCAAATCCTACCCAAAAACTCCACCCTTTTACAGTGGCAGTCAAAATTGCTTCCCCTTTGTGTCCCGTCCCATCCTAAATTTTAGTTGTTTGATAAATTGTTGATCTGGTTCTCGTCCTGTATAATTTATAGCATTACTAAAAATTGTCAACATTTCGAGGTACATCAGATGTTTTCATTGTTATTCCTATAACCTGCCTCGAAATAAAAAAAAAAAGATGTTGCAAAAAGTTAACTGATTAGTAAGTTCTTTTAATAGAGGCGTGTCAGTTCTTCTTGATCTACTTGATCATCAAAATCAATTAATCGGTTTAGGAGGAGTTGCGGTTACAATACATATGGACAGACAGACGGACGGACGGACAGGGTTTTCCTATATACCCCCCAAAAACTGTGTTTGCGGGGAGTATAATTATACAGTAAAGAGTAAATTTTTCACTATGCACTTCTAGTCTATGCTGTAATGCTGTGATTTATAATGTGTGGCTACATACAGAACCTTCAAATGACCACTGATGATCCAAATAACAACTTTGGTCATATTCGATTTCAATCAGTAATCCGAAGCTTTAGTACTTTAAGCAATTATCACTTAACAAAGCGAAGACTAACTGTTGCGGTTGGACATTTTTGCACACCACTCTTTGTATTTCTAAAGGCACCCTGCGTTCTAAAATCCATGTTTAACATGTACATTTTCATTCCCGATCATATGTTCCCTTGTCTAGATGAAGGTGTTCATTTATTTCCATAATGTGGTGTTTACATATCTAATTTCGCTTTGCACGCATTGGTAAAGGGGTGAGACATTCAACAAATGTTTTTTTAGTTTTCTGTGTTTATTTGTTGTGCCTGTGGTTGTTCATTTGTCTTCCCGGGTTTGTCTGTCCAATGGATTACGTCTTTTGATTGCTCCTTAGGTATATTTGTCCTTTTTGTTGTATCACATATAAGTAGTCAAGAAATACCAAAGGGATATTCGAAAGAGAGAAAAATCGTAGCAACTGACAAACCCCGGAGAACAACGAAGAAAAGACCAAGGCACTACAATTAAAAACTAAGCAGTCTCTGCTTCCTGCAGAACACCCGCCATGCTGCCCATGATAAATCCGGTATGAAGAAGGGATAATATTAATGGAATATGTCCATTTTCATTTGGGAAACGGTTTTTTAAAACCTGTCAACTAAGTCATGATGACGTCCATAAAACTTTAATAAGGATGACTTTAGCTTATAAGCAACGTACCCCTGTGTGAGCAACTTTCTGTCAGGAGCCGGGCTCTGTCCAGGAAGTCAATGTATACGTCAGAAGCTCTGAAATAACGTACGAGTGAAATATATACTCCATAGCACGGCGCTTCTGGAATATTGCCGCTCAAAAATGGGAAGTTGACGATTGAAAAGTCAAAGTCATCCCGTTTGTCGTAAAGTTTTGTATTCAAACTTCCTCTGGTGTCAATTTCGAGGTGAAGGACAAGATAAGATGTAGACTATGCAGTGTCTGTAGTATCCTTAATTTCGAGCTCATTGGGATAGATAAGATGTCAGAAATTCCCAAAACGTGAATTGTTTAGTGATAAAACATCATCTATGTAGCGGAAGCTGAAATCAAAGGTACGGGCTAACTTCTTCTGTTTTTCCTTAAGAAGCCCGTTAAGGAAGTCTGCCTCATATGAGTAAAGGAACAAGTCAGCCAGTAGTGTTGTCGATCAAAAATTCAATCATCAGGACAATTTCGTCCTCTGTATATGTTTTGTTATATTTAGAGTAGTTTAGTATGATTTATCTCTACCAATGACAAGGTATGTGTATCTGTTTGTTGCCATTTTGAAAGCATCGATGGATTAGACCTTTCAATTTCTTCAGTTGTGAATGAGGAATGGTGGTACAGAGGGTAGAGAAATCAAATGTTTGTATGCTGTTACAGACTGAAATGGACCGAGATAAAAAATATCCTTTAAGTCTTTGGAGTTCTTTAATATCCACATTTGATTGATACCAATTCTTGAATAGCTAGTCTCACAATAACTTTGGAGGCCCGTTTTGACAGCTATTAAAATATAAGTTAGAAGATGAGACAATGGTTTGGTGGAACATTTAGCAGATCCAGCTATAAAGCGTTGTTTGGATGGACACTTATGTAAGTTAGGTATCCAGTACAAGGTAGGAAGATCACACTCATCATCTTTGATGGAAATACCAAATGACGATAAGACCGATCTATGAATGTCGGTTATTTCTTCCTTTGAAAGTGTAGTAGCTTTATAGGTAGGGTTGCCAAGTGAACTAGCAATCCCTAGTTCAATAATCAAGCATTGAATGTAGTAGCTTGTGCATACAAAAACGATGTTATTAGGGGCCTTGTCTACAGGAACAATAACATATTTGTCATGAATGGCGGACAATGTCTTGGCAGCATCGGGCTTGCTATAAATTGGATATTACTTATAATTATATATTATTATAATATAAATTACTTCAACAAGAATTTCATTGTATGTATATGTGATTATCCCAAGCAAGGACCCTGTCATTTCAGTTTTTGTTCAGTGTCTATTAATTTTAATGTTTTCTTTTTTCCTTTTTCTTTTTGTTTCTTTTTGTTATATCGGATACTGTGTGCATTTGGACTAGTTAGATTAAGGTACTTTATGTGTATAGTTGGGGCGGGTATTACGCAATGTACTTCATACAACGATCGCTAGATGAAATTATTGCTTCCTTATCCAAACCTCATTCACGTTTAATCCATATCCTTACATTTTTATAAAAAAAACATTAATAACAGGCCACTTTAAGCTTACATATAAGGTTTTGGTTTATACATATGTAAATGATAAACTATTTTGAAAAAAAATCAACATTGATATTACGGGATTTATTATAATTGATTAAAAGCAAATATGCCCTTTCATGCGCTAAAAGTTTCCTTTCTTGATCATTCTACTTTTTTAACTGTGTTTACTCTACAACATTGTGAGAATGTTTTTTCGTTGAGACATATAGAGTCATATGTGCATAAAAAAACGAAAAGGGGAATATTTTCTACTAGAATCATTTGCACGTGAGTTTGTGTTTGTGTCTGCATTTAAGTTCTTGTTTCTCCTTTTTAAACTTTCAGGTCATATTTGAACACAAGAATTTACTACAAAATTTCACACTTATTTTTTTTTTATAAAAGATTTTAGTCATTGGTGTTATTCAACATCGTTTACATATTTCATTATCTCCCTGATTAAATCAAAGATAAACTAAATAGAAAATTACAATTAAATATACTACTGTATTGAGTCTATGAAAAAAGTTTAGAAAGGGAGACAAACTTGTCAGTACTGCGTTACATTAGAAAATTGTTATGGGGTTATCGTCCTTATAGCATTTGGTAGATATGTATAGCTAACTATATGTGCAAATATCTTAATTATTGTTGAAAAACGGAAAACAATATGGTCAAGGAGAAAACAACTTTTGATTGAAATTACAACTTTCATGTTACCACTTGCTTGACATAATTGATCAGGAAGTGGTAGAAGCTGATTTATCACATCCAAAATATTAACAAACAGATTCAAATGAAAATGAAAAAAATGATAAAACTGAAACAACATGTGTACATAGTTTTATACACAAAGAAGATAATCTTGTTTTTCAACATTTAGCGGTTTTAGGTATATATAAATAACACATTTTGGACATTAAATGTCCTAAGTATCAGTTCTAAAATTGGAAAACAGCTACTGATACCCTCAAAGGCTTGAGTCCCAATATTTAAAGTAAACTGATTACTTTTCGGAGCACTTCTTCTCACTTCAGGTTTTTTATGGGAGTTCACACTGGAAGTGCTCTAATTTTCTGCTGTCTTTACCATTCTCTATGGTTTGCTGCGTGAAATTTACTCCATTGTTTGAGTCTATATAGTGTTTGTTTGCTAAGTAAGTGTTCTCTTGTTAGATTTTGGTACCGTTGAATTTGCTTACTATGTATAATTTATTAATCACCGCTACATATGCTGTTCTCACCTTTTGATAAATTGTGTCTGAATACGTGTCATCACATCTCCGACATTCATCCTACGTTTACTGAAGACACCCACGTCAAATATTTTTTTGTTTTTGTTTACATTTGTTTACATTTTATGTACGGACTCAGTCGTGCTCTGGGTTTCAAAGAGTCAACACCTATTTATTTTTATTTTTATTTTTATTTTTTACACACTCGTGATCAAGACCATATTGGTCGAAACGTTGAGTATTTTTTACTTTTTACTTTTTAGTTTGTTGTTTTTTACGGTTTTGTTCGACTTGTGTATTTCATACATTTTAGTCGTCTTACGCCCCTTTTGACAGCTCACCATTTCCATTTATTTTTCTTGTTATCTACTATCGAATGAGCTGTCTCGCAACATACTTAGTTTTTTATTCATTCTAATAATTGAGCAAACTTGAAATCCAGGAGAAATAATTATTAAAAAGACCACTGAATATGAGGATCCAACAAAACTAGTAAGGACTCGTCACATCCATTGGCGTTCATACGATTTTAATTTTAATTTTAAACTTATATTGGAATGGGTGATTGTGTGAGAGTGGTGGAGTGCAAAAGCAGCCTTGTAGCGGCATTTTAGGCTCCCTTTTATTCGACATCGACTTGGGAGTCTTTAACGTGCTAATGGTGTTGCTCTCCCCTAATTCAGGACAGCCATTTTGACGTCTTTATCCGATGGAAAAGCATCTTTTACCGATACCATCTTCGCAAATGGTTTATACAGGGCGTCGGAAATTTGATCACGGGAATCTTCATCCCGAACGGGAATCGAACAATGGACCTGTGGCTTCGTAGTCTAATGCACAAACCACTACACCGCGGCGTCGATCGTGTAATGAAAAAGATATACATGTATCTATTGTTGTCTTCATGTTTTTCTTTTTTTAATGACAGCACATTTACTGTGATTTGATTAAGTGAAAGTTGAAGGATAATATAATAAAGACGTATAAATATGGAGAAATTACATGATATTCATAATTATTGTTCAATGAAATTAATTTTGTGGCACAGCTAAACCAGAAGCAGATACACTTAACAAGTAGATTACTTTAAGGAGCCGACAAGTCCTGTGGATTTTACAAGTTTTTAATGACATCATCAGATATATTTTTCCAGTCCAATTCAACAATATTTGTATTCATGGTTCCTTGTTTAACAATTACAATGTATAACATGCATCGTCAGGACGAAAACCAGTTCCATGATAGATCAAGGTAACACAGACATCCAGAAAGCGGTGGATTGCTTGGCCGAATTTGGCTGCAACTAATAAAGTGTGGAGTTTTGGATAGGAACCGAAATACGCCTAATTTTTTTGAAATCTATGAACGGTTCTTAACGTGCAAAAATTGTGGCATTGTCATATGTAAGGTTTCCGTATTATAACCTGAAAATCTTAAATATAGATTCTCCTTCAGGTACGAGTGAGTTATGGAATTTCTCCACCCGAGATAAATAAATTTTCGATATTCAACACGCGAGCCTTTAGCGAGCGTGTTAAAATCTAAAATTTAACTATTGAGGGTGGAGAAATTCCATAACTCACGAGTAAATTGAAGGAGAATCTGTTTCTCCTATGAGTTTCGACAAAAACCTCAAGAAAATGTCGTTGCTATGTAGTTTGTTCACATAGACGTCATTTCGGGAATTCTCTAGTTTATCGTTCCAATAACTGTAGAAAAAAGGGCGGTAATTCCCACGTACAAATTTAATCACTGGGAAGTGATTAAAAATATTATGTATTTTTATCCCACCGATTTAACACGTCAAGAACAGGAGAAAGAAGAGTATCCCCTCTTTCCTATCACCTAGAAATTTTAAAGAACAGCATCCCTCTTTCCTTTAATCTGGAAATCTTAATAAAAGAACTACCCTCTTTCCTATAACCTGGAAATCTTTAAGGAGAGCATCCCCTCTTTCCGTCACCTTGCCTAGTCTACAATATAAATTCTTTGTATGAGGAACACTTCACCTACATATATCAGAAAGTCATTATGACACATCCCACCGATTATTCAGCTATACAAACAGACTTATTGTATCATTACAGGATTAGATATGGAAACATGACAAACATTTCATTATGATTATGAAATATCATGAATTACAAGAAGCAATATTTTTTGTTACACTATGTATATTATTATGCAACTGTACTTGAAAATAGATGAATTATTTATAAGGCAAATTTCTAGAACCTATTCCCGTTCACACGGGTACATTTTTTCAATCAGACACTTATTATCATTTATTTGTTGTAAAATATATGGTTTACACTTGGTTTACGTATCTATCAAATGAAATCCTTTAAGCTATAGAATTCGAATGTTTCCCAATGAAGGGTTGCAAAACCGGATAGGTCGCTGCTGGGCGGTCATCTTTTACAAGAGTTTCGACTGAATGGTAAAGACCTTGCACAGACTGTCAAAATGAACAACGAAAGTTAAACTACTATCGTACTCTCACGATCATTGGGCTGTCAATTTTGTTGTTGTTAGTTCGAATCAAACTTGTAAAAAGGTGTTTTAGAATTTCTCTCCCCGCAGTCAAACTTCCACAAAAGTTTTGACATACAACATAGATAAGGCAAACCAACATGTTTTTTGTATCAGTTCGGCATGACATACTTACCCTTCCGGAGCATCTGATGTCACTCCCAGTTTTTAGTGGGAGTTTATATTGCTAGTGCTTTAGTTTCTGTGCTGTTTTGTTCTAGTTTTGTTTAATTTATTATATATTTTTTATTCCTCCAGTTATACATGTATCATTGTATCATTTGTTTGATTTGTTCCTTTCCCGTGACTGTCTTTTCCTAGGATCTCGAATTACTGGACTTCACCCACTGTTTTGTCGCTTCGGTAATCTTTTGCCGATATCTTTTATATTTTCAATGTATTAAGTGTAGCATTATACACATTCTTGCTTGGATAGGCATTCATTTATGTTTGACTTCCATTTTTTAAAAGAATTGTCAATACATCGCCTTTTCATAAATACGCATTATAAGATTAGTTCTTATTGATAAATTTTGATTTCAAGGTAGATTATTATTGCTCACGTTTGATAAGTTTGATAATTCACTTGAAAATGTATTCAAGTATTATATACCAATGTTCCATCGTTATAAGGTGTTTATTGAATGCCTTTTTATGGTTGAACTAATGAATCATGAAATGTGCTTTTAACGTGTTCAAATTGCCGTTGGAGTGTTAAATGAAATATTTGTTAAATTAAATTATCCTTTCGCCCGGTCATATAAATAATCCGAGATGTGCACAAAAAGTTCTGATAAAAAACAAAACAGATATATCAATGTCGTATTGTAAATTTCAAATTACTGCAAGTGTTTTACTATATTGCAACGGTAAAAGAAGATTTAAAAATATCTTCAGTAGCCATGTCATAAATTATTTAAAAATACAAATACGAATAGAAGAGATACATTGTGATTTGCAAAAGAGAGACGCCTACTGCCTCGATTTCCTACGGTCAGTTATTCCTCTGACGTTTTAGAATTAGCAGATGTCATGAGATGTCAAAGAAAAAGTCCGATGAAAATAGACGACATAAATTCCTCAATGTTATGTTATCCCTGCAATTTCAAAATAAATTTCGAATATTACAAATATTGTTTCGTCATGGGCACAACGTATGAACCGTAATTCTACAAGACGGGCATTTATCCTGCAACTAGCCTATTTAGTAGACAAATAAAGGGTGTAGAATATTTCTTTTCTATATTCGCATAGGAAGCCACTATGATCTCAATAGACATGAATTGTGACATTTTTGGGCGGGTTGCACGAAGTGCAAATCTGAGTTATGGTACAGTGATGTCGGGCTCCGGGCTGGCAGGCTTCGGGCGGGAAAAATAGGGTACCGATCTTGTGCCAACAACTGATCCTACAGTTGTCAACCCAGATTTATCAAACTTCACAGGAAGATTGTACACATACTGAAGTTGTTCACCTGCTATTATGGAATTGCTTGAATATTTTTTTCAATTTTTTCCAGACTTGGAGACTTAGTAATGTTCCCATCAAAATGTGAAAAAACAGTATCCATTTTGTGTCATCAACTCCTCCTACAGTTTTCAATCCAGATTTATCAAACTTCACAGGACGATTGTACACATATTGAAGTTGTGCACCTGCTATTATGGAATTGTTTAAATATTTTTTTTCCAATTTTTCCAGACTTGGGATTTTAGTAATCTTTTCATCAATCTCTGTTGTTTTGATGTTTGTTTTTTGTTTTTTATGTGTTATATGCTTTTACTGCATAGTGGTTTGTTGTTTGCGTATTGTTGTGAGGTTTGTCATTGTTGGCATTATTGTTACCTTTTTTGTATTAATTAATTAAAAACAATAAATGCATTATACAACAACAATCTACAGGTAAAGTATCAACATTCCAAATAGATTTCATACAATACATTTATCTTGAAAGATACTATTAACTTCTCCATGGTTCATAACCCATTTTTGCAACTCGGTTATTTGTGACTTTGACCCTTTTTCATGATTTTTCTCGATAAAATATAACAATTGCGGGATAAAAACAATATATGTACTTTGTCGGAAAATATACAATGTGTATGTATTCGCCGCAAAAATGATGTGAAATGCTTAGTCACGAAACCTTGCATTTCTACCTGTTTCTTAAGCGCATATAAATAAATTGTAAATTTTCTGACAATGTACATATATTATGTATATCTTCGACATCAAAATCGGTATCGTAGAATACTAATTTGAAATTTGTAGCAATAAAACGTCCTTTGAAACATTTTATATTCTTTGATATGGCTCGAAATTTGAAGGGTCAACGATCTCGACTTTAGAAGTGCGATAACCAACTGCTTGCAACGGAAGATTTTATATAAGAAAATGCTGAGTTTTACATATTTAGATACATAGTGCATCAAAAGTGGTGTCATAGAATGTTTAGCTGTAACTTTGAATGTATAACTATATGTCAGGTCTACACCACATAAATAATGAATATATTATACTAATATGATTTAAAATGTCTACATCAAACACTAGCATAACACGACACGGGTTTAGCAAGATTCGATAATTTAAAACAAGACCTACAAATGTTACCATTAAACACGTTATAAACTAATCCGATTTAATAAAAAAATATTTTGTGTTGCAAAACTACATGACCTTTTTACTAACGATTCACTAGTTTTTACTGCATCAACTTTAGTTCTAAAGGTAAAATAAGGGCCGAAATCATTCTTCAGAAAAAATAAAGTTTAAATGATATAAAACATGATATCATTTTCTTTACATATTTATAATTTAACTTCATCATATTTATATTTTCTTAAGTATTTTTTTTAATATTCCTAATACCACCTTTTTGTTTTCTTTTTGACATTCGTCCTCCAAAATGCCTCTGCCAATCAAACCTTAAAATATTTAAGTATAAAAGCGTATGAAAAAGAAAAGTTTTGTCACTATCAAAAAATAATGGACAGGTATATAGTGCTGTTAGCGACTTTTCTAGCTACAGTCGCTCCAGCAAACTGTGGGCCCTTTGGAGGTATGTTTAATTCATTTTGTCTCTAGACAGTTGTTTGGATTTTGTGTTTTTGTGTTTTTTTATATTAAGGACCAACATTAATAATAGGCGGTTCAATCTAAATCAACTGACCTGTTTTAATTTTGATTTCAAATGATTCCACTTGTTAATACATGTTGGTATGATAAGTGTATCTAAGGTTGTAAATGTAAAGAAGAGGACAAATATACCTCAGGAGCAAATCAAAACACGTAATCCATTGGACAAACAAACCCGGGAAGACAAATAAAAAACCACAAGCACAACAGATAAACACTTGAAACTAAACTAAAAAACAATGAACAACACGAACTTCTATAAAAACCATGAGTGAAACCAGGTGCTCCTGAAGGGTAAGCAGTTCCTGCTCCGTATACGGCACCCGTCGTGAAAATGTTTTAACATTATTATTATTGCGGGTGTTGAACACCTTTGATATCACTTCTTAAAATATTCATATATTAAATCGTAAATATATAATGACTTATTTTTGACTTAATCTCTTTAAATTTTTCCCAGGTTCGAACATTTTCTTTTAGTTTATAACATCTATGAACAACACCACTAACAGCGTACTCCATGTTATTAAGAATTTATCCCCCATAACCTCTTTTTCTGTCGTTAAAACAAAAAAACTTCAAATTATTTCATGTGATTCTACGAGCTTTTTGTATTTATCAAGATAAGTTTCATTTTTTTTTCGGATTTCAGCAACATGGGGTAGCTGGAGTCGTAAGTTTATTTAACATGAATAGAAAAAAAATAATTATGCAAGATATGCTTACTGATGTCACTTTCATTTTTTGTGGTATTTTACAATGTTCATATTGCCGGACCTTTAATTTGTGTTCTTATGTTCTTATTATCTTTGCTATATTGATTTTTACATTCATTGATTGAAATCTTGTTTGACTTTGAAACATACATTAATACTTCTAAGGTTCACAGAATGTAAAAAATAAAGATATTTTTTTTACTTCTTCAGTTTCCTAAATTTTAATGTCATTATTAATTTAAATTTTTGGTTTGAGCCAAGAAGGTCCATAATACATTTTCTAAGAAAGTCCTTTGTATGACATTGTGACATGTATTGGTAACGGTAAATATGAGATTATATCTATGAAATATATAATTATTTTATTTTCCAGCCGGCCACAGTGGACACTCTTCGTCTTGGACAGCATGGTCAGGTAACTTTACATGTATATTCTATGTTTTCCACGAGAAACATTGGACCTTTATCTCCCTTGACCAAGTTGACAAAGGGAGAAAACTGAAAATGTCTCCCCGTGGTCTTCAGGATTAAAGAAAGGAGGCTATTTTCTAATTTTGGCAAGGGAGTTAATAGACAAATGTGTCGAATTAAAGTTAAAGGAACATTAAAAATGTATATTTAAAGGGAAACAATTTTATTTGACTTTTAGTTTATCTAGGTTTATCTTTGAACACAAAACTTTATGTTTACAAAAGGTTTGCTTTGGATTTGACTGAGAGATGTATAAATATTAAGAAATTAAGAAACAAATAGTAAAATAAAACATAGAAGACATGTAGTATATACTGATAATTGATGAATGAAATTTTACCAAACAAAAGAAGACTGACCAAAATATTGCATATCTCCAATCAATAAAGTCAACATTATTTGATTGAGTTGTTGTTTCAAGAAAACATAATACCAAAAATTTATTTTTTTAGCTTCAGGAAAACCTGGTCATTTTGGAGTAACAGGTAAAAAGCAGCATAGATGATTCTTTTAATAATAATTATTTTCTAAATAATAGTAATAACGTAACATATACAACAGATTTATTTTCTGGATTTAGAGTGGTATTTGTTAGACGAGACCAACTGATCAACAGCAGATAAAATTGTCAACACTGCCCAACACAAACAAAAGTAACAACAACTTTTTATGCAAGATCCAATATTTACACAAAGATGAAAACAATGTTTTAGTTTATTTTACCATTCAGCAGGCAATTTACAATATTACACAGTGGATACAAGCAAGGGTAACCATTTAACCAGAATATCTTCAATAAACGTATAACAGAAAAACCATTTATTACCTAAATAATTTTAAACCAGAAAATACAAAACCTAATGTACAGTTTACAACTTGAAGTGAAGAAAAGTCGAGAAATACCAAAGAGATATTCGAAGGAGGGAAAAATCGTAACAACTGACAACTCTGGAGAACAACTAAGACAAGACCAAAACAATACATGCGCTACAATAAAAAACTTAAAACATATGAACAACATGGACCCCACCAAAAAACCGGGGGTAGACTCAGGTGCTCTGGAAGAGTAAGCAGTCTCCAATCACCATCATCTAAAGACATTGATGTTGATTAAAGAATGTTTATGTTCACCTATTATTGAAAAAAATGTGTGTTTGAATATATAAATTGTTTGTAAATGAGTATATATGACATATTTCCCTCACGACAGGCCTTGGTCATGGCAAATTGGGATCATCGGCTGGTTTATTGGGTAGGTTACTACAAGTATCGTATTATTTATATTAAATTAATATCGCACAGTTTGATATCATTTGTTTTCATATGATATTTTATTTATTTATTATCGTTTGTTTAACCTATTAATGCCAATAAATAATTGGATATTTTTTATTTGACGTCATCATTTTTGAGTAAGTTAGTTACACCGGATTCTGATTGAGCACACTTTTGGGGGATTTCGGTGGACAATATAATACCGTATTTTTCCCGATTGACCACAACTCATGAATGATTTGTAAACACAAATTTTAAGGACAAGATTGCTAAACAGTCAGACTTTTATCATATCATATTCTAGTAAAAGAGAAAAATAATTATATTTTAACGAAAATGTAATATTTTAAAATTTAAGGGCAAAGCAGAATGGAAACATGTTTAAATAGGCTCTGAAAATTAATCTAAGATCAGGTTTTGTTTGAATATTCTAAGATGCATAAAAATGGGTCAATTGAAAACCTGATTGTTTTAAATGTGCCATTTCTTACGACAGGCGGTGTTCCTAGGTCGATTGGATCATCATCCGGACTATTGGGTAAGTAATAATACTTTTATAAACCGCAAAAAATTGCAACGTTGTAATATTAAAACCCCTACGTCTCATCTATCCACGAGCATTCATGGGGCAACCTTATATTACCTATATGTCGAACAATTTTGACACTAGTACCTCCTACCCTCGAAATAATAATTATATATTAAGCAAACGAATACTGCTGTAACATTTTAAAAATGAGTTCGTGGAAAGAAAGGAAACAAAGCAAAAACAAGCAAAGGTTATGCAGAAGACAAACATTACACAATTTAAGCTGCGGAATTAAAAGAAAATAGTAAAGGCAGAAAACAAACCAATTTAACCAACAACATTTTGAAGAAGAAAGAACTGTGTAATAAAGCCTATACCCGGAATACTCAATGTACCATTTCTTTTATTCAAAAGCATTATGTTTTTAGTTGTAGAAAAAAAACAACAAAAAAAAAAAACAAAAAACAAAAAATAATACTATCGAACAAAGAATTGTTTTTCATTTGGTATCTTTTTTCCCTATTTGCGGTGGTTCTAGTTCAATCGGTTCGTCGACTGGAATGTTAGGTAACTAACTTTGTTTTATTTATGACGTAAAGTAGCCAAAAAATAATTACTCTTAATTCAGTTATTTCCAGTAACAGATATACAATTCCTTGCGTACAGTTCGCAGAACAAAAATATGAAGACAAAGATTGAGAACCAAAACAATGTATACGTTTTTTAAGTTTATTTTACTATTCAGCAGGCAATTTACAATATTACACAGTGTATACAAGCAAGGGTAACCATTTTACCAGAATATCTTCAATAAATTTATAGCAGAAAAGCCATTTATTACCTAAATAATTTTACACGATAAAATACAAAACCAAATGTAGCGTTTACAACTTAACTGGATTAGAGTGAAGTAAAGTCAAGAAATGCCAAAGGGACATTCGAAGGAGGGAAAAATTGTAACAACTGACAAACTCCGGAGAACAACGAAGACAAGACAAAAACAATACATGCACTACAATAAAAAACATATGAACAACATGGACCCCACCAACAAACCGGGGGTAGACTCAGGTGCTCCGGAAGAGTAAGCAGTCTTAACAAGATAAATGGACTTAAATTAATTCATATTCTTGGTTTGAGTCAAGAAGGCCTATAATACATATATGTGTGACATCGTGAAAGGTATTGATAACGATAAGAAAAACTGTCCGTCTGTCCGTCAAGGTTTCTTTTGACATCGTCTACTTCACTTTTGGGTTTAGTAATTTAATTTCTTTATAGAATGGTTGCAGACGAGCTGTAGATGCGTAATAAGGTTTTAGAATTGTTATTTTCTAAACAAGGGGCCCTCGAACATTTGGAATTCAATCTTGTGACCTAAACTCGTCTTTCAATGTTTAATTTATGCATTTTATTTCTATACAATATTGTCACGCACCATATGAAGATGGGAAATAAGGTTTTAGAGTTTTTATGTTCTAAAATTTGGGAACACAGGGATCGAAATTTGAAATTTAAGCTTGTGACCTTAACTTCTCTTTCATTTTGCAATTTATCCATTTTGCTTATATCTAGTATTGTCCTATATTAAATTTTGTTGCACAACATGGATATCAATTTTTAAACCGTGGGCTCACTCAGGTCAAATTTAAAAAAAATTGTCACTTTAAGCTTGTGAACTAAGGTTTTTTTTAATTTTTCATTAGGTTTATTGATTTAATATCTTTATAGAATGACTGCATACTATTTTTGGATGGGAATAAGGTTTTATAGTTTTGACTATAGGAAAGTGCCCCAACTACTTACAGAGGGTGCGGGGATCACTAACGATTCCGACACTACAGATTGCTAGAGATTATATCTATGGAATATATATTTATTTTATTTTCCAGCCGGTCATGGTGGACACCCATCGTCTTGGACAGCATTGCCAGGTAACTTTACGTTTATAATCGTTGTTGTTTAATGAGAAATAATATGTACTACACTAAATGTAGAAAATTAAGACAAATTAAGAATAAGCCAGACTAGGTTGGTCATTTAAGGATGATGGCTGGTCTAGTAGGAAATAAATTGGATTTGAAATAGGTGTTTTATTTTGAGAGAACATATGAATAGTAAACAAATAAGCATGAAAAAAATATAGGTTCATGTGCTCAATTTAGAGCTATAAGGCCTTGAAAATTTGCAGGAAATTGGTTTTCTCTGGATTTTTCATTGTCTTTGCATTGAAAACTTCAGTCCCTCAAAGATGTATGAAAAAATAAAAGGGATTTCATAAAATTTTGTCAAATACCATTTTAAGGTACATATGATTGAACTATAAAAGAAAATGTTGGGGTTCATGGGCAAACAATTTCATGTTTAAAAAATGGATAAAATTCGAGGATTCCGAAAATCTGACAAAAATACCAAAGCATGACCAGCGAGCATCATTAAATGTGACATTTCTTATGTCACGCAGTGTTCCTGGATCTACTAGTTCATCTTCCGGACTATTGGGAAAGTAATAATACTTTATAAACCGCTAAATTGCAACGTTGTGAAATTAAAACTCTCTAGGTCTCATCTATTCACGAGCATTCGATTGTATACCTTATTTTAAATCTATGTCGGACGATGTTGACTTAGTGCCTCCTATCCTTGAAACAATAATTATATATTAAGAAAAAGAATACTGCCAAAAAAACCCAGTTTTTTGTAAGGACAAAGCAAACGTGCAACAAAGATTATGCAGAGGACATAAATTCTAGCTTTTTTTGTTGAATATAAATGTGCTCATTTGCTAATGATAATCCTCGAAGTGAGTTTTAGGTTTCCAGTGTGGATATATACTACAGCTTAAATGAATTCCAGTCTTTTGTAGCGTAACATTTGGCTATCATCGATAAGGATAAAAAATCTAAGACGGAATTGGTATATTCTAAATGTCTTTCAAATGTTTAAAACATGGTCAAAAACACGACCACATGGACAGCATACGTGTACATTGATTTTTTAAACTGTTAGACTAAACGAATAAATATGTGGGTTGAAACTGTAGAAAATATAAATATTTTATGTTTTTCAAGTTGGTGTTAAAGTCGGCACTCCAGTATCAACAGGTCATGGAAAGAAAGGCCCACCAGGTAAAATAAACAGATATTATGAATGTCTTCCGAATAGTACGTATATGTACCTCTGGACTAACCGAACTCCTTCGAAAACAAAACATTCCAAGATATAAAACCGAGAGTAACCAAGAAGAGATACCAAAGTCCAAACACGAGCACTTTCACCCAGGCACTATTAACAGAATTCAACAACTTATCAACTTAAAATTTTAACACAAGTACATGAAAATTATGTCAAAAGCAACGACCGCAGAGAGATTGGTAATCTCAAGACTTTCCGTCTACCAACGGTAATAAAGCAAACGGGATTATCATCTGTCGATTATGCTATAAAAATATCAAGTGTAAACAAAACTGAAAAATACGTATACAAAGGTGACAAATACGAAGGGTTAATATGCAATTATGAATCAGAGAAAATGAGTCAAACAAAACTGACTGAAGGACATAAAAAAACCAGAAACAATACAAAACAAAAACAAAACCAAGCAACAGTGACCCCACTAAAACATCGGATGACCCGAAAAAGGTTAGCAGTCCCTGCCTCTTGTAGAAGATGACCTCGATTTTTCTTATCAATACTGAACAAGCAAAATATTTAATAAATATGTTACGAAATACAATCATACAAGCACTAGAAAACAACCCAAATATCTTGTGTTAGTAGTATCACCAAAGGGTTTGAAAGTACATGTATACATGTGTTTTGATAAAAATCCCGTAGAACCCAGAGAGTTGTGACGTAGAATCCTGGTCGTGAAGCGATTTCAAAAGTGCATTTATCTTGTTAAATCACATAGATTAGACTAACAATGAAATTTCATAAACACTGATCTATTTTTTTAGGACCTCCTGGTGATAAAGGACCCAACGGAGCTCCGGGTAATTATATTATACACGCATTACACGAAACTAATTTTGATATAACTTACAATCTGCTGTAGTCCAAAATGTACAAATATGATCATAAAATTCTGAAAATCTCAATATAGAAAATGAGGTATCAGAATAAAAAAAAAACAAACTCGATACAAGGCACGAAAAAAATGCAAGATATATGGGAAGAGAATAACAGGAACAATTAATTATACAAAATGAAACAATATACTTTTTCATATACTGAACTTAGAATTTTTTTAAATAAAAAGAAAAGAGATTTTTTTCTGATAACAGTTTCAGCTTTTCGAAATCAACATGATTAGCAAATAAATTTGTATTTTTAAGGCGCCAGAGAATATACAATTCAATCTCGAAACATTTATTTCAGGGCCAACAGGAAAACCAGGAGCTAAAGGTATGCAACTAGTTCAGTTGGTTTTTAATGTTTAATGAAACTGGTTTGAAAAAATTAAATCATTATTATCATTTCATATCTAAATCATACAACCTTAGTAAACGTATCGTTTTACAAGAATCATCTAGATACATGTAAAAAAACATAAGAAGAGAAAGACAACATCCAATAATTTGAAAAAAAATACGTGAAAAATGTATTTTATATCAAAGTAATATACATTTAATAAACTTAGCTTCTTCAAAGAATCATCAAAAATACATTTCACACTAGTATACGAGAATAAAGATTTGAAATGTCAAAAGTACAACATCTTACCTCTGTAAAATAGGCATCTAGTGTAAATTTTGACCACGATGTTATCCAACACATAAATTGATTTGTTTTAGTTTAGTTGGGGTTTTACGCCGTTTTCAGCACGTTTGGCTATTGTTGGAGGAAGCCGGAGTACCCGAAGAGAACCACCGACCTTCGGTAGAAAATTGGCAATCCTTGTCAATTAAGATCGGATTCGAACACACCCCGCCACAGGTGAGATTCGAACTCACAACCAGTGATCATTAGTATTCATAACGAACTACCTAGACCACTCGGCCACCGAGGCCCCCATAAATTGAAGATATATTAAGCATATGTTTATATTCGTTTGGCCAGCTTGGAATTGTTTACTATTGTTATTACAATTAATACATTGTATTCCTAATATGATGTTATAATATACATTTATAATCCTTTACGTTATTGTTTCCACCTGGGTTTTAGGTCCAGCTGGATCTCCAGGCCCAAAAGGTAGGTTTACAAACTATTTTAAGGTGTGTAGTTTTTAAAGGAGGGGAGTTAGTGAGAGTTGTGATATGTCTGAAAACCGTTATCATGTCGTTCTGATGAGTTTAGTAAGTTGATATTACCATTGAGATTGGGGTATTTCTATTAAACTAGTACACATGGAACTTTGCCAAGAAATGTAGAAATGTAGCTCGCTTAATTGCCCAAATCAAATACCAACAACCTACTCTTTCTTTTTCAAGAAAAACACTTGTCTTAAAGCTATTCTTATTCTGTAGAATTATTTAAATTATGTAACTATGTGCAAGCATTATTAAGCCAGACAATAATAAAAATAAAAAATTGTCTACAGTCTTGTATCATCGATGATAAAGAAATTTTGCAACAGAAATAATTAAACCTCTTTCTACATAGAAAGCAATAATTTTTTTCTTCCTTTTTTTTATTTTCCAGGTGTACCAGGAGGCAAAGGACAACGGGGTAATTTCAGTTTAAATCCTTTCCTTCTGTTTCTAGCTTTCCCGTGTAAATGTTAAGATAGTATGCAATATATGATTAAATTTTATAAAAATCTATACTTTTTCCTATTTGTGCAATGAAAACTGGTTAATTTTCTCTGTCAGGAACATATTATCTGACACGGAGGATTTTAGCATGACACTATTTTGATTTTAGTATAGACGAATTCCCAATCAACATCGTTTCATAACCCTGGTACATGTATAAATATTAATTGTTCAGTCTGAAGTACATGTGACAAAACATTATATTTCACTTTAAATTTGGCCAAAAAATGGAAAATTGTCATGCGATTCAGAATATCAAGATTTTTTTTTGTTTAAGGTGACCCAGGTATGCCAGGACCACCGGGACCAAGAGGTAAATATAGCATATATGTATGCCCATTATTTTATAAATACATTGTACTTCTTATAATAATTCCGTTGTATTATGAAATCTATCTGGTTAAGTAAGACATATTCGAATTTACTTTTACAAAACTGTTAATTTTGGGGCAGACATTTAAAACAAGCTATACATTGCATCATTACGCCCCGATACAATACCATTAACCCCTCTGCCACTGTTTCATGCTGCTACAATTAATTGTTTCTTTCCACATTTCCTGTAATTTCTTTTGCGCTATATTTTGGCTGTATCATGGCGAACAATTTTTACTTGTGGACGGACTTGAAACAACGGCCAGTTTTCCAAAACTGGCAAATCTCGAAAATTCATTGTTAATGTCGATCAACTTGCTAAAATACCCAAAATCTATTTCTGTTTTTATCAATTAAAATATTATTTATTTTAATTCATATTAGACAGCGCCTTGACTTTTGACTTTGGTCTTTTGTAATGTACCCACTGTTTCGTATTCCTTTGCAGATATTAAATGTGAACGATGAATTTAAAAATACTGATATCTATATTTGTGTTGTAGGTTCAAAAGGAGAACAAGGCGATGACGGAACACCTGGAAATGACGGAAGACCAGGTAGGATACTATTTTAGCAACCTAGTACTGTATTATAGTAATAAGATTTGTTTTGTAGCAATCCATCGGTGCAAAAAGAAGACCAGTTCACCCACAAACTAAATAAGGTGCGAAGGACTGTATGTTTAGTTTCAGAGTGACCTGTCGAGTTTATACACTGATAAATTGCGCAAACACAACTCTTATCACTTATAATACGATAATAACACCACTTTTCGTCAAAATAAGAAAGCAATGAGCAATTGAAAATGGTACTCTTTTACTGGATTACATATTCATACGCTAAAAGTCATTTATTGGAAATAAAAGATCCCAGACGTCATGTTCTTGACCAATCAGAATCAACGATACACACCGTGTTGGAACTATTGCTACATACACAGGAAGCAAATACACGTTCATAGAAAAGTTAGCAACGTATTGGTGAACATTTTGTGAAAACGCAATTCTGTGAATTTCAAATTTATCAATAATTTAGTCTATGCATAACTTGTAAAAAAAAACAAAGGAACTTAAGAAGAAGGTATAACCACAAAAGTCAAAAGTACTCTTTTAAAAAACACTAAAAAGTAAACGAAAACATTGATTTTTTTTATAATTTGCTTTTATTTGAGTCAAACACATTTATATCAAACGTTCGAAAAGTATCTAATTAGTTTCAAATAACTGTTTTCGTCCATTTCAAGCTACAATTGTAACGTAGATCTATTTCTGAACCAAAATATTACTTATCACAGATGTGTAAAACTATATCTGGGAAAATGTATATTCAGTATTGTACTAGTGAAAATTTAAATTATCGTCTTATTGTAGGGGGACCAGGACCACAAGGACCAAGAGGTCAGTCTTCTGTTGTTATAGCATATACCAAATGAAATTATTATGTCAGAATAAAGTTCGATTTTCTGTATATTCTCCAATGTTGAATGTGACTTATTAAACCATCACACGAATATTGTGTGCAATAAAGTAAAATGAGCCTAAAATGGGCAGTCAAAATCTAGGTGAGGTTAACGTTGGCTGAGGAAATTTGAAACCAACTTTATATAGAATCAAAATATGTGGACTAAAACTTTGACTACTCAGATGAAGAAACTGTCTGTGGTTTATTTATAGATTCTCCTTCAGGTATGAGTGAGTTATAGAATTTCTCCACCCGAGATAGTGAAATTTTCGATTTTCAACACCCGAGCTTTTGCGAGCGTTTTAAAATCTAAAATGTAACTATTGAGGGTGGAGAAATTCCATAACTCACGAGTAAATTGAAGGAGAATCTGTTTCTCCTATGATTTTAGACAAAAACCTCAAGAAAATGGCGTTGCTATATATTTTTTTTTACATAAACGTCATTTCGGGACTTCTCTAGTTTATCGTTCCAATAACTGTAGAAAAAACGACGGTAATTCCCACGTAGAAATTTAATCGCCGGAAAGTGTTAAAAATATTATGTGTTTTTATCCCACCGATTAAACACGTGAAGAATAGGAGAAAGTCCTCTACAGTCTCATTGATTTTAAAATTGAAATCTAATAATAAATAAAATATTTAAATTCTGCATTCTACTGAGCTATTGTTTTATCCTACAAAAAAGGTTTTCAATTTAATAACTCTTTGAAATATCTCGATGTTTTTTTTAATTGTAATTTTATTTTACTTTCTACTATTTCTGTTGTCCATAACCCAACGCTCGTTTTTCCTAAATTATCTTTACTAATTATTCAGTTTTTTTCTTTTTATTAGGTCAACCAGGAGATAGAGGAGCTACAGGAATACCCGGTATGTTTTTGGTTACAGTCATTTAAAGAAATTAAGTCAAGAAATACCAAGGGGACTTTCGAAGGAGGGGAAAATCGAAACAACGAAGACATGACTAAAAGAACACAAGCACTACAAGCAATATCTGAATAAACAAATTATTTATTGGAAAAAAAACACAAACACTACAATTAAAAACTAAAAACATATGAACAAGATGGACCCCACCAAAAAACAGGGTGTAGTTCTTTATTGAGTGCATGTGTATAATCATTTTACTTATTTATAGACCAGCCTCATCAAAAGTCGTCTAGTTGAAATGTAGCATATAAAGAAATAAAATTCAAAAAAGGTAGCAACGATATAAAAAATACGAGTAATATAGGCAATAACAGCGAAATATGGAGCACGTGCATTTTCTACATATGGGTCATTCAGAACATTCTTTGTTGGTCAGCCATTATGCAATCCGAAGTGAATTTATTTGTGCTACATACTAAGGCTAGAAAAAGTTTCGTTCGCCGGAAACGGAATTAAGTAAAGTAATGGAAATAACTTGCTACAAATTATAATTTTAGAGTCACAATCGTGACACTGGAAATGAGTTTCTGGAGCGGACTACTGCTGTGCCACGCCAACAACATATTATATATACTAAGCATGTAATGAGACATAAAGATATTTTTGTTTATCTTAGTACAATACAGCACAGACAAAATTATGTATTGATGTGCTGCGGGGAGATGAAATAATGGAGCACATTTTAATTCATCTTAGAGTAAATGTTTAAGAGATAGTTGCCATACGTGTTTTGTTTATGTGGACGACCTAATTATGTCACCCTTTCAAATACAAATGATTAAAAGTAAAGTTAATGCAAGATTGGTTATAAAAAAAACAATTGTTTACTAGTATCAGTGATTTTTAAAAAAAATTTTTTGCAAATAAAAATTCATAATCCTCGAAATTGGTTTCAGGAAAGGACGGTAAAAACGGCGAAAATGGTAAGTACAGTGTAAACAAAGTACAACGTAACAATTAAATTACATCATTTGACAAACAAAAACAAAAAAATCAATATATATCATCTGTATAGAAAACTGTAAGACAAATATAAAGACATTTTAAAAATGAACGGGAAATTAGATGTAAATATTTCTTAATAACTTTAAATTTTAAAATCCCAAATTTAACAGTGTGATCTATTATAAATTAAAAATCCGTAGTTATGGGCTTAAAATTTTCTTTATTTGCTGTAGCACGACCCATACTTAGGAGGGTAGGTTGATTACTTAATATGTCCTTTTTGGGGAAATTATATTGAAGATTAAATTCATGAAATCAATTGAACAAAAATTATTCATGTGACTCTACTGAAATTGGAAAACTTAAAAAAAAAGACATTATCATAAAAAAGTTTTGGAGGGGCGGTCAGGCTACTAAAAACAAACCCAAATTCAATTGTAGGGCCAATATGTATGTAACTATGAATTCTCTAGTGAAAAATGTATGTAATTTTAGTATTTTCACCCAACAGGTAAGAATGGAAAAGCAGGACCTCAAGGACCACCAGGTATTATTAATACGATTAAATATTCTTAATTTTCAAAAGATATTAATCCTTCTTAAGTACGATCAGGTAAGGTAAATATTACACTATATTTTTAAGACATTTGTGTGTGTGCCCACATACTTCCCAAAATGAACTTGTTCAAATGATACATAATTATGTTGTGACATAAGATTTTACACAAATATAAAAAAATAATATCAAAGAAATTATCCGCTCACAGAAAAATAACAAAGGAACTAAATATGTTCATTAATGTTTTGTATTGATTGTTTTGCAGAAACACTGCTTTACGGTTTACGTGGGACAGTGATACATAATATTTAAGGGTTGTTTCATTAATATTTAGGAATATTGTACCTTGCAAAATAATGTATAGGAACATTGTCCCCAGATATATAATTGAGCAATATATAATTTTTCAAGAGACAGTATTCCTCAATATCAATGCAATAACCGCTTTATTGCATAACATGATCTATGTATAGGAAAATTGTCCCCAGCAATATAATTGAGCAATACATTTTATTGCAAGGCAAAATATTCGTCAATATTAATGCAATAACCGTTTTATTGTATGGCACGATCTTTAAAAGTCAGATAGGTTTTTTATCCTCATCATTGACGTCAGAATTTAGAGCAATATTGCCCGCTAAATTTTGGTTAGGTCCTACATGTAATATTACGTTCCTATACAATAAATAATCATATGATTGTTTTTAAAAGAGCGCCGAGTGTAACCATTCACATTTGTCTGAAACGAAGACATTTCTAGAAAAGAAAAGTCAATAGCTGTTACAAACATCGAGAACATTAAAGATTACCAAAACCCACCTTATACAAAATATGACCTAATTTTCTATAGGACCACCAGGACCTCCTGGTGCTGACGGAGAAGACGGTAGTGACGGGGGTCCAGGACCGAAAGGTAGGTATTGTTTATACATTATCGTGATAGAATACAAAATATAAAAATGGTAAAATATCACACAAGCTGTAAGAGTTATATAAATACATGAAAATGGTCACGCCAGCACGCATTTTTCATATAATGTTGTAATAAATTAATAATTTGCACTGCAAGACTGACCTGCTTTGTTGGTCAAGATATAAATTATTTCATTATTTTATAATAATCTTTAAAAGATTACCAGGAATGAAATAACGACACTTCAGATAGTATTCATTATGCATGCATGAGATTTCAAATTTTGACTATTTAAAAAAAAAAAATTATAAGGTAACAATAAAGGAAAGACAAAGTCATGAGAATTGAACATGAGAAATACCATAAGGATACATGTATGACTAAAAGAAAAAAAAACATATAATAAACTAAACAAAAATAGAAAACAACACAAAACTAAAGTCCTAGAAGTGTAAATTCCTACTGAAAACCGGAAGTGATGCGAGGTGCTATATAAATATTTCAATATATTAACACGTATTTATAATTGTAAATCTACGACTGACCTTAAAAAGAGAACGTTTGTTTGTAGGAGAGACAGGTGACAAGGGACCAGCAGGTGAACCAGGAAAAGATGGCACACCTGGAAGCAAAGGTAAATACATTAACTAGGCTTTTTACTTGACGTTTTTCATTAAGCCAAGGGTAAACTTCGTTAAATTAAAACACAAAATAGGAGTTGAAGCCATATGTTTAGCATTGATTAGCAGTTGACCATTGAAAGATACTTATCTCAACAAACTATGTTTCAAATTTTAATAAGATATATTGAGCCCATCTAAGTCAACACGTTTTTTAATTTACCCGTGCATATTTGATTTTTTTATGGACAAGGCGACTTAACTCCAGAACAACATCTGACTTTCATCAGGTAACAGTAAATGAGTCTAAGGAAATGTCACTAGATAAGTCTAGTGAGTCTTGTACCAGTCTTTTTAGCAACTTTAAAACTCTGATCACAGATACAAAGAACTTGGCAATATTTCGAAACCATTTTTCACCATTTAAGTAACGATGATTAAAGTTTTTTAGAATAATTATGAATATTTACACTGGAACAATAAGAAAAAATGTTTTCATATACTTATTAATAAAGTTTAATTTTTTTAAGTAGAAAGGCTACATTAACTTTGTGTCTTGTTGTAGTCTTCCATTGAAATTTATTTCTTTCAATTTAATATCAATGTTCTTTAAAAACGGCACTCCTTGGTTTCGGCTATAGACTTATAATTACTATATTAATTGTGATCACACGAACGGTCCACAAAGGCGCATCAACAAATTATGAACAACAGCAATCGTGTACATTTAGTAACATGTATAATTTACTGTACTGTAGTCGGAAACAAATCTTCAATTAAAGAATTAAAACTAAAATCAATTCCTATATTCGTTGGTAAATCAAATGTTTGATTTTACGGCCATTTCGGAAATAATCACTTTTACATGTAAACACTGCAGACTCACAACATAAGGAGCCTTTAGAAGATTAAATATCTGTATTTATTGATTTTTTTACATACACATGTACCAGGAAAAAATTTGCCTACATGTGTATTAAAAAAAGATATATACATTAAGCAGTTCACCCTAATTAACATACTGCAACTTAGAACCACAGAAAATGGAAATATGTAATACAGATTCCTAACTTCTAGTATTGTCCATTATTGTTAATTCTGTTGTACAGCTTACTAAAGGGGATATTATATAAAATATATCTGTATTTCAGGACCTCAGGGTGACGCTGGTGCAAACGGAAATAAAGGAGCAGATGGCGATAAAGGCGAAAAGGGTATGTAGGGATAAATACAAGTAATACATTGTATTTGGAAATACGATACACTCAAATAACTACCAACTAGACTACATATTGAAATTTTAAGCATTGTATTATAGATGGTTTTTAAAGTACTATCGAAAAATTATCATAAAAAGTTTACTTTAGAATTTGGGATTTGGTTTCTTGATTCAGCTTTTAGGCGTTGAGCACAACTGGTGACTAAATCCAGGAAATGTGCAAATTTTGTGCATCAAATTTGGTTTCGTGCAATATCGCTCATTATCGTGTATTTTTAATGAATAAGTTTTGCCTATCCTAAATACTAGTAAATAAATGGTGTTTTTTTAGGAGATCCTGGTGATCCAGGAAAAGATGGAACCCCAGGAGATCCTGGACCGGATGGTAAAAATGGAGCTGATGGTGAGCACTTTTCTAAAACTTTTTCATAAAGCAATAATATTAAGATTAATAGAATTGAATTTATGGCTGTCTTAGTGTGTAAGGCTAGTCAGTGCCTTATATAAGAAAAAAGGAAACACAATGCTCAGATCTGATTTGTTTCGTTTACAACTGTACAGATTACAGAATTAGAATAGATTAGATATAAACAGTATTCAAATCACGTTCGCAAATATATCTTTTTTTGCCAAATGTAACAACCAACTTTGTATATATGTCTGCAGATTTTTCCTGTCGACGTTTTAATGTAACCACGGACAAGAACACTCATTTTGGTCCCTATCCATATCTCACACGATTATGTCATACATAAGCCTAAAATCGACGTCTGGAAGAAAATATTTCGATAAGTATTACAGAAATGCTATCTATTATTTTTTAGGGAATCCTGGCCAAACAGGATCTACTGGACCCCAAGGACCCCAAGGTGAAACTGGGGAACAAGGACCACAAGGGCCAAAAGGTACGTACTAGTAACTTCGATGTCCTGTATAATTGATTTCTTAAATGGAAATATGAATCCTGTTTTTATCGAACTTATGGGACTGAAAAGAGTTGAATGTTAGCGGTCTACACAAATGCAACAATCTTTAATTTAATGTCATTCGAACGTGAACGCTTTCAGTTAAGAGGTTACCAACACTTTGACTAAAATAGATTTTGCTGGTTTAATTTTCATAAAATTTTGAGGAAATATTTTCTTTGACCTGTTGACAAAAATATAAAAATTTGATGAAATTTGAAGCACACAATTTTCGGGAATAAATTCATTGGATATATAGCAGTTTGACAAACACTAATTTTGATCATTAAAAAGCTTGATTTCACTTTACTAATTATATGTGATTAAAACGTTCAGCAGATTTTTAAAGAGTTAACTCCCTTAGGTGTTCTGTACTACCTTAAGTTCCAGAGTGAAAAGTACCTTTGCTATATGCAGTTCATTTCAATGATACAATATTTGTAAGTTTCCTATTTCTAAGGTCCAACTGGAGACAAAGGAGAACCCGGAGATAAGGGAGAACAAGGTGACAAAGGAGAAAAGGGAGATCCTGGAGATAACGGTATACCTGGTGGTGACGGTCGAGACGGACAGACGGGACCAAAAGGCCCAGACGGCCCTCGTGGGCCTAAAGGTAATGTAGAAAAAACGGGACTGAACATCTCATTTCAAAGAGTCAAGTTTGTTCATATTGTAAAAATAGAGGAACACAAATCTGTATTTGGCATGAAATATATGATGATTTTAACTTCCACTTAAATATTTATAAATCATACCAATGTCTTGAAACCAGTATATCTACATTTCAAATTGATTTCACTAGTGCCATGAATGTAATCATCACATAAAAAATGGACTGTCATTCTCATGATATCATTGATTGGTACGAGGTTCATAGGCCAGATATAAAATGGGGAATCTTCAGATCTTAAAGACTTACTGATACTGGCATTTCACTGGTCACCTGTTTGTTTTAATTGTTTTGATTTTTGATGGTTGTGCTTTTAAATTCATCATTATATCTTTAACTGGGTTTCCAATATTTTGATCTCGAGCACTCTTGATGAGTTGTCAGTCAAAGAAATGGCCATACAGTGCATCAAATTTATTTCGGTATTTTGTGATACGTTTTATTAGTAAAACCTAGTAGTGTGACAGATGTCTATAAATGAGCAGGGTATGCTTGCCTTTGGTGAATACGTTCTGTCCGACGAGGTTTTATTGCCCCACACATTGTCAGTATATAAGGTTTTGGCTTCTAGTTCTCAGTCTTAACGCGTTGCTGTGTTTTAATTAATTAAATAATTAGTTCATATGTTTTTAGATTTTACGTGTAGTGTTTAAATTGTTTTGGTCTTGTCTTCGTTGTTCTCCGGAGTTTGTCAGTTGTTTTAGATTTCACCTCCTTCGAATATCCCTTTGGTATGTTTTTACTTACTATCTGTCATGTCTGTAGTATATTTACACTTGTCCCTGCAATCGTTTCGTTTATTATTTTGTCCATATTCGGAAAATCACTGGTGGTGGCATCGTTTACCCAGGAACACTTTATCTTTCATTGTTTACAGGAAAAGCAAAGAAACAAAATTACTTTAATCACTTTAAGTGTAAATATATCAGTGAATACGATAAATAGTTCAATTTTATATACCTATCAGATATATAAGCCTTGAATGACAGTATTAAATTAAAAAAAGCTTAAATATTGACATTGTATTAATCCACTAACTTTCCATTTCTATATACGTGGCCATGTCTCGAACACAGTTGTAATAAAACGTATCACAAAAATACCGAAATAAATCTGATGCACTGTATGGCCATTTCGTTGACTGACAATTCATCAGCAGTGCAATGTTTTATATACATGGATTCCAGAATAAAAGATTTGAATGGCATACACTTCAAAAATAAAATGTTGTCTCAGAGTAACTTATTTCTTGAATTGAATAGTTACCACCATCGTGTACATGTAACTTAGATTGAAGATTTTTAAAAACTTCTGTGTCAAACATATCTTTTGATCACCTTCATGTGGCCCTACGTACCTATTCATGGATGAAATTTGCTAACCGGTTGAAATGTTATTTATTACTATTGAAAAATAAAAATCCCAAGATAGTAATATCAGATATGGTAAATTTATATTATGCTGTATACGACGCATTTCAAGGAGTTACCTCTCATAAGCAACATTAAAACCGAAACATTTGGAAGACCAAAAACCAACCTTATTGCACATGGTAGATCTCCTTAGCTGAAATTTGGCTTCCTATTTCGGTATTTTTGGTTATGAGTACTTCCTGTATGAACCCTTAGTATTTCTATTATTTTTGAATTTTGATAAATACTTTTAATTTCTGTAACAAATCAATGAATAACCATGTCAGACAAGTATGACGACTGGGTTGGCGAATACCTTCGGGGACCTAGGGTCCACCATGCAGAGGCATCGTCCCAGGGGTTTCAAAATAACAATCCAAAGATTCTAATATCAGATATGGTAATTTTATACTATGCTGTATACGACGCATTTAATGACCAAATGAAACTATGTTTTCATTGTATTTACATGTTTAGCCAAGTGACAAATAGGAAATCCTAGATGGAGCCATTTTATAATATTGTATTTTCATTCTTTTAAAAGAGATATCGTTACAACTTTTAAAACGAAAAAAAGCAAATAACCTTAAATTTAAAACTTTTCCTTGATATTATTTACAAAATATCGGCAAAAGAATACCGAAGCGACAAAACAGTGAGAAAACTTCACAAATTGAAGGAAAAGAAAAAGTCAAGAGAATGTACCACAACAAACAAACACCACAAGTATACATGTATAACTTAAAGAATAAAAAACTGTATATTAAACTAAACCAAACTAGAACAAGACTGCACAGAAACTAAAGCACTAGCAATGGAGTGACAAAACCGGGAGTGACATCGGTTGCTCCGGACGTTTAAGCATGTCCTGCTCCGTTTACGGCACATTGTCAGTGAAATGTCAAGTGTGGTTGGTGTCAAGCCCTCAAAACAGTTGATATTATTTGTTATTTCATGTACATTTAAGGTCCAGCTGGGGATAAGGGCAGTCAAGGTGCTCCAGGTCTTGCAGGAGAAACAGGAGAGCAAGGCGAACCTGGAAATAGGGGTGGACCAGGTAAGGATAAACTTTTCAATAGTAATGTCAATATAGATAACTGTAATATTTGATACGTAAAAAAGGTATTTCAACAAATATGTGGTCAAACTAGGATACATTGTTATACTGATCTCAGTATGACAGCGATGAAGACTAAGAATATCACAATCGATCTTGTTTATATAAAGGTACGTGAAATATGTTAAATCTAATGTGTTATTAAGGGCCCAGAGGACCAAAAGGAATGCCGGGCGAACCAGGAAAAGATGGAAAGGATGGCGTAAATGGTAATGATGGCAAAAACGGCTTAGATGGTAAAGACGGAAACCCTGGGCCAAAGGGAGCACCAGGTAATCCGGGACCTGACGGTATAGATGGCAAAAATGGTGTAGATGGAAAAGATGGTTTACCTGGTCCACCTGGACCTCGGGGTCCAAAGGGTATACCTGGACATCCGGGTATGAATGGAAATGACGGGAAACCAGGTCATCCAGGCAGAGATGGAATTCCCGGAAGTAACGGAAAAGATGGAAAACCTGGTTATCCCGGAAGAAATGGAAAGCCTGGAAACAAGGGATATAGAGGAGATCCTGGTTACCCAGGAGCTCCAGGTCGAAATGGCGTACCTGGAAAGGCCGGTACTAAAGGTAAGAAACCTTAATTTTAAGTATGGTATAAACAACAAAATAGATAACAGGAAAGGTCAACAATGAAATGCCAATCAATCACGCCACCCAACAGACAGAACCCTGGCCATAAAATCAAATAACAGAGCACAAAACACTAACATAAACACAACAAAGAGTCAGGTTAGTCTGATTTTGTAGAAACACTGAACCGTGGTGGGATATGGTTATTTTCTTTGTTGATTGCAGTATAGTGCTGTTAGATACTGTGTTTAAAACTGATACATGTATTGCTTTTTAATCAGCATACCTTAGTACTCATTGTGTAGAATAAACTCACATACTATGGGAATCAACATAATTTTAGGATTTTCATCAATCAGGACGTACCATTCCTGACCGAATATCAAACAAAATCAAAACATTTCTAAAATCCATTACTGTCAAATGAATCATAGAATCTATATTAGGTAAATACCAAAAAATAATGACAATTTTTATTTATTCTGAGAGTTTTTGTTTAGGATTTTTACATTTCAATCTTGTTTTACTAAATTTTGTGTTGAATCGATTTATTGTTTTGCAGGAACTGTTCATATAGTGTTTGATAATATTGGAAAGTACAAAATAGGACCAGCAGGTATGCTATATGAAAATGTAAGAATATGGTGTAAGCGTTAATCAGACCACATCCTATTGAACTTAACATGATGAAGTGTTATGTATATTTCGGGAATTTGTCAGAGATGGTTTTAACATTCACTGTGATAACTGATTACAACTTATTTATATCATGACCACGAATCAAATGCGATACTTAGTTATGTTTTGTTTTGTTGCAACATAATAAGTACAGTCAAGAAATACCAAAGGGATAATCGAAGGAGAGGAAAATCGTAACAACTGACAAACTCTGGAGAACAACGAAGACAAGACCAAAACAATACATGCACTACAATTAATAACTAAAAACATATAACCAAAATAGACCCCACCAAAAAACCCGGGGGTAGACTCAGGTGCTCCGCAAGAGTAAGCAGTCTCTGCTTCCTGCAATAACACATGCTTGATGAAATTTTTTGGCGTCTCTGGTGTCGATAATACGATAATAATTTAATACATATTCACAAGTTATCGCCTATTTTAATATAATGTTTATAAAGTAATCAAATGTCCAATCAAAGAAAAAAAGGCTAAATTTAAAATTCGATTAATGATGCTCGCTGGTCATGTTTTGGTCTTTTTGTCAGATTTTCGGAATCCTCGGGCTTTATCCATTTCTTAAACATTTTTTGCCCATGAACCCGCACTTTTTCTTTATAATTCAATCATATATACCTTAAAATGGTATTTGACAACATTTTATGAAATCCTTTTAATTTTTTCATACATCTTTGAGAGACTGAAGTTGTCAATGCAAAGACAATGAAAAATCCTGCGAAAACCCATTTCCTGCAAATTTTCAAAGTCTTAGAGCTCTAAAATGAGCACATGAACCTATATATTTTTTTCTTGCTTATTAGTTTACTATTCATATGTTCTCTCAAACTAAAACACCCATATCAAATCCTATTTATTTCCTATTAGACCAGCAATCATCTTAAATACTATGGTTGAAAACATATATGATATTCTATATGTATATGGGTAACAATGTATACCAAACATCATCACGTCCAACATAGGGATTTTCTATAACATGAATAGTTCGAAATTGTATGAATTACCATAAATCCGTAATACGTATATAACATCAATTTCGATTTTATAATTTATAATCCACCCTTATATTTTTTTAGAACAATTTAAGATAAAGTCTTCAGTTCAGCAATATCTTCGTAATCCGGGAGCTCCTACGTCCTGGTCATCTTTCACGGTACCTAAAAGACACGTGGGAAGCTGGAGTTCATGGTCTGGATAAACAGTGGTTATTACAAAATTTCATATGTTGATTTATGATGATTTTGTTGAAATTATTTTAGTATTTTGAAATAAACTTTTCTTCATGAGTATTGAACATTATGATTATACTTACATGACTTATGCATTGTGTTCCTTTCTCTTTAATTGGTTCATATGGTCTTGTCGAAATTTAACATCACTACTATATCATAATGCATACCCAAATGATGTCTACTGCGTTGATGCTTAATCAGAACAATATAGAAAGGAGCTTAGGTCGGTCATCAACATAACCTTGTACCAAGCAATATACAGGTGTAATTTAACACTTTCTTGCAATAATTATTTTTTGTGCAAACACGATTCATTCCAACCAATCAATCAACGTTAATATAATCAGCTAATTTGCATGTAGTTAAGTCGATTTCTTTTACTCGTTTAAGAATTTGACAAGTATTTGTAATTCCTATAAGAAATTGACAAATCTTTGTCACACTTGAAAGTCAGTCTAATCTTGAATAAAGACCGTAAAAGAACATATATTTTTATTATCCGAGTTAAAGATAAAGATGACATACTTTTTAACGAACTAAGTTGTCTAGACATAAGTTTCAGACCTCCAGGTTAACAAAGTGATTATGTTTGTTATTATTGTTGATTTTGGATTATAAAACAAACCAATGACCTGCATATTTATATATCTTACGCACTAAAAGCCCTCTCGGAAAGCGTTCTACCATCGCAAGGGAGAAGACCAGGTGGTCAAGTAAAATGGACTTTCAAGTAAATTTGGCACATGGATGAATGAATGACAAGTATACTACAGATGTGTGCATAAAGATGGCAAATAACATAAAATCACAAAGAGGATGTAAAATTAAGACTGCCAATAGTTGTTTTTTTTAATTGTGAATTTGTATAGAAATCTTGGAGAAAAATCGAAGTTCACGAATAACAAATGAATAATTATGTCCATTAACTGTATATTGATGCTTTTCTTTAATAACTTGTACAAAGGGACCAACCTTTTTTCACAACACTATTACAAAAAAAAAATAAATAAAAAATATATTATGATATAGAATTCTCTCGCTAGGAGGTAAGTAGTAATTGTATGTAATTGCCATTTTTCAAGCGGAGGATTTCTTATATATCCCGACTATAGAATAACAATTGCTCGCGAAGTAAGATTCCGTTTCTCTTACTATTTCATAGTTTTAATTAGCTTTAGTAATATATAAGTCGCCATGATCTCCTTGTTGATCCTCTTATTTTCTTTTATATAGCTCAACATATCAATTTTCAAATCAAATTGGTAGTGGACCCCTTGATTATCCCGTTGTTTGTAGACCCATTGGTTACATGTACCCCGTTGATATCACAAAGCCTGGCGTTTTGTTCCTGCTGTAAGGTTTCGTTACGAAACATGTTTATCATGACTTTACACAAAATACTGCTGACGTTATCTGTAGTTTTTAACGTTACTACTAATCTTAAAAAAGCATCGAGAAAATTCAAGGGGAATTTTATCGACCAATCAGCGATAGAGAACAACAAATCACACGTAGATTATCAAAATCGGATACCCTGAAAAAGCTACTACAGAAGTAGTCGTTACTTAGTAATTAAAAAAAATGAAGAAAAAAGAGCTGGTGTATCTTTTATTTTAATTTTGATGAGCAATATTCTTTGTCTCTTGCGATGTTGAATATTTATCGTCCCATCCAGGTGCGTATTCCTATAAAACAAAATTTAAAAAAATAAGTAACCATGACAAAACAAAAGGATAAAAGTGATGCTGCAATTCTATTGTCTGATAAAAGTAATGACTTGGTGGTTAGGTACATGAGCCATTGACTACTTGAATACTGTGGTGGGGGGGGGGATCAAAAGGGAACTGAACGTTTGTCTTGCTGTTCGTTCATTTTAAAATCGCGGTAATGGCTTCAGTAAGGAAAGATAACTCTACTATTAAGTCAAATGTGTCCCTAAATGGTCATTTTATTCTTGTTTATTCTTTATTATTTTCAGTTTCTGAATAACAAAATTTTCAGACTTAATAGCTATCACTAAATCAAGACATCTTTCCAGGCAGTCAGAATCAGCAGTGATAAAATAAACTGCATAATAATGTTGAACAGATATAAAATTGTGTTGATTAAATGAAAGGCATATTATTTTGATTTGTTAGTTTAGTTTAAACATATTTTATTTGATGAAAATAGCATCAAAAAGGATAAGACACAAGTACATCGTACTTACATGGTCTTCTCCCAACTATCAATACAATTATATCAATGAGCATGCATCAAATATATATATACATAAATTAATACACGAAAAAAAACTGTAACATAGGTGTGTGTGTGTCTGTGTGTTATGTGTGGTTCGTTTCAATTCACACAGCAAGGAATCTTTTCGATTTCTTTATATAATCGAACACGGAATTGAAAATCAGCTTATTTTCTCGCTCTGAGAGGCTTTCGTTTCCACAAAGGAGAAGATTGATATCCACTTTTATGTTATTAGGTAACCAGGAAAGACTTTCAAATAAATCATTTCTTAAAAGGATATAATGGGGACATTCTAAGAAGAAGTGCGACTGAGTTTCTCGAATATTGCCACACCGACAAGAAGAATCTGGTATTATATTGACTCTATTCAGGTCATAATTAAGAAACGATGCTTGACATCTAAGTTGCGTTAAGATGATATTCAACTTTCTAGGACCATATGAATAATAAGAGGGGACATGTTTGTTATTTTTCCGTCTCAAAACAGATTTAAATTTAGACAGTGAATCTAAATTTCTGATTGAGTGGTCTAATTTATTCCATTCTCTAATAGTAGATGGAATAAATGATTCACTTGTTAAAGATAATCTACAAAATGGTAATATAATATCCTCTCCATTCCTAAGCGGATATATGGTAGTACTTTGTATTGTAGGGGGAATTAAATCGCATAAGAAACGTGGAGCTATTTTGTTGTTTATATTATAAAACATTTGTAATTTTCTTCGACTGCGTCTTTCTTTTAATGTTTCCCACCCAATTTCGTCGTATATTCTTTCCTTTTTTGTAAAAACAGGCAGTCCTGTTATTATTCTGGCTGCTTCTAATTGTACATTTTCTAATTTATTGGTATATACTATACCACAATTATCCCACACTTCACTTGCATATTCTAAGATTGGCCTGATATAAGTTAAATATAATTTTTCTAAAGTCGTTCTACAAATTTTGTACTTTATTTTCCGCAACACATTGATATGTTTCATGGCACTTGTTACAATATTGTCGATATGCATATTCCATTTGCCATCATTGCTTAAAGTAACACCCAAATGTTTATGAGAATTAACAATAGGGATATTTTGTCCATTAAAAGAAAATTCCAACTGAGGGGTTTCTCTATTTGAAATCACGAGGACTTCTGTTTTTTTAGGATTAAAACACATTAACCATTTTTTGGACCATTCATTTAGTTCTTTTAGATCATGATCGATAACATATTTGATATGTTCATCATCTTGCCCAGAATATCCAAAAGATGTATCATCAGCAAAGAGTCTAGTTAAGGAGATAAGGTTATCTGATATATCATTAATATATATAATAAAAAGTAAGGGACCTAATACAGAACCCTGGGGAACTCCAGCTGGAACATAACATAAAGAAGATGATGTATTTTTAATAACAACTTTTTGCTGCCTATTTTGGAGGTAGCTTTCAAACCATTTAAGAAGGTCATTATGAATACCATACGATTTCAATTTTAGTAATAATCCTTGGTGCCAAACTTTGTCAAATGCCCTTGAAAAATCACAAAAAACAAAACAATTAATTTCTTTTTTCTCCATTGAATTTAGTATACAATTATAAAGTTCCAGTAGTTGGTGAACAGTAGAGTATTTTGGAAGAAATCCGGATTGATATTGATAAATCAAATTATCGAAAATTAAGTGATTGAATACATGTTTGAAAATGATTCTCTCCATTACTTTTCCAACACAACTAATAAGGGAGATCGGTCTGTAATTTGAAGGCAATGCAGCACCTCCGCTTTTAAAAATAGGTATGACAAATGCTATTTTCCAGCTTGAGGGGTATTTACATTGTTGGAGTGATTTATTAAATATGATTTGTAAGGGTATTGCAATTTTTTCAGGGCTGATTTTGAGCATTTTATGGCTAATGGTATCTGGTCCCGATGCTTTATTTGGATCTAATATCTTTATAATGTCTATTATTTCACTCAGCTCTACTTGGATATTACAAATTATGTTTTCGGTCTTTGCTTGAAATTCAGGAAGGGGGTGATTTTCATCCTCAAGTTTCGACATTAAGCAGAAATATTTATTTAGGATGCTACATTTCTCGTTGTCCTCATATACAGTTTCTCCAAAAGACTGGTCATTAATAATGTTTTTTAGAGGGGGGATATTATTAGAACCCTTATCAGATTTGATTAACATCTTCATAATTTTCCAATAAACTTTGGGGCTTGAACTATTTTCTAAAATAATATTATCCAAACTGTTATGAAATTGCTCTTTCGCAGTTTTTTTCATATTATTAACCTTATTTCTTTGTTGTTTGTATTTTTGTATATCGGAAGGTCTTTGAAATTTTTGAACCTTTTTACGAAGTCTATCTCTTATACGAATAGATTTTCTTATTTCGTTATTAAACCAGGGTTTGTCATTGTTTCTGACAGTAACCACTTTTGACGGTATACACTCGTTTACTATGTCAAGAAATCGTTGGTTAAAACTATTGCACATTTCATCAACGTCTTCAATATTTGATAAAACTTGATCCCAATTCACCGAATCCATCATATCATTAAATTTTTCAGTATTTATTTTACTATACAACCAAATTTTTCTCCGGAATGATTTCACTTTAAAACGGGGGCATTCTAAAAACACTACAGATGCATCATGGTCACTAATATTCCGAGGTGTGTGTAATACGTCTGAATAATTGCATACCAAATTATCACTTATAATAATAGGGTCTAAAAGTGTTTGACTTTGTTCTGTAACTCTTGTTGGTTTATCAATAACATTTTTAAGATTAAATCGATTCATAATATTAAGTAGTTTGTTATTAGAAGTAACAAATAAATCTGAGTTCAGATCTCCCGATAGTACAATATTTTCATTTAATTGATAACCAAGTTCAATCGCATGGGAAAGTCGTGTCCAGTATTCACCGTCTGACCAATCTGACCTATAAGTACAACAAAGTAAAAAACTCCGTCCGTTAGCACGTGCTTCTATCCAGATAGTTTCGTCCAGGTCATTTTCGAGTTCATGTCTACGAACAATACTGACAGTGTCTTTCGCATATATTAATAACCCGCCTCCGAAGTTATTTCTATCCTTACGAATTATATTTGGAAAAGTGTCTACCTTAAGTTCACTCGAATCAAAACCGGGACCCAAGTGAGTTTCCGTTATCGTGATTATGTCAAATTCATCTATAAAATTATGAACAAATTCTAATTTGTGTCTTATACTTCTCACGTTTAAATTACAAATGGATATGGATGTGTCAATTGCATCGGAACTGGCGTTTGAGTTGTTATTTTCACTGGGACCTGGATTCTGTTCTACATTACCAATTAACAAAATAAAATGTAAAATAAATAAGAAAAATACAATATTAGTGTTGGGATTTAAGCTCTGAAGAAAAGACATTTGGACAACGAGAGACGTACACCTAATGTTGGTAAGTAATATATTAAAATAAGTTTCAAATTCTGGAATTGAAAACGAGTTAGATATTCCTCTCCGTGCATTGAATAAGCCAATGGCAGCCCTGTAATCTGTTATACTATTACCCATATGGTATTAACGTGCAAACATATACATAGCTTATAACAAACAATAAAGGGCTTGCCAAAGATGAACCACACACAACACACAACAGTTTGAAAATAAAAGTATGTACAAAAAGGAGAAAAATAATGTAAAAACATGACAATATAACGAAGAAAAATCGAAAAAAATTTTCGACAGACATGAATTTTTATATCATGGGATTTTTTTTTTTCATAAATAATGCTGCAATTTTATTTATTTATTTTTCTATATAAATATTGATCGTTTCTCACCTTGGCGACCCCGGTGTGCAAAAAGAGCAAATATCACTTTTTAATTTTTGTTTTCATAAAACATGGAAAGAGCTTGTACTTTGGATTTTCAAGCTTAACGCATCATTGAAAGACAAATAAGATAAGCATTGTACAAAAATGTATTTATTGCAATTGTATAGATACAGAATTTAAACTCATTCTAAGATACATATGACTCGAACTATATTAAAATCGGTTATAAGGTTTCGTAAAATTGATATTTTAATACCAAAGTCGCCCAAGCGAGAAGTAATGACCGCTAGAATTGCTACCTCTTAGTAAATTGTACATTAAAATGTATATAATTTAACCTGTCCACTCAAAATAAACATGTAGACATATATGCAAAAAGTAATTGGCAATGAATCAGAAAATACATTATACAACATTTCGATTGTATATTCATTAAATTGGTTGTTTACTTAGATGTAGACGGTTTAAAATATAAAATATTATGTCACCCAACCGAGTCTCTCTTTTTTAATTGATATATAACTTCAAAACATTGTCTCGATTTGATTTCAGAATAGCATTCTTGATCCATTTAAGAAAAGTTTCCATTCGTTCAATTTAGCCCTTTTATATATTTGTGCTTTTTGTTTATTTATTTTTTTTCACATTTAAGTAGTGATTTATAAGACGATTAGCTTTTTTGAATGGATGTACATGAGTTTCGATGAACATACAAAATTTATCTACGGTTCTAAACATTACATAGTAGCACGAAGTAGTCGTTTAGTATCTATGTGTATCTAGTGGACATATTTTACAGTTATGTAATTAACGAAGGAGCGCTCGACTCATCACCCGTTTCAAAATGGACGAGTCTAGAGGTCGTCACAATGAATACGTCACAGTGAATATAATTGTTTGTTAACAAATTATAAATGCGCAGTCGAGTATATACGATGAAATAATAATGTCGTTGGCGTTTTCTTTTAATTACAAATAATAGTATTTATAAGAAAATCTCAATCTTGATTAGAGAGACACAGTTAGGTGAAAAATACTTAATCCTTTTCAACATTTATTACAATATTGATTTTGGGTCATGTGCAAACTGTAATACAATGCGGGCTGATTGTCCTAGATACTCCGCCCAATAGGGCGTGTCATTTTCACAACAAAAACAATCTATTTTATAAATGCTGGACATTGGAAAAACAAAATTAAAGTAAATTTAATACTTTAAGAAAGTTTTTGGACAAATAAAATTTATCTGGAATCAGTGACCTAACGAAGGAAAATTACATTCTAGTAGGTTTGCAATTATTCGAACACTAATTGTAATCTATACATCTAGATGTAAGAGAGCAAGCGGTAGTCAAGATAAATTTAGCAAAGGACCATAAAAAAAGTTGATAGGGGACAATTGGCGAGGAAAGGCAAAAATTACAATATTAAAATCAGACAAAGAGTTTTTTTTAACAACATGTACAGGTTTTATTTATATTAGTTTATTCACTGAAAGAATTAAAATCGTTTTAATCATCGCTGGCTTCTTCCTGGGTGGCTGATGGTCTAGCAGTGGGTTGTCTAGCAGCTACGAGTTGTTCTAGTTTGTCAATATCGTGATGATCTCTTACAAGCCATTTCGGAGATGATTCATCAAGCTTTACGAATATACGACCATCCATAGTCCAATATGCTGCTATTTGGCGGTCAAACTTTAACTTTGCAAGCCTCCTTGCCAAGCCGGATCTGAATTCAGTGAGATTTTCGGTAATGAAAATACCACTAGGGTCGTCCTTCAGGGCCTTTTTGTTGGAATACACCAAGTGTCTGGTCTTATACGAAAGAAAACGAACTATAATTTGTGATTTACCATCATGCATTTTTCCAATCAGGTGCGATCGACCGATATCATTCCCAGTAATATTTAGGCCAAGTTTATTGTTAAATACATTAAGTGCCAGTTTTTCTGTATTAACAGGATGTTTCACACGACCTTGATCATCTGTCGGTATAGAAATATTATGCAGACGTAGACTAGTGCGCCTAGAGTACTGCTCCTGGCTTTCTACCCTAGTTTCAAGTGCAGCAAATTTCTTATACAGAACATCAACTTGAGTGTCATACTCTTGAATAACAAGTGACTGATCTCTGACAGTAGACTCCAATTCATTGATTTTAATAAATTGCTTGCACACTTTTTCTTGCAATGATTTAATTTCTGCCTGCTGATTTTCTACTTTTGATTGGAGTGGTCTGACGTCATTTTCAACTACTTCTTGCACTTGGAGCTCAATAACTGTACTGAGTTTTTCAGATAAAACTGGTATTAGGGCATTTATGACTTCATCACTAGTAAGAGCTTCTATTAGTTGGTCAGCAATGTTTTTTCTAAGGGCTGTACCCTTCTTAGTAGTGATAGAAGATAAGTCACCAAGTGACTGTGACCCCCTTCTACGAATTTGTCGTGTTTCTTGTTTCAATGTGCCTGGTAATTCGTCAGGACTTTCAGGATTTATACGTTTGGCACCTTTAGGTATAGGATTCGGCGTCATGTCAGAAGTAAGTGAAGGATTAGGCTGCGAGCATGTAAACAGGATTTCTTTGTTTTGGTCGTTGTTGACAGCCATATTGGTTTGAGTAAATGTCACCACTCAAGGAAAAATGTATTGTAAATATCTATAAACCAGACAAAATGTTCGAGATTTTCAATACAAACCCATTCCAACGGTCATTCGACACATTGTACAGTATTATAGAAAGATTAATGTTAGTTTTCCATCATAATATCCCAAAAATCTGGAGAGCTAAGTTATGCTGCCATGTCAGGTTGACGCATGCCTCCTAAACCATTTGATTTGTTATCTTAATTTAGTCTGAAAATTCAGAGATTAAAAGTCAAGACAGACAAAGTGAAACAAGATACAAGTGACCGTTGAATACTAAGAGTGGTCTTTTGTTCTAACATATATGTCCATTAAATCAGGCTTGTTTTGTCTATGTTTGTTTTTTTTGTCCTGAGTTGTGTCTTATTGTGGCGTTCATTGATTGGTATATCATTACTGACCTTTGTTTATTGTTTATAACTATGCTAAATTCTCAAAAAAATTTCAAATTTATTTGAAATGTACCGTATTGATTTAATACGTTAACAGAAATAACAAAGTAAACATGATATCAAAGTTTTCTTCAATCATAATCAGTTTACTATTTCAGTTTGTTTGTTTGTTGGTTTGTTTTTGTTTTTTGTTTTGTTTTTTCATTGCTTTTTTGTTTTTCTATTTGTCTTTGTTTTAATTGGTTTTTGCCTGTAAAAATTTAATTGAAAAGCACATAATTCAGAATTGGTTCATTTTCTATTTTTTGCTCAATGTGTCCAACAGGTTTAATTAAATAATTATTTTTTTAACTCAACTTCGACGATATTATTTATATCATGGTAGAATGGCAATAAACACAACAAAATTACCAATGACATTTACACTGTAAAACCAACTGAATAAACAGAAATAAACAAAAGGATTCACACGGTAAAACAATATTATCAGCATCGCATAAAATTCTAAAAACAATATCTTCACAGAAATCTTCACGGAAAAAAACTTAACAGGTTAAATGTATATATTCCATCTTTTAATGTTCCAAGATGCAACATAACTGGCAGCATGCATGATCACAAATGCAAATGTATATGTATAAAATAAAATAATAAACATTTGGAAATATTCTCGTCACAGATTTTTGCATGGATTCTCTATGTAAAATCACGATTGTTAATTTGTGAATATGAACACATTCTGATTTTTAAAAAGTGTTAAAAAAATAAAGTGAAAAAAGACAATTAAATAGAATAAAAATGAAATATAAATTACACTGGAGAATAAAAGTATAGTCCAATCCACACCATTGAAATCTATAGGATATATATTTATCTAATTGATTTGCATATTAATATATATTTTTATCACATATTTTGATCTGATAAGTGCTTTTTTGAATAGCTGATATGACCAAATTGGACCTCGAATATCAAGACCCGAAGTCTATAATGCGGTCATACACGTATATGAATTTCAAATACAATTCCTTTAGTAATTTGTATCAGCCCCCATATCGGACCTGAGGGCTGATGCGGATATATAAAGAAATTCTAGAAATCCGTGTGAGGCTTCAGGTGCTTCCGTAACGCGTCCCACTTCCGCTTGTCTGCAACGAAAACAAACAAAATGGGAGACTTGTTAAATATTAGTTTTTAACACTATCGAAAGGAACAGTGTTCCCTATGAATTTTTCATATTGTTTTCCATAATTAAAAAAAATCATATAGCCGTTAAAAGTTTTATTTCTCTTCCATTTTCCATATTTAGTTGTGTGTAGATTTTAAATTGAAAATTTGTGATATATTATGATACGGCATTTTCCATATCGGCCCTTGTATCATCCTTCGACCATTATCGTACCTCGGGCAGAGCCTTGGTCCGATATTGGAGTCACGGGATGATACCAGGGCCAATATAGAAAATGTCATGTAGTAATCTATAAATATTATATTTGTTTTGTGATATTTATAGATTTAACATGAAATTGTTCATATATCTATTATCAGCCCTAGGTTATATCAGCCAGACAGCCGCCAGGTTCGAGTGGTTATTTTGACTATTGGCTGATAATGGGTCTGATATGAATAATGGCATGTTATGATATTTTTATCATATACTTCAACAATGGTGTTTTATAGGTCTACATGCAAATTATTGTCTCATTGATTTCAGTTTTATTGCCGTTTAACCGAATATCCTCAACGCGCTGCAAATCGCCATTGCCCCTCGTCCATTTAGACAAAATGTTTTGTCACATAATGTTTTTTTCTGTTTGCATTAACATTTGTAAGCAAATTAATATAATCTATAGTTTCGTCCCCGCTGTTTGGTAACTATGTGCTAGTAATTTTAGGGGGTGTGATAATAAACTGAAAAAGTTGATAACAAAGTTATATCCGCCCGCTCAACCAACTCTTATAAGATTTGGGGAGAAGTATGTACAATTTCCATTGTTATAATAGGGTAATTTTACAAATACAGTTACTGCATCTTAAACATATAAAGTTGCCCATTGGTCAACGATAGCTAGCTAGTGTCAATACGATGAAATCTTTGTTTTGCAATCAAGCGTCATGGCGAGCGTTCAAAATCGACTTTCATTATGAAGACTAGCTAGCTATTATCGCAATCTTTTTACCAGCCTCGTGTTAAAATTCAGCTAGACCACGACTATTCTGTTGATTAGTATCTGTACCATGAACAAATACGGTGATTGTGTTTTGTGCTCTTTATTGTATATGTCTGGTTTGGTTGATTGGCGTGCGATTGTTCATCTTCCTGTTTTTTGTACATGTAAGAGGGATAAACTGGGTTTTTTTTAAAGATATTAAGGAATACATATTCTTGAAATAGAATGATGGGGACAAAGTAGGTATTTAAATAATATTGTCATGAGGGATAGGAAATCATAATGTTAAGAAAGTCGATGTCACCCATTTTTCATTCTTGGAATGAAGATATCGATAATAATGACACTTAATATAAATTTTATCTTCTATAAGGAATCTTAAAATGTGTGGTTTATTTTTTTTTAAATCTTAAATGCTTTATAATGATTTACATATCAGATAATAGAGAATTATAATAGTGGTCCAAAATATCTATCACCTGCATTATCTACTAATACAGGTGATTTATTTGACAAGTTTCAGTTTTCAACGACGATGTTAAAATCTGTTGCAAGACTCCGAAAAACATTTTACAAGTGATATCAACATGTATAGTTTAAATAGTACAACTAATTTCCTTTTGTTGCCTAAAGACGTGAATGTGTTATTTGCAATCAATTTGGACCATCCCTATAGGATTTGTATAAAATTGTCTATATCACTATTCAATCTGAGAAGTCATAATATCAATTTCAACTTCTTATAGCTTTTATAAATTTTCGAGATTTTCTTACCGAAAATAAATTTTGGAATAACAATTTCATTTACCCTAATGATGATGAAACTATTATCATTTATACAAAAGCAGTATATCCTGATGCCTCTGCTGGTGGACCTTAGGTCCCGGAGGGTATTCGCCAACCCAGTCGTCAGACTTGTCTGACATGATTATTAATTGATTTGTTACAGAAATTACCAGTATTTAGCAAAATTCAAAAATAATAGAATACTAAGGGTTCATTCTATGTATTGCACATGATAGATCTCCTTAGCTGAAATGTGGCTTCATATTTCGGTATTTTTGGTTGAGTACCTCTTGTTTAATATAAGTTTTGTTTTTGGTCTTCCAAATTTTTCGATTTTAATGCTGCTGATGAGAGGTAACTCTTTGAAATGCGTCTTATACAGCATAGTATAAATTTACTATATCTAATATTAGTGTATTTTTATTCTGTAAAGAAACAGCCAATAATAAACATTGTTTTTGCATATTTAAAACAGCATCAATTCTACATGATCTTGGTTCTCCTTTTATATTTAAACACAATTATCAAAAAAATACTAACCTCCATCCCCACTCCGACACCCATAACAGGTACACTGCCCCCAGATACATTGTCCTCCTTTACAGCCATCGCCAAAACAGCAGCCGTTACAACCGCAGTCAGCAGCACTCCTTTGATTGTAACCAAAAGCATGGTTGCAGATTCCCCCACAACCGAATTGGCTACATTCAGACACTGTAATATACAGGCATCATCATTTTTCTTCTAACTATAATCGTACCTAAGTATCTCTGTCAAGTTAAAATTTAAGCAGATGATGTGTACATACATGTATTTTGTTGCATTATTGCACCGGTAGTTATTGGTGTTTATTTGGTCCAGTGGAACACATAAATATGCAGTCAGGTCGATTAGTATGCATACTTGAGGTTCTACTTAGGAAACAGTAAATTCCCTCTTCCAGTGTCGATGTAGTAACCTAAATCGCAAATCAATGCTACAGAGGTTTTTCATCCCTTAGTGACCCCCGTGTTTCAGAAATTAGGTAATACGACTAGTACATCATTTAAAGGTGGAAATCATATCAAGTAAACAAAAATTCTAAAATTTTGAAATTTTCTTATCTATATAAAACCATTTTTGGCCCAAATAGAGAATGTTTCTTCGAAAAAAGTTTGACATATTTTTATGATCCCGCACTTTCGAAGAAAGTTCGGGGATATAGCGACTGTCTCCGTCCGTCCGTTCGTCTCTCTGTCCGTCACACTTTCCTGTGACATCAACTCTACCTTCACTTTTGGGTTTAGGAATTTAATTTCTTATAGAATTGTTGCAAACCACGTGTAGATGCTCAATAAGGTTTTAGAATTTTGATTCTCTAAACAATTCATGTATTTTATTTCTATACAGTATTGTCAGGCCCCATATGCAGATCCGCAATAAGTTTTTAGAATTTTTATTTTCTAAAATTGGGGCCCACAGGGGTCGAATTTTGAAAAAACTGTCAATTTAAGCTTGTGACCTAAACTCCTCTTACATTTTGCAACTTATGCTTTTTTATTTCTATATAGTATTGTCAGGCATCATGTGCAGATGCGCAACAGGGTTTTAGAAGTATTATTTTCTACAATCGGGGCCTACAGGGGGTCGAATTTCAAAAATTCAATTTAAGCTTTTGACATCAACTTGTTTTTCCTTTTCCAATATATGCATTTTTTTCTATACAGTATTTTCATGCACAATATATAGATGCACAATCATGTTTTAGAATTTCAATTTTCTGAAATTGGGGCCCACAGGTGTCGAATTTAATAAATTGTAAATTTAAGCTTGTGACATAAACTTGTTTTTCATTTTCCAATATTTGCATTTTTACTATATAGTATTGTCATGCACATAACGTAGATGTACAATAAGGTTTTAGAAGTTTACTTTTCTAAAATTCGTGCCCACAGGGCTCGAATGTCGTATATTGTCAATTCAAGCTTGTGAAGTAAACACCTTTATCATTTTTCAATGTATGCATTTCATATCTATACAGCAGTGTCATGCACAATATATATAAATGTGCAGTAAGGTTTAGGAATTTTAATTATCTATTTAATTCTGTGACATAAATATTTTTTAATTTGTGATTTCTTCATTGGATGATTGCATAACATTTTAAAATGAGCATAAAATTTTAGATTATGCAATTGGGTAGGTGTCCCAACTAATTTCAGGGGTGCGGGGATAACTGTCGATCCCGACAGTCCAGCTTTCTAGTTCTGATAAAGATTAAGATACATGATCTCGTTGGTAGAAAATTTAGATGATCCCCGCTACTACATTAGAATATTTTTGTTACAACATTGCCTGCGTATATGGCGTCTATATTTCTCAGATTATACTACACTACAGGGCATAAGCTACCATCATGTCAAGGAGAGAGGACTATTGCTGTCACAAAAACTTCGCAGCCTGGCCTTATTGGGGATAAATTATTGTCATCACTACGAATATTTTACCGGCGTCAAAATGTATTGGCGTTTACAACATGGTTTCTACACCATAGCGTACGGATAAATCACAGGGATGTTTGGATACCAAGGAAAATAGTTTATTCCAACAACTGTACTGTGTCTGTACCGAGTCAGTACTGAGTTTTGTGATATGTCTTTTTATGTTTTGTTGTCCGGGGTTCTTTCGGTTTGGTGACGTTCATTGATTGGTATGTCATTGTTCACCTTTCCTGTTATCCATTGTGTTGTTTGTTTGCTACACATGTTGCTAAGTACCACATGTAAAACGTCGTAATAAGGATTAGGATAGAAGAAATATGCATTTTAAAGGACAAACTGGGTTGCGTTAGAATATGAATATCTGTGTAATATTCTATTGCTTGTGGACTGTCCCTCGTATCCAGTATCGTCGTACAACTTAATTAACACACCAACTTACCCCCAATAATCACTACGAAGAAAAGGCACACTGCAACAATCGTTCGCATTTTTTTAATTGTCTGAAATGTACAACCATATTCAGGATTATACCGATAAATCGTAAATTGAATTTGTGTTTACATTTTAGAAGCATATACTCCCAAAATCAATTTTAAAACGCCCAGTGACATTTTATATAAAACATATATATGTACGTCAATGAGACAAAGTATGATTACTGAATACGGGGCAACGAGATAAAATCAAGTTGGCGTCATCAGGTCTTACAATAAATTAAGAATTATATGGACCTTGTTGACACATATGTTAACATCACATTTTACTGACCATTTGCAAGGTTGGTTAATAGAAAAGCTTGCTGAACCATTCTAGAACTGAAACAAAGATGTTGTCTCATTAAATTAAAGTCTACGGCTGTAGGGTCTTAAAAATACCCCCAAGTAGCCCCAAATATGTGATTCATTGCTAAAGAAAAAAAAACCAGATCTAATTGTTCATCTACATGAATTACCACTTTCTTGAAACATTTTCGTTCATGTTACTTGATAAATTGGGTTTTCAGAAATTCAAAATCTGCATATATATCGCATTTCACATTGAAGACAAAGGAATCATAGCAGCTGTATTATTTTAGGATAGGCATACATTGTTTATTCTAAAATTGACCAATATACGATTTGCTTCATGGTCAAAAACAAAAATACAAATACAGGGCAGAAGCATGATCCTCTCGTGATCTGCTGCATTAGAGAACAGGGACTATTTAAGCAAATGATGTGCCTGGATGATATATACGGACATAAACTCTCTAATGGTATATGTTTTCATATGTTTTAAGTGATGTGGACCAACTGAGCACTGTGCCAAAAAGTCTGGTGGTCAGCTTTTGTAAGTCAAATTTCGACCCAACAGTCCTCCATGTAGATTTAAGCATCTGGATCTAAAGGGGAGACGACCAGTGAACACATAAAAACTCCATGCACTCAGATCTATTGAAAACCAGTTGCAACAAGCAAGTCCTGAGCGAATATTATTCCAGTCAAAATAGAATTTCTGATTGTCATGGAACAACTAACCTATTACACATTTTTTAATTAGAAAATAAACAGAGCACCAACAGCAAATCAAGACGACCATTGAGTTCAAGGAGCGGAAGGCCGTAAAATTTATGACGCGATGATTCCATTTTGATAGCTAATATAATATAATTTTTTTCAAAATGTCTGCCTGGTGTAAAAGATAATAATACACGATTACAAGGCATTCTAGTTGAAAGCGTCATCACAATACACTGGGACAGACTGAATGTTACCATCAACGTATGTAAAGATTCGAATTAAAAAATAATCGACGTATCATACTATAAAATGAAGGTTCGTAAAACTATTATTAACAAGTTACTTGTTCCAGGTTACTTTGCATGAAAAACGATTAAAATAGAGATGCTCTCCTGACGTATAACCAGTTTTCCCTGATAACGTTACTGTAACGTCGCCTGTACAACGTCGCGATTTTTGTCATATATTTGAAAATATTATCAGGCTTCGAACGCATCTGCAGTGAAAACGAAGTCGGTGGCCATATGTTTTTTTTTAAAATATTTAATTTGTCAGAAAAAGAAGAATAAAATATCATTTAAAAAAAATCTACAACTACATGTATTTATTGACTTTTCTATTATTTCTATATAAAAATCATATGATTTCAATGTTGTATACCCATGAAACGAACTCGGTGACCTATGTCTTTTTTACAAGACTAGTTCTTTCTAGTGTTAAAATTTTATTTACTGAATCTTGACCTGAAGCAGAAAACGTAACATTGAAAAATGCTAATTAATTGAAAGTAACTGAACCATGACCTGGGGACAGGGCCTCAAAATGGTCGTCAAATTAAGATGTACTGTTAGTAATGCAACTTTGTACAAAGTATCGTTGATCTATCACAAGTAGTTCCTATCAAACTAACTTAAGCAGAAAACTTAACAATTGTTGACGCCACCAACGACGATGACGACGACTACGGCACCGGAAAAGCAACACCTTTGTCTCGCCTTTTGCGACTTTCGTCGAAGGCAAGACAAAAACAAAAAAGAAATAAATTTCATACAGAAAAAGTAACTCTAGTTTAAAGGAGAAGATTTTTTTTTTCTGACTGGGATATTAATATTAATATCATTATTTTAATTTAAAAAAAAAACCAACTAAAATAAGCCAGGGGTTCCAGCAAGCATTTGTTTTATATATGCCTCTATGTTTGGAATATATACATGGATATTTTTCTATAGATAGGTATTTTTTAGAGAATAAACTCCTGAATATGTATTCTTTCATTCCTTAATTTTAGATAAAACATTTTGAAAGTATAGGTATTAGATTTCTACTGTAATTATAATCTGAGTATTGAAGGACACCAAAGAGTACTTCATATTTTATAATTTTCCGAGAATTTCTGCACAGAGTAGGAATATATCAGGTTATAATGGATCTCCTTGTCTGCAGTCTCTTTAGATTTAAAAAAAAAAACTTGATAAAAAGAAATTTTGAGTAACTGCAGACGTTATTTTATTATAAAAAATTTGAATCCAACATTTGATACTATTTCCAAAGTTGAGAAAATCCAATACCTTTTGAATAAATGACCACGAGATAGATCAATTTTTTTTTCAAAACCAATGAAAAGGCCGAATATATTTTTGTCTTCAGTGTGATACATTATATCATAAATAAGACGCACATTTTCACCTATGAATCTACCAGGAATAAAACCAGTTTGATCACTATTAATTAATATAGGAAGTACTGACTTAATCCTTTCAAATAATTCTTAGTTTTTGTCGTTGGACCTGACTTCGAGTATTATGTAAAATCAAGAAATGCAAAAGGGATTTTCGAAGGATGGAAAAATTGAAACAACTTACAAACTCCGAGGAACATCTAAGACAAGACCAAAACAATACATGCACCACAATAAAAACTAAAAACATTTGAACAACATGGACTCCACCAAAAAACAGGGGTAGACGCAGGTGCTCCGGAAGAGTAAGCAGTCTCTGCTCCCTGCAGGACACCCGCCATGCTGCCCATGTGGGATATTCAACTGAAAATCACAAATTCCTTAGATAGATGGATTCAAACATCGAAAAGATTGATGGCGGACATTGGGTAGCACCTTTCCCGTTTCGAAAGGACAATATACAATATAACCAGATAATAAATCACAAGCGTTCAGCTATTTCACATCCCGCCTTTTATAGTAATATTCTATACAAAGAACAAAAATGTCGTTATTCTCCTGAAAAGCTAACCAAACTGTTAAACAGATTTATCCACAAGGGATATAGTTACGATTCTGTTGTCAAGTCATTATAGATGGAATTTTTTGGAATTAATATTGATTCACTCGTAGGGTATTTGCATCGGAAAAAACACATTTATTCTTAAACAGTTGTTAGCATGATACCGGTTATGTTTTTCTCGTATAAATTATGACGGCATGATACAAAACCCCAAACGAGAGGGATTGTGGCTGATTTTCTATATGATAAAGACATAACCTTGTAATCGGTTTATTTGAGGTCTAGAGTTGACATGTCGGTAACTGCTAGCAGTCCTTTGTTAGTATATATTGATCATTGTCATTTGCTTACTTTCTTCTGTTACTTTTTTTAATATTACACCCGGTCATCTTTTGAACTGAGTTTTACTGTGTGTATCGCTGTGTGTTTGTGTATTTCACATCGGCTAGAGGTGTAGGGGAGGATTGAGATCAAACAAAAGATGTTTAACACCGCCGCATTTTTGCGACTGTCCCAAGTCCGGAGCCTCTAGCCTTTGTTAGTCTTGTAAATGTTTTTTAATTTTGGTTCATTTGTATGTTTCGAAGTTTAGTGTGCCGTCCATTTCACTGAACTAGTATGCACAATTGTTTAGGGGTCAGCTGAAGCCCGCCTCGGGTGCGGGATTTTCACGCTGCGTTAAAAACCCATTGTAGCCTTGAGCTTTTGTCTGCTCTTTGGTCGGGTTGTTTTCTCTATGACACATTACCCGTTTTTATTCTGTATTCTAAAATCTATGATCTAAGTAGCTAAACGTGAATACATACATACATTAATGGATAGTATGCGGAGATTGCACTTCCATAGGGTGAATGATGGCATTTGTAAATGTTCTGAATTGACCAACCTATTTTGTCGACTCATCAGAACGCTTATTGAGCAACTAGCAGTAAAAGTGTCGGATTCTTGATAGGTAAAGCTCCCTTTGCACCGTCACATAGGCACATAATTTCTTTATTAGAACTGTGGACCGCTCTGCTTGCGGTGGAAATTGCATAAATGATTAAAGCTATTGTAAAGCTGGCCATCTAATTTCACAAAAGACATTTATTCAAATCCATTAAACATTTTTTCTGTTTTAATTAACAGCAGCCATGTCGGTTGGAAGTCGGTAATGCTGGGAATAATTTTTAAAGTAGGGCACAAAGAACCATTCCAACAAAGTATGGTCCCAAAGAAACGTCGACGGGCGCGAAGTGATGACGATAGCTCACTGGCCCTATTAGCAAGGTGACCTTAAAACGTTATAAAGAAAACTTTTAAAGACTTATGTAATTGAATCACGAGCTCAATCATGCTTTACATCAATCTGTTTTCACTGCTCAACTGTATTGAATTGTAAAGCTGCAGTTTCATTTAAAATGGAGATAAAGAATTAAAATATTACGGAAAATTATATACCATCATTACTGACAAATTTTTTAAACAATCTGTAAACAATATATATATATACGAAATTTGTTTTATCAAATTTGGTGGACCATCAATGCAAATATTCATTAAACAGTTTAACTAATGCACATTACAACATTGAACTTATTCTTATCTAAATTCAACTTACCATTCAACAGCCGAGAGAGAATACAATCTTCAGGATGCCTCAGTTATATTCTTATATACTCTTAAGTTTTTTCTTATATATTTTTTTCGGGTGTGTAATACTCAATCACTTTTACAAATGACTTCTAAGTGGACAGAATAACAGAACGCACTAGTAAAGTCTGTTTTAAAAACTTTATACTTTAATCAATCATCATTCAGGAGTCATTAACTAAAGATGAATTTCGCCTTTTTTTATTGCGGTTCTTTTCTCTATTGTAAACAAATAAATAATGTGATATGTATGCTCCTCTTTCATATTGAGGTTGTTTGTACTTTTATACATTATTTTCATAAACCTATGGAATAAACCCCACTTTCATTGTTAAAATTATGATTTTTTGCTTTATAGTATTGCCATACACAATACGTGAACATGCAAGAAGAAGATTTTATAATTTTGTTTTTTAACAACTTTGGAACATATTCAAACTTATGATTGTGAAAGAGGTGTAATATTTGATAGAACCTCAGTGATGCAACACGTGGATGTGGGGACTGCGATGACAGCGGTCATTTCCGACTGCCTCTATATTCAAATATATTATTTTGAAATATATCTTGAATGTGATACAACTTCAGTGTTGTTGCCGTTTACTTTCATCTAGTTCTTCGTATTATTATTATTAGTTTGCTTGTTTTCGCATTTTTATTGCCTTCTGTTAAAATTTCAAATTTAATACATATGTATTAAACAAAATTATTTTGCTACATGTAGTATTTTTAAAGGTGGTCTCTAATCAAAAGGGTGTATGGGAGTCATGACATTGGAAACTCATGGCTCATGTTACTAAATAGAAAAATGTCTTTTTATATCTCCAATTCGTATAATTCTAATGGAGCAGTCAATCCGCTTACCGACATGTCTATATTATAGAAAATTAACAGAGATAAGGTCTAATTGTAATCGAATGAAAGAAATACAGCACACTAGTTTCCAAAGTTCTTTCCGGATAGTATTATTCTTGTGATGGCAATCAGATTGGGTGATGCAAGATTCTTAAGCGTCTAGTCTTTCTCCTCTTTGAACCTTAAATTATGGTTTATAATGTATTGATAAAAAAGAAGAGGAGCTGAAACATTTTGTCATGATAAAAAGAGGAAGACGAATTCAGCAAGTGTTAATTTTTTGGGAGATGCCACTTTTGTTGTAAAGATACAATAAAAAGTTTGTAAAGCTGTTCCCGTTATGAAAAAAGGATACAACAATCTGTGGTGTAAGGTACTATTTTGAGTATTAGAATACAAAATAGAGAGAAAATTTATTTCTACTAAAAGAACAGTCGATGATTATAAGTAAAGTCAAGAAATATTCCTCTCATTGATGATATTCCCGGTCCATAAGCAGTGATGATGGTTAAATTCAGTAAAGTGTTTTTATGCAATGATGTGAAAACTCCAGTCTTTAGAAGAGTTATTTCTACTACGTTATTATGTATGATTGTAGTACAAGTGTTGACAGTAACAAATGAACAAATCTGTTAATATATTTATTTTATTTGTTTTAATCGTAAGCAAAATTATATACTTGTAATATATAAAACTAAACTACAAAGTGGTAAAACTTCAAAATAATTGCCAGTTAAAAGAAATTAGAAGTGTCTAAAACAAACAGAGGGTAATATAACAGCAGCACGATTTTCCAGTTCTGACTAAAATTTACATCGTTCGTTATATATCTTTAGCCCAGAGGTATCGTTAATCTTATTTATCTTTAACAAATACACAGTGACAAATCAGTCTGTAATAAACCTTTGAACTTTTTGGGTAAAGAGTTGTTTTAATGTTCACAAGCATCATTAAATACACGAACTATCAATCTTTCGAGTATCATAAAATGTGATAAATACATAAAATTACATAACATACCGAATAAATTTGATCTACTGTATGGCCATTTCGTTGACTGATACCTCATCAGCAGTGCTCGAGATCAAAATGTTGGAAATTCGGTTAAAGATATAATGATGAATTAATAAGCGCAACCATCAAATCCAAATCAATTAAAACAAACAGGAATCGAAACTGAGGTAAGGGTTACCTCTGCGTCAGAAAGGAAGAGTCCTAAAAAATTTCTGGTAAATATTTGTCAAATTTTGAATGGAAAGTGTAAAGGTATTTATTTATTTAGGACGCCAGTAGGATTGTTTCATAAGAAAAAATAAATAAATAAATAAACCGTTGTATTAAAGAGCACGAGACACCTTCTCTTTGTATATTGGACATAAAATTATATTTAAATACATTGTTTTGATTGTGATGTTTAAATAAACATTGATATCTTGATATCCAATATGTTTTGCAATTCTAATAGTCAGTGCAACGTTCGTACAACTTTTTTTAGTATTCGGTCAACGTTTTTACGTGCATTACATAACTTTGGCGTAAAGGTTATACTCAGCTTTCTGGGTAAAGCAAAGTTATTTCATGTGATGGTATCTAGTAGCGTCTAATTTAGATTACTTTACCTCGTAAGTTGGCTAAATTTGAAAATCTTGAAGTAAATTCCGTTTCGCTTACTTTGAACACTCCTTTGTGGATATGAAGTAAAAATCCTGAAAGGTAAACAATGCAAAAATCTATTTACATCTTTGCTAGCTCAAAATATGTTTTGTGATATTGTTGTAGATATTCCTAATTATTTGTCTCTCTAAAATATTTCTTATTTTACTAAAGGATTGCACACCTCAAATTATTTCAAACACTACATGAACTTCATCACGAACACACGCAGTTTATCTTAATCTTTTAACATCCAGGGTTAGGGTAAAGTAAGCATCGTATACTATATAGATTATCAGAATTTGTTTTTCACACTAATAAAATCAGAAGGCAAAACTCAACATATCCAATATATTACTACTTTCGATCAATTATTATTTTTATACTATTTTCATTGATATATTTTGTAGAGTTTCCTTCCATTTCATCCGTTTTTTTGTTTCTTATTGTCTCCGGATTTCATTATTGGTAAAAAATTAGGCGAAACCCTGGTAACTGAGACACACCACATCGTGCTTAACTTTATTTGAAACGAGGTCCGTGCAACAAAAGTATCTTCAATTGGATTAGTTCAAAAGTTGATTTGACTTCAGCAGAGTGTTGGTAAATATCATCGAAATTAGTCACAAATTTCAATATTTTCTAAAGTCAAAAATGATATTAAGCTTGGGTACAAGGCAAGGTGGGAATTGAGGACTATTTCATCAAAAATTATATCTACAGGGAGAGGTTCTGAACAAATTAAGACCAAACGTTGGCCTTGGTGGTGAACAGAATGTAAAATACTAAAATAGGATTTTCGAGCAGATCTATATATAGCTGAACCGTAATCTAGTTTCGAACAGTTCGATATAAATAACAAACATGTTTCTCACCACCCAAGTCAATGCTTGGAGCACAACCTCTTGATCGAAATTGTCAGCCATTGTAGTATAAACCTGGACCTTGAAATGTGTCTCTGACTAGAAATTATAAATAAAGGTAGATAGTCTACCATTCAAATTCTAATAAATAAAGTTCTTTTGATGGAAATCGACACATAAAGCCAGCGATATTCATTCTTTTACGTTTTTAAGCAGTTCTGCAATCATGCACAGAGCGGTGTTATAAACAGAAGATAATATTTCGGTGAGTGTCTTGATGAACTTTTGAATATTAAATGTTAATGTCAATTTATTCAAGACACAAATGACATTTAAAATTGAATGCCCAAATTCTACAGTCCTGCATATCTGAAATATACCACATTTGAGAGGAAAGTATTTACAGCTTAATGAATAAATAATGTTGTTGTAGTGACAGTTTCCACGAAAAACTTGGACATTTCTATTCTTTTCAATATTACTTTATTTAAATATTAGACCATAGCTTAATTTTCAGAAATTAAGCAAGATACAATACCTTTAAAAATATCGTATACGTAATATAACAGAATTGTCTGCCAATGTTTAAATATACATGATACACACATACTTTTTATAATAGATTGTAGCCCTAAGAAAGTAAAGTGTGTTCTGAAAATTTGACTGCTTTGGGTAGATATGAATATATACACATGTGTGCAATGTTGTATTTATCCTTTTTACATAGGAACATAGCCATAGAATGATAAGTGATAAACAATTATTATTCAAATTTCCAAATAGCAATAAAGATAGTTTCAGGAAAATTAGAAGTGGTCCAGCTTATCCAAACTAATTTTTTAGTCGTCGAAATTTAAAACTTCTATATGGAGAAAATTATTTTAAACCCTATTCCTTTTCTTAGATTCTCTTTCAATATTAAATAAATTGTCTGTTTGCATTTCACATTACCTTAGTGTAAATGGAAGTTAAAAGGACAAATATCCCTCAGGAGCAATAAAAAACGTAATTCATTGGACAGACAAACCCGGAAAGACAAATGAACAACCACAAGCACAACAAATAAACACAGAAAACTAAAAAACAATGAATAACACTCCTATAAAAAGCAGGAGGGAACCCAGGTGCTCTGGAAGGGTAAGCAGTTCATGCTCTGTATACGGCACCCGTCAATCCAGGGGAAGTCACAAATCGGTGGGGGCACGTGAAAGGTTACGACAGTGGGAACAGGTCCAACATCATCTTAGATATTGGAACACTGTAATGGTCAATTAATTCGTGATGACGACCGCCAAATGTTCTTAGTGATGACATCAACTTATCCCTGATAAAACCATGGTTAAGAAGCTTTTGTGACAGCAGTTATCCTCTTAGTCGAAAGACATCATAGCTCAAGCTTGCCCTTGAAAATCGGATAAGCTGAGAAACGTAGACGCCATATGCAGGCAATAAGGGACATTTGAAGGCAAAACTTATTGACAAACGTGAAGCCTTCAACGTTCCTATTGTTAACTTTCCCTTCTTGAGTAGCAATATACCAGCACCGCCTGCATATGGCGTCTACGTTTCTCAGCTTACCCTGACTTTCGACAATGACGATTACTGCTGTCACAAAAGCTTCTTAACCAGGGTATTATCAGAGATAAATCATCACTTAGGAAATGTTACGGTCGTCATCATGAGTCGATTGATCGTTACAGTGTCCCAATAGCTAAGATGACGCTGCTTTACCTGTTCCCAATGTTGTAACATTGCATGTGCTTCCTACGATTTGTGACTTCCACCGGGTTGACTTCCTTGAACTTCACGACGGGTGTCGTATACGGAGCAGGAACTGCTTACCCTTCCGCAGCACCTCGGTTCATTCCTGAGTTCGTGCTGTTCATTGTTTTTTTTTAGTTTTCTCTGTTTACTTGTTGTGCTTGTTCGTTTGTCTTACCGGGTTTGTCTCTCCAATTGATTACGTTTTTTTTATTTGCTCCTTAGGTATATTTGTCGTTTTTTATGAAAATATACAGTTGCTTTCTACTATGTCTAAGCAATAAATTGGTGGTTTTGTTATTGCATTGAGTGTCATTACACAAAACACTGGCTTCACAGAACAGATCAGAAGCGTAACATTGAAAATATAATATTCCTTATAAATATAGTCAATAAACATAAATTGGACAGCTGGTCTTGAAGCGATTTTAAAAGTGAATTCATCTAGTTAAATCCAAAAGATTAGAATAATAATGACGGTTCATGAACACTGACATAATTTTTCATATTGTAGGACCTCATGGTGATATAGGACCCAAAGGAGCTCCGGGTAATTATATTATACACGCATTACAAACAACTGATTTTGATATAACCTACAATCTGCTGTAGTCCAAAATACATACATATGATCATAAAACTTTGCAAATTCGGAAAAATCCCAATATAGAAAATGAGGCATCAGAATAAAAAAAACAAATTCGATACAAGGCAGGAAAAACTGCAAGATATATGGGAAGAGAATAGCAGGAAAAATTAATTATACAAAATGAAAGAATATATATTTTAATATACTGAACTTAGAATTTTTTTTAAATAAAAAGATAACAGAATTGTTCTGATAACAGTTTCAGTTTTTCGAAATCAACATGATTAGCAAATAAATTTGTATTTTTAAGGCGCCTGAGAATATACAATTAAATCTCGAAACATTTATTTCAGAGCCAACATGAAAACCAGGAGCTAAAGGTATGCAACTAGTTCATTTCTTTTTTAATGTTTAATGAAACTGGTTTGAAAAAATTAAATTATCATATCTAAATCATACAACCTTAATAAACATATAGTTTTACCAGAATCAGACCAGATACATGTAAAAACACACGAAGAGAAAGACAACATCCAATAATTCGACAAAACTACGTGAAAAATGTATTTTATATCAAAGTCATGCACATTTAATGAACTTAGCTTCTTCCAAGAATCATCAAAGATACATTTCACACTAGTATACGAGAATAACAGATCTGAAATGTCAAAAGTACAACATCTTACCTCCGTAAAATAGGCATCTAATGTAAATTTTTAACACGATGTTATCAAAAACATAAATTGATTTGTTTTAGTTTTAGTTGGGGCGTTACGCCATTTTCAGCATATTTTGGCTATTTCGCGGCGGCCAGATTTTATTAGTGGAGGAAGTCGGAATACCCGAGAGAACCACCGACCTTCGGTAGGGAAATTGGCAATCCTTGTCAATTAAGATCGGAGTCGAACACACCCCGCCACAGGTGAGATTCGAACTCACAACCTCAGTGTTGACAAGCTAGTGATCATAAGTAGTCATGACGAACTACCTAGACCACTCGGCCACCGAGGCCCCATAAATTGAAGATATATTAAGCATATGTTTATATTCGTTTGGTCAGCTTGGAATGTTTACTATTGTTATTACAATTAATACATTGTATGCCTGTTATGATGTTATAATATAAATTTATAATCCTTTACGTTATAATTTACACCTGGGTTTTAGGTACAGCTGGATCTCCAGGCCCAAAAGGTAGGTTCACAAACTATTTTAAGGTGTGAAGTTTTTAAAGGAGGAGAGTTATTGAGAGTTGTGATATTTCTGAAAATGTGATATCATGTCGTTCTGATGAGTTTAATAAGTTGATTGGGGCATTTCTTTTAAACTAGTACACATGGAAGTTTGCCAAGAAATGTAGCTTAATTGCCCAAATCAGATACCCACATACTACTCTATTTCTTTTTCAAGGATAATACTTATCTTAGTATGACGCCGAATCAGGGTCATAAAATCGATTTTAATATATACTAAAATGATTTTAGTATATGCTAAAATGAATTTAGGATACCCTAAAATCGATTTTAGTATATACTAAAATCGATATTTATGACCCTGATTCCGCGCCATATCTTAGAGCAATTCTTATTATGCAGAATTTTTTGAATTATGTAACTATGTGCAAGCATTATTAAGCCAGACAATGATAAAAATAAAAATTTGTCTACAGTCTTGTATCATCGATGATGAAGAAATTTTGCAACAAAAATAATTAAACCTCTTTCTATATAGAATGTAAAAGCAAAAATTATTTTCTTCCTTTTTTTATTTTCCAGGTGTACCAGGAGGCAAAGGACAACGGGGTAATTTCAGTTTAAATCCTTTCCTTCTGTTTCTAGCTTTTCCATGTAAATGTTAAGATAGTGTGCAATATATGATTAAATTTTATAAAAACCTCTACTTTTTTTTATTGGTGCAATGAAAACTGGTTAATTTCTTCTGCCAGGAACATATTTTCTGACATGGAAAATTTTAGCATGCACGTGGCTCGCCTTCAACATCACTATTTAGATTTTAGTATAGACGAATTTCCAATCAACATCGTTTGTCAACCCTGGTACATGTATAAATATTAATTGTTCAGTCTGAAGTACATGCGACAAAACATTATATTTCACGTTAAATTTGGCCAAAAAATGGAAAATTGTTATACTATTCAAAATATCAAGATTTCTTTTTTGTTTAAGGTGACCCAGGTATGCCAGGACCACCTGGACCAAGAGGAAAATACAGCATATATGTATGCCCATTATTTTATAAATACATTGTACTTCTTATAATAATTCCGTTGTATTATGAAATCTATCTGGTTAAGTAAGACTTATTCGAATTTACTTTTACAAAACTGTTAATTTTGATGCCGACATTTAAAACAAGCTATACATTGCATCATTACGCCCCTCTGCCACTGTTTCATGCTGCTACAATTAATTTTTTCGTTCCATATTTCCTGTAATTTCTTTTACGCTATATTATGGCTGGATCATGGCAAACAATTTTTACTTGTGGACGGACTTGAAACAACGGCCAGTTTTCCAAAACTGGCAAATCTCGAAAATTCATTGTTAATGTCGATCAGCTTGCTAAAATACCCAAAATCTATATGTTTTTATTAATTAAAATATTATTTATTTTAATTCATATTAGACAGCGCCTTGACTTTTGACTTTGGTCTTTGTAATGTACCCACTGTTTGGTATTCCTTTGCGGATATTAAATGTGAACGATCAATTAAAAATTACTGATATCTATATTCGTGTTGTAGGTTCAAAAGGAGAACAAGGCGATGACGGAACACCTGGAAAAGACCAGGTAGGATACTATTTTAGCAACCTAGTACTGTATTATAGTAATAAGATTTGTTTTGTAGCAATCCATCGGTGCATAAAGAAGACCAGTTCACCCACAAACTAAATAAAGTCCGAAGGACTGTATGTTTAGTTTCAGAGTGACCTGTCGAGTTTATACACTGATAAATTGCACAAACACAACTCTTATCACTTATAATACGATAATAACACCACTTTTCGTCAAAATAAGAAAGCAGTGAGCAATTGAAAATGGTACTCTTTTACTGGGTCACATATTCATACGCTAAAAGTCATTTATTGGAAATAAAAGATCCCAGACGTCATGTTCTTGACCAATCAGAATCAACGATACACACCGTGTTGGAACTATTGCTACATACACAGGAAGCAAATACACGTTCATAGAAAAGTTAGCAACGTATTGGTGAACATTTTGTGAAAATGCAATTCTGTGAATTTCAAATTTATCAATAATTCAGTCTATGCATAATTTGTAAAAAAAACAAAGGAACTTAAGAAGAAGGTATAACCACAAAAGTCAGAAGTACTCCTTTAAAAAACACTAAAAAGTAAACGAAAACATTGATTTTTTTTATAATTTGCTTTTATTTGAGTCAAACACATTTATATCAAACGTTCGAAAAGTATCTAATTAGTTTCAAATAACTGTTTTCGTCCATTTTAAGCTACAATTGTAACGTAGATCTATTTCTGAACCAAAATATTACTTATCACAGATGTGTAAAACTATATCTGGGAAAACATGTACACTCAGTATTGTACTAGTGAAAATTTAAATTATCGTCTTATTGTAGGGGGACCAGGACCACAAGGACCAAGAGGTCAGTATTCTGTTGTTATAGCATATACCAAATGAAATTATTATATCAAAATAAAGTTCGATTTTCTGTATATTCACCAATGTTGATTGTGACTTATTAAACCATCACCAGAATATTGTGTGCAATAAAGTAAAATGAGCCTAAAAAGGGCAGTCAAAATCTAGGTGAGGTTAACGTTGGCTGAGGAAATTTGAAACCAACTTTATATAGAATCAAAATATGTGGACAAAACTTTGACTACTCAGATGAAGAAACTGTCTGTGGTTTATTTATAGATTCTCCTACAGGTACGAGTGAGTTATAGAATTTCTTCACCCGAGATAGTTAAATTTTCGATTTTCAACACCCGAGCTTTTGCGAGCGTTTTAAAATCTAAAATGTAACTATTGAGGGTGGAGAAATTCCATAAATCACGAGTAAATTGAAGGAGAATCTGTTTCTCCTATGATTTTAGACAAAAACCTCAAGAAAATGGCGTTGCTATGTATTTTTTTTTTACATAAACGTCATTTCGGGACTTCTCTAGTTTATCGTTCCATTAACTGTAGAAAAAACGACGGTAATTCCCACGTAGAAATTTAATCGCCGGGAAGTGTTAAAAATATTATGTGTTTTTATCCCACCGATTAAACACGTGAAGAATAGGAGAAAGTCCTCTACAGTCTCATTGATTTTAAAATTGAAATCTAATAATAAATAAAATATTTAAATTCTGCATTCTACTAAGCTATTGTTTTATCCTACAAAAAAGGTTTTCAATTTAATAACTCTTTGAAATATCTCGATGTTTTTTTTAATTGTAATTTTATTTTACTTTCTACTATTTCTGTTGTCCATAACCCAACGCTCGTTTTTCCTAAATTATCTTTACTAATTATTCAGTTTTTTTCTTTTTATTAGGTCAACCAGGAGATAGAGGAGCTACAGGAATACCCGGTATGTTTTTGGTTACAGTCATTTAAAGAAATTAAGTCAAGAAATACCAAGGGGACTTTCGAAGGAGGGGAAAATCGAAACAACTGACAAACTCCGGAGGACAACGAAGACATGACTAAAAGAACACAAGCACTACAAGCAATATCTGAATAAACAAATTATTTATTGGAAAAAAAACACAAACACTACAATTAAAAACTAAAAACATATGAACAAGATGGACCCCACCAAAAAACAGGGTGTAGTTCTTTATTGAGTGCATGTGTATAATCATTTTACTTATTTATAGACCAGCCTCATCAAAAGTCGTCCAGTTGAAATGTAGCATATAAAGAAATAAAATTCAAAAAAGGTAGCAACGATATAAAAAATTCGAGTAATATAGGCAATAACAGCGAAATATGGAGCGCGTGCATTTTCTACATATGGGTCATTCAGAACATTCTTTTTTGGTCAGCCATTATGCAATCCGAAGTGAATTTATTTGTGCTACATACTAAGGCTAGAAAAAGTTTCGTTCGTCGGAAACGGAATTAAGTAAAGTAATGGAAATAACTTGCTACAAATTATAATTTTAGAGTCACAATCGTGACACTGGAAATGAGTTTCTGGAACGGACTACTGCTGTGCCACACCAACAACATATTATATATACTAAGCATGTAATGAGACATAAAGATATTTTTGTTTATCTTAGTACAATACAGCACCGACAAAATTATGTATTGATGTGCTTCGGGGAGATGAAATAATGGAGCACATCTTAATTCATCTTAGAGTAAATGTTTAAGAGATAGTTGCCATACGTGTTTTGTTTATGTGGACCACCTAATTATGTCACCCTTTCAAATACAAACGATTAAAAGTAAAGTTAATGCAAGATTGGTTATAAAAAAACAATTGTTTACTAGGATCAGTGTTTTTTTAAAAAATTTTTTGCAAATAAAAATTCATAATCCTCGAAATTGGTTTTAGGAAAGGACGGTAAAAATGGCGAAAATGGTAAGTACAGTGTAAACAAAGTACAACGTAACAATTAAATTACGTCATTTGACAAAAAAAAAAATCAATTTATATCATCTATATAGAAAACTGTCAGACAAATATAAAGACATTTTTAAAATGAACGGTAAATTAGATGTAAATATTTCTTAATAACTTTAAATTTTCAAATCCCAAATTTAACAGTGTGATCTATCATAAATTAAAAATCCGTAGTTATGGGCTTAAAATTTTCTTTATTTGCTGTAGCACGACCCATATTTAGGAGGGTAGGTTGATTACTTAATATGTCCTTTTTGGGGAAATTATATTGAAGATTAAATTCATGAAATAAATTGAACAAAAATTATTCATGTGACTCTACTGAAATTGGAAAAATTAAAAAAAAGACATTATCATAAAAAATTTTGGAGGGGCGGTCAGGCTACTAAAAACAAACCCAAATTCAATTGTAGGGCCAATATGTATGTAGCTATGAATTCTCTAGTGAAAAATGTATGTAATTTTAGTATTTTCACCCAACAGGTAAGAATGGAAAAGCGGGACCTCAAGGACCACCAGGTATTATTAATACGATTAAATATTCTTAATTTTCAAAAGATATTAATCCTTCTTAAGTACGATCAGGTAAGGTAAATATTACACTATATTTCTAAGACATTTATGTGTGCGCCCACATACTTCCCAAAATGAACTTGTTCAAATGATACATAATTATGTTGTGACATAAGATTTTACACAAATATAAAAAAATAATATCAAAGAAATTATCCGCTCACAGAAAAATAACAAAGGAACTAAATATGTTCATTAATGTTTTGTATTGATTGTTTTGCAGAAACACTGCTTTACGGTTTACGTGGGACAGTGATACATAATTTTTGAGTTGTTTCATTAATATTTAGGAATATTGTACCTTGCAAAATAATGTATAGGAACATTGTCCCCAGATATATAATTGAGCAATACATAATTTTTCAAGAGACAGTATTCCTCAATATCAATGCAATAACCGTTTTATTGCATAACATGATCTATGTATAGGAAAATCGTCCCCAGCAATATAATTGAGCAATACATTTTATTGCAAGGCAAAATATTCGTCAATAATAATGCAATAACCGTTTTATTGTATGGCACGATCTTTAAAAGTCAGATAGGTTTTTTATCCTCATCATTGACGTCACAATTTATAGCAATATTGCCCGCTAAATTTTGGTTAGGTCCTACATGTAATATTACGTTCCTATACAATTAATAATCATATGATTGTTTTTAAAAGAGCGCCAAGTGTAACCATTCACATTTGTCTGAAAAGAAGACATTTCTAGAAAAGAAAAGTCAATAGCTGTTACAAACATCGAGAACATTAAAGATTACCAAAACCCACCTTATACAAAATATGACCTAATTTTCTATAGGATCACCAGGACCTCCTGGTGCTGACGGAGAAGACGGTAGTGACGGGGGTTCAGGACCGAAAGGTAGGTATTGTTTATACATTATCGTGATAGAATACAAAATATAAAAATAGTAAAATATCACACAAGCTATAAGAGTTATATAAATACATGAAAATGGTCACGCCAGCACGCCTTTTTCATATAATGTTGTAATAAATTAATCATTTGCACTGGAAGACTGACTTGCTTTGTTGGTCAAGATATAAATTATTTCATTATTTTATAATAATCTTTAAAAGATTACCAGGTATGAAATAACGACACTTCAGATAGTATTCATTATGCATGCATGAGATTTCAAATTTTGGCTATTTAAAAAAAAATTATAATGTAACAATAAATGAAAGACAAAGTCATGAGAATTGAACATGGGAAATACCACGAGGATACATGTACGACTAAAAGAAAAAAAACCATATAACAAACTAACCAAAAATAGAAAACAGCGCAAAACTAAAGTCCTAGAAATGTAAATTCCTACTGAAAACCGGAAGTGATGCGAGGAGCTCGGATAGATATTTCAATATAATTACACGTATTTATCATGGTAAATCTACGACTGACCTTAAAAAGAGAACGTTTGTTTGTAGGAGAGACAGGTGACAAGGGACCAGCAGGTGAACCAGGAAAAGATGGCACACCTGGAAGCAAAGGTAAATACATTAACTATGTGTCTTGTTGTAGTCTTCCATTGAAGTAATGTCTTTCAATTTACTTTCAATGTTCTTTAAAACGGCACTCCGTGGTTTTGTTAATAGACTTATAATTACTATATTAATTGTGATCACACGAACGGTCCACAAAGGCGCATCAACAAATTATGAACAACAGCAATCGTGTACATTTAGTACAATGTATAATTTACTGTACTGTAGTCGGAAAAAAATCTTCAATTAAAGAATTAAAACTAAAATCAATTCCTATATTCGTTGGTAAATCAAATGTTAGATTTTACGGCCATTTCGGAAATAATCATTTTTACATGTAAACACTACAGACTCACAACATAAGGAGCCTTTAGAAGATTAAATATCTGTATTTATTGATTTTTTTACATACACATGTACCAGGAGAAAATTTGCCTACATGTGTGTTAAAAAAGATACATTAAGCAGCTCATCCTAATTAACATACTGCAACTTAGAACCACAGAAAACGGAAATATGTAATACAGATTCCTAACTTCTAGTATTGTCCATTATTGTTAATTCTGTTGTACAGCTCACTAAAGGGGATATTATATAAAATATATCTGTATTTCAGGACCTCAGGGTGACGCTGGTGCAAACGGAAATAAAGGGACAGACGGCGATAAAGGCAAAAAGGGTATGTAGGGATAAATACAAGTAATACATTGTATTTGGAAATACGATACACTCAAATAACTACCAACTAGACTACATATTGACATTTTAAGCATTGTATTATAGATGGTTTTTAAAATCCTATCGAAAAATTATCATAAAAAGTTTACTTTAGAATTTGGGATTTGGTTTATTGATTCAGCTTTTAGCATTTTAGGCGTTGAGCACAACTGGTGACTAAATCCAGGATATATGCAAATTTTGTGCATCAAATCTGGTTTCGTGCAATATCACTCATTCTCGTGTCTTTTTAATGAATAACATTTACATATCCTAAATACTAGTAAAGAAATATAGCAGTTTTACAAACAAACAAACATTAAAAGATATTTTATGCCATAAATATCAAGTTATTTCTTTTAGGAGATCCTGGTGATCCAGGAAAAGATGGAACCACAGGAAATCCTGGACCGGATGGTAAAAATGGAGCTGATGGTGAGCACTTTTCTAAAACGTTTTCATAAAGCAATAATATTAAGATTAATAAAATTGAATTTATGACTGTCTTAGTGTGTAAGGCTAGTCAGTGCCTTATATAAGAAAAAAGGAAACACAATGCTTAGCTCTGATTTGTTTCGTTTACAACTGTACAGATTACAGAATTAGAATAGATTAGATATATAAACAGTATTCAAATCACGTCCGCAAACATATATTTTTTTTTGCCAAATGTAACAACCAACTTTGTATATATGTCTGCAGATTTTTCCTGTCGACGTTTTAATGTAACCATGAGCAAGAACACTCATTTTGGTCCCTATCCATATCTCACACGATTCTGTCATACATAAGCCTAAAATCGACGTCTGGAAGAAAATATTTCGATAAGTATTACAGAAATGCTATCTATTATTTTTTAGGGAATCCTGGCCAAACAGGATCTACTGGACCGCAAGGACCCCAAGGTGAAACTGGGGAACAAGGACCACAAGGGCCAAAAGGTGCGTACTAGTAACTTCGATTTCCTGTATAATTGATTTCTTAAATGGAAATATGAATCCTGTTTTTATCGAACTGATGGGACTGAAAAGAGTTGAATGTTAGCGGTCTACACAAATACAACAATCTTTAATTTAATGTCATTCGGACGTGAACGCTTTGAGTTAAGGGGGTTACCAACACTTTGACTAAAATAGATTTTACTCGTTTAATTTTCATACAATTTTGAGGAAATATTTTCTTTGACCTGTTGACAAAAATATAAAAATTTGATGAAATTTGAAGCACACAATTTTCGGGAATAAATTCATTGGATACATAGCAGTTTGACAAACACTAATTTTGATCATTAAGAAGCTTGATTTCTCTTTACTAATTATATGTGATTAAAACGTTCAGCAGATTTTTAAAGAGTTAACTCCCTTAGGTGTTCTGTACTACCTTAAGTTCCAGAGTGAAAAATACCTTTGCTATATACAGTTCATTTCAATGATACAATATTTGTAAGTTTCCTCTCTAAGGTCCAACTGGAGACAAAGGAGAACCCGGAGATAAGGGAGAACAAGGTGACAAAGGAGAAAAGGGAGATCCTGGAGATAACCGTATACCTGGTGGTGACGGTCGAGACGGACAGACGGGACCAAAAGGCCCAGACGGCCCTCGTGGGCCTAAAGGTAATGTAGAAAAAACGGGACTGAACATCTCATTTCAAAGTGTCAAGTTTGTTCATATTGTAAAAATAGAGGAAAACAAATCTGTATTTGGCATGAAATATATGATGATTTTAACTTCCACTTAAATATTTATAAATCATACCAATGTCTTGAAACCAGTATATCTACATTTCAAATTGATTTCACTAGTGCCATGAATGTAATCATGACATAAAAATGGACTGTCATTCTCATGATATCATTGATTGGTACTAGGTTTAAAGGCCAGATATAAAATGGGGAATCTTCAGATCTTAAAGACTTACTGATACTGGCATTTCACTGGTTACCTGTTTGTTTTAATTGTTTTGATTTTTGATGGTTGTGCTTTTAAATTCATCATTATATCTTTAACAGGGTTTCCAATATTTTGATCTCGAGCACTGCTGATGAGTTGTCAGTCAAAGAAATGGCCATACAGTGCATCAAATTAATTTCGGTATTTTGTGAGACGTTTTATTAGTAAAACCTAGTAGTGTGACGGCTGTCTATAAATGAGCATGGTATGCTTGCCTTTAGTGAATACGTTCTGTCCGACGAGGTTTTATTGCCCCCCACATTGTCAGTATATAAGGTTTTGGCTGTCTAGTTCTAAGTCTTAACGCGTTGCTGGTTTTAATTAATTAAATAATTAGTTGATATGTTTTTAGATTTTACGTGTAGTGTTTAAATTGTTTTGGTCTTGTCTTCGTTGTTCGGAGTATGTCAGTTGTTTTAGATTTCCCCTCCTTCGAATATCCCTATGGTATTTTTTTACTTACTATCTGTAGTATATTTACACTTGTCCCTGCAATCGTTTCGTTTATTATTTTGTCCATATTTGGAAAATCACTGGTGGTGGCATCGTTTACCCAGGAACACTTTATCTTTCATTGTTTACAGGAAAAGCAAAGAAACAAAATTACTTTAATCACTTTAAGTGTAAATATATCAGTGAATACGATAAATAGTTCAATTTTATATACCTATCAGATATATAAGACTTGAATGACAGTATTAAATTAAAAAAAATTTAAATATTGACATTGTATTAATCCACTAACTTTCCATTTCTATATACGTGGCCATGTCTCGAACACAGTTGTAATAAAACGTATCACAAAATACCGATATGAATTTGATGCACTGTATGGCCATTTCGTTGACTGACAATTCATCAGCAGTGCAATGTTTTATATACATGGATTCCAGAATAAAGGATTTGAATGGCATACACTTCAAAAATGAAATGTTGTCTCAGAGTAACTTATTTTTTGAATTACTAAAAATATTTTTTTGAAATGGTTACCACCATCGTGTACATGTAACTTAGATTGAAGATTTTTAAAAACTTCTGTGTCAAACATATCTTTTGATCACCTTCATGTGGCCCTACGTACCTATTCATGGATGAAATTTGCTAACCGGTTGAAATGTTATTAATTACTATTGAAAAATAAAAATCCAAAGATAGTAATATCAGATATGGTAAATTTATACTATGCTGTATACGACGCATTTCAAGGAGTTACCTCTCATCAGCAGAATTAAAACCGAAACATTTGGAAGACCAAAAACCAACCTTATTGCACACGGTAGATCTCCTTAGCTGAAATTTGGCTTCATATTTCGGTATTTTTGGTTATGAGTACTTCTTGTATGAACCCTTAGTATTTCTATTATTTTTTAATTTTGCTAAATACTGGTAATTTCTGTAACAAATCAATGAATAACCATGTCAGACAAGTATGACGACTGGGTTGGCGAGTACCTTCCGGGACATAGGGTCCACCATGCAGAGGCATCGTCCCAGGAGTTTCAAAATAACAATCCAAAGATACTAATATCAGACATGGTAATTTTATACCATGCTGTATACGACGCATTTAATGACCAAATGAAACTATGTTTTCATTGTGTTTACATGTTTAGCCAAGTGACAAATGGGAAATCCTAGATGAAGCCATTTTATGATATTGTATTTTCATTCTTTTAAATAAGATATCGTTACAACTTTTAAAACGAAAAAAAGCAAATATCCTTAAATTTAAAACTTTTCCTTGATATTATTTACAAAATATCGGCAAAAAATACCGAAGCGACAAAACAGTGAGAAAACTTCACAAATTGGAGGAAAAGACAAAGTCAAGAGAATGGACTACAACAAACAAACACCAAAAGTATACATGTATAACTTAAAGACTAAAAATACGGATATTAAACTAAACCAAACTAGACAAAACTGCACAAAAACTAAAGCACTAGCAATAGAGAGACAAAACCGGGATTGACATCGGGTGCTCCGGACGTTTAAGCATGTCCTGCTCCGTTTACGGCACATTGTCAGTGAAATGTAAAATGTGGTGGGTGTCAAGTCCTTTAGGGTGTCAATTCCAGAAGGACGTGAAATCTAAGTGATTATATCTAGTCTCAAAACAGTTGATATTATTTGTTATTTGATGTACATTTAAGGTCCAGCTGGGGATAAGGGCAGTCAAGGTGCTCCAGGTCTTGCAGGAGAAACAGGAGAGCAAGGCGAACCTGGAAATAGGGGTGGACCAGGTAAGGATAAACTTTTCAATAGTAATGTCAATATAGATAACTGTAATATTTGATACGTAAAAAAGGTATTTCAACAAATATGTGGTCAAACTAGGATAAATTGTTATACTGATCTCAGTATGACAGCGATGAAGACTAAGAATATCACAATCGATCTTGTTTATATAAAGGTACGTGAAATATGTTAAATCTAATGTGTTATTAAGGGCCCAGAGGACCAAAAGGAATGCCGGGCGAACCAGGAAAAGATGGAAAGGATGGCGTAAATGGTAATGATGGCAAAAACGGCTTAGATGGTAAAGACGGAAACCCTGGACCAAAGGAAGCACCAGGTAATCCGGGACCTGACGGTAAAGATGGCAAAAATGGTGTAGATGGAAAAGATGGTTTACCTGGTCCACCTGGACATCGGGGTCCAAAGGGTATACCTGGACATCCGGGTATGAATGGAAATGACGGGAAACCAGGTCATCCAGGCAGAGATGGAATTCCCGGAAGTAACGGAAAAGATAGAAAACCTGGTTATCCCGGAAGAAATGGAATGCCTGGAAACAAGGGATATAGAGGAGATCCTGGTTACCCAGGAGCTCCAGGTCGAAATGGCGTACCTGGAAAGGCCGGTACTCAAGGTATTTTAAGTATGGTATAAACAACAAAATCGATAACAGGAAAGGTCAACAATGAAATGCCAATCAATCACGCCATACAACAGACAGAACCCTGGCAATAAAATCAAATAACAGAGCACAAAACACAAACATAAACACAACAAAGAGTCAGGTTAGTCTGATTTTGTAGAAACACTGAACAGTGGTGGGATATGGTTATTTTCTTTGTTGATTGCAGTATAGTGCTGTTAGATACTGTGTTTAAAACTGATACATGTATTGCTTTTTAATCAGCATACCTTAGTACTCATTGTGTAGTATAAACTCACGTACTATGGGAATCAACATAATTGTAGGATTTTCCATCAATCAGGACGTACCACTCCTGACCGAATATCAAATAAAATCAAAACATTTCTAAAATCCATAACTGTCAAATGAATCATAGAAACTATATTCGGTAAATACCAAAAAATAATGACATTACAATTTTTATTTATTCTGAAAGTTTTTGTTTAGGATTTTTACATTTCAATCTTGTTTTACTAAATTTTGTGTTGAACCGATTTATTGTTTTGCAGGAACTGTTCATATAGTGTTTGATAATATTGGAAAGTACAAAATAGGACCAGCAGGTATGCTATATGAAAATGTAAGAATATGGTGTAAGCGTTAATCAGACCACATCCTATTGAACTTAACATGATGCAGTGTTATGTATATTTCGGGAACTTGTCAGAGAAGTTTTTAACATTCACTGTGATAACTGATTACAACTTATTTATATCATGACCACGAATCAAATGCGATACTTAGTTATGTTTTGTTTTGTTGCAACATAATAAGTACAGTCAAGAAATACCAAAGGGATAATCGAAGGAGAGGAAAATCGTAACAACTGACAAACTCTGGAGAACAACGAAGACAAGACCAAAACAATACATGCACAACAATTAATAACTAAAAACATATAAACAACATGGACCCCACCAAAAAACCCGGGGGTAGACTCAGGTGCTCCGCAAGAGTAAGCAGTCTCTGCTTCCTGCAATAACATATGCTTGATGACATTTTTTGGCGTCTCTGGTGTCGATAATACGATAATAATTTTAAGACATATTCACAAGTTATCGCCTATTTTAATATAATGTTTATAAAGTAATCAAATTTTCAATCAAAGAATAAAAGGTTAAATTTAAAATTCGATTAAGGATGCTCGCTGGTCATGTTTTGGTCTTTTTGTCAGATTTTCGGAATCCTCGGGCTTTATCCATTTCTTAAACATTTTTTGCCCATGAATCCGCACTTTTTCTTTATAATTCAATCATATATACCTTAAAATGGTATTTGACAACATTTTATGAAATCCTTTTAATTTTTTCATACATCTTTGAGAGACTGAAGTTGTCAATGCAAAGACAATGAAAAATCCTGCGAAAACCCATTTCCCGCAAATTTTCAAAGCATTAGAGCTCTAAAATGAGCACATGAACCTATATATTTTTTTCTTGCTTATTGGTTTACTATTCATATGTTCTCTCAAACTAAAACACCCATATCAAATCCTATTTATTTCCTATTAGACCAGCAATCATCTTAAATACTATGGTTGAAAACATATATGATATTCTTTTTGTTTATGGGTAACAATGTATACCAAACATCATCACGTCCAACATAGGGATTTTCTATAATATGAATAGTTTGAAATTGTATGAATTACCATATATCCGTTTTACGTATATAAAATCAATTTCGATTTTATAATTTATAATGCACCCTTATTATTTTTTTAGAACAATTTAAGATAAAGTCTTCAGTTCAGCAATATCTTCGTAATCCGGGAGCTCCTACGTCCTGGTCATCTTTCACGGTACCTAAAAGACACGTGGGAAGCTGGAGTTCATGGTCTGGATAAACAGTGGTTATTACAAAATTTCATATGTTGATTTATGATGATTTTGTTGAAATTATTTTAGTATTTTCAAATCAACTTTTCTTTATGAGTATTGAACATTATGATTATACTTACATGACTTATGCATTGTGTTAGTTCCTCTTTAATTGGTTCATATGGTGTTATCGAAATTTAACATCACTACTATATCATAATGCATACCCAAATGATGTCTACTGCGTTGATGCTTAATCATAACAATATAGAAAGGAGCTTAGGTCGGTCATCAACATAACCTTGTACCAAGCAATATACAGTTGTAATTTAACACTTTCTTGCAATAATTATTTTTTGTGCAAACACGATTCATTCCAACCAATCAATCAACGTTAATATTATCAGCTAATTTGCATGTAGTTAAGTCGATTTCTTTTACTCGTTTAAGAATTTGACAAGTATTTGTAATTCCTATAAGAAATTGACAGATCTTTGTCACACTTGTAAGTCAGTCTAATTTTGAATAAAGACCGTAAAAGAACATATATTTTTATTATCCGAGTTAAGGATAAAGATGACAAACTTTTTAACGAACTAAGTTGTCTAGACATATTTTTTAGTTCTGATTTTGTTTGTTATAATTGTTGATTTTGGATTATAAAACAAACCGATGGCCTGGATATTTATATATCTTACGCACTAAAAGCCCTCCCGGAAAGCGTTCTACCACCGCAAGGGAGAAGACCAGGTGGTCAAGTACAATGCACTTTCAAAGTATATTTGGCACATGGATGAATGAATGACAAGTATATTACAGATGTGTGCATAAAGATGGCAAATAACATAAAATCACAAAGAGGATGTAAAATTAAGACTGCCAATAGTTTTTTTTTAAATTGTGAATTTGTATAGAAACCTATGAGAAAAATCGAAGTTTACGAATAACAAATGAATAATTATGTCAATTAGCTGTGTATTGATGCTTTTCTTTAATAACTTGTACAAAGGGACCAACCTTTTTCAACACTATTACAAGAAAACAAAATAAATAAAAAAATATATATATTGTGATATAGAATTCTCTCGCTGGGAGGTGTGTAGTACTTGTATGTAATTGCCAGTTTTCAAGCGGAGGATTTCCTATATATCCCGACTATAGAATAACAATTGCTCGCGAAGCAAGATTCCGTTTCTCTTACTATTTCATAGTTTTAATTAGCTTTAGTAATATATAATTCACCATGATCTCCTTGTTGACCCTCTTATTTCTTTCATATAGCGCAACATATCAATTTTCAAATCAAATTGGTAGTGGACCCCTGGATTATCCTGTTGTTTGTAGACCCATTGGTTACATGTAACCCGTTAATCAATCACAAAGCATGGTTTTTTGTCCCTGCTCTAAGGTTTCGTTAAGAAACATGTTTATCATGACTTTACACAAAATACTGCTGACGTTAGCTGTAGTTTGTTAACGTTGCTACTAATCCTCAAAAAGCATCGAGAAAATTGAAGGGGAATTTTATCGACCAAAAATCAGCGATAGAGAACAACAAATTACACGTGGATTATCAAAATCGGATACCCTGAAAAAACTACAGAATCAGACAAAACCCTTGCTAACATGCGATTTTATTTTGTCTCGTTGAAGCATATACATATATCCTTGTATTCCCATGACTATGGCAAATGGTACAACTGTGTGTGCTGTAAACAGCTACAAAAAACTCTCAGAAAATTTTCCTTTTGATATTCCGTCTCACGGTTGTTCTCATACATGTATTAGTACTACTACAAATCTCATTTCCCTACTATCTGGCTAGAGTGTTTGAAAATATGAGAACATCTGAAAATATATTCCTTGGTATTACAAATCATAATGAACTCTATTTAGACAATCCAAGACTAAAACACCTTTCCCATTTAGCTTTATATTAAATTCTTAAAAATGCACAAATAGTTATGTTTTTAGCTAACAACAGAAGTAGTCGTTACTTAGTAATTAAAAAAAATAAAGAAAAAAGAGCTGGTGTATCTTTTATTTTAATTTGATGAGCAATATTCTTTGTCTCTTGCGATGCTGAATATTATCCATGATTTCCCTCGTCAGGTCTTCCTATAAAACAAAATTTCAAAAATAAGCAACCATGAAAAAACACAAGGGTAAAAGTGATGCTGCAATGATATAGTCTGATAAAAGTAATGACTTGGTGGTTAGCTACATGAGCCGTTGGCTACTGGGATACTGTGGGCGGGATCAAAAGGCAACTGAACGTTTGTATTGCTGTTTTTTCATCTTAAAATCGCGGTAATGGCTTCAATAAGGAAAGATAACTCTACTATTAAGTCAAATGTGTCCCTAAATGGTCACTTTATTCTTGTTTATTATTGATTATTTTCAGTTTCTGCATAACAAAATTTTTAGATTTAATAGCTATGACTAAATCAAGACATCTCTCCTTGCAGTCAGAATCAGCAGTGAAAAAAATACATAATAATGTTGAACAGATATAAAATTTTCTTAATTAAATGAAAGGCAATATATCTTGTTTTGATTTGTTATCTTAATTGCGTCTTAAAATTCAGAGATGTAAACGTCAAGGCAGACAATGTGAAACACGATACAAGTGACCATCGAATATTAACAGTGGTCTTTTGTTCTAACATACATGTCCATTAAATCAGGCTTGTTTTGTCTATGTTTGTTTTTTTGTCCGGAGTTGTGTCTTATTGTGGTGTTCATTGATTGGTATATCATTGTTGACCTTTCTTTTTATCTATTTTGTTGTTTACAACTATGCTAAATTCTCAAAAAAGTTTCAAATTTATTTGAAATGTACCATATTGATTTAATGCGTTGACAAAAATAACAAAGTAAACATGATGTCAAAGTTTTGTTCAATCATAATCAGTTTACTATTTCTGTTTGTTTGTTTTTTATTTTTTTTTTTTGTTTCTTTTTTGTTTGTTGTTTTTTGTTTTTATGTTTGTCTTTGTTTTATATGGTTTTTGTTTGAAAAAAAAATTAATCGGAAAGCACATAATTCAGAATTGTTTGATTTTCTATTTATTGCTCAATGTGTCCAACAGGTTTAATTAACTAATTATTTTTTTAACTCAACTTCTACGATATTATTTATATCATGGTAAAATGGCAATAAACACAACAGAATTACCAATGGTATTTACACTGTAAAACCAACTTCATAAACACAAATAAACAAAAGGATTTACACGGTAAAACAATATTATCAGCATCGCATAAAATTCTAAAACAAATATCTGCACAGAAATCTTCACGGCAAAAACTTAACAGGTTAAATGTATATATTCCATCTTTTTAATGTTCCAAGATGCAACATAACTGGCAGCATGCATGATCACAAATGCAAATGTAATTGTATAAAATAAAACTATAAACATTTGGAAATATTCTCGTCACAGATTATTGCATGGATTCTCTGTGTAAAATCACGATTTTTAATTTGCGAATATGAACACATTCTGATTTTTAAAAATTGTTAAAAAATAAAGTGAAAAAAGACAATTAAATAGAATAAAAATGAAATATAAATTACACTTAAGAATAAAATTACAGTCCAATCCATACCATTAAAATCTATAGGATATATATTTATCTGCATATTAATATATATATATATTTATCACATATTTTGATCTGATAAGTGTTTTTTTTAATACCTGATATGACCAAATTGCACCTCGAATATCAAGACCGAAGTCTATAATGCGGTCATACACGTATATGAATTTCAAATACAATTCCTTTAGTAATTTGTATCACCCCCATATCGGACCTGATGGCTGATGCGGATTTATAAAGGAATTACGTTGGAAATCCGTATCAGTCCCCGTATCGGACCTAAGGCTGATATGGATTTATAAAGGAAATTCTAGAAATCCGTATCAGGCTTCACGTGCTCCCGTAACGCGTCCCACTTCCGCTCGTCTGCAACATAAACAAACAAAATGGGAGACTTATTAAATATTAGTTTTTTAACACTATCGAAAGGAACAGTGTTCCCTATGAATTTTTCATATTGTTTGCCATAATTAAAAAAAATCATATAGCCGTTAAAAGTTTTATTTCTCTTCCATTTTCCATATTTAGTTGTGTGTAGATTTTAAATTGAAAATTTGTGATATATTATGATATGGCATTTTCCATATCGTCCCTTGTATCATCCTGCGACCAATATCGTACCTCGGGCAGAGCCTTGGTCCGATATTGGAGTCACGAGATGATACCATTTCCGATATAGAAAATGTCATGTAGTAATCTATAAATATTATATTTGTTTTGTGATATTTATAGATTTAACATGAAATTGTTCATATATCTATTATCAGCCCTAGGTCATATCAGCCAGACAGCCGCCAGGTTCGTGTGGTTATTTTGACCATTGACTGATAATGGGTCTGATATGAATAATGGCATGTTATGATATTTTTATCATATACTTCAACAATGGTGTTTCATAGGTCTACATGCAAATTGCTGTCTCATTGATTTCAGTTTTATTGCCGTTTTCCAGAATATCCTCAACGCGCTGCAAATCGCTATTGCCCCTCGTCCATTTAGACAAAATGTTTTGTCACTTAATGTTTTTTTCTGTTTTCATTAACATTTTTAAGCAAATTAATATAATCCATAGTTTCGTTCCCGCTATTTGGTAACTATGTGCTAGTAATTTTAGGGGGTGTGATAATAAACTGAAACAGTTGATAACAAAGTTATATCCGCCCCCTAAACCAACTCTTATAAGATTTGGGGAGAAGTATGTACAATTTCCATTGTTATGATAGGGTAATTTGACAAATACAGTTACTGCATCTTAAACATATAAAGTTGCCCATTGGTCAACGATAGCTAGCTAGTGTCAATACGATGCAAACTTTTTACCAGCCTCGTGTTAAAATTCAGCTAGACCACGACTATTCTGTTGATTAGTATCTGTACCATGAAAAAATACGGGGATTGTGTTTTGTGCTATTTATTGTATATGTCTGGTTTGGTTGATTGGCTTGCGATTGTTCATCTTCTTGTTTTTTGTTCATGTAAGAGGGATAAACGGGTTTTTTTTTAAAGATATTAAGGAATACATATTCTTGAAATAGAATGATGGGGATAAAGTAGGTATTTAAATAATATTGTCATGCGGGATAGGAAATCATAATGTTAAGAAAGTCGATGTCACCCATTTCTCATTCTTGGAATGAAGGTATCGATTATAATGACATTTAATATAAATTTTATCTTCTATAAGGAATCTTAAAATGTGTGGTTTATCTTTTTATAAATCTGAAATGCTTTATAATGATTCACATATCAGATAATAGAGAATTACAACAGTGGTCAAAAATATCTATCGCCTGCATTATCTACTAATACAGGTGATTTATTTGACAAGTTTCAGTTTTCAACGACGATGTTGAAATCTGTTGCAAGACTTCCAAAAAACATGTATCCAGTAATTTTACAAGTGATATCAACATGTATAGTTTAAATTGTACAACTAATTTCCTTTTGCTACCTAAAGACGTGAATGTGTTATTTGCAATCAATTTGGACCATCCCTATAGGATTTGTATAAAATTGTCTATATCACTATTCAATCCGAGAAGTCATGATATCAATTTCAACTTCTTATAGCTTTTATAAATTTTCGAGATTTTCTTGCCGAAAATAAATTTTGGAATAACAATTTCATTTACCCTAATGAGGATGAACTATTATCATTTATACAAAAGCAGTATATCCTGATGCCTCTGCTGGTGGACCCCAGGTCTCCGAGGGTATTCGCCAACCCAGTCGTCAGACTTGTCTGACATGATTATTAATTGATTTGTTACAGAAATCACCAGTATTTAGCAAAATTCAAAAATAATAGAAATACTAAGGGTTCATTCCTTGTATTGCACATGGTAGATCTCCTTAGCTGAAATTTGGCTTCCTATTTCGGTGTTTTTGGTTGAGTACTTCTTGTTTAATATAAGTTTGGTTTTTGGTCTTCCAAATGTTTCGGTTTTAATGCTACTGATGAGAGGTAACTCCTTGAAATGCGTCGTATACAGCATAGTATAAATTTACTATATCTAATATTAGTATCTTTGGATTGTTATTTTGAAACTCCTGGGGTGATGCCCCTGCTGGTGAACCCTAGGTCCCCGAGGGTATTCGCCAACCCAGTCGTCAAACTTGTCTGACATGATTATTCATTGATTTGTTACAAAAATTACCAGTATTTAGCAAAATTCAAAAATAATAGAAATACTAAGGGTTCATTCCTTGTATTGCACATGATAGATCTCCTTAGCTGAAATTTGGCTTCATATTTCGGTATTTTTGGTTGAGTACTTCTTGTTTAATATAAGTTTGGTTTTTGGTCTTCCAAATGTTTCGGTTTTAATGCTGCTGATGAGAGGTAACTCTTTGAAATGCGTCGTATACAGCATAGTATAAATTTACTATATCTAATATTAGTGTCTTTGGATTGTTAATCTGTAAAGAAACAGCCAATAATAAACATTGTTTGTGCATATTTAAAACAGCATCAATTCTACATGATCCTGGTTCTCCTTTTATATTTAAACACAATTATAAAAAAAATACTCACTCCGACACCCATAACAGCGACACTCTTCCCAGAAACAATGTCCCCCTTTACAGCCATGGCCAAAACAGCAGCCGTTACAACCGCAGTCAGCAGCACTCTTTTGATGGTAACCAAAAGCATGGTTGCAGATTCCCTCACAACCGAATTGGCTACCTTCAGATACTGTAATATACAGGCATCATCATTTTTCTTCTAACTATAATCGTACCTAAGTATCTCTGTCAAGTTAAAATTTAAGCAGATGATGTGTGCATACATGTATTTTGTTGCATTATTGCGCCGGTAGTTTTTGGTGTCTATTTGGTCCAGTGGAACACATAAATATGCAGTCAGGTCGATTAGTATGCATACTTGAGGTTCTACTTAGGAAACAGTCAATTCCCTCTTCCGGTGTCGACGTAGTAACCTAAATCGCAAATCAATGCTTCAGAGGTTTTTCATCCCTTAGTGACCCCCGTGTTTCAGAAATTAGGTAATACGACTCAAGTACTTATGTACTAGTACATCATTTAAAGGTGGAAATCATATCAAGTAAACAAAAATTCTAAAATTTTGAAATTTTCTTATCTATATAAAACCATTTTTGGCCCAAATAGAAAATGTTTCTTCGAAAAAAAGTTTGACATATTTTTATTATCCCGCACTTTCGAAGAAAGTTCGGGGATATAGCGATTGTCTCCGTCCGTCCGTTCGTCTCTCTGTCCGTCACATTTTTCTGTGACATCAACTCTACCTTCACTTTTGGGTTTAGGAATTTAATTTCTTATAGAATTGTTGCAAACCACGTGTAGATGCTCAATAAGGTTTTAGAATTTTGATTCTCTAAACAATTCATGTATTTTATTGCTATACAGTATTGTCAGGCCCCATATGCAGATCCGCAATAAGTTTTTAGAATTTTTATTTTCTAAAATTGGGGCCCACAGGGGTCGAATTTTGAAAAAAACTGTCAATTTAAGCTTGTGACCTAAACTCCTCTTACATTTATGCTTTTTTATTTCTATATAGTATTGTCAGGCATCATGTGCAGATGCGCAATAAGGTTTTAGAATTTTGATTTTCTAGAATTGGGGCCCACAGGGGTCGAATGTCAATTTTCAGTTGGAGATGAGGATGCAAACTCTTTATTCTTTTAATTTATGCATTGTTTTCTATATAGTAGTGTCATGCACAATATGTAGATGTGCAACAGGGTTTTAGAAGTATTATTTTCTACAATCGGGGCCTACAGGGGTCGAATTTCAAAAATTCAATTTAAGCTTTTGACATAAACTTGTTTTTCCTTTTCCAATATATGCATTTTTTTCTATACAGTATTTTCATGCACAATATATAGATGCACAATCATGTTTTAGAATTTCAATTTTCTGAAATTGGGGCCCACAAGGTCTCGAATTTAATAAATTGTAAATTTAAGCTTGTGACATAAACTTGTTTTTCATTTTCCAATATTTGCATTTTTTACTATATAGTATTGTCATGCACATTACGTAGATGTACAATAAGGTTTTAGAAGTTTACTTTTCTAAAATTCGTGCCCACAGGGCTCGAATGTCGTATATTGTCAATTTAAGCTTGTGAAGTAAACACCTTTATCATTTTTCAATTTATGCATTTCATATCTATACAGTAGTGTCATGCACAATATATATAAATGTGCAGTAAGGTTTTAGAATTTTAATTATCTATTTAATTCTGTGACATAAATAATTTTTAATTTGTGATTTCTTCATTGGATGATTGCATAACATTTTAAAATGGGCATAAAATTTTAGATTATGCAATTGGGTAGGTGTCCCAACTAATTTCAGGGGTGCGGGGATAACAGTCGATCCCGAAAGTCCAGCTTTCTAGTTCTGATAAAGATTAAGATACATGATCTCGTAGGTAGAAAATTCAGATGATCCCCGCTACTACATTAGAATATTTTTGTTACAACATTGCCTGCGTAAATGGCGTCTATATTTCTCAGATTATACTACACTACAGGGCATAAGCTACCATAATGTCAAGGAGAGAGGACTATTGCTGTCACAAAAACTTCGCAGCCTGGCCTTATTGGGGATAAATTATTGTCATCACTACGAATATTTTACCGGCGTCAACATGAGTAATATGTAAACAAAAAACATGACGAACGGACATAACCGTTAGCTACAGGACCCTGCTATCTAAATTATGTGCCGTCCAGCAAATGTTTGCAGTGCTAGATAACGGTCACTTGTTAGTAATCAAACTGTAAATACTTTTACAGCATGGTTTATACACCATAGCGTACGGATAAATCACAGGGATGTTTGGATACCAAGGAAAATAGTTTATTCCAACAACTGTTCTGTGTCTGTACCGAGTCAGTACTGAGTTTTGTTATATGTCTTTTTATGTTTTGTTGTCCGTGGTTCTTTCGGTTTGATGACGTTCATTGATTGGTATGTCATTGTTGACCTTTCCTGTTATCCATTGTGTTGTTTGTTTGCTACACATGTTGCTACGTACCACATGTAAAACGTCGTAATAAGGATTAGGACAGAAGAAATATGCATTTTAAAGGACAAATTGGGTTGCGTTAGAATATGAATATCTGTGTAATATTCTATTGCGTGTGGACTGTCCCTCGTATCCAGTATCGTCGTACAACTTAATTAACACACCAACTTACCCCCAATAAGCACTACGAAGAAAAGGCACACTGCAACAATCGTTCGCATTTTTTTAATTGTCTGAAATGTACAACCGTATTCAGGATTATACCGATAAATCGTAAATTGAATTTGTGTTTATCTTTTAGAAGCATATACTCCCAAAATCAATTTTAAAACGCCTATTGACATTTTATATAAAACATATATATGTACGTCAATGAGACAACGTATTATTACTGAATACGGGGCAACGAGATAAAATCAAGTTGGCGTCATCAGGTCTTACAATAAATTAAGCATTATATGGACCTTGTTGACACTTTGTTAACATCACATTTTACTGACCATTTGCAAGGTTGGTTAATAGAAAAGCTTGCTGAACCAATCTAGAACTGAAACAAAGATGTTGTCCAATTAAATTAAAGTCTACGGCTGTAGGATCTTAAAATACCCCCAAAATATGTGTTTCATTGCTAAAGAAAAAAAACAGATCTAATTGTTCATCTACATGAATTACCACTGTCTTGAAACATTTTCGTTCATGTTACTTGATAAATAGGGTTTTCAGAAATTCAAAATCTGCATATATATCGCATTTCACATTGCAGAAAAAGGAATCATAGCAGCTGTATTATTTTAGGATAGGCATACATTGTTTATTCTAAAATTGACCAATATACGATTTGCTTCATGATCAAAAACAAAAATACAAATACAGGGCAGAAGCATGATCCTCTCGTGATCTGCTGCATTAGAGAACAGGGACTATTTAAGCAAATGATGTGCCTGGATGATATATACGGACATAAACTCTCTAATGGTATATGTTTTCATATGTTTTAAGTGATGTGGACCAACTGAGCACCATGCCAAAAAAGTCTGGTTGTCAGCTTTTGTAAGTCAAATTTCCACCCAACAGTCCTCCATGTAGATTTAAGCATCTAGATCTAAAGGGGAGACGACCAGTGAACACATAAAAACTCCATGCACTCAGATCTATTGAAAACCAGTTGCAACAAACAAGTCCTGAGCGAATATTATTCCAGTCAAAATAGAATTTCTGATTGTCATGGAACAACTAACGTATTAAACATTTTTTAATTAGAAAATAAAGAGAGCACCAACAGCAAATCAAGACGACCATTGAGTTCAAGGAGCGGAAGGCCGTAAAATTTATGAAGCGATGATTCCATTTTGATAGCTAAGATAATATAATCTTTTTCGAAATGTCTGCCTGGTTTAAAAGATAATAATACACGATTACAACGCATTATAGTTGAAAGCGTCATCACAATACACTGGGACAGACTGAATGTTACCATCAACGTATGTAAAGATTCGAATTTAAAAATAATCGACGTATCATACTATAAAATGAAGGTTCGTAAAACTATTATTAACAAGTTACTTGTTCCAGGTTACTTTGCATGAAAAACGATCAAAATAGAGATGCTCTCCTGACGTATAACCAGTTTTCCCTGATAACGTTACTGTAACGTCGCCTGTACAACGTCGCGATTTTTGTCATATATTTGAAAATATTATCAGGCTTCGAACGCATCTGCAGTGAAAACGAAGTCGGTGGCCATATGTTTTTTTTTTACATTATTTAATTTGTCAGAAAAAGAACAATAAAATATCATTTAAAAAAAAATCTACAACTACATGTATTTATATACATACATACAATTTTTTATGAACTTTTTCTATTATTTCTATATAAAAATCATAGTTCAACTTCCTTATTTCAATGTTGTATACCCATGAAACGAACTCGGTGACCTATGTCTTTTTTTTACAAGACTAGTTCTTTCCAGTGTTAAAATTTTATTTACTGAATCTTGACCTGAAGCAGAAAATGTAACATTGAAAAATGCTAATTAATTCAAAGTAACTGAACCATGACCTGGGGACAGGGCCTCAAAATGGTCGTCAAATTAAGATGTACTGTTAGTAATGCAACCTTGTACAAAGTATCGTTGATGTATCACAAGTAGTTCTTATCAAACTAACTTAAGCAGAAAACTGAACAATTGTTGACGCCACCAACGACGATGACGACGACGACGGCACCGGAAAAGCAACACCTTTGTCTCGCCTTTTGCGACTTTCGTCGAAGGCAAGACAAAAACAAAAAAGCAATAAATTTCATACAGAAAAAGTAACTCTAGTTTAAAGGAGAAGAATTATTTTTCTGACTGGGATATTAATATTAATATTATTATTTTAATTTAAAAAAAACAAACTAAAATAATTGGAAGCCAGGGGTTCCAGCAAGCATTTGTTTTATATATGCCTCTATGTTTGGAATATATACATGGATATTTTTCTATAGATAGGTATTTTTTAGAGAATAAACTCCTGAATATCTATTCTTTCATTCCTTAATTTTGTTCTATAGATAAAACATTTTGAAAGTATAGGTAATAGATTTCTAATGTAATTATAATCTGAGTATTGAAGGACACCAAAGACTACGATTCCTATATTAAGGGGTATTTCATAACAGATTTTTCCAATACCCATTCATTCAACTGTTCCCATAATTCAGAAACTTTCTTCATATTTCATAATTTTCCGAGAATTTCTGCACAGATTAGGAATATATCAGGTTATAATGGATCTCCTTGTCTGCAGCCTCTTTGGATTTAAAAACAAAACTTGATAAAAAGAAATTTTGAGTAACTGCAGACGTTATTTTATCATTAAAAGTTTGAATCCAACATTTGATATGAGTAATATGAGTATCTTTGGATTGTTATTTTGATACTATTTCCAAAGTTGAGAAAATCCAATACCTTTTGAATAAATTACCACGAGATAGATCAATTTTTTTTCAAAACCAATGAAAAGGCCGAATATATTTTTGTCTTCAGTGTGATACATTATATCATAAATAAGACGCACATTTTCACCTATGAATCTACCAGGAATAAAACCAGTTTGATCACTATTAATTAATATAGGAAGTACTGACTTAATCCTTTCAACTAATTCTTAGTTTTTGTCGTTGGACCTGACTTTTTTATTATGTAAAATCAAGAAATACGAAAGGGAATTTCGAAGGATGGAAAAATTGAAACAACTTACAAACTCCGAGGAACAACTAAGACAAGACCAAAACAATACATGCACCACAATAAAAAACTAAAAACATTTGAACAACATGGACACCACCAAAAAACAGCGGTAGACGCAGGTGCTCCGGAAGAGTAAGCAGTCTCTGCTCCCTGTAGGACACCCGCCATGCTGCCCATGTGGGATATTCAACTGAAAATCACGAATTCCTTAGATAGATGGATTCAAACATCGAAAAGATTGATTGCGGACATTGGGTAGCACCTTTTCCGTTTCGAAAGGACAATATACAATATAACCAGATAATAAATCACAAGCGTTCAGCTATTTCACATCCCGCCTTTTATAGTAATATTCTATACAAAGAACAAAAATGTCGTCATTCTCCTGAAAAGCTAACCAAACTTTTAAACAGATTTATCCACAAGGGATATAGTTACGATTTTTTGGAATTAATATTGATTCACTCGTAGGGTATTTGCATCGGAAAAAACACATTTATTCTTAAACCAGTTGTTAGCATGATACCGGTTATGTTTTTCTCGTATATAATTATGACGGCATGATACAAAACCCCAAACGTGAGGGATTGTGGCTGATTTTCTATATGATAAAGACATAACCTTGTAATCGGTTTATTTGAGGTCTAGAGTTGACATGTCGGTAATTGCTAGCAGTCCTTTGTTAGTATATATTGATCATTGTCATTTGCTTACTTTCTTCTGTTACTTTTTTAATATTAGACCCGGTCATCTTTTGAACTGAGTTTTACTGTGTGTATCGCTGTGTGTTTGTGTATTCCACATCGGCTAGAGGTATAGGGGAGGATTGAGATCAAACAAAAGATGTTTAACACCGCCGCATTTTTGCGACTGTCCCAAGTCCGGAGCCTCTAGCCTTTGTTAGTCTTGTAAATGTTTTTTAATTTTGGTTCATTTGTATGTTTCGAAGTTTAGTTTGCCGTCCATTTCACTGAACTAGTATGCATTATTGTTTAGGGGTCAGCTGAAGCCCACCTCCGGTGCGGGATTTTCACGCTGCGTTAAAAACCCATTGTAGCCTTGAGCTGTCTGCTCTTTGGTCGGTTTGTTTTCTCTTTGACACGTTACCTGTTTTTATTCTGTATTCTAAAATCTATGATCTAAGTAGCTAAACGTGAATATATACATACATTAATGAATAGTATGCGGAGATTGCACTTCCATAGGGTGAATGATGGCATTTGTAAATGTTCTGAATTGACCACCCTATTTTTTCTACTTATCAGAACGCTTATTGAGCAAATAGCAGTAAAAGTGTCGGATTCTTGATAGGTAAAGCTCCCATTCCACCGTCACAAAGGCATATAATTTCTTCATTAGAACTGTGGGCCGCTCTGCTTGCGGTGGAAATTGCATAAATGATTAAAGCTATTGTAAAGCTGGCCATCTAGTTTCACAAAAGAAATTTATTTAAATCCATTAAACATTTTTTCTGTTTTAATTAACAGCAGCCATGTCGGTTGGAAGTCGGTGATGCTGGGAATAATTTTTAAAGTAGGGCACAAAGAACCATTCCAACAAAGTATGGTCCCAAAGAAACGTCGACGGGCGCGAAGTGATGACGATAGCTCACTGGCCCTATTGGCAAGGTGACCTTAAAACGTTATAAAGAAAACTTTTAAAGACTTAAGTAATTGAATCACGAGCTCAATCATGCTTTACATCAATCTGTTTTCACTGCTCAACTGTATTGAATTGTAAAGCTTCATTTAAAATGGAGATAAAGAATTAAAATATTACGGAAAATTATATACCATCATTACTGACAAATTTTGTAAACAATCCGTATATATATATATACGAAATTTGTTTTATCAAATTTGGTGGACCCTCAATGCAAATATTCATTAAACAGTTTAACCTATGCACATTACAACATTGAACTTATTCTTATCTAAATTCAACTTACCATTCAACAGCAGAGAGAGAATACAATCTTCAGGATGCCTCAGTTATATTCTTATATACTCTTAAGTTTGTTCTTATATATTTTTTTCGGGTGTGTAATACTCAATCACTTTTACAAATGACTTCTAAGTGGACAGAATAACAGAACGCAGTAGTAAAGTCTGTTTTAAAAACTTTATACTTTAATTAATCATCATTCAGGAGTCATTAACTAAAGATGAATTTCGCCTTTTTTTATTGCGGTTCTTTTCTCTATTGTAAACAAATAAATAATGTGATATGTATGCTCATTTTTAATTCGCCTATTGTAATCTATGTCGGTTGGATATCAATGACTACGTCTACATATGTGAAACCATATTAAGGAAAAGTAACAACCATTATTTTTATTGTTATCCGTATGCTGTCAGTCTGTCACACCTTTTTGAGACATTAACTCCTCTTTCATATTGAGGTTGTTTGTACTTTTATACATTATTTTCATAAACCTATGGAATAAACCCCACTTTCATTGTTAAAATTATGATTTTTTGCTTTATAGTATTGCCATACACAATACGTGAACATGCAAGAAGAAGATTTTATAATTTTGTTTTTTAATAACTTTGGAACATATTCAAACTTATGATTGTGAAAGAGGTGTAATATTTGATAGAACCTCGGTGATGCAACACGTGGATGTGGCGACTGCGATGACAGCGGTCATTTCCGACTGCCTCTATATTCAAATATATTATTTTGAAAAAGATCTTGAATGTGATACAACTTCAGTGTGGTTGCCGTTTACTTCCATCTAGTTCTTCGTATTATTATTATTAGTTTGCTTGGTTTCGCAATTTTAATGCCTTCTGTTAAAATTTCAAATTTAATACATATGTATTAAACAAAATTATTTTGCTACATGTAGTATATTTAAAGGTGGTCTCTAATCAAAAGGGTGTATGGGAGTCATTGGAAACTCATGGCTCATGTTACTAAATAGAAAAAATGTCTTTTTATATCTCCAATTCGTATGATTGTAATGGAGCGGTCAATCCGCTTACCGACATGTCCATATTATAGAAAATTAACAGAGATAAGGTCTAATTGTAATCGAATGAAAGAAATACAGCACACTAGTTTCCAAAGTTCTTTCTGGATATTATTATTCTTGTGATGGCAATCAGATTGCACGTGGGTGATGCAAGATTCTTAAGCGTCTAGGTTTTCTCCTCTTTGAACCTTAAATTATGGTTTCATAATGTATTGATAAAAAAGAAGAGGAGCTGAAACATTTTGTCATGATAAAAAGAGAAAGACGAATTCAGCAAGTGTTAATTTTTTGGGAGATGCCACTTTTGTTGTAAAGATACAATAAAAAGTTTGCAAAGCTGTTACCGTTATGAAAAAAGGATACAACAATCTGTGGTGTAAGGTACTATTTTGAGTACTAGAATACAAAATAGAGAGATAATCTATTTCTACTAAAAGAACAGTCGATGATTATAAGTAAAGTCAAGAAATATTCCTCTCATTGATGATATTCCCGGTAATCTTCAGTCCATAAGCAGTGATGATGGTTAATTCAGTAAAGTGTTTTTATGCAATGATGTGAAAACTTTAGTCTTTAGAAGAGTTATTTCTACTACGTTATCAGGTATGATTGTAGTACAAGTGTTGGCAGTAACAAATGAACAAATCTGTTAATACATTTATTTTATTTGTTTTAATCGTAAGCAAAATTATATACTTGTAATATATAAAACTAAACTACAAAGTGGTAAAGCTTCAAAATAATAGCCAGTTAAAAGAAATTAGAAGTGTCTAAAACAAACAGAGGGTAATATAACGGCTGCACGATTTTCCAGTTCTGACTAAAATTTACACCGATGAAAAGAAATCGTTCGTTATATATCTTTAGCCCATTGGTATCGTTAATCTTATTTATCTTTAACAAATACACAGTGACAAATCAGTCTGTAATAAACCTTTGAACTTTTTGGGTAAAGAGTTGTTTTAATGTTCACAAGCATCATTAAATACACGAACTATCAATCTTTCGAGTATCATGTGATAAATACATAAAATTACATAACATACCGAATAAATTTGATCTACTGTATGGCCATTTCGTTGACTGATACCTCATCAGCAGTGCTCGAGATTAAAATGTTGGAAATCCGGTTAAAGATATAATGATGAATTAATAAGCGCAACCATCAAATCCAAAACAATTAAAACAAACAGGAATCGAAACTCAGCTAAGGGTTACCTCTGTGTCAAAAAGGAAGAGTCCTAAAAATTTCTGGTAAATATTTGTCAAATTTTGAATGGAAAGTGTAAAGGTATTTATTTATTTAGGACGCCAGTAGGATTGTTTCATTAGAAAAAATAAATATAAAAATAAACCGTTGTATTAAAGAGCACGAGACACCTTCTCTTTGTATATCTGACATAAAATTATATTTAAATACATTGTTTTGATTGTGATATTTATATAAACATTGATATCTTGATATCCAATATGTTTTGCAATTCTAATAATTAGTGCAACGTTCGTACAACTTTTTTTAGTATTCGGTCAACGTTTTTACGTGCATTACATACTTTTGGCGTAAAGGTTATACTCAGCTTTCTGGGTAAAGCAAAGTTATTTCATGTGATGGTATCTAGTAGCGTCTAATTAAGACTACCTTACCACGTAAGTTGGCTAAATTTGAAAATCTTGAAGTATATTCCGTTTCGCTTACTTTGAACACTCCTTTGTGGATATGAAGTAAAAATCCTGAAAGGTAAACAATGCGAAAATCTATTTACATCTTTGCTAGCTCAAAATATGTTTTGTGATATTGTTGTAGATAATCCTAATTATTTGACTCTCTAAAATATTTCTTATTTTACTAAAGGATTGCACACCTCAAATTATTTCAAACACTACATGAACTTCACCATGAACACACGCAGTTTATCTTAATCTTTTAACATCCAGGGTTAGGGTAGTAGGCATCCTAATACATGCTTATTAGATCATCTGCATCAAAAGGGTAAAGTAAGCATCGTATACTATATAGATTATCAGAATTTGTTTTTCACACTAATGTAATCAGAAGGCAAAACTCAACATATCCAATATATTACTACTTTCGATCAATTATTATTTTCATACTATTTTCATTGATATATTTTGTAGAGGTTCCTTCCATTTCATCCGTTTTGTTTCTTATTGTCTCCGGATTTCATTATTGGTAAAAAATGAGGCGAAACCCTGGTAACTGAGACACACCACATCGTGCTTAACTTTATTTGAAACGAGGTCCGTGCAACAAAATTATCTTCAATTGGATTAGTTCAAAAGTTGATTTGACTTCAGCAGAGTGTTGGTAAATATCATCGGAATTAGTCACAGATTTCAATATTTTCTAAAGTCAAAAATGAGATTAAGCTTGGGTACAAGGCAAGATGGAATTGAGGACTAATTCATCAAAAATGATATTCAAACCAGAAACGTGTAGAAAGCTTCAAATACATCTTCATAAACTTTAACAGACATGCTTTTAACTTGGTCAAATACTGTAGCCTAGTTTTGATTATATAAAGAAACGGCCCTTGTTCCTCTACAGGGAGAGGTTCTGGACAAACTAAGACCAAACTTTGGCCTTGATGGTGAACAGAATGTAAAATACTAAAATAGGATTTTCGAGGAGATCTATATATAGCAGAACCTTAATCTAGTTTCGAACAGTTCGATATAAATAACAAACCTGTTTCTCAGCACCCAAGTCAGTGCTTGGAGCAAAACCTCTTGTTCAAAATTGTCAGCCATTGTAGTATAAACCTGGACCTTGAACTGTGTCTCTGACTAGAAATTATAAATAAAGGTAGATAGTCTACCATTTAAATTCCGATAAATAAAATTCTTTTGATGGAAATCGACACATAAAGCCAGCGATATTCATTCTTGTACGTTTTAAGCAGTTCTGCAATCATGCACAGAGCGATGTTATAAACAGAAGGCAATATTTCGGTGAGTGTCTTGCTCAACTTTTGAATATTAAATGTTAATTTCAATTTATTAAAGAAATAGATTACATTTAAAATTGAATGCCCAAATTCTAAAATCTTGCATATCTGAAATATACCACATTTGAGAGGAAAGTGTTTACAACTTAATGAATAAATAATGTTGTTGTAGTGACAGTTTCCACGAAAAACATGGACATTTCCATTCTTTTCAGTATTACTTTACTTAAATATTAGGCCATAGCTTAATTTTCAGAAATTAAGCAAAATACAATATCTTTAAAAGAATATCGTCTACGTAATATAACAGAATTGTCTGCCAATGTTTAAATATACATGATACACACATACTTTTTATAATAGATTATAGCCATAAGAAACCAAAGGGTGTTCTGAAAATTTGACTGCTTTGGGTAGATATGAATATATACACTTGTATGTAATGTTGTTTATATCCTTTTTACATAGGAACATGCCATAGAATGATAACTGATTATTATTCAAATTTCCAAGTAGCAATAAAAATATTTTCAGGAAAATTATAGGTGGTCCAGCTTATCCAAAATAATTTTTTAGTCGGTAAATTTCAAAACTGCTATATGGAGAAAATATGGATAAAATTTTAAACCCTATTCCTTTTCTTAGATTCTCTTTCAATATTAAATAAATTGTCTATCTGCATTTCAGATTACTTTAGTGTAAATGGAAGTGAAAAGGACGAATATACTTAAGGAGCAATAAAAAAAAACGTAATCCATTAGACAGACAAACCCGGGAAGACAAATGAACAACCACAAGCACAACAAAAAAACACAGAAAACTAAAAAACAATGAACAACACGAACTCCTATAAAAACCAGGAGTGAACCCAGGTGCTCCAGAAGGGGTAAGCAGTATACGGCACCCGTCGTGAAGTTCAACAAAGTCAATCCAGGGGAAGTCACAAATCGTTGGAGGCACATGAAATGTTACGACAGTGGGAAAAGGTCCAACATCATCTTAGATATTGGAACACTGTAATGGTCAATCAATTCGTGATGATAACCGTAAAATTTTCCAAGTGATGACATCAACTTATCCCTGATAAACCCATGGTTAAGAAGCTTTTGTGACAGCAGTTATCCTCTTTGTCGAAAGTCAGGGTAACTCAACCATGCCCTTGAAAATCGGATAAGCTGAGAAACGTAGACGTCATATGCAGGCGATGCTGGTATATTGCTACTCGGGAAGGGAAAATTAACAATAGGAAAGTTGAAGTCATCACGTTTGTCATAAAGTTTTGTCTTGAAATGTCCTTCATAGTCTATTTCAAGAAACAAATCCAAATATGAAGCGGACTTTGGTGTACCTGTAGTACCCTTAATTTCAAGCTCACTTGAAGTCTTGGAATTTGTCGTTATTTAACGACAACACGTCATCTATATAACGAAAAGTGAAATTAAAGGATTGGGCTAGTTTCTTTTTGTTTTCACGCAGTAACCCTTGAATGAAGTCCGCTTCATATGAGTACGGAAACAGATCGGCGAGAAGAGGAGCACAGTTGTTCCCATTGGAATGCCGATTTTGTGTTGAAAAATTAGGGTTTATAAGTTCTTAAATTTAAAAAAAAAATGACTGCTATTTGGAGTTCACTGTGATTACTAAAATGGTGAATAATATTCTAATATTGTAATATTAGAATTGAAATGCATCACCGATGACATTATATGTGGAAAAATATCTAAATGTAATGCCGAAAGCTGTGAAATGAACATAAACATAGACATTTCCACATAATGTCTTAGATGTCCGAAGCAAAACTTTTATTCATGCCATATATTACCCTCTCGGAAACATTATTAATCATACAGAACAAGTAGAATAAAATGGTTGACTGAATAACAACCTACATTTGTATCTGACCTTTTTCTATAAGTCTATGGATGCCCTATATTATATAGACAGAATACATCGTCCCTTAGTCAGCGAATGTCATCCATCAATTCTTATAACCATGTGGTTTATCTGATGAACAGAATTTAGCTAATGAAAACACTATAACAATTAATGTCATCAATCAGTCATTATAACCATGTGGTATATCCTTATAAACATGTTTTGGCTATTGCAAAAAAGTTCCTGAAATTTGTAATTTCGTATTCTTTTATTAAATGGTGTCATGAATTGAAATGGATGTTGAAATAAAATCCCGCTTAAAAATTACAGGAAATATGATCAATTCTAAAGAAAATTATATATCAAACATTGTAATAATCGCGTGGTATTTTTTCATACGTAGGTATTTAAATGATAGCAACATATTTTTTTGTTTAATGCAGTTGATTGTAAAACAAAAAGATTGTTTTCAAACATTCATGGTATCCAGACAAACTTCTACAGAACTCATTATCCCCTTGAATTTCCAATTGATTTATATAATTACAGGGATTGTTCCCTGCCCAGGCTTCCTGTCTGTTTTTATTTACAGATTATACACAGATTTTAACGCACTAGGCTTTTTTTACAAGATACGGGATATAATACTATTCTGCTTAAAAGATATTAATTGGATAATTTACATTATTAAAAGAAAAAAAAAGAAACTGCACGGGATTATTATTACTAACATTTTCAAATATTTAAGACCGATGAAAAATCGTTCCAAAAAAATATTTTAATTCCAGGTCGAAATATGCTCTGATTTGCATTCACAAGTTTCGATAATTGTCACGACCATAATGAAATCTCATACACGTTTCACGATTCAAATTGCACATTACTAACCGCATGTAAACCACACGCACACGATTCTCACTTAGCTCAATTTGCACGCACGCAATTCACACGTTACAAGCACACAATCCGCACGTTACACTATTTCTTGTGATTTATACGTTCCACAAGTGTAAGACCGGGTTTTATGACATATTAAAGTATATTTAGTCTTTTAAATTCATAAAATAGAATGAGTAATGGTACCACGTACTGGACGATTCTAATGAATGCCCAGTATCAACAGCACTGTTGCTTATTTACTGTGAACTTTGATACTTATAATATACTGTGATTTAGATGCGGTATTATCAAAATGACAATCCAAACAAATTTATATCAAAATATATTATTGATTGATTTTTGTTTGTTTGCTTAAAGTCCGATGGCAAATTATTCGTTCTTCTTCAGAACGAGAACCAGTTCAACATGTTATCAAACACAATTCAAATAGGGTAGATTTTTTTTTTAAAAGTTAACGGGAAAGGTAATCAATGACATACATCGATCTATTAACGTCATCTAATCAACAAACCCCCAGAATGGTTGGGATCCTTATGAAGTTTGCCCTGCATTTGGATTTGTAAAAGTAAAAAACAAATCTGTTATCCAGGAGACACAGTAGTCATTGTAGTATAAAACATGTAAATCTGATCACCAAAGTAAGCATGTTTATCTTTCAGTTTGATATTTTAGATCCACACATATTATGAACGACAAAACATATCAAGCCAAACCTGCTATAAATGATTGAGGGCGATAATAACCCTTAATAATAAGCTAATTGACTTTATCTTTGCACTACGATCCAAGTTTGAAATAATTAATTCTTATAAAATGACAAAATTACAAAACCTGTGTTACAAACAATACAAGTACACAATAGGCAGAGTTTAATGTAGATAATTATTCGATATTAAGCAGTATAATTATGGAAATATTAAAAAGGCTCCAAACGTAACAATTGAGTCTGCCTTATCGAAATGAACTTCATCATATTCATGTTGGCTTCAAATATTTTCATTTAAGTTGTTGGATATTACAGGCTGGATAATACCTAATTATGAGTATATCAAACAGTCAATAAAAAGGCACCAATGAATAACAACTATGAATAGATAGCAAACTTCAGATTCCGATTAGTCTGATTTTGTACAGAAATTGACAGTGTAATTTTTATCTTGCTGGACGCTACAAAAATACGTAACAGAATACTATTGCTTCTAGAAAATTATAAACTAATGTTGATGGAAACTGAACATTGGAAATTTAAGACCCAGAAATGTAAAGATCGTTTTCGAAATATTATTAATACCAAAAGATAACATGAGAACAACTTTGAGAGTGACTGATGTTTGCATGACATTACTTAATGACTGCGTGTTTTCTTATGGTTTTTTAGAAATGTTTTCTCTTCACAACATATTTGTTGCATTTGGCGGTCTAATTTTTCAACAAACAATCGGCATTCCAATGGGAATCAACTGTGCTGCTCTCCTCGCCGATCTGTTTCTATACTCATGTGAAGCGGACTTTATTCAAGGGCTACCACGTGAAAACAAAAAGAAACTAGCCCAATCCTGTAATTTCACTTTTCGTTATATAGATGACGTGTTGTCGTTAAATAACGACACATTCCAAGACTGTCTATATCTCATCTACCCCAGTGAGCTTGAAATTAAGGATATTACAGATACACTAAAATCCGCTTCATATTTGGATTTGTTTCTTGAAATAGACAATAAGGGACATTTGAAGACAAAACTTAATGACATAAATGAAGCCTTCAACTTTCCTATTGTTAAATTTCCCTTCCTGAGTAGCAATATACCAGTACCGCCTGCATATGGCGTCTACGTTTCTCAGCATACCCTGACTTTCTACAAAGAGGATTACTGCTGTCAAAAAAGCTTCTTAACCAGGGTATTATCAGAGATAAATCATCACTTAGGAAATGTTACGGTCGTCATCATGAATCGATTGATCGTAACAGTGTTCGAATATCTATGATGACGCTGCTGGACCTGTTCCCACTGTCGTAACATTTCATGTGCCTCCTACGATTTGTGACTTCCACCGGATTGACTTCGTTGAACTTCACGACGGGTGCCGTATACGGAGCAGGAACTGCTTACCCTTCCGGAGCATCTCGGTTCACTCCTGATTTTTATAGGAGTTCGTGCTGTTCATTGTTTTCAGTTTTCTGTGTTTATTTGTTGTGCTTGTTCGTTTGTCTTACCGGGTTTGTCTGTCCAATTGATTACCTTTTTTATTTGCTCCTTAGGTATATTTGTCCTTTTTATGAAAATATACAGTTGCTTTGTACTATGTCTAAGCAAAAAATTGGTGGTTTTGTTATTGCATTGAGTGTCACTACACAAAACATTTGCTTCACAGAACAGAATCACAAGCGTAATATTGCAAATATAATATTCCTTATAAATATGGTCAATAAACATAAATTGGACAGTATTAATATCTATACTTCAACATGAAACATAAAATAAATAAAACACATACCAATTTTACAACCGAGAGCACCTGAAGAGTTCAACTTATTAGTGTGTCAGTTTTTTGCCAATGACATTACTTAATTACTTAAATTACCAGAAGGATGACTCAAAGGCCCTGTTCTTGAAATTCTGTGTGACGAACTTCATATGTATAGATAATTTATTTCGACTTGTTTTATTTTTCTATTCCCGAATTCTGAATTCAATAAGGTACGTATTAAAAATATCCTTAATGTAACCCACTTGTTTTTTCGCGGCAGGCGGACTGCACGTATTTTGGTCAGGTAAACAGGTATGTACTGTTTAAAGGTTTGATAATATCACTACGCCTCAGGACGGCAAGAGTATCAGACGTATAAGGTTTGTGAACTCAGAATTGTCAGCACAGGACATGGGGTTTCACACAAAATATACTGCTGTATAGCTCAGGTAAGGAAACTTTTGGTTTACTTTCGACGTTTAAGTTTTGTAATTATTACAGTATATATTCAGTCGAGTGCACCCGCTTCAAAATTGGCGTGTCGTTGTAAATTTATTAAATATTTATAAATTGAATAGTTTGGTAAATTCGAGGCTCTTTTATTTATTTCAGGGGTCATTTTACTGTTCCTGAATTTAAATAATTTCTATTTCTCAAAATAGAAATGCAGCTTATGGTTTTAGTCCGATTGGTGACACATCCTGTACGGTGACATGTCGGAAGTAATTTGTATGGTGTGTCGGAATACCAAATATCATTAGCTTTTTTCAGCGTGGCTTCATGGTTGAATGTATGTATATGGTATACTGGAATACTAATTGTATTTGCGATAAAAAATGAACGACTAGCTTTCTTCACTGTGGTTTTGTATGGTGCGCCGGAATACTAAAAGCATTGGATAACAACGATTAGCTTTCTTTGATGTGGCTTATACCGGTCAATTATTGGAATTTTAGCAGTGTTTTGACAGCGTTTCTGTAGTCCGTTTATTGATCAGAAGTTGTTAAAGGGTGTTATTTTCCAGTCGATTACAGTGGAGTGTGTCCGTCTAAAATACTTCAATATTGTGGAATTTATTTGAAGTTAATTAAAATTTATTACCAGATCTTGACCGTCAGTTTGTGAGGTGTAGACATGAACATTACTGATTTATTTTAATTCTTAAGTTCACCATTAGTTTTATTTTTCATTATTGCATTATTTTTCATTGTGTTTGATTACTTTATTTCAGTGAGTTTTTTTGTTTGTTTAATCATTTGACATTTTTTCGTTCATTTTCACTTATTGTTCATACGTTGTCTTTTGTTTGACATTTACTTTGCATTTTTTGTTCATTTTGTGTTTATTTTAGTAAAATATTTATTTGTTTTACTTTTGAGTTTCTATGAATGTTTGCCATCTGACAATCTGATTCCCCTACGTCTTTACAATGGTGGCAGCGGTGGGATTGTCATCGGTAAACATTCATAGTTGAGGTGATTGATATTTGAAATTGGTTGGTTAACCATATTTTTCACTGATTTTTCTCTTAGGCGTAGCGAGGCATTGCCACCTATACCTAAGTGATTTATTTATTTTTGTACATTTTTTCAAAACAGTTGACATCATTTTTTTTAAATATGACGTCAAAAGGATTACCTGAATGGGTGGCAGAAATGATTGAGAAAGGTGAATCTGCAACAGCCTGTTTGAATTTATTTAGAGAAATGCAGGCTGCTGAGCGAGAAGAAAGAGCCGCTGAGCGTGAAATGAGGAAGGTAGAGTTAGAAAGAGATGTGAAACTTAGAGAGTTAGAGATCAGAGAGAAAGAACTAGCACAAGGAGTTAGTCATGTAATAAAATCAGATAATTTAAAATCTAAGTTACCAGAGTTTCAAGAGGGTCAAGATCCGGATGTATTTTTAAGATCATTTGAAAAACTTGTTACACTTCACAAAATTCCGAAGTCTGATTGGCCATTGCGATTAGTTCCACTTTTATGTGGTAAAGCACATGAGGCTTATGCCAGGTTAAATGAGGAGGAAAGTAAGGATTATGAGAAAATAAAGACAGCTATCTTAATAAGATATGAGTTAACATCTGAGGTTTATAGGTGTAAGTTTAGGCATTCTTCGCAGTTGGTAAGTGAATCGTTCAAAGAGTATTCAGTCAGGTTAGAAGGTTTTTTAAAACATTGGTGTGCACGGGAAAATGTTGATAAAAGTTTTGACAATTTATATGATTTGGTGATGAGGGAACAATTAATGTTAAGTAGTGATAAAGAATTGAAGTTGTGGATTCAAGAACATAGCCCAAAGAATGTTGCTGAACTGATTGAATTGGCTGAGGCATATCAAACAGCTCGCAAAAATATAGGTATGTCAAAAGGTAATACTAGGCCCCAGACTAGCGTTGATTCCCACAGAAAATTTCAACCTAAAATAAATGGTCAAGGTATCTATAAGGATAGTCGTACTTGCTTTGCATGTAACCGACAAGGTCACATCGCGTCAGATTTTCCTTTAAGAAAACAGTCAAAATTGATGGTGGTAAACAAGGTAAGTTAGGTCTGTGTATGAATAGACAAGAACAGGTGAGTAACTGTAAGGTTCCAGAACAATATTCCAGTGGAATGACTGTACGTCTGCCAGGAGTATCATGTGATGAAAGTATGAACAAAACTAAGATACCAGGATTTGATCTCGTCCATGGGAAGGTAAATGGTCGCGATATTTCAGTTTTAAGAGACACGGGAAGTTCCAGCGTGTTTGTAAACAGCGCATAAGTACAATCAGGAAGGTTTACAGGTAATAGTAGGGAAATTTTCCTTGCAGATGGCTCCACACGAGAATGTAGAGAAGCATGGACTGATATTCAAACACCTTTTATTTCAGGTACTGTCTTAGCCTTGGTGATAAATAATCCTCTTGCTGATCTTATTATAGGGAACTATGTTAACACGTCAGTACCTGTTAGTGTTAACAAGCCCGATATGACGGATTTTAATCATGAATCTGCAGGTATTTCAGGTTTGGAAAATGCACAGGATCTAGAACCATGTAATGCCGTTCAGACTAGGGCACAGAAGAAGAAACAGTTTGATGAAGATGCACGAGTTAAGATAACAGAACAGAAGTATAGCGATGATTTTCCTGTTTCAGAAACTTTAAAGGTAAGTAATCTCGAACACGATTTTCAAATTTGTATTAGACAAGAGCTCATCGACGCTCAAAAAGACGATCATAGCTTAGATAAGATTAGAACATTGGTCACAGATGATCCTCAAGAAACATCGTATTTTTGTTTCAAATCAGATTTACTTTATAGAGTATTCAAGACAGGTTCAGGGGAATGTATATACCAAATTGTTGTTCCGAGGAAATGCAGGAACACTATACTTATCCTGGGTCACGAAATCCCTTTGGTGGGCCACCTAGGTACAAAGAAAACCAGACAGCGTATCATGCAGCATTTCTTTTGGCCTGGGATATTTTCAGATGTCTCAAATTTTTGCAGGTCATGTCCTGAATGTCAGCGAGGTGTACAGAACGGTAGGATACACAGTGCTCCTTTAATTAGTATTCCGCCAATTGATGAGCCTTTTGAACGTATAGCAATAGATTTCGTTGGTCCCCTCCCTATAACTGAAAATAAAAATAGATATGTTCTAGTTTGTATAGATTATGCTACCAGGTATCCGGAAGCCTTTCCTTTGAAGAACCAGGAAGCTGAAACAGTAGCTGATGCGTTGATCAACATGTTTTCAAGAGTGGGTGTACCAAAAGAATTACTAACAGACCAAGGAAGTAACTTTATGTCAAACCTTATGACTCAGGTATGTAAACTACTTAAGATACATAAAATGTGCACCACGCCATATCACCCAGCGGCAAATGGCTTAGTTGAAAATTTTAACGGAACTGTGAAGAAAATGCTTAAAAGTTATGCTCAGAAACAACCGTCAAATTGGGAGAAATACATTCCATACTTACTTTTTGCATACAGAGAAGTGCCGAATGAAACCACTGGCTTCTCGCCATTTGAGCTACTTTATGATTGACACGTGAGGGGGCCCCTTGCAATTTTGAAGGAAGAATGGGAAGAACCAATAGAAAGTGGAAATTCGGTTCTAAGTTATTTACTTGAAACACGAGATAGGTTAAGGTCTATGTGTGAGTTGGCTCGTAATAATGAGAAAGAAGCAAAGGAAAAACAGAAAACATATTACGATAGGAAATCTAGATCGCGAAAATTCGAGATTGGACAGAAAGTACTTGTATTGTTACCAACAAATACCTCAAAACTACTTGCCACTTGGAAAGGTCCATACGAAATTACAGATAAAATTAGTCCAGTTGATTACAAAATTAGATTACGTGGTAATTCAGAAAAGATATTTCACGTTAATATGTTGAAAATATGGTATGACAGATCGGAAGACAACGGTAAATGTGACGTGTTAGCTTGTTTGAAGGTGATATCAGGTCTAAATACAAAGGACGATCAGTCAGATGACGACTTTGGTAATAAAATCACTCCAGTTGTAGAAGGTAAGGAAACTGTAAGAGATGTTACCATGTCTGACGAATTGTCGGATGTAGAACAGAATCAACTTGAACAACTTTTAGGTGAGTTTTCAGACATTTTTAGTGATGTTCCTCAGGTCACGGATGTTATACAACATACGGTGAAAACCAAATCTGATGAACCGATTTTTAAAAAGCCATATCCAATACCTTATGCACTAAGAAGTCAAGTCAAGGAGGAAATTGACAAAATGTTACAGGCAGGTATTATTGAACCGACCGATAGCCCTTACGCAGCTCCGGTAGTATTAGTTCGTAAAAAGGATTCGACGATAAGGTTCTGCGTAGATTTTAGAGGTTTGAATGGAATTACCGTCTTTGATCCTGTACATATGCCGCGTATGGATGAACTTCTGAACAAGGTAAGTAATGCAAAATACATAAGTAAGCTTGACTTAACCAAGGGATACTGGCAGGTGCCACTGGATTCTGACGCCAAACGGAAGAGTGCTTTCGTTACACCTTTTGGACACTTTCAATTCACGGTCATGCCTTTCGGAATAGTAAATGCCGGGGTTACCTTTGTTCGTTTAATGAAAAAGGTTTTGATGGGTCATGAGGAATATGCAGATTCGTTCATCGACGACGTTGGAATTTTTAGTGATAGTTGGGAATATCACTTAGAACATTTGAGGATGGTTTTTCAGATACTAAGAGAATCAAAACTGACCGCCAAACCAAGTAAGTGTTCATTTGGATTTTCAGAACTGCAATTTCTTGGACATATTGCTGGAAATGGCCAGATTAAACCTGTACAAGACAAAGTTCAGGCAATCCGGGAATTTCCGGTCCCACAGAGTAAGAAAAATGTTAGGTCGTTCTTGGGGCTGGTTGGCTTTTACAGACGGTTTATTCAAAAATTTTCGGAGATCGCGTTGCCCTTGACAGATCTTACTAAAAAGAATGTCCCGAACAAAGTCAAATGGTTAACTATACATCAGAGTTCATTTGATAAATTGAAGGAAGAAATTTGTAAGAATCCAGTATAATTGAGAAGTCCTAATTTTAGTAGAAAATTTATTTTACAGACTGATGCTTCACAGAATGGATTGGGTGCTGTGTTGGAACAAGAATTTGACGATGGGAGACATCCTGTTATGTTTCTCAGTAAAAAACTGAGTGGTTCAGAGGTAAATTATGCTGTAATAGAAAAGGAGTGTTACGCCATTGTATGGTCAATCAAAACACTGAAGGTATATTTAGAAGGTAGAGAGTTTTCTATTAATTGTGACCATGCTCCTTTGCAGTGGCTGGATAGAGTGAAAACTAGCAACCAAAGACTTTTACGTTGGAGCTTACTTTTACAGGAGTTTAAATTTACAGTTTTTCATATCCCAGGCAAGCAGAATGTGGTCGCAGATGCCTTATCTAGAGCTGATTGTGAGTGACCCCTGAGTTAGCTCGGTATGACCATTTGGATATTGTATATATGTTTTAATTTCAGAAACCTTTTTCAGATTTAGCTGTAGTTCGTGAGTGTTGGCTGGACTTGGTAAGTCTTCTAAAGGGGGACGTATGTGACGAACTTCATATGTATAGATAATTTATTTCCACTTGTTTTATTTTTCTATTCCCGAATTCTGAATTCAATAAGGTACGTATTAAAAATATCCTTAATGTAACCCACTTGTTTTTTCGCGGCAGGCGGACTGCACGTATTTTGGTCAGGTAAACAGGTATGTACTGTTTAAAGGTTTGATAATATCACTACGCCTCAGGACGGCAAGAGTATCAGACGTATAAGGTTTGTGAACTCAGAATTGTCAGCACAGGACATGGGGTTTCACACAAAATATACTGCTGTATAGCTCAGGTAAGGAAACTTTTGGTTTACTTTCGACGTTTAAGTTATGTAATTATTACAGTATATATTCAGTCGAGTGCACCCGTTTCAAAATTGGCGTGTCGTTGTAAATTTATTAAATATTTATAAATTGAATAGTTTGGTAAATTCGAGGCTCTTTTATTTATTTCAGGGGTCATTTTACTGTTCCTGAATTTAAATAATTTCTATTTCTCAAAATAGAAATGCAGCTTATGGTTTTAGTCCGATTGGTGACACATCCTGTACGGTGACATGTCGGAAGTAATTTGTATGGTGTGTCGGAATACCAAATATCATTAGCTTTTTTCAGCGTGGCTTCATGGTTGAATGTATGTATATGGTATACTGGAATACTAATTGTATTTGCGATAAAAATGAACGACTAGCTTTCTTCACTGTGGTTTTGTATGGTGCGCCGGAATACTAAAAGCATTGGATAACAACGATTAGCTTTCTTTGATGTGGCTTATACCGGTCAATTATTGGAATTTCAGTAGTGTTTTGACAACGTTTCTGTAGTCCGTTTATTGATCAGAAGTTGTTAAAGGGTGTTATTTTCCAGTCGATTACAGTGGAGTGTGTCCATCTAAAATACTTCAATATTGTGGAATTTATTTGAAGTTAATTAAAATTTATTACCAGATCTTGACCGTCAGTTTGTGAGGTGTAGTCATGAACATTACTGATTTATTTTAATTCTTAAGTTCACCATTAGTTTTATTTTTCATTATTGCATTATTTTTCATTGTGTTTGATTACTTTATTTCAGTGAGTTTTTTTTTTGTTTAATCATTTGACATTTTTTCGCTCATTTTCACTTATTGTTCATACGTTGTCTTTTGTTTGACATTTACTTTGCATTTTTTGTTCATTTTGTGTTTATTTTAGTAAAATATTTATTTGTTTTACTTTTGAGTTTCTATGAATGTTTGCCATCTGACAATCTGATTCCCATACATCTTTACATTCTGACACTAAATTTATTGTTCCCAGATTCACCAGGTCCCTGCTTAGACTACGATCGAAACTGGTTTCATTACACAAATAGAACAAATACACTAATGACTAATCGTTTGACTGTTGCTTGCTTAACGTCCAGTTTGCAAATTTTCAATGTTCTTCAGGACGAGAACCTGTTCAACAACTTATCAAACAATTAAAATAGTGATGTGTCCCACAAGTGGGAACCAGTTTTCACTGCCACTGTAAACAGAGGACGGTTGGATAGTTTAGCCTTCTGTAGAGGCCATCGGCCTACCCTTTTGCGAAAACTACAGAAAGGGCCTGTAGCGTTCAAGGAGTGTGGCATTCTCCAAGCGTGTTACCCACTATAGATAAGACCAGTTCATATCTTTTTGGAAACCAGTGAAACTCTGTTATTTCGAAGTGCAGGGAACTTTAAAGAACAGTTCGATTTCCCCTAAGCCGTATTCAGTTTTGATCCGCTGGTTTAATCTATGATTAACTAACACACATAACATTATTAACACAAATGTCCCTTTTTTTAAATATGATATTAAATGTGAAAAAAAAAGAATGTACAACAATGTCAACTGATGCTAGAAACAGCCACCTTTACAATTTCAATACATTTTTACATGACTTAAAAAGTTACATTATATGAAAGGAAAATTACATCTGGACAAATACGACTAGCAGGTTTGACTTTCCATAAGGTACTCAAGGTCAAAAGTAGAGAAAGAAATGCCGAGAGCACAACGACCGAAAGGAACACAATAAGGTCAGAAGGGTGTGTCGTGGAAATCATCACTGGAATAGCAATGGATTTATACAGTTAAATTCCAAAAATTTCCTTTCTTACTATAGTATATTTTCGGCAAAACGGATTTGCAACCATTTGTAAGGTTGAAGAAACATATATCAGTACTTCGCATTTAATATTTTAAAATTTCTAGTCATATCTGCTATTCACGTCTAATCAATGTAATTGATGCAAATCAATGCTATTAACACCAGTCTACAGTTTCAGCATGCTGCGGATGTGATGGAAGACATTTTGATAATCACGTACAGATTGCATTTAATCAGTGGGAATTTAAAATTTAAATTAGATCCACTAATTGCTAGTTTCAGTCACTGCATGTAGATCTAACAACACTCCGTTTTACTTTCTGTTCTGATGACCTATTTGCGAATTCTCGGTTTTATCCTTAGGCTAATGCCTTCAAAATCATGACGGCTGATAGGTCATCAAAACAGAAAGTAAAATGCAGTGCTGTTAGATCTACGTGCAGTGACTGCAAGGGGCAATTAGTAGATCTAATGTTAGTTAGACTGAGTGGGAATTGACATTATTTCTTAACATTAATTGAGAATATTGGACAGTACAATGGACTCAAGTAAAATACTTGTTCTTTTACCGTTTTTGACACATTGACTGTTGTTGTTTGCTGAACGTCCAGTGGAAAATATTTCATGCATGTTCAGGACGAGAACCAGTTCCCAATATATCCAACACAATTTAAAAACGTAATACAAAAGGCCTGAAACAGATTTTAACCGTAAGGAAATATACTTTAGACTTCTGTAGTAGTCGTTTTTCGAAAACTACAGAAGGGGTATTTAGCGTGCAGAGAAAGTGGCATTCTTCATGTGGTCCGTGGTTTTACTTTTTTTTTTAACAAAAATGGGCCGGGAAAAAACTTTCGCGTTTGTCTATGTTAATTTCTCATTTATCCTATTAAATAACTTTGCATCATAAAAGAATTCAATTTCTTTGGTGAATACAGAAGCTAAATCTAGTATCATTCCTACTTAATAGTTTCAACACGTACATCCTTGTGGATCACGTGAACATGCCAAACGATCAGCCTCTTAACCTGCTGACTTGTCGATTCTACAAATACAGTGTACTTTAAAGACCTATTTACAATTTCTTTCTCGTATTTAACCCTTTAACCAGATATCCCATTTGAACCGCATTTCTTGTTTCGTTCGCTTTTAAAGTCGTGGTCGACTGTAAATTCATTAAATGTTTGTATGTAATAATATTTATCTTCTTAATGTTTTGGTCTTGAGGTTTAGCAAGTCGGACGATTGGAATATGTCATGATATTTAGTCTTCTGGTCCACATATGAGATCACACTACACACATTTTGCCATCGATAAAACAACAATAGCAGTTCTTAACAAATCACTTATGTCTAGAAGATTGTAACAAGGAGATTTGATACTTCTTTTTCTTTTTCAACTAACACGTATCGTCTGGCGTTTGTAAGTCAAAACCCGTGTTTTAAAAAGTGATTATAGTAAAAAAAAGTTACAACAAATTATTTTCTTGAATAAACAATTACAGTATCTGTATTCCTGTGCATAATGGTAAATCCTATAATTTCTAATACTATTAATCTAGATTCAAGTCTACTTACTTCTCAGATTCTAATTAGTGTTTTCGCAGATAAAATATTAAGAAGTATAGAACGGCCAAGGGGAAACAACTCAAATCATCAATGTTACATATCAATTGTTTAATATTTTAAAGGCCAAATCGGATCAAAATATATATTCTTTGTCAAATAGTATTTCGATACTAGCCCAAAATTGATACTTAAAATTTACTGTTACAATATTTTAAAATGTGTGATAACTAAGGAGTATCTCCGTTGTGCATAGCTCTGTCCTTAGATAGTTTTGGCTTTACCCCTTTTAGTCATTTTGGAACTTTTGATTTTGCTCTTGACACTTTTGGGCTTTTGTTTTTGTTTTCAACATTTTAAGCCATGAACACAACTGATAACTCGTACATCGACGAAATGTACACAACTGATGAGTCATAAATCGACGAAATGTGGACATCTTGCGCATTGGTATTGGTATCAAAGAATTTTATTTTGATATTAATTTCCATGCCCAAGATGTGCATATTTCGTCAATTTACGACCCATCAGTTGTCCTAAACGTCGTAAATATAATCCAAAATGTTAAACAAATGATTCAATTGCAGAACTGATCAAATGATAATACCCAACCCATCTACATGTAAGAACAGGGCTATCTATGCATGAGAGAAAATGAAAATAAAAAAAACACCTCGTCGTTATGTAGCATTGGTGATGCATGCCGAAAAACTTTATACTGAATGTATAGTGGCCAAAAACTGTGTTCGAAGAGTTCAAATATTACGCTCTTTATATTCAGTAGGGGTGTTCACACCTTTTATTTTTTGTTTTTGAAATCGAGTGAAAAAAAAACATTACTCATTTATATCCTTTTACCAAGTTACACAGTGGGGAACTGCAGTTCTCTTCCTAAGGGCTACAGTCAGGTCTCTAATTATCTCCCCTTGATAACTGACCAATACAAGATTTGCTACATAGTTTATCACAGACTTCATTTAACAGAATTAAATTATGTTGTAAATCGTAGACTGTCGTCCATTCAAATCAGACCAAAAGAGACCAAAAGAGAAAAGATACGTCTTGTATACTAATAACAAAACAAATAATGTCACTTAAAGTCTATCGACTGAAGGATGTCAGTGTAGACAAACACAACATGCCTTGACAGCTAGAGAAGGGAAGTAAAACGTGATTTTTATTTAAGGTCAAATATTTCAAACAAATTCTACTGCATATTTACTGCTTTCGCAGGAAACTTTAAATTATTAACGGACATTTCAATTGAAAAAATAAACAGGTATTCCATGTGGGGATGCCAACACTATATTAAGTTTAATGATACTGCTCATTTATAATAAATAATAATTGTTAATAAATCGCTGTAAAAGAGTAAATATAGAACAATTTCTTTTAAAACTAGCATCATTATTTCCGCAAAAGGAAGTTTCCTTCTGGAAATAGGCATGAACAGTGTAAAAAACTGAGCTGTTTATTTTGTTCACACCACTGTGGGTTTACAAGTGTTTTACTATGTATACTTGATAGTTCTCTTACTTGAAAAATCATCAATTTGCCACTCCTTCAAAGTTGATTAACCGATCACAAACAACAACAAACATGGACGTAATCCCCCATGTACTAGTACATATATAATACCTGAAATATGAAAATACGCAACTGTTACATAGAACGCTTATTTTACTCAAATTATTTTTTACATAATACAACATTAATTTAACATTTCATGATAAAACCTTACAGTTCATTTAACAACATATGTAAAGATCATGGGGGTAATTAAGAGGATGCAAAGAGTTTAGTAATTTAATTTTTGTACTGAATTTTGATGTAAAAGATGGTTAAAAAGAGCAATTTCTTACTTAATTCCATAAAATACGCATGAAAATGATTTTAATTTAATAAGAATCTATAGATAATAGAAGTTGTATTTATACATCGGCATCCCTTTTTGGGGCCTCTGCGGTCATCGTCACTCATATTGTGCCGTATATAAGTAGATGGCTGTGTGCTCAGTTGTCACAGTCGTCAAACATGGAGTTGTTTCTGTCATCAACGCTCCTGGTTTTATCTTTGTCAGGGACCCTTGGTTTCCATGTTGGTAAGTTATACAAATTATATTTTTTGTTGATATGTGTTTACTTTAATGAATTTCAAGACTTTATCTTTAAACTATCATAACTGAAAAATAAGGAACTGTTTTATTTAGATGCCTAAAAATGAACATTTACATGCAACGAAGCACAAAGTGTTTGTGGAATAAAATCACCAGAATTCAAGCATTTCATGTGTGATATTTGACTAGACATCAAGAATTTTTCTTTTTCTTAAATGGGTCAATAAAAAACATAGATTTCTAGAATTAAAAGCACACTCAACAAAGTAGGTGGCAATTTTATAAAAAAAAAAAAATATGTACTATTTTTGCATTGCTTATTCCTTGGAGAACAAATAATGAAATACCCAGATTGTTTGAATATTAAATAACAATGACGGTAAACTCCGAATAACAGAAATACCTTTAAGGATGCTCGCTGGACATATTTTGGTATTTTTGTCAGATTTTCGAAATCCTCGGTTTTAACCATTTCTTAAATTTGATTTTTTTTGTCCATGAACCCCTACTTTTTTTATTATAATTCAATCATATATACCGTAAAATGGTAATTGACAAAATCTTATGAAATCCTTTTTATTTTTTCGTACATATTTGAGAGATTGAATATGCCAATGCAAAGACGAGGAAAAAGCCAGAGAAAACCCATCTCCTGCAATTTTTCAAGGCATTATAGCACTAAAATAAGCACATGAACCTATATTTTTTTCTTGCTTATTTATTTACTATTCATATGTTCTCTCAAACTAAAACACTTATTTCAAATCCTATTTAGTTCGATTTTGGCGAGTGAACATCCTTAAATATTTATTTGAGTCTGTCAGTTTCTATCAAATACAATACAAGTAATAGTTCTATTAACAGAGTAATGAGAGTGCTCTACAAATTGTGCATACCGAATTTGGATGAATTTTCTTCATTTCTTATATACATGTATCTGTTATTTACGTCATTTCCAACAATATTGCTGCATACATTTAATAAGAATTTTGAAACAAAGAAGTCAAGATCTAAATTTCAGAACCATATTAAAAATCTTTCATTATTTTCATAATTTTTGAAGTGATTAAAAATATTTTAACTGTACAATATTACTTTATTCAAAACTAAATAAAATACACGTATAATATTAGCCTTCTTTGAAATTTATGAATTTGGACATTAACTTCTAGAAGTTATTTAATCATAATGAGACAAGACCAAATTAAATAAAATAACAAAAAATAAAATAAATAAAATAAAAAATAAAATGAAATAAGAAAATAAAACCAATTCTTTTTGTATTTGGAAGGAAAAGGGGGTGGGGGGTAAGTATCTGAAGGGACATATATCAATTAGTACAATAAATACCGAACATGTTTTTTTTTTTCGCATGCACCATTCGTTGCACGTTATTATATTTGAGAACAAAATTTGAATTTATAGTGTGTTTTAAGCGTTTAGTTGATACCTTTCTAAAACAATGATTTTTACTGCAGATACTGTTTAGATTGAATTAATTTAGTTGGTATTATTTGCATGAAAGCGCGTTGATTTGGATAAATTAATAATTTAACAAATAATAAAATGTCCATTTATGTTCAATTTTATTGTGCAATTTCTTGATATCTTGGAAAATTAGCCTAGAAATTCTAATAGACAATAATTAACCATTAGTATGTTAGGTATAATCCAAAGGTAACAATTTTGATAACATTAGAACTTCCACAGAAAAATGCAATATTTCTTTTCAAATTCAAGTGTCCGAGATCCATTTTATGACTAGTGTTTCTTTTGGCTATCAGTTTGATGCCATTATAATGTTGTAACGTTGCAATTTTGACTTTGCCGCCATTTGCACAACAATCAAAATTCCTAGAATTAAATGATGGCTACGTTTGCAAATCGAACAAAGCACGTTATATTAGAATCGTTTATCTTTAATATATATATTGTGTTTCTTTCATTCAGGTCTTTCCGACTATGGTATGTACATTTTTAACACTAATAGATATAAATGTTATCATGAAAATGAATCGTTGATGTTGAAAATTCAAAATACTTTCATATTTAAAACACGAATTTTGTATAAAGATGAATTAAGAAACTTGAGTCTACATGTATCCCCCGGTTTTATGGTGGGATCCATGTTGTTCATATGTTTTTAGTTTTTAATTGCAGTGCACATATTGTTTTGGTCTTGTCTTCGTTGTTCTCTTATGTTTGCCAGTTGTTTCGATTTCCCCCTCCTTCGAATATCTCTTTGGTATTTCTTAACTTTACGTATTCATAGTTCAACATAATGATTTAAAAATTTAAATTAACTATTTTACCACAATGGTTTTTGTTACGACCTGACCCTCATAGTGTATGTAAAGGATATGTCAAAACAGTTTGAAATAACAAGAATGTTGAGATATCGATATAAATTATGATACCAAATAAACAACATAAAGTACTTCGATATAACGACAGCTCATTGTATATCGGAATTATACACTTTTTGTGTTATATAAAAAGATAAGTAAAGTAAAGAGCAATCTGAAAATGTCAAAGCCACCACGTTCGTTTTATTGAAAATTTGTATCAAAACTACTCAGCGATAATGTTAACTTAATACATCGATGGATGGATGAATTATTGTTTAACGTCCAGTGGCAATCAGGTGCATATCAGGACAAGAACATGTTGATATGATAATGAATATGATCCCTGCTTTGTACTGGACCGACACGCTAAGTCGGATTTTTAATTTTCTAGCTCACGAGGTAACTGTCCGCAGGAAGACATAGCACCTCAGTAGGACATTTATACTAACCCCGAGCCGACCAGTCTTTACTCTTACTCCTAGATGTCGCGTGCTTGACGGAGAAGCAGAAAATACCAATTTTAATGTTTTTGATTTGACCCGGCCGGGGATCGAACCCGCGACCTTCCACACTCGGAGCGAGCACGCTACCACGAGACCACCGAGGCGGTTTAACTTAATACAAAGGGACATAGATAACATAATGATGTTTAAATATTTTTTTCTGTACGAAATTCAGTGTGAACCTCTACGTTTTTTTTTTATCTAAATTTCCGTTTACCTTGTACTATAATAATTTAATGATCTTATTTTATTTAGGGGTCAAAATGGTTTCAGCAAGCGCATTTGGTAAGTATGTCACAATATACACGTAGAACGGGAAACAAAGGGCATAGATATTGTATTGTCTTCTGGAGAGGTTGGAAAGTTGGTTGAGATTCATAGCCGCCATTCGCTTACTCTTTTCTACAGAAGAGGTCTTAAGCGTGCAGGGAGCATGACAGCTACCATAATTAACGTCTTAATCACAAGGTGCAATTGCATTTAAACTAATAAAGTCACGCCTGTTATATGGTTTTTCTTGGTATAAAATATATTTCCTGTTGGTTTAAAATAGATTAAATATGGTATTTAATGTGAAAAAAGCGTGACATTTAAATAGTCGCCTCAGTCTGAAATACAGAACATTCATTAGTTTGACAATTTATTTTATTACAATTTGTGAAAAAAAGGTTTTTTCATTAGATAACAAGAAATTTCGCTGCCAATGCATATCAATATGTATTTTTTATCTGCCTGTGCACATCAATATGTTTTTTTCTTTGCCTATGCATATCAATATGTATTTTTTCTCTGCCTATGCATATCAATATGTATTTTTTCTCTGCCTATGCATATCAATATGTATTTTTTCTTTGCCTATGCATATTAATATGTATTTTTTCTCTGCCTATGTATATCAATATGTATTTGTTTTTGGCCTCGCGTAAACACTACCCATATGCAACAACGTAATTCACATGTAAATGTATCTAGAGAGCTGCCAATTCTGTCCGACGTTTTCATGTTTCATATCATAGTATTTCGTTATCAACCCCCAACTCACAAATCCATTCCTTTATGTGATGTCATTCCAGAAGATTATTTCACAAAGACAAAAATATCACCCTTGATTTCATTTCGGACCATATTGTTTCCATTAATCTACCATAATACCAACATCCATGGGAAAGTTTGTTCTGTTTACTTTCGATGCTCTATCTTCTTCAAATTGTATTTCATAGATCAAGATAGCGCATCGGCGTCGCACGGCGCACAAGCTCCTTCAGGCGTACATACAGTGGACTTACCTTCCATAACGGATATGTCGACATCTCAGATAGGAACAAGTATCAAAATACCAGGTAGTGGACACCCAATGCACAAACCTCTATTCGGTGTACAATCAATTCAGGAGCCTGGTGTTGTCAGCAGTGGTTTGTATTAACATAAGGGGGATCAATAATAGCTTACTGTTCGTTATAATTAATTTTACAGACATGTAATGTGGATATTGCATAGAAAGAATTCCAAACATTGCCATTTTGTTTGATAAAAAAATTATAAAATCAAAAATTTGAAAAGCGCTCTTCTTACTTGAGTGCTGGAAAATAAACGCAAACAAAAAGTAGTGAAAAGAATTTTAAAAGTGATAAATAACGGAACCAGGTTTATTTATATTTAAAATAAAATATTCATATAGATTTGATATGTTTTCAGACTGAGATTATTGAATCCATAATGTACATATACCCACAATCCAAATATGTAAACTCACATTGAAACCAAAACCCCGTTCTCACTACCTGCACGCCAAAAAATTAGTTTTTCCTTGATACGGTCATTTTATATATGTTATATGTGTTGTATAAGCTGATAAGGACTAGTAAAAAATAAGTTTTATCTTATTGTTGCCATTAGGATTTTATTAATTTTTTTAATAAGGGGTGCTTTGTAAGGTATTGCTGAAACACGGATGTAGGTCTTTTGGGGGTTTCCCTCTTTTCAATTCTTTACTGCTTCGATAATACGTTACCGATATTTTCATTTATCGCTACTCATATCTAATTGAAGACAAATATGTTGTAAATACTTTCCTTTATGAAAATTTATAGTCAAGAAACCTTAACCGATTTATTCAAAATATACTAATTCAGCTGTTTATTTTGCCATTTAGAAATGAGTATGTGCCAGGTCATCCTAAAACAGTGTTAATTGATACTGTTTTGGCTTCTATACTTAAATTATGTATTTTATTTCAATTGTATTATATGTAGGTAAACAAGATGCGGCCGACACTAGTAGCGCAATAGCGTCATCTGTGTTTAATCCTGCACAGGTACCTCCTGACAGTATTGTTATTCCAACATCTCAAACATCATCAGACACTGATAAAGGAACTGATTCGACCGACACTAGTAGCGCAATAGCGTCCTCTACATTTAATCCGTCGCAGCTACCTGACAGTGTTGATCTACCGTCTCAGACATCATCAGAAACCAACAAGGGAACTGATTCTAGTGGAGCGAACGGGTCAATCCCTGCGCAACTGCCTGGAAGTGTTGCTGATCTTATAGCATCTCAGTCAGGGAAGGGAACTGAATCGACCGGGGATAATGGCGCGACATCGTCCTCTGCATTAAGTCCTAGTCAGTTATTAGAGAGTATTGCATCTCAGACAGGACCAGGAACTCAAGCGCCAGGTATTGGGCAATCAGGTCAAGTGTCTAGTGCTACCAGTAGTGGTGTGTATTTAAATCATTATAAACAGACTCTCTGTTAATTTGTTTGCATATATTCGATGCGCGTTCATATAGTTTCATACATGTGTATATATCTCTTATGGTGTCATAGAATATTTTAATCTATGTCATCTTTTAATGTTCATCTATAAAATTTAAACATGGTAAAAAACCAGATGTTTTGCTTCCTTAGATTTCAAACAATTTTTCCACGCCATTAACAATGAAAACATTATTTAAGTTTGTAATGAATATGTCTAATCAGTTGAAGTTGGGTGTAATGTAAAATCAGAAACTTACATTTAGGCGAATAAAACGAAATAGGAAACTAATATAGTTTTTGTTAAGTAGGAAACTCCCACACACACACAGGTCCGTACTGGAAAGGATGTGCCATCAAAAGACACAATAAGCCGTCAACTCTTTTTCCCTATTTAAGATGGCTATCTAATTAAATTTCATAAAAATTATGAACTTTAAGCAATGTGCATGTATTTCCACCGTCTCCGCAGTTATGCCATTGGTCCAATTCTTAAACGATAATTTAATATCTTGCATAACATTTTTAACGAAGACAACTGTGCGGTTTGAGTTTATTGTAACAACAAACTACTTTCCTTTGCCCTGGATTTTTATATCAGCAATGTACCATGGACTTTTCTGTCTCAGCTCTTGTATCGCAAAATCCGTAATATCTAAGTCATGCGCTGGCCCCAAGATTATACAGTACACTATATCTATTCAAAAATATCCAAATGTTTGTGTCGTGTTCTCTCCAGATTTTCGATAAACCTAGAACGCAGTATATTCTTCAATGAAAAATGCAAACAGCAGTTCAAACTGGTAATGCGGTTCAAAGAAATTAATTTAACATGAAAATATGAAAATCGATGACTTTAAAGTATTTTAATTTGATAAAAGCTCACATAAAACCTTTGGAAGTTTTAGCTTTGTAAGTCTTTGGAATTCTGGATTAGTTAGTATTTTTGTCTGTTACAATATTTTCCTTACAATTTTCATCACATATTTTTAAGTATATAATAAGGATTATATTTTTAGATTCAATGATTTCTGTTTATTGACGATTTACTGCTCGTATAATATTACTAGTCGCTGTAAAATCATAACGAAGACAATTCTTGAACATTTGTAAATTATACTTTGAATATTCTTAGATATTATGGAAGAAATTTCGTATTTACGAATACATACATATAATAATACCAAATCATTATAGAAAACAATAAAATACTTTATATTTTCAGGCAGTGGTGCTCCATCTGTCGGTCCTGGATCTATTACATCATATGGTAAGTTCATATCTTGAACAATGAGAAAACGGTATACAGTTTATCTTTATTATCTCCTATCACACAATGTTTGATATATCAACATATTTCGTGTATCCAAAGATACTAAATCGCATTAGCGTTGCTCCAGTTCCCTAGAATTATTTTTTTCCTTTACCGACAACTTTGAGATTAGAAGCATCTGTATATCAAATTACAATACTTGTTTTCCAAATCGTTGAAAATAGTCCCGTCGGGTATTTTTCGTCAGAAACACAAATGACTCTAACGTTTGTATGAACAACAATTGTTACATGTATTTTCGCGATTTTGACCTGTGGTTCGTTTCAATTTATCACTAATAGGTAAAGTCTTCTACATAAAAAAAATAATTGATATTACTCTATTTTATTGAACTGATCGGGCTGAGTTAATATATCAATTTGCATAAGGTCATTCGATTTCATTTTGTGTATGTTCAGGGCAAGTGCCGTTACAAACATTATTGAATTGTATTCAGTAGTGTCAGTTTGCTAACAAAAAACGACGAGATAAGGTTTTATTTTCAATGTATCTAATATGTTCTATTGAAAATTATTTTGTTCAGTGTGGTTAAAATTCTAAATACGAATACATTTATAACGGATTAATCTCCATTTGGTAGGGTCACAGATCATAACTGGACATATGAAATTTATTAGGTTACCTGGCAACACTTTAATGATATTGTTTCTCCTGTTATTATCAATCCAATACATGTATACTGTAAATTCAGAAATTATTGCGTGCATTTATTATTGTGATTTTATCATTTGTGACCAAAATGCAATTTTAATTTTTGAAATATTGAGAAAAATCCCGCTTCATTCATATACAAAATTCCAAAATGCGAGTTTAAATTATTGCGATTACAACACCGTCGCATTTTTCGCAATAATAAAAACATCGTAATAATTTCCGAATTTACAGTAAGCTCCGCCCAATCAGGCAAACAAAATCGAGTAATACTCAGATTTATATGCATTAGAAGACGTATTGATACAATGGAATACAAACAGTTACAATGTATATATTTTCGCAATGTTCCACGACCAGATATTTCGCCAAGTGGGCATAGATGAGATATTTAAAGTTTTTTTCCGAGTATCAACTTTATTGCGAGTTTTGTGAACGACTTTTATTTCTTTCTTTCTTTTTTTATTTTTTATTATAGATATTGATTTCATATCCATATTTTCATTCGAAAAATCCACAAAAAGCTCATCATTGGGAGTCGATTAACATACATATTTGATAAAAACTCCCCATTAGTCGTTACACCGTGCACATTCTAATAATTATTGCTCAGTGCACATTTCAATAATTTTAGCAGTTGAAAAATATCACCAAGTTAATTCAGATAAACATAAATAGTGTCTTAATTACACTGTTATCACCACATTTAAAAAAAACGAAAACATATTTGGTATACTTTCTTTAATCACTACATTTTACACCCGCCAAATGAATGGTTTACTTCCTCATTCGATGCAGGTCACTTTTGAGAGTGACCTGAGATATGTGTTAATGTCTTGAAAGATTATAATTAATTACTCAAACTTTTATTTTCATTTAAATCATGAAATACGCTTTGTGACAAACACAATGAAATACAACAAGAAAGAAAAACGTTATTGTAAATACAATAAAGCAGATTGAGCATATACAATTTTAGTCCCCTGTCCTCAGTTTTGGTGACTGTTTTAAAAAGAAACTTAGTTTTTTCTGCTTGTTTGGGTGTCGATGGCGTTAGAATAAATTTCAACTTTTCTATGTCTGTAAGATTATTAAAATTGATGTCTTTTTCGTTACATGTAATAGCGATAAAATTTATAAAATTGTGCCGTATATTTATAATACATTTACGAGTTTGGTTGTGTCTGATTTTCATTACGCGCTCTGACTTGATCCCGTCAGGTCTTCCGATGTAGAAACGGGGATAATCAAACAATCCATCAATAACTGATTGATTGTTGTTTGCTTAACATACGGTGTAAAATACATATAGTTGGTGCTTCTTAGGGATGACAACCAGTTCAACAATCAATCTCACAATTCAAATACGGGTGGGACGGAACACAAAACTCAAAGAGGAACCAATTCTCCAAACACGTTACCAACTATGGTCCGCGATCAGGCTTTCCTATTATGACATGTGAAACCACAACAAGAGGATCTCGCCCATCCACAAACCTCAGACGCTCTAGGCAGCTCTGTGTCATCCATCACAGGTGCCTTGCATCAAAACCTACACAAATATGTAGCCTATAAATATTTTACGTCTTATCAAACAAATGAAATGGTGAATATGGGGTACATAGCAAAGTATATATTATTATGGCTAATTTAAAACTGTTGAAGGTAGTAGAGAAACAGAATCTCATTTCGAAAAGCTGTACATTTGAAGGTGTATTTATCGCTACTGTATAAATACGATAATCAACTAACCATGTAGTAAAATTTTGTATGTAACCTACTGACACGTACATTTGATTTGCAATAGGTGCAAATGCGGCAAGAAAGTTAAAAGCAAAGGCCGCGGCTTCAGCGCTATCTGGCAATGGCGATTCATCTTCATCTCAATCTGGAAATGGAAATCTATCACCAAGTGATGGTTCATCCAATGCACAATCAGCGCATGCGCCTAGTGGCTCCGGTTTGTATTTCTGTTTTCAAATTAAGTTACATGTACTCATTATTTCATGAATCACAACCACAGGGGAGGTAACTTACTTTCTTATTATTTCAAGGCTATCGAATTACTACCAGTATACATGTGTAACATGTAAACAGTATATACTTATTGACTTCGTATGAGAGGAATAGTGAAAGTACACGATTTACAAGCATCATCTATTCCAACCAGTCATCAGAATTAACTACGTACTAGACTTTTGATATTTTTTCAAGACCAAAATTGCATAGCTAACGAAGTTACATATACTTTTACATGGTTTTCGTGGTAAAAAAATTTTCCTCTGGTGATTTAACATTAATGCATATGCATGTGTGCCTATTGTGGAAAGAATCCACCAATCTGACTGATTTCCATGGTCTGGAGAAATGCAAAAAATATACATTTGAGGAATATCACACTACGATATTTGTGTAGATGATGATAATTAGTTGGTATACACATTCTGGCTTTCTTCCTTTACATGTATCAGCCTTTTAATTATATCGGACTAAAGGAAACAATTGATAAAACATTGAAACATAAAATTAGAACATCCAGAGAAAATTCCCAAAATACAAAGAACCAAACAGCCGAAAAATACGAAATATGACTAAAGGATAATACGTTTCTAGGAGAACTGTGAAACATTATAATTCTCGCTCGACATATTTCCAAGTATATATAAACAACATTTAGTCATATATATATACGTTTTATGCTTAATTAGATAAATTAATAAATAAATAATTTAAAAATACAAATATGCAAACTCGAACTACCTGTAAATATGACATAAGAATTGAGATTAGCTCATGAAATTGACCTCTATTTTCTCATATAACCATCCATCGTTAATTAATTTATTTTATCTAATTGACGAACGTGGACCTCAATTTCGCAATTCAATGTATTGCTTTAAAACATCTCCCACAGCAAAAGTTTAGTATTCGAGTCTAAAATATGTATTGATTTTCCGACCGGGTGATATTTTGAAAATCCTTGGATTTACATTTGATATTTCCGTAGATAAAACATATTTCAGCGAAGAATTTCTCCGGCAATTTAGCAGGAAACGAGTTTCATCGTCAATTTCTTTCAAATTGCAGTATTTGCAGATTCTCTCTTCAGGAGGTTTATTCTTATATCTTCAACGTTGTGGTCAGTGAGCCTAAATTTTTGGGTTTGTTACTAAATTTTAAAAGTTTTAATTTTCGATAAGTAAACTTCTGCTGTGATATCTGATTTCAGTTTTCTGTAAAAAAAAAGCGAAATAAATAGTTCAATATGATTAAATATTTTCTCCTCTTTTATTAGGTATTAGCCTAATACCTTCCGGCTCCTTGGGTAAGTACATGAACGTATTAATTCATTCCCTATTCCACCCTCAGTTGTTCTCTTTAAGTTAGGAAATCTTCATCAAAATTTGCAATATATTAACTAGGATCACCTGGCGCGGGCGCAGCAAATGGCGGGAAAACTTCAGCAGATGGACATCCAGGGATGTTGAATGGCGGGAAATCTGCACCTGGTGGGCATCCAGGAATGTTAAATGGCGGAAAAGTATCACCTGTTCCGCATCCAGGGGTGTTGCATAATGTTATCCCAATGCTAACGGGTCATACAGGAAGAGGAATTCAGGGTCCAGGTATTGGACCTGGAATGAATCAAGGCCCATTTGTCGGGCATCCAGTGCATGCGCCTGCTATCGGTACGTATTTATCTGATAACCATGCAATCAACGATTTGTTTCTGTTATTTTCATTTCTAATTCAGTATTACATGTAGGTATTTTTTGTAACACCCGATGCGTTTTAACATTGAATTGAAAAAAAAAGTTTTTAATACCTTTTATAAGAATTTGCTCTAACGCAGTAGCCTAAACTGAAGGAAAACGTTTTTCAAACTTAATCTGATAATCTTAAAATATATATATATATATATATATATATATATATATATATATATATATATATATATATATATATATATATTCTGAAAGCTTTTATTCATACCTTTTGCTACAGATTTACATCATACACCTCGAATTCTTGTTCCGATTGGTATACATCCGGCAATGTTACATGGCATTGGTAGGGGAATGAAAGCGCCAGGTAATGTATATGGAATCTACGATTCGCAATTAAGCAAATCATTAGCGCATGCGCGAAAATTTCAAATACTGTTAACATTGACATAAATGACGCAAACACTCTTTTCTTTTGAAGTCTATACGAAAAATTAAACTTCACTTTTTAAAATATAGTTATAAAACAATGTAATATTTCCTATTATACCATACCGAAGCCGTCGCATACAATGATATGCAATAAACAATGGCTGTTTTAAGAATTTTGTTATGGAAAATATAATTGTATATCATTATTTGTATTCAAAAGAAGTAACGTACTAAAGTTTCAACAAATTTTTACATTCGCGACCGTGAATCAAACCGGTGATGAGGTTGTCTGATTTACGAGGTTTGTCTTTAAGCCTTACCGGAATGTAAGATGACCAAAAGCAATGAAAATGCTTGCACATTTGTCACGTGTACATCTGATTTTTTTTGTAAGAATTCATCCACCAAATCGTTTCTTGTCGTTTTCTGAAAATTAGTAATTGAGCTATAGTGAAAATTAAATTTATATTTTGACATTTAAATGAATAAAAATTAATACAATTTTTTTAACTAAGAACAAAAATGCCATGAAAAAAGTCAAGTCTCAGATTTAAATTGGTAACAGTTTTCATCATTAAATGAATTAGTAAGATAGAAGTACAATTTAACTTAGGATTTTTTAAAATCAGCTGCAGAGCAACTATATTTAAAAAAATAGTTGTTAACGAAACACAAAAAAGCGTTGAAAATATTAAAATTTAATTTAATACTTAATTATTAACCTCAATTTTCTTAAAAAGGTTCGCCTGCGATGTATGGATCAAAGTTTTCAAAAATACCACAAGGAATGTTGTCACCACATAATCTTCCTGCGTTATTGTCTCATGGAGGAAGTGGATTACACTCTCCTATTGGTGGAAGTGGACTGCATCCATCTTTAAATCGTGGTGGCAATATTCCTTCCGGAATACATCCAGCGTTGTTACAGAACGCCCCAAATGTCGGAACAGGAATTCACGGTCCAATTGGTGGAAATAGACTGCATCCATCTCTAATCCATGGTGGCAATATTCCTTCCGGAATACATCCAGCGTTGTTACATAATGTCCCCCATGTTGGAACAGGAGTCCACGGTCCAGTTGGTGGACATGGACTGCATCCATCTCTACTCCATGGAGGCAATATTCCCGCTGGAATACATCCAGGGTTAATACATAATGTCCCCATTGTCGGAACAGGAGTTCACGGTCCAGTTGGTGGACAGGGACTGCATCCATCTCTACTCCATGGTGGCAATATTCCGTCTGGAATACATCCAGGGTTGTTGCATAATGTCCCCAATGTCGGAACAGGAGTTCACGGTCCAGTTGGTGGACAAGGACTGTATCCATCCCTAATTCACGGTGGCAATGCTCCAGATGCATTACACCAAGCGCTATTGCATAATCTTCCCCATGTTGGTACAGGAAATTTCGCTCCAATTGGTGGACATGGACTTCATCCGTCTCTAATACATGGCGGTAATGTTCCCTCTGCAATACATCCAGCGCTGCTGCATAATAGACCTACATCTCTAATTGGAGGAGGATTTCACGGTCCAATTAACGGTATGCTTCGATATTTATTTGATGAACAAATAGCGCATGCGCCAAAACATTTCAATACTGGTTTGTATTTCTTTTCTTACATCATTTTATTCAACTTTAAAATACACTGCTTTTTGAAATGTTTATGTTGTGCAGTCAGCAACGTTTCCTAATTTCAAATGTGCCAGAAAAAAATACACCCTGCTTATTTTTTAATTAATGATTTATCGTTTTGTTTCCAGTTAAAATGATATCAATTTTTATGTTTCAAAATTTGCTATTGATGATTTAATTCTATTTATTATTCCACAATCTTTAATACTTCAAGCTAAAGTCAGTCAGGTCTTGTTTGGGAAGGAAATTGTTTTGGTCTTGTATTCGTTGTTCTCCGGAATATGTCAACTGTTTCAATTGTCCCTCCTTTGGTATTTCATAACTTTACTTATCAATTGGGTCTTCAAATATTTATCACGTCTATATCACATCTGGGTGATAAATCTATATTTTACCATGTTACAATCCAAAGATGGATCTAGAGTAAACTGAAGTTACAACACTCTCTATAAATATTAGAAGTTAACGAAAAATCAATAATATACTGACTTTGAAGATGTCTATTGGGCTTATAAATGACTCGCCATCGTTATCCACGTGATTTAACGATGATTGTCTCTTTTTGTAAAATTCGACTTTCTTACTTTTCCTCGTTCTGAATTTTCTTTTCAGCAATTTCTACTAATATTCAGGATATGATATAAAAATGACATTTTTCTTAAATAGGTATGCATAATATTCCTCTAATCCACGGTGCTAATGTACCCTATCCAATACAAGCGTTGCAATCGCCACATACTAGACACGGAATGCAAGGGCCAATCGCTGGAGAAGGAATGCATGCACCAATCGATGCACATCAGTCTCCATTTGACATGCACCCGGCGCGTGCTCCTTTCGGTTCCAATGCCGGTTTGTTTAATTTTGCTTACATTCTATGGTACAATTCTATGCCCTCTATATGTATAATTAATTTTGTAACTAGCCAGTAGTGTTCAAAGCCAAAATATCCGAAAGTCAAAACGATAACCAAACATTTTGCCGACTGGTTTCACCAAAACAGATATGTAAAAAAAAAAATATTCTTTGATGGAGCCAAGTTTATAATGGATTCTCCTTAATTCCCAAAATATTAAGAATTTGATTTGGGAAATTTTCAATAGCAAAAGAAAATCGACCTATGTAATAGTACCATCTTGTACCTGTATGTCAACCAGCAGAGGCATTTAATCAGCTGTAGCAATAATTCTTACAATACATGTACAAAATATCAAATTATACATGATGATTTTGTTTCGTTTAATGTTTGCAACGAATATAACTATGATGTAGATTTTTTTTTTTTAAATCAGATTATTGAGATGTTTGTTTTATATATGTCTACATATAAAAATGTCTTTCTATTTTAAAGTACTATATAACATGATACTAATTTTGATGCACAGATATGCACACATACTGATTTTGATGCACAGATATGCACACACATTGCCAGATTACAAGTCATCAGTTCTGCTCAAGGCCAAAATGTCGAAACCGATATAACATCTCGACAAGTTGAAGCGCATATAGAAATACCAGATAAAAAGAGTAAAGGAAAAAAAGTAAAATGTTTTACGAGTGTTATCGTCCTGTTATGCTGCTTTTTGCTTTTTCTGTAATTTAAGGGCCTAATTTCCCGCCAAACTTCAAATCTCTATAATATTTTGTCGATATTTGTTTCCATATGTCAGGCAACTTAAATATAATTTTCAATTGAAGCTACTTTCATTACAACTCTCATTTTCCTTAGGTATGCAAAATGCGGGGCAGTTGCAAGGCGCAAACACTGATTATCCGACAATAGCAAAGCAACCATTTCCATAAGCCAATATCTCATGCTGGAAAGGAATACTAGGAACAATAGCTGGACAAAGAATGCAACAATCTCCTTTAGCAACACACCCTGCGCATGCGTTTACTAATTTTAATATTGGTGATTTTTACTAAATTTTCTGTTTTAACAATAATAAATTTATTGAAGCAACATTTGTGTTCAGAGTATTATTGTGCATCAAAATTGGTATCATGAATATGTATTGCTAATATTTAGCCGATGTATCTGCTGGTTTCTAAATCTCCGTCTGTATCAACAGATACGTTGCTAGTATTTTCTAAACTGGAGCTACAAACAGCAAAATAAACGTTATAAATTAAAATTATGAAACATTTGGACTGTAAGGAGTGCCTCCTGAATGCTAAGGTCTGTCAGATGGTTTTAGCACCTTTATAGTCCCATTACCATTCGAATTAGCCAGCGATTCCTCTGCTGCAGAACGGTTTGTTTAAGAAATGGCTGGGGCGTTGGACGACAGAGCGCACACCAGGAAGTATTGTGAAAACCTTTTTATCAGTGTTTATAGAATTTCAAATTAATTTTCTACGAAGAAAACCTTATATGTTTGACTTCTGCAACCACTTGAAAAACTATCTACAAAATTTATTTTCGTCAGCTTTACTAGGTAAAATGAAAGAAGTTGACATAAATTCGTAGCCTTATCCAGTCATTAGTATTAATAAATTTTCTAATAATTATTACTTAAACATATAAACTTTAAAAAAGAAAGAAATGATTACAGAACTAAACCATACAATATTTTCTTCTTAGGCCATACCAAATTGATTTTTTGTTCTTTGGATTTTTGGATGGTAAAAAAAAATGTGCGAGCGGGTGAAATTTTCATTTTAATTTTTTCTTTAGGACTAGTATTTTCCAGTAAAGATCAAATTTACTTGCGGCACACATTTTTTTAACTAAAATATTGCGAAAATTGGAAAGTTTCTCATCTTTTACAAAATTTTAGGAGCGGGAGAACAATTTCTATCTTTAATGTCTAAAAAATGAAGAACTTGGGGCGTATTTTCAGCATTTTTGCAAAAGGGAGCGGTAAACATATTTTGTCTTAAATTTTACATAGTCCACAAATTGGAGCGGTGAAATCCAAAGAACGAAAGATCAATTTGATGTGGCCTTAAATTTATGTGTTGTATAACACTGATAAAAAGCTCCGATTCTGGCCCGAATCAGTAACTTTCACAGTTTTATATCTAGAATGCACATAGGTCGTTTGACGTCCGTAGAAGCTCGGATTAAATGTCAGCTTAAGTGTTTTGGGTTATTGTGCTGGATTTCAACATATAATATATGCATAGGCATATGCTGTGCATTAAACTTGGTATCCTAGTATATACATTATAGACGATTGGTTGCTCTATTTTTTTAAAGTTTGTCAATTGTAATCCATATTTTTTACTTAAGCAGCCATTCTGGTCTTTTTCATTCTACTTTTAATTTAATGTTAGAAAAATGTTAAATTTTTAAAACTACGGATTATCTCTCTCGTGCATAGCTCTGTTGTCGGATGGCTTTGGCTTTACCGTTTGGGTCATTTTGGAAATTTTAATTTGCGCTTAAACTTTGTGGATTTTTTGTTTACGTTTTTATACAAAATGTAAGGCTTTGGAGACACTTGATGAGTCATAAATCGACGAAATGTGCACTATTTGTGCATCAAAACTGGTATCAAAGAATGTACATTGTATTATTTTTAATTTTGTAATCAAAAATTATTTTCTTACAATAATAATTAATGATCAGTTAATTACATGTAAATAACACAAGAGTTTGGGACAGTTGTGGAGGACAAGTCTGTATACTGATTGTGTTTTTTTTTTTTTTTTTTTTTTGTTTGGTTTGAAAATCAAGAAGACATGGATCTTTAAGATAAAATTGGTTGAATAGTGTATATTACTAATGTTAACATCTACTTAGTACTTCAGCAAAAGCTATTAATAATACCAAATATGGTCTGAATAATTTACTGATAACAATTTTGAAATTCTGCCATTTGAATTAGTTTGGTAGCTTTTGTCTTCTTGTTTCGGTTTTACACATTTTATTTGTTGTGGTTGTGGTTGTTCATTTGTCTTTCCGGGTATGTCTGTCTAATGGAATGTGTTTTTTTGGTTTGCTCCGTAGGTATATTTGTCATCTTATAGTGCTAGAAGGGTTGAGCCATTATGTATAGAGCTATGCACATCTAATTGGTACGATCTACCTGTTATTGAAAGAATTGTGTTAAATGTCCCTAAAAACATAGGGGAATTCTGCAGTGGATGTAACTGTTATAAACGATATGCAACTCCCGACCGAATATTCGCAATATCCGACAATAATTTTTATCTAAACGTCTATGAAATATGTTCGAGCTTACGAAAAAATAGAAATTACCATATTTATGTTTTCGGATAAAAAATTACAGAAAAGAAAACTGAAAACGTAAATAGAAAGATCGTTTACACTGCCTTAATTATTATTGAAAAAAATAAAAAATTGACGGAAATAACTCTCAATGTAGTGAAAATTTACACATCTAAAAAATACCGCGAAAGAAGTGATAACCTGAAAAAAAAAACAGACGGATTGGTTCTGAAGGGAGTATATAAACAAAAAAAAATACAAGATGAAATAATTTTCGCGTTATGCTATATTTCCCTACAGTCCCTTATGCTGAAAACATTGATATGACCTTTCCAACTGCGAACCTTGCTTTTACTAGTATTGACAACAATACCAACAAACCATAAATAATGCAAAAAGACACACAGCCTCAAAAAACACAATAAGAACATACATAACTGTGATGGTTATTCAAAATCAATACTGTAAATTCAGAAATTATTGCGATGTTTGTTATTATTGCGAAAAATGCGACAGGGCTGTAATCGCAATAATTTAAACTCGTATTTTGGAATTTTTTATATGACTGAAGCGTGATTTTTCTGAATATCGCAAAAATTAAACTGCATTTTGGTCTAAAATGACAAAATCACAATAATAAATGCAAGCAATAATTTCTGAATTTACAGTATACAATACTTTCCATTGTATGGGATCTACATGTATTTTCACTTCACTCTCAAACTTGTAATGTTCAGCACTCTTAAGCAGAAATAACTCCCAATGTATTAAACATGTACACATAGATAAATACCGCGACATAAAACATGACCTGAACAAAAAATAGTTGAAGACAGTTAAAATAGATCTAGACAAAGGCAGAGCAAAAATAGATGGATGCTTTGGAAGGGAGTATATTCGTTCGATATGCTATATTTCATACAATAACTTATAATGAAAACACTGATATTAGCTTGCCTTTACTAGTATGGACAATCAAACCAGCAATCCATAAATATTGCAAAAAGACACACAACCGTATAATACAAATGACGAACGAATACTAGTATGCATGTGTTGTTTATTAAGGATGATCGCTGGTCTAATAGGAAATAAATAGGATTTGAAATAGATGTTTTAGTTTGAGAGAACATATGAATAGTAAACAAATAAGCCGGAAAAAAAATAGGTTCATGTACTCATTTTAGAGCTATAAGGCATTGAAAATTTGCAAGAAATGGATTTTTTCTGGATTTTTCATTGTCTTTGAATTGACAACTTCAGTCTCGCAAAAAATTTAATGTTTAAGAAATTGATAAAACCCGAGGATTCCGAAAATCTGACAAAAAGACCAAAACATGACCAGCGAGCATCCTTAATATCATTACTCCAGAAATACTTCAGTCTTCATCACCATTTGGTTTGTCAAAACAAAGTTTCTATCTCTCAAAATCGATTGAATGTCTTCTTATACGTTCATTGCCTCACTGGATGATACCTTGTTTGGTTGTTTCTTCGGAAGATTTTCTCATGTTTATTATATGATAATAGCCGGAGTTGAATAGACTTACGTTTCAGGAGAATGATATCAAGCATTCTTTTGTAGGGGAAATTTAGGCGTTGACATGTTGTTTTCGATTCCAAAGATAATTGCAATAAGAGGCTTCTTGGTCCATACAATTGTCAAATTTAAAAATGTCCCATCGAAATGAATTTCATCAACCTAAAAAACGGTATTGCAGTGTTTTGAAACATGCAAATAAGAGTCACTATGAGTGTTGAGGAGAAAAGCATACCTGTCGCCCACCCTTGATCCATATGGAAAATGTCTCACCACACTACATCTCCAATACCTTATTCCACTGTGTACAATCCTCGCACCTAAAAAGGTACTCGATACAAATGTTTATTTAATTTATATGCATCTACAACTCATTTATCGTCTTTTGACAAGCTCCGCAACAAACTTTAAAGTAAAAAAACTATTTTTTTTCCAATTTAGTTCAAATATGCTCACTGCAACCTATGTTATTATTTGTTTTCTTATGGATCTTAAGTGTTCAGGAATTTTCTTTTTATTTGAGTTTTATGTGGTTAATTTTCTTTGGTTTGTACTGCTTGCTTGCTTTTTTATTGTTCGATATTAATATCAAATGTGCTAAATTTTGTAAAGGATTAACCACATGTTTGTCGAAGATCAGTTTTCCAAATTTTTGACAGATAAGCCACATTTTACTGCTGTCACAAAAACCTCTTAACCAGAGTTTTATCAGGGATAAGTTGATGTCATCACTTAGGAAACTTTACGGTCGTGAACACGAATTGATTGACCGTTACAGTGTTCCAATATCTGATGATATTGGACCTGTTGCCGCTGTCGAAACTTTTCATTTGACTCCACCGATTTGTGACTTCCACCAGATTGACTTTGTTGAACTTCACGACGGGTGCCGTATACGGAGCAGCAACTGCTTACCCTTCCAGAGCACTTGTGTTCACTCCTGGTTTTTATAGGAGTTATTCATTGTTTTTGTTAGTTTTCAGTGTTTATTTGTTGTGCTTTTGATTGTTCATTTGTCTTCCGGGGTTTTTCTGTCCAATGGATTACGTTTTTTTATTTGCTCCTTAAGTATATTTGTCCTCTTTCATCGAAGATCAGTTTACCCACTTTTGTGGACAGATTTGCCAATGTTTTCACAGATTTGCTATGATTTTAACTTCACTCTTTTCTCTAACGCATCATTAGAGGCGAATGAACCCCTTTTGTTTTGACCCACCTTATTTGTTGTAATGCGAAATTCAATTAGATTGGCGTTTAAGGCGATGTCATTTCTTACTTTCAGCAATCCGAAATACAATATTCTTGTTATTGAAGCCTCGTTATTGGTGGCAATGAATGGTTGTGTTATACCCTTTTAGTTTTAAAATTTTAATTTTACTTATTTATACATGTTTGCTGTATCTCTGTATTTGACATTTTTATTTTTTTCCCTTTGTCTTATTGATTCGTATTTTTTGTTAAAAATTGTTAGGATTTACATCCTATATACAATTTGAAATTAATACTTTAAATTTTACTGTAATGATTTTTTTCAAATATTTTTTTTTTAAATATATTTTTTAAGACCTTGACCTTTCTGTGTAGTTTTGTCCTGGGATGGTTATATAGTCAATTTGTATCTTTTCTGCAACATTTTGCGTTATTTGTGACAGTTTTGCATGGCCTTCAACACTCCTAACATTATTTTAGCATTTATGCAATTATATCTTGTTTGCCGGCGATGTTAATATTCGCTTCTTTTACTGTAGGTAGTCCTTCAGGATTGACATCATCGTCTTTATCCCACGGACTTCCAGCATCAACAGGTCTTGGATTGGGTGCAGGATTATCCCACGGACTTCCAGCATCAACAGGTCTTGGATTGGGTGCAGGATTATCCCACGGACTTCCAGCATCAACAGCTCTTGGATTGGGTTCAAGATTATCCCACGGACTTCCAGCATCAACAGCTGTTGGATTGGGTTCAGGATTATCCCACGGACATCCAGCATCAACAGCTCTTGGATTGGGTTCAGGATTATCCCACGGACTTCCAGCATCAACAGCTCTTGGATTGGGTTCAGGATTATCCCATGGACTTGGTACGTAATATAACCTTTCTGTTAATATTAAATGTATTGAAATGACAAATCCAACGTACGCTATTTCTGTGTAATTATTTAATACTAGTAAGCTACTTTCAGGCATTTTATTTTCAGGATGACGACAAGGAAATAATATAGTACGACTAAAATATCCGATCTAAATGTAAAATTCTGATGAAAAAAAAGGTTTTATATGACCCCCTATTTAACGCCTCCCTTAAGAAGAAACAAACTATTGCTATAATTAAATCCTTGCTATAAATGGGACTACTATTTTACAATAGTACTAAATTTTGATATTACTGAACAAACTGTCTTTCAATGATCTCTGTAAACTTTTACAACTATTCTAGACATACAAAATGCTTATTTTATCATTTTACCATTTAGTGGTCGCCTATACTAACAACCTCAGTGTCAACTGATCAGGCGCTAATAATTCAGTACTGGTCATCAAATTGATTCCCACATTTGACTGTCCTAAAGTGTTATAATACGAATCCGATCATTTTGACTGTTACGTTACATCCGATGATGCATAGACTCTGAAATATTATCTATATGCAATTTCCATAACACATTTTGAATCTCTTTAGATACAAGTAAACTTCTTTTTCATGCTAGGTCTGCCCAGATCCGCCACACACCTTGGTACAGGGTTTGGATTGTCCCCTGGTCATGGAATTGGTATGGAATCATATTTTCTACGTTTTTGAATGCAATACTACTGAGATTAATCTTTTTGGTATTTTACCGTGTAACATTCCAACATAATTACGACGCTAACATGAAACCTTCATTTAAAAAGAAGAACAAAATGAAGATTTTCAAATGCCATGGGCAAGACAAACTTATTGTAGGATCTTCAGTTAACGCTAGGTGCAGAACTGGGCGGACACATCGATTGTAAACATTATATCTGGTACCAAAGTCGTCTATAGATAGGTTATCCATATTTTTAACCCAGTTTTTAAATACCTCCCGGGAAAACATCCTATTATTAAGATATCCGGATCATACCTGAACACGTGATTTTCCTAAATGTCCCGGTATATTCCATACCACGAAATTTTTATGCCTTCGGTAATAATCTGGAAAGGTCGGAAACGCAGCAAATATAACTTGTTTTCCTGGGTGCCGCATACTGTTCCAACTTATTATGAAAAATAGATCTACATAATTCCAGCTTTAAGGATGATCGCTGGTCAGATAGGAAATAAATAGGATTTGAAATAGGTGTTTTAGTTTGAGAGAACATATGAATAGTAATCAAATAAGCAAGAAAAAAATATAGGTTCATGTGCTCATTTTAGAGCTATAAGGCCTTGGAAATTTGCAGGAAATGGGTTTTCTCTTGATATTTCATTGTTAAATACCATTTTCAGGTATATATGATTGAATTATAAAAGAAAAAGTGGGGGTTCATGGGCAAAATATTTCATGTTTAAGAAATTGATAAAACCCAGCGAGCATCCTTAATCTTTTGGTTCAAGTTAGTTCTGTTAAAAACAGAAATACAACCATGATTTATTATAATCTGTATACCTTAAAAACTACATGTATGCAATGACATCTACATTGTATGAATATGAAGAAGACAGTGGTTCTATCAAACGTATATGAAGAGTGCCTATTAATGCCTTTTTATAAAGTAAGAAAACCAATGTATTTTAATGAAGAGACGAGTTTGTTATACAGTGTATCAAGAATTTCAAGATGTATTCAACAGTTGTGTTTTCTCTGATTGTTCTACAGACGATAAAGTGTGAAATGAAAATAAAAAAAAATTAAACTTATCCACAACTTCACTACATAATTTTCAAATTGTCCCTATCACAGCGGATTATCTTGAATAAATTGTAATGTTTGACTTCATGGATTTCTATAATTCAAATCTTTTAAGACGTCAATTTATTAATAAATGGAAAGGCTATATCATCATTGGTGTTATTTTTTCAGGATCTACACTTGGTACAGCAGGTGCTCCCTGTCCACCAGGACCACCTGGTCCGAAAGGTAATAAGCCACATAAATATTAATAGAAAACCATTATTCAGTAAATTATTTGCTCAAGGATTTATTTTAAAAATTCCACACATTCTTAACTATTGCGTCGACTGTAGCCTAATTGGTCAGAAAACTATAATACTTATTGCAATGACGATGAAAGGTATTTCAAAACGTGATGATATCGTTATTTATCCGTATTTTGATTGAAACATCGAATGGATGAATTATTGTTTAAAGTCCAGTTGCAATTATCAAATGCATACCTGGACATAAACATGTTGATATCATATGTCATTTAGTATGAACACTCGAAACATTAAGCCGGATTTTAACGTGCTAGCTCATGAGCTAAAAGTCTGCGAGCAGACATATCACCCGCCCGGACACATTATACTGACTCCGAGCCGATAGGTCATTTGCGCTTACTCCTGGATGCCGCGTGCTTGGTGGGATATCAGCAAATACCAATTTAATGTCTTTGGTTTGACCAGGCCGGGAATCGATTGATTGATTGATTTGTTGTTTGATTAACGTCCAGTGGCAAATATTTTATGTTTGTTAAGGACAATTCAACAATTTATCAAACTATGTATTCAAAAAGGGGACAGAGGGGAATTAATTTTGACTGTCACTGTAAAAGGATAGGTAGGGTCGGACAATTTAGCCTTATGTAGCGCATTAGCGTACTCTTCTTCGAAAACTACAGAAGGGGTCTTTAGCGGCATTCTCCAAGCACATTACCACTATGGTCCGCGGTCAGGCTTTTCGTATTATGACCTGACACCCCTAACAAGAGTGTCTCCCCTATCCACCACCTAGGCATCTCCGTGTGTTGAGCTCCTGTGAGCCACAGGTGCCTAGGCCGTAGATCGAACCCGCGACCTTCAGCACTTGAGGCGAGCTCGCTATCACGAGACGACCGAGGTGGTTGCTTGAAAAAAGAACACAGTATGCCTCTGTATAATGATTAAATGATAGGATATTGGAAAACAATACATATATGGCCTATAATATTCCCACATAGTAATATTTTGTATGTTTTACTTATGTTGTTATGTAGGTCCTCCAGGAGATAAAGGTTCTGCTGGTCATCCAGGTATGTCAAATATACTAGCTTTCATTTTAACTGTAAACCTCTATAATAGAAATAAAAAATGTTGCAAAAACCCGTATAGCAGATTGATTGATTGACTGGTGCTTGCTTTAGGCCACGTCGACACAAAAGGGTATACGTTGGCGAGAACTAATTTCATGACATCTAAAACAAGCTACATAAAACAAAGGTAAAAAAAAAGAACAACATATCACAGTTAAAAAGAAAAGATCAAAAGACAGAGTATTTATTTCATTTTAAAACAAGTAGTTTTAGTGACTTGTCTAATGAGTGAAAGGAAATAAACCAGAAATAAAAAGCGACTAAATTTAAAGACACATATTGAAAGTGAAATATATATAAACTTTCGGGCAAATTAGTTTTGGTAACGAGCACAAAAGCAGACGTTTAGAGTTCAAAAACTAGAATTTTATAGTTCAAAATCCCATCGCTGATACATTTGTTAAAAACAAGGACAAATATACCTAAGGAATACCTAAGGAGCAATCAAAAAAACGTATTCCATTGGACAGACAAACCCGGGAAGACAAATGAACAACCACAAGCACAACAAATAAACACAGAAAAATAAAAAACAATGAACAACACGGACTCCTATAAAAACCAGGAATGAACCCAGGTGCTCCGGAAGGGTAAGCAGTTCCTGCTTCGTATACAGCACCCGTATTACATATTACAAAACTAGAGAATTTTAATTGTGACTTAACTTTTTTGAAAGATAACATGCACTGGAATAACAATGAATACTACTGTCTAGCGATTACTGCTTATAATATCGTTTTTTTATTCATTTGGATAAATATATAACAAAATGTTTGTTGTATATTTATTTTCTATTAGTGTATTCTACTAACCATGTCTAATTCATTCTATTTTCTACTCTTTTGTCGGGCTGTTGTCTCTTTGATACATTCGCCGTTTCCATTCTATATTCTATTTTTCAGGCCCTACCGGAGAAACAGGAAATCGAGGTATGGCATAGAGATAAGATATGATTACCTGAAGTCTAACCATAGGGTACCAGTCAATATACTATACTATAAAAACGTTGTTCATTGCAAATAAGTTTCGTTTATCACATATTTTGATCTGATAAGTGCTTATTTGCACAGCTAATATGACCAAATTGGACCGCAAATATCAAGACCGGAAGTCTAATATGCGGTCATATATGAATTGCCAATACAATTCCTTTAGAAATTCGTATCAGCCCTCATATCGGACCTGAGGGCTGATACGGAATTATAAAAGAATTCGATTGGAAATACGTATCAACACCCGTATCGGACATGATGTCTGATACGGATTTATAAAGGAATTCAATAAGAAATACGCAATCCGTATCAGCCTTCACGTGCTCCCGTAATGCGTCCTACTTCCGGTCGTCTGCAACATAAACAAACAAAATGGACGACTTCTTAAACATTTGTTTATTAACACTATCAAAAGATAAAGTGTTCTCTGTTTATTTTTTAGTTAGTTTGCCATAATTAACTTTCATATAGCTGCAAAAAATTTTATTTCTCTGCCATTTTCCATTTATGTATGTAGTTGTGTATAGATTTTTAAATTCGAAATATGTGATGAATAGATTATTACATGACATTTTCTATATCGGCCCTTGTATAATCCCTTGACCAGTATTGTACCTCGGGCAGAACCCACCGGTCCAATATTGAAGTCTCGAGATAATACCAGGACCGATATGGAAAATTCCATGTAATAATCTAAAATGATTCAACATTGGCTTTCAGTATTATCTACTCAAAGTTGTACATATCTATTTATAAATTCAAGAACTGATATGCCTCTTCTTTATATTTTTAGTTTATTCAACTTGTTTCACACTTTTCCTTAAATATTTTTTCGATTAATATAGAGTTTCATCGCAAAATCTCGTTGGTTTTGAATATTCACTATAACACGCATATTCAAATAAGTTGGGCGCAATGAACTTGAAAGAGAAAGATGAAATATTTTTTTAGCCCTGCTCCATAAATACAGTCAGCCAAAAGTTAAGCACTACCAAAAATTATACGTTTATGCTTTTGCGTTTGCAAACTTTTGTTACCGAAAGTGTGGTAGTTGCACTTCCTACTAACTCCAATATTGATGAAATCTTTGCAGAATGTGATAAATGTTGTCTCTGAAGAACTCCAGTATGTTTTGTGTTAAATATTTTTAAACATTAAAATCTAAGTGAAACTTAAATTTCATTTTTATTTGTTTATTTTGCAATATTTCTTTGAATATGAATTCTAAGTACACGTAGAATAATTTTTGAATAAAAAATGGCGGTGCTTCACTTTTGGCGTACTGTATATATTGTGTTCTATTAATATGATTTGCTTCAAACGCTTTCGGTCTACATCCCTGTTAAAATATGGATATTTTGATTCTATTGAGTGAGATGAGTGGTACGATCTCAATGTTCACAGCCATAAACGTTGATAACTGATACTGTCGTGGAAACTATCCCATTGGAATGGAAATACTTAACGGCGGCTTCAAAATATCCTGATTTTACCACGGGTAGGTCCTTTATGCCAATATCGCTCGTGGCAAAATATTTTGCATAAAGGGCCTACCCGTTGCCCGTTATACCGATATAGTTTGTGGCAAAATTTCTGGCATAAAGGGCTACCCGTTGGTGGTAAAATATCGCCATAAAGAGCCTACCCGCTATTTTGAAGCCACCGTGAATTATTTCTCAATTAATTGTACATGTATTCCAAACCATTCTGCGAAGTTTTCTAACTGGATTTAAAAATACATTTATAAATCATACTATTCACATTGGTAAAATTTTTATTTATAGTTTTTTTTCGTTCAGAAAGTACTGCTGCCCGAATAAATTGCTGTTATAGAGAGTAAAAAATTAGTATATTGTGTGTTCCAAAATAAATAAAGACATGTAATATTTGCCATCTACCTGAATACAACTCAACCTTATACATCTTCCCATTACTACTGCCTGTCACATATGGAAATATTTCTAGAAAAACAGTTAAAGTTTCATGTTGATTTGATAAGATGTCTATTGTCTATTTCAGGACCACCAGGTGCGCGTGGCAACACAGGTTAGTGTTTTTTCGCCGTGGTAAAGGTCTAAGAGGAAGAACAGAAATAAAAGCTGCTTGAACGTGTGTCACTTGCCTTTTTGGATTTTATGTCAAGAATTCATTTAATGATAATAAACAAAAGAAAAACACCTGAAAAATAGAACAAAAAACAAAATAGACTGTAACCATGTGCAATATGTAAGCTAGCGACAACATTTGGAAAAGTAAAAAAAATCACCTGAACACGGAACAATAACCCTAGCAGGGCCTGAGCAAAAATAGAACAAAAAACAAAATAGACTGTAACCATGTGCAATATGTAAGCTAGCGACAACATTTGGAAAAGTAAAAAAATCACCTGAACACGGAACAATAACCCTCGCAGGGCCTGAGCAAATTAAAATTCTGGTCCGTTGAACTATTAAATTGTTTCTCGTTTATACAGTTCTTTAATTGATTTTTCCACTCGTATAACCAATTTTTTCCACTCGTATAACCAAAATTACAAAATTTTCATATCATAACCCGTATTATTGTGGCACACTTAATACAGTTAACCAAACAGTTGATTTTATACTTGCACGTAGCATTTATATTTTGTTTCTACATGTAAATATTTCTAATAATTGTAAGGGAGCAACCATTTGATTTGTATGGGGGCCTAGGATCACATTTTGAATAAAGAGGCAGGACCAGGATCTTGGTAAAATAAAAAGACGGGATCACTTTAGGTGTGAAAAAAAATGCAGGACTTGTGTCAATCGGGACATTTTTGGGTTTAAATGGAAATAAAATTTTAGGTCGTAACAGCGGCTGAAAAAAAATCCAGTATCAAGATTTCGACGAAAAAAATAGGAGGGGGAACAAACATTTGATCCTAGCCCCCCCCCCCCCCAAAAAAAAATGAAATGGTTGCTCCATAATGATCGTTTTTCCCATTCCTTAAACCCTTGAAATGCTTAACTCTTTTTTTATTCTTTAGGACCCACTGGGGATAAAGGGTTACCAGGTAAGACAATTACTAGGTTAGATTGAAAACAATTAGGAAAATGACGCACAACTGGTGCTAATGATCAATTCTATAAGAATGACCAATTTTATAAGATTTTATAAGATATTATAATATTAGGAGCCAGTTGATAAATATCCTGCGTTTCGATTATTATCAAGAACCATACAACAGTGTATATACACAAGAAAAATATCGAGGTTGTCCTAGTCAATATGAATACTCGGAGGATTACTTTAGGCTACACAAAGTCAGGGCCCCAGGTGGAAACCAGACTCCCATTAACCATGGCATATACTCCATAAGAAACAAGCCAAATACAAATAGCACTGCGCTGTTTCATGTTATAATTCTTCAACCCGGATAACTTTTCTGGTAAAGGACCTGTTAAACAAGTAAAATAATAAGAGGCAAGTTTACGGAAAATAATGATATAGGGGAATAGGAAAACCGTTTAGTAGCTTCAATATTCCAAGCTGACCGCATCGGTTTAATCTTTTCTTTTTTTCTTTTTCTTTTTTTTTTTTTTTTTTTTTTTTTTTGGGGGGGGGGGTTATTTTATTCCCTGATGTTATTTATTAAACTGTTTTTTTTATGTAGAAGTATGATCATAACATAATTTAATATTGAAAATTATAGGTCACAGAGGAATGCCTGGACTGCAAACCGGAGAAAGAGGTGGGGTTATTGCATGTAGTTTAATAAGCGTGTTGACTGCAAACTTTGTATCTTTTGTAAGAACATTAGAATGTCAGTATTTTTTTTTTCGGTTGATCTATAAGATTAACGTAAAAATTAAAGACCTAAATATGTTTATTGTATTAGAACGTCGTGTACAGTAAATTAAGTATTTAAGGAGTGTTTTAAGTGTTTTAAATTTTGGGATAGATTACACGGTACAGCCTACATTGAGGCAGTTTACGCTTCACAAATAGCGAATAACAGGTTTTTATTAAAATTATCTTAATTCAATTTTGAAGAATTTTTGATTCAAATTGCAGGTAGAATTATTTGAATAACATATATAGATCAGGACTATTTAAACTGCGGACTAAGGAGTAATACGTTGGGGACGTCACGGTACCAACGTAGGTTATACAATATATCCTAACTTGCAAGACTGCCCGTTTAAATTCAAGTTTAATTAAATTATTAAATGGTATCTAAATGTAACGATGTCTATTGTTATAACTGAACTAATTTAAATTGCTTATTCATGGTTGTTAAAGATAGTTCTTATACCTTACAGTATAATTAAATAAATCTATTGGCTAATAAATGATCACATGACATTGAATAATTCAGATATTTCATTATAATCGGTGGTGCCGGGGAATAACCTCGACAAAATTCAATTGTCCGATGAATATCCCTATTATTCCCCGCAGGTGAATAACCCTTACAATCGATATGTTACACAAAAATATTTGTTCGGTATAATAAAATTGTTACGACCCTACGAGTCGGGAGATATCCAAAATGATCAATCCTGCTGAAGGGTTGACCATTTTGGATATCTCCCTCCCCAGAGGGCCGTAACTGTATATTATACAATGGTTTCGGGCTTAACTTTTTTGTATTTTAGATTGAATTTCCTATAATAACAATTGTGACTTTAAGTGGTGAAATGTAATAATACATAATACATATAATTACAGACTTGCAAAAAATTGATTATTGTTTTTTTTATTGATTTTTTTAAACATTTTATAACTGTAACTTAATTCATTCAGGAAATAAAGGCAATCCGGGCAATCATGGTAATCCTGGAGATATCGGACCCCGAGGTAATGTACACATTCGGATTCATAAGATATCGAATTAATCTACTATTGAAGATGATGTTAGAAAAGCCATCACTTTTAACCTAAAATTAGAGTGAGGCAAATGGCTACTCAAAGCCTGTATCGCTCAGATGGCATGAGTATCATTTTCATATTTTGATATTTACTAAGTTACTATTAAAATGTATCACAAAATACCGAATAAATTTGATGCACCGTATGGCCATTTCGTTTACTGTCAACTCATCAGCAGTGCTCGAGATCGAAATGTTGGAAATGCAGTTAAAGATATAATGATGACTTAATAAGCACAACCATCAAAACCCAAAATAATTAAAGCAATCAGGAATCCAAACTCAGCTAAGGGTTACCTCTGCATCAATAGGAAGAGCCTTAGACATTTTTGATAATTTTGTCAAATTTTGAACGGAACATTTAGAGGCATTTGAGTAATGAATCCTGCCAGAACAAAAATTCTGGCTACTGGGCTGATAATGCTCTCGAGGACTAACAGTCCACCAACAGTGACAAAGACCCAGTGGTAGTAATAACAATTAAAACTAACAGGAGTCCAAACTCAGCTAAGGGTTACCTCTGCATCAAAAGGAAGAGTCTTAGAAATTTCTGGTAAATAATACCTGCTAATCATGAAATACTATGTGATGTTTTGTGAATTACATTTTAATTGCTATTAACTCGTAATTACTTGTCTTTCTAAAAGCAGTTATTCCAAAAATGTTTCTATTGAGTACAAAACTTTGGCAAATAAGAATTTTTCTTGCATTCAAGTCTTAATAACACGACTGTTTATTTCTCTAGTGCATAAGAATTGATGAAGTAAAATTTTCACATTATTTTGCTTTATTTTAAAATTCCCCCGGAATGTGATTCAATGTAATATTACTTCCTTAATCTCGTCTAACGCAAATATTTATTCGATTTTGGGACCATGATTGTGTGCATCTAAATGCGGTAATAAATTCTTCATTTTTTATCAATTAGAAAAATAAGTGAGCGTTATAAGGCCAACTACTTTAAAAAATGTATTATTCGCGACAGACAATTATCAAAATAACCTAGGAAACTAATTCCTATAACTAATATGTGCTAGATGAAATAAAAATGAAGACGCCCTTTAGAAATACCTTTTATTTTCAGGCCCAGTTGGTCCACCTGGTTTCAAAGGTAATGTATAACTTTATTACACCATTATCATTATTATTATTATATAATTATAACGGGAATAGGATTTAATATTATACCTCAGTATGTTTTTTCTATATAAAAATCGAGACATTAATTTAACTATTTGTTTACCGGTCAGTAGTTTCCAAAACTAATCACAGGTAAATTCTGACCGATGATTAGTACTTAAAACTATTCACCGGTAAAGTGTTTCGGTATCATAAAACACTTATTGACTGCATATTCTGGGAATAGTAAGTTTATTGTCCCCTCGATACCAACTATTGTCCCCTTGGCTACGCCTCGGGGCAATAGTTGGTATCTCGGGGACGATAAACTTACAATTCTCCTCATACCCAGTCAATAAGTATATAATATTGAACTCATCGATTAATTGAACGTTGTTTGCTTATTTCGTGCATCTTCATGACGAGAACCTGTTCAACAATACACCCAAGACAATTCACAAATTGGATGGAACTGGAAACCAATATTGACTTTCTCTGCAAAAGCGTGGATGATTGGACAGGCGCAGAAAGTTTAGCCTTCTATTGTGGCCATTAACCTATTATTTATTTGAACGTAAGAACGGAGTTTTTTAGCTTCCGGAGAGTCTGGCATTCTTACACAGGTTATCGACTATGGTCGGCCGTCAGGCTTTCCGTATTATGACCTGACAACCCCCACCAACAGAGTCTCCACTATCTACCACTCGGGATGCACTGTGGATGCGCATCACGAATCAGAGAAAAGGGCAATACAATATGCAACTGTTTAACAGTATTGAGGCATAAAGCCGTTTTATTTGTCCAGAGACCCGACGCGTAGCGGAGGGAAATATTCAATGTTTTGAGGGGACAAATAAAATGGCTATATCTCGAAATGACTGTTTTATTATCCGAAAATAATTTTGTAAGAAGTACTTTTCAGGCAGTTTAATTAAAATAGAATTTTTTATTGCAATGAATTTTACATAGCAAACAAGAAGAAAGGTATAATAATAAATATGATTATACTTCCTGTAAAAATGTCCTTTGATAATGAGAATACTTTAATTTGGCATAGAATTGATCTATCTTCTGATAGTCACTACAGTAACTGCTGTCTTCAGTAGTTGCCTGATATGCCAATCAAAGTTCTATTCGTGCGAGTAGGCGGAGCCAATATATGAGTGGGCGGAGATATCATTATTCATATCTGAATCTTCAAAGCGTTTTATGGTAGGCAATACTTTCACACAATTATTGACACTACGTATAATAATAAGAATAATGTTGTGTTTAGCATTGACTATGCGAAATATTAGCCTCGGTTGAAGACATAGTTCATTTCCCTTCGGGTCGTGCACTATGTCTTCAACCGTGGATACTATTTTCGCATAGTCAATGCTAAACACAACATTATTATATAAATATTAATATCAGAAAATTATGAAATCTAATTTCTTACTTCAATGTTTTTAGTATTTTTTTGTATGATATTCGGTTGTTTTATATACTTTTCAGTAAATGGAAGACCAGGAAAAAATGGACGAGATGGTATGTGATGTTATTTAAGTATTTGAGAAATAATTAAACATATTTTAGATGTCAGAAAAAAGATTAATCATGGATTGAATACTCATGATGTTCTTGCGTGTATGTGATTAAAAATTTAATTATAGGATGGATGGACAAAATACCTAAAAACCAGATGTGAATTCAGCTGAGGAGGCAGTTCCTGCACCTTATACGGCACCCGCCGTGAATTTAAACAACATTAATTCGGTTGTAGTCACAAATCGGTGGAGATACTTGAAATGTTACGATAGTGGGAATAGGTCCAGATATTAGATATCTTAGATATTGGAACACGGTAACATTCAATCAATTCGTGATGAAGGCCGTAAAATTTTCCAAGTGATGACATGAACTTATCCTTGATAAAACCCTGGTTAAGAAGTTTTGTAACAGGAGTTATCCTCTTTGTCGAAGTCATGGTAACTCATGCATGCACTTGAATATAAGGTAAGCTGAGAACGTAGATGCCATATGCAGGCGATGCTGGTATATTGCTACTCAAGATGGGAAAGTTAACAATAGGAAAGTTGAAGTCATCACGTTAGTCATAAACTTTTCAAATGTCCCTCATTGTCTATGAATTATTGTTTAACGTCCAATGGAAACCGTTAGGTGAATGTTGCTATGATATGATTATGAACCCTTGTCACCACATAACAATCCGCTGGAAGACATATCATGTAAAAAATCTTATCACTTGGATACCAACCTTATTTGTAACTAAAATACGTCTACAAGCATGATTTTGTGCAGTCCCCTTTTATAGAGAGGCAAAACTATCTGTTTAAGATACGTTTATAAATATGGTAAATGTTATAATTTCTTTGTCGACCCAATAGGGTTGATCAACCAATGAACATTCTAGACTTTTAAAGTGTAAAAAATCCATTCCATTAGCTGAGGTTTCCATACAATAAAATTGTTTAATACTGGATGTTAATGTATTCCAAAGTGACTGTACGTTCTATTATAAAACGATGTCAATTAGGCACGAGAATTCAAATATTTTTTAAAACAATAGATCAAAAGACCTGCTACGAAGTTGCTATTAATGTGATCCTTTGATCTTTTAATTTCAGGTATGGATGGTGTTCCGGGATGGCCAGGTATGCATTTGGCAATATAAAGTTTTATTATAATCCAGTTTGATCACTATTAATTAATATAGGAAGTACTGACTTAATCCTTTCAGCTAATTCTTAGTTTTTGTCGTTGGACCTAACTTCGAGTATTATGTAAAGTAGAGAAGTACCAAAAGGATATTCGAAGGAGGGAAACATCGAAACAACAGACAAACTTCGGAGAATAACGAAGACAAGACCAAAACAATACATGTACTACAATTAAAAACTAAAAACATATGAACAACATGGACCCCACCAAAAAACCGAGGGTAGACTCAGCTGCTTACTCTTCCGGTAGACTCAGGTGCTCCGGAAGAGTAAGCAGTCTCTGCTAAACTTTCTATTTGTATTTTTTTCTCTTTTACATAAATTTACTATTCAGTATAGAAGACAGACAGTATTACGAACCCGTCCTCTGCATGTATTTTTAAGTGGGCATGCTTTGCTGAACGACTAGCGGCATATATTTTAAGCTTATTCAGATGAGCACACCTTTTCAGTAATTCAATTAGATAGGTTCTGATTATGGGTCAAATCCTGATTTATTCGGGAAATGCTTTTTTTAATCGTTTCCTTCATTTTTAACAGAAATACTCGTTTATATTGTAATACGTGTATATACATTGTTACCCGTTTTAAACTATAGTATAATTAAAGTGATATTTAAATTCTTGTTAATATTCTTCAGAGCTATGTAAAGTACAAATTAAGCCTGGTTTGGACAACAAGATCTAATGAATTATATATACATATGTATTTCAATTTAGGTTGGGAAGGAAAGATAGGAGAAGAAGGCCCTCCAGGTAATTGAAGTTACCCAATTCGTCAGGTCTTAATCGTTCATCCGATATTAATATGTTTTGGAAGAATAATTTATTAGAAATTCAGTTAGATTTCGTATATGGATGTCTCGTTAATGAAGATGCATCTTGCCCGTCTTTTTTCGGTTCATAATTACTTTTGCAATAATTTTCTATATGAATAAATATACATGTATAGCAAAAAAAAAAAAAAATTTCTCAAAAATATGGATATCTGTGCTTTTAAATCATGTACTAAAACATGTCTCTTTTGTTCGATCTATTTCGCCCGGCTGAAAATTTATCAAGGATAGTTTCAATCTAATTAAGATTCTCGCTTTTCCTGTATATCGTTTGATAGTCTGCTTAACGTCCAGTGGCAAATATGTCATGCTTCTTCAGGACCAACAATTTCTCAATTAGGGGTGGGGCTGGACAATCGACGAGAACCAATTTTGATTGCCACTATAAAATGGTTGATAGATGGGTAGGGTCGGCCTTATGTAGTGGCTTTAACCTACTTTATTTTTCGAAAACTAGAGATGATTGATTGATTGATCGTTGCTTAACGTCAAGTGGCAAATATGTCATGCTTCTTCGGGACGAGAACCAGTTCAATACATCAAACAATTCAACTAGGGGTGGGGTGGGACACAAAGGGGAACCAGTTTTGACTGCCACTGTAAAAGGAGGATAATTGGGTACGGTCGGATAATTTAGCCTTCTGTAGCGGCCATCAGCCTACCCTTTTTCGAAAACTACAGAAGAGGTCTTTAGCGTGCAAGGAGTATGGCATTCTTCAAACCAACTATGGTTCGCGGTCAGGCTTTCCGTGTTGTGACCTGACAACCTACAACGAGAGAATCTCCCCTATCCACCACCTGGGGATGCGACAGACAGCGCTGTGGATTAAGCCGCCTTGATCCTCCTAGGTATCAAAGAGCGGTATATATTTTAAAACTTTCAAATACGTACTAAATTCGTGCATCTGTCTGTTGAACATACATGTTATTGCTTTGTATCAAAAGCGCGTTTTAAAACAAAACGTAATACATACAATAATGTAACCAGCAATGAATAAAATGAATAATTTTTGTGCAGGTCCAAAAGGAAAAGACGGGAAAAGCGGCATACCTGGTCAGGATGGAGCCCCTGGAGATAAAGGTAAAATATAAAAATACCGTTTAATGTATTAAACGTTGGGTAATTAATGCGTTTGGTGCTACATTATTGTTTTAGTTCTGGCTTGTATTCAAATCGCCAGGCCTTAATTGTCACAAGATGCATAACATTGCAAAAGAATATGCATCGAAAATACTTTGTCTTGGTTATAATACAAATCATATTAGTCAATCAATATTTATCCTGCAATCAAGCCATTTCCGGTCTAATACAAGGAGTAGTATAAACTTTAGTCGTATTAGGTCAATGACCTAATAACGTCAACTGGTACTTGTTTACATTAAGAGCGCGAGAAGCGTAGCGAATGTACCAGATGGCGTCGTGGCGTTTCCCGCGTTTTCACGGCAGTTGGATTTCAACTTCAGGCGTAATGTTAAGGCATTTTACTCATCTAAAGGGGATTGCAGGAAAAAGACAATACAAAGTCATTGTCGGAAAATATAAAATTTATTTGGGCTCGCTGCGAAACATGGGGAAAAGGCTCACTAAAGCTCGCCTTTTCTCATGTTTCTAACGCTCGCCCAAATAAATTTTATATTTTCGACAATGACTATGTATACATTGAAATAGTCACTACTTAGAAACATGAATTTTACTAAAACCGTGGGGACAGTTGGGATGGTTTTGAACTAGACCTATTTAATTTTTAACACTTAGCCTTTATTAGGACAACTAATAGTCTTCCAGCTGGTAATATGTCTTTGTTTATTAATAAAGAAAAAATATAAACATGTCAGTATATGTACAAATGTATTTATATTTTGTTGGTTTTAGGACCGATTGGGGACAAAGGTGCAGATGGAAGTAATGGCCAAGATGGAGAACAAGGAGACAAGGGTTAATATTACACTTTTATATATATATAATTTTCACTAGAACAATAATCAGTGCGCATTGAGAGCCCTTCGAACATAGAAACTTTCCCATACATTTCTATATTAAAATATATAATCAATGATTAACTCTTCGGATTTTACTCAATGTGTCTGGTGTATCAATCTAAAAAGACAGAAAATCAAAAGCGTATAAAAATTAAGTTTATTGGACCAAATATCACTCTGTGATGCCCTGCTTTACTACATGTATGTACATTAAACACATCGTGAGCTCTCAGGTCATCTTCTTTCTACCAATTATTTTATTATAACAATTTTAGGACCAACAAGTAGTCCTGGTGAAGATGGAAATAAGGGACCCAAAGGTGACAAAGGGGATAAAGGTAAATTTATAATTATTGTTTATTATACAAATATCCCATGTGGTGTAAGGCAGAATCAAAAAAACATTTTCATCAAACTTGGCTCTAAAGCCATTTGACTGTTTTATTATTGTCGTATTGAAACATACATCCGTATATAAAATTTGGAAATTAAGTCGGAACATATACCCGTATATAAAATTTGGAAATTTGCCAATTATATGTATAATTTAATTTTAAAATAAGAAAACATGTTACGTTTCACTTCTACATAGCCATTTCCATTTTGAAAAATAATGGCTGACAGGTTCATTGTTTCTGGCAATTGATCGAATTTTGCTATTTTCGGTTTTTGCAAGTATTCAAATTAAAACGTCGAAGCGAACCCTTTAGAATTCTCTTAGTTAGAAATCCTACTTTAAATCTTTGAACTAAAAATATCATCACAACTAAGAATTTCAAAATATATTCAACAACTGTTCTTACCAATATTTCTACAAATAAATAGATTCAATAAACTTACATGGAAATAACATCAGTTTTAGATGAGATATTTTATTCCTGAACAGGGGTACCTGGGAAAGATGGAGTCGACGGAGAACCAGGTAAAGCCGGGACACCTGGGAAAGATGGAAGCAATGGTAAGATTATACATGTAATACTAAACATTTGAGAAGAATTCTATATCAGGTTATATACTATAACTTGCTTCGAGGTAGTTTACGCTCTATATATATCGAAACAAGTTGAGAATACACACTGGTGTTGCATTTTACTTGTGCTTTGATAAAGAAGACAGCATAAAAGTTTTGTGAAAAATCATCAAATATTGCTCCCAGTATATAGTATAAAATTAAAAGCGTTATCAAAAGAAAAGTAATAAGGATTGTTGGTAATCATACTGCATTGTCCTTTATGCTTTATTTATAGAGTGTCAGGATACCCATTAAAACCGCTTAAACTGACCACTGACCAATGTCAGACTATCCTGATTCTGTTGTGTTTTTATCAATGGAATATTTGGATGGATGGATGAATTATTGTTTAACGTCCAGTGGCAACCAGGTGTATATCAGGACAAGAACATGTCGATACCATAATAAATATGATCCCTGCTTTGTACTAGACTGACACGCTAAGTTAATGTGCTAGCTCACGCGGTAACTGTCCACAGGAAGACATATCATCCCACTCGGACACATTATACTGACTCCGAGCCGACCAGTAAATCTTCGCTCTTACTCCTAGATGTCACTTGGCGGAGAAGCAGCAAATACCAATTTTAATGTCTTTGGTTTGACCGGCCGGGGATCGAACCCGCGAACTTCCGGACTCGGGGCGAGCACGCTACCACGAGACCACCGGGGCGGTGGTATATTTGGATGCTGCATCTAGAGTATCCTTATTCTGTGTACTATAGTTGTTGTTAATGTTGAATTTTAAGGTCAGCCTGGACAGCAAGGTCCACAGGGAGAACGAGGAGACAAGGGTCCTAGAGGTGGACCTGGACCTGTGGGAGACAAAGGTTAGTAAAAATGTATAAATCACAATACTAAATATGCATGGTCATAATCAGGTATATATCAAGAAGGTAGGTACATTGTAAATACATTTAGGTACGACAGTCTATTACAAATTCCAAGGAAAGCGCAATCTCCACCTAGAAATATTAGATCATCTTATAATAAATGTTACTCCGCTCGTGTATTTAAACCAGATACTACTATAAACGAACTACATTTCAAACAAATATTTTTTAAATTTTTTTTCTAAGATAGTTTATGCCTAAAAAAAAATATTCATAGATGTTCGTCACAAACATTTTATTTTCATGCATGTTAAGGAACCCAAAAATGTGAGAATGTGTAATTTTGAACATTCGACCTTTTTAAGGTATGAAAGGTAGCAAAGGTTTACCTGGAGATAAAGGTGAATCAGGCGATAAAGGTGATAAAGGTCAACCAGGAAGTAACGGAATGCCAGGCAAAGATGGATTGAGGGGAGACAGAGGAGATGCAGGTCCAGCTGGAGAGATGGGAGAAAAAGGTATATATTGAAAGGGAAACGCAATACAAAATCTAGAATATGCCATTATAGCGAGTCAAATATCGGAAAAGAATACCGAATCAATACGATAGTGGGCAAAATCCACAAGATCGAAATCCCAAGAAACTTGACAAGAAGCGTCTATGGACGATTTCGTACAAAATATCCTCATTTTGTCCCGATCGGGCGACAAACATGGCCGTCATGGGCAATTCCTTTTTCTCATCGGTTGATTAAAAAATAAAAATAAAAATCTTGGCCAAAACTGTCAGCCAAACTTGACAGGAAACATCTATGGAAGTTCTTTTATGAAAATTTATGAAATTATTTTTTTATCCTGATTGGACGATAAGCATGGCTGCCATGGGCTATTCTTGTTTCTGATTGGCTGATATATAGAAATCTTCTCGGAAACCGCTTGGCCAAATGGAATGAAACTTGACAGGAAGCATCTGTGGGAGGGTTCTTACAGTTTCCTCGTTTTGTCAGATCATGCGACAAAAATGGCCGCCATGGGCAACTCTTGTTTCTGATTGGTTGATTTTCTCTGAAACTGCTGGCCAAATAGAGCAAAAGTTGACAGAAAGTGTCTATGGAAGTCATTTATCCCTCATTTTGTTTCAATTCAATAACAAACTTGCTGCCACATATAATTCTTGATTTCTTATTAGATGTTTAACAAAAACAAATATTTTCCCTTGAAACCACTGGGCCAAATGAACCGAAACTTCACAAAAATTAGATGCAGAAAAATTACCATACTTCATAATGATAGGGAGAAGTGACTTCTCTCTTTGGGGTATTATTTTATCAATAATAAACTATTGACACAGAGATGTGTCTCGCCTGTCGGGAGAAAATTTGAAAAAACAATCTTATAGACAGAAACATTGCTAATAAATTGAAAGTCGCTGGACCATGACTATGATGAGCCTCGAAATGATCGTCAAACTGATGTACTGATAGTAATGCAACTTTATAGAAAATATCACTGATCTATCACAAGTAGTTCCTATCGAACTAACTTAAGCAGAAAATTGCTAACTAATTGAAAGTCACTGGACCATAACCAAAGGCGAACCTCAAAATGGTTGTCAAATTGAGATGTACTGATAGTAATGCAACTTTATATAAAATATCATAGATCTATCACAAGTAGTTCCTATCAAACTAACATAAGCAGAAAATTGCTAACTAATTGAAAGTCACTGGACCATAACCAAAGGCGAACCTCAAAATGGTTGTCAAATTGAGATGTACTGATAGTAATGCAACTTTATATAAAATATCATAGATCTATCACAAGTAGTTCCTATCAAACTAACATAAGCAGAAAATTGCTAACTAATTGAAAGTCACTGGACCATAACCAAAGGCGAACCTCAAAATGGTTGTCAAATTGAGATGTACTGATAGTAATGCAACTTTATATAAAATATCATAGATCTATCACAAGTAGTTCCTATCAAACTAACATAAGCAGAAAATTGCTAACTAATTGAAAGTCACTGGACCATAACCAAAGGCGAACCTCAAAATGGTTGTCAAATTGAGATGTACTGATAGTAATGCAACTTTATATAAAATATCATAGATCTATCACAAGAAGTTCCTATCAAACTAACATAAGCAGAAAACTTAACATTGGAAATTGCTAATTAATTGAAGTCACTGGACCATGACCTAGGGGGCAGGGCCTCGAAATGGTCGTCAAATTGAGATGTACTGATAGGAATGCAACTGTATAGAAACTATCATTGATCCATCACAAGTAGTTCCTATCAAACGATCTTAAGCAGAAAACCAAACAACTTTTGACCCCGCCCGCAAAGCAACACCCATGTCTCGCCTTTTGCGACTTTCGTTGCAGGCGAGACAAAAACGACTTTCATGCCAGGTGAGCGATACAGGCTCACCCCTCTGAACCTATAGTTATATTATATTAGACTATAACATTCACATGACATTTGGTAACATTATTTCCTTAAATTCCAATCCTTGCTGGCGCTTGGGATGAAAATTTGCCCAAATTATGTTGCCATTACTATAACATCCAACTAACGTCTGGCTGATATGTATTATTTCTTAATTTTAAATGATGAAATAAAACTATTTTTCTTATAATACTGACCTTTTATTATCTTCGCATACAGACAGAAGATAGAATTACAGATACAAATATTTTCTGTGTCAGAATTAAAATTCTTATGCATATTCTAAAATTTCATAAGCAAGAATTGCTCTTTTAAAAGAATTTTGTTTAATTTCAAGTTACATTTTCCTGCAGCAAAGGGGCAGATAATCAGTCATGTCAACTGTATGAATGGTTCCTCTCCTTTTACATATTATTCGCGAGAAATTATCCAAAATTCTGACACAGGAAAGAGAACTGTTTTCATTTTATTTTTCAGTCATAAGTTTTTATCTTTTCAGGTGGAGTAGGCGATGATGGTGAACAAGGTCAGCAGGGCAGTCAAGGACCTCAGGGTGCCAAAGGTCCTGATGGAATTCAAGGACCTCAAGGTAAGGGATATCTTAGCAATGAATGTGCCCTTTAAATCACTGCTTTGATAGTTAATACCTTCATAACTTACAATCGTAATTAGGTCTTTCCACCTTTCCGTGGAAAGACCTATTGGTTTTCTTCTGATTATTTTTTTTCTTCCGTCTAATTTTTTTCTTGCGGTGTATTTTTGTTTCAAAAGATGTCGCTTAGTTTTTTAGTATATGATATCATACAGTCTATACGCTTTTGAAACTGACCCTGTTTAACCGAACATATTTCTTTGTAGAGTTATCGCCCCAAACACTGTTTTTCTTATTATGAGATCTCCTCCGCAACCGTAAAAGAAAGCGACAAATTTATTTTTCCAAATTGGTCGTTATATCCTCAGGATGTTAGGTTTTATTTAGACTAAAGCTTTAAGAAGACACCATATGAGAGTTATTTCCCCTTTTGTATTTGATATATGTGAAATGTATTTGTAACTGGAAAACCATAAGTGATAGAGGCCTAGGGTTTTTTGATTTGAGGTCCTTGGTCCATAAACATGAAAATGAGGTCAAGGTCAAAGGTCAAGGTCAAGTTCTAAATTTTGACTTTTGCTTGTTAACTCTTCTCCTCTGAAACGGTAAAAGATAGCTGATAAAATGTAATGGAGAAAATGTTAAGGACGTTGAGACCTAGCTTTGTTACATTTGCATAAAAGTTGTATGACGTCATTTTATAGGGGTAATTGCCCCCAGAACGTTTACATTTTCGGTTTTTCGTTTATTTCGCAACAATGGTACATGATAAAGGCATGGGTTTTTTTGTTCTGACATCAAGGATTGATAACCTTCAAATTGGCATCAAGCTCAAAGGTCAAGGTCAAGTTCTAAATTTTGACTTTTGCTTGTTATCGCTTCTCCTCTGAAACGGTAAAAGAAAACTGATAAAATGTAATGGAGAAAATGTTTAGGACGTTAAGACCTAGCTTTTTTACATTTGCATAAAAGTTGTATGACGTCATTTTATAGGCATAATTGCCCCTAAAACGTTTAACTTTTCGGTTTTTCGTTTAATTCTCAACAATGGTACTAGATAAAGGCATGGGGTCTTTTGTTTTAACATCAAGGATTGATAACCTTCAAATTGGCGTCAAGGTCAAAGGTCAAGGTCAAGTTCTATTATTTGACATTTGCTTGTTATCACTAATCCTCTGAAATGGTTGTGGATAGCCAAGGAAATGTAATGGTGGAAATGTTTAGGACATTGATGCGCAACTTTGTTACATTTGAGTTAAAGTTGTATGACGTCATCTTTTGGGAGTAATTGCGCCTAGAACGTTCAAACTTAAGGTTTTTCGTTTATAACTTGACGATGGTACATAATAATGGCATGGGGGTCTTCTGCAATGACCTCAGCGACCAATGACATTGAAAAAGGTCACAAGGTCAAAGGTCAAGGTCATGGCCTTTATTACGTATTTTGCATTTTTTCATACATTATAAGGTTTTTTTCAGATTTTTAAAGCAATTAAAGTTATTGAAAGCGTGAAATTCAGGCACTACTTTTGATGACGTTATTTCTGGCAATGTTATTATTTCTGTAGACGTTTTGAATATATTGGAATGTTAATTAACGTGACAATGTTACAGTCCATGAAAACGTCTAGAATAGTCAATTTATAAGGTCACATTAATGACGTTTTTGATGTTCATAGTGCAAAACAGTATAATTCATCACAAACATTTAGTTAACCAGAAATAAACATTTTTCTTAGTTATTCAAACTAGCAGTCCATATATTTTTTTTTAACAATTGTGAAATTACCTATCATATCAAACCAGAAGTGATATTTGTAAT